>CM076675.1:22633310-23320810 GCA_038501925.1 Xenopus petersii | reverse complement strand
ATGTGTTATTACAGTTTTGCTAATGAAGGTGGCTTGCGCTTTAAGCTTCAAGTCACAGTTTCACCGAGAGACCTGCTTATCTATAATTGTTACAAAAGTATCTAAGGGCACCCGCCACATATTCTGGGCTCGTCAATTAAGTTTAAGAAACTGTATCTTTTTCTGGTTGTTCAGTGCAGGAGATCAAAGAGAAAGTTGGGACATTTCAGTAACAAGCCGGGACTACAGGTTGAGCTGTCAAAATCGGGACAGTCGGGAGGTATGAGATAGATTCTTATGTGTGATGTTTGTGCTGTTAAGGCGCCATACACTAGCAATTAGAATCTTTCTTGCAACCAAAAAATGGTTTCTTGTTATTACAAACTTTAAGAGTAGAACCAATAGAATTTTACCTGTATCTGACGATTCAGACGTAAACTCTGGCCCACATTGGGGCGCCTACTGAAAGTTTCCGTTATTTCCAATCAACGACCATATCTAAGTCTTTTGCAGATACCGGTTCTCTTGTCTCCGGTCAAACACACAGCCAATATCTGAGGAATATGTGTGAGTGTGCGGCCACTTCTTAAGGCATGTCCTACGACCAATCATGGCACATGGGGTAATTCAGTTTATCCCTTATAGGATTTTCTTCAAAGGATTTTCCCTTAAAGGAACAAAACACTTTGGGGCAAATTCACTAAAGCACGAAGTGGCTAACGCTAGCGCAAATTCGCCAGCGTAATGTCATTTTGTTACTTTGCCGATTTACTAGCAGGCGCTGGTGTAAATTCGCTAGTGAAGTGGACCTACTCTAGCGCTACTTCGCACCCTTACGCCAGACGAAGTTGTGCTATGGCGAAGGGACGTAACTGCGCTAATTCACTAACTTGCGGATTTTCATGAACGTTAACTCTTGCACCAGACTTGCCTTCGCCAACTGAGACCAGGCGAAGTGCAATAGAGTAGATAGGGATTGCTTTAAAAAAAGTTGACATTTTTTCTAAGTCCCAAAAAACGCTGGCGTCTTTTCCTTTTTTAAGGGTGATAGGCTGAAAAAGATTGTACATTTTTTTGGGGGTACCCTCCTTCCCCCTAAATTCCCTAACATATGGCACCTAAACTATACAGTGGGCACATGTATATGGCAAAATAACAACTCTATTTTATTTTATGAAGGTTTCCCAGCTTGTGTAGTGTAATGTATTTGCTGCAACATATACGTCCATTGTACTTTAACTTGGCGCCGTATGCAAATTAGGCATCGCTAGCGTAACTTCGCTTTGCTTGACAAATTAATGCTAGCACAAATTCTCTACCGTTCGCCTCCCTGAGCGCAACTTTGGATTTTAGTGAATTTGTGTAGCGCTGGCGAAACTACGCCTGGCGCAACTTCGGATCTTAGTGAATTTGCCCCTTTGAATTGTTGCCCTATTGGAGTTTCTCCTGAGCGCCCCTTAGTTCCGGTTAAATGTGTCTGAGCGCAGTCCCAGACACAGCCGGTTCATCTTTAATAGGTTTTATGACGCATGTAAGTGCTGGACACGAGGAGAACACAGCATGTTGTGAATTATTTTGGTAAATAACACTATAAATGGGGGGGATGGGTACATGTGGCTTTGTGATGTACTGTCCAAACCTAGAGCAGCCTAACACCCTTTTTTTTAACACAGCTAGAATCTCCGCTGCCATAAAGCAGGGCAGGACTGCTGCTTACAATGGGGATCAGATAGTATCTGTGCAGCCAGAATGCTCTGTTATACAGATAGCTAGAATCACAGCCATAAAGCAGGGCAGGACTGCTGTTTCCAACGGGGACCAAATAGGATCTGTGCAGCCACTGGGACAGAATGCTCTGTTGCTTACAATGGGGATCAGATAGAATCTGTTATATACAGCCCACTCCATGCGGAGGTGAATGCTGTTGTTGAGGCCGTAGATATCTGAGGGGATCTTAAAAAGGAAAAATATCATGACATTTAGGAAAAATAAAACATTCCTTAGTCAAACTGGCCAGTGTTTGTTCAGATGCAATTATATCAATGAGTCAGGCCCCAACTCTCCGCCACCCATAAACAAACCCTTTTAATAATTTAATTACAAACATCTGAGATGAAATTCAGACTTAGTGCCTTAGTTTATTTTTTAGCGACTTAGTTTTATTTCTCGCAAGTGGATTGTGTGGTGCAAATTCAATTGCAACAGGAGAGCATTGCATTCTTGTTGTGTAAACTGTATTTCTGTAATCAGATCATTTATGTGCTTCATATACAGGATTGGGAAATTAACTGTAATTTACAGGGTGAAATGCAGGGCGACTATACCTAAGCACTATCTCTCCCTACTATACCTGCTATCCCACAGTCACACTCCCTTCCCAGAGACTATTATCCCACTGTTACTATAGGCACTATCTCTCCCTACTATACCTGCTATCCCACAGTCACACTCCCTTCCCAGAGACTATTATCCCACTGTTACTCTAGGCACCATCTCTCCCTACTATACCTGCTATCCCACAGTCACACTCCCTTCCCAGAGACTATTATCCACTGTTACTATAGGCACCATCTCTCCCTACTATACCTGCTATCCCACAGTCACACTCCCTTCCCAGAGACTATTATCCCACTGTTACTATAGACACCATCTCTCCCTACTATACCTGCTATCCCACAGTCACACTCCCTCCCCAGAGACTATTATCCCACTGTTACTATAGGCACCATCTCTCCCTACTATACCTGCTATCCCACAGTCACAATCACTTCCCAGAGACTATTATCCCACTGTTACTATAGGCACCATCTCTCCCTACTATACCTGTTATCCCACAGTCACACTCCCTTCCCAGAGACTATTATCCCACTGTTACTATAGGCACCATCTCTCCCTACTATACCTGCTATCCCACAGTCACACTCCCTTCCCAGAGACTATTATCCCACTGTTACTATAGGCACCATCACTCCCTACTATTCCTGCTATCCCACAGTCACACTCCCTTCCCAGAGACTATTATCCACTGTTACTATAGACACCATCTCTCCCTACTATACCTGCTATCCCACAGTCACACTCCCTTCCCAGAGACTATTATCCCACTGTTACTATAGGCACCATCTCTCCCTACTATACCTGCTATCCCTCAGTCACACTCCCTTCCCAGAGACTATTATCCACTGTTACTATAGACACCATCTCTCTCTACTATACCTGCTATCCCACAGTCACACTCCCTTCCCAGAGACTATTATCCACTGTTACTATAGGCACCATCTCTCCCTACTATACCTGCTATCCCACAGTCACACTCCCTTCCCAGAGACTATTATCCACTGTTACTATAGACACCATCTCTCCCTACTATACCTGCTATCCCACAGTCACACTCCCTTCCCAGAGACTATTATCCCACTGTTACTATAGACACCATCTCTCTCTACTATACCTGCTATCCCACAGTCACACTCCCTTCCCAGAGACTATTATCCACTGTTACTATAGGCACCATCTCTCCCTACTATACCTGCTATCCCACAGTCACACTCCCTTCCCAGAGACTATTATCCACTGTTACTATAGACACCATCTCTCCCTACTATACCTGCTATCCCACAGTCACACTCCCTTCCCAGAGACTATTATCCACTGTTACTATATACACCACCTCTCCCTACTATACCTGCTATCCCACAGTCACACTCCCTTCCCAGAGACTATTATCCACTGTTACTATAGACACCATCTCTCCTTACTATACCTGCTATCCCACAGTCACACTCCCTTCCCAGAGACTATTATCCCACTGTTACTATAGACACCATCTCTCCCTACTATACCTGCTATCCCACAGTCACACTCCCTTCCCAGAGACTATTATCCCACTGTTACTATAGACATCATCTCTCCCTACTATTACCTTTTATCCCACAGTCACACTCTCTTCCCAGAGACTATTATCCCACTGTTACTATAGGCACCATCTCTCCCTACTATACCTAAACCTGCTATCCCACAGTTACACTCTCTTCCAAGAGACTATTATGCCACTGTTACTATAGGCACCATCTCTCCCTACTATACCTGCTATCCCACAGTCACACTCCCTTCCCAGAGACTATTATCCCACTGTTACTATAGGCACCATCTCTCCCTACTATACCTAAACCTGCTATCCCACAGTTACACTCTCTTCCCAGAGACTATTATCCCACTGTTACTATAGGCACCATCTCTCCCTACTATACCTGCTATCCCACAGTCACACTCCCTTCCCAGAGACTATTATCCCACTGTTGCTATAGACACCATCTCTCCCTACTATACCTAAACCTGCTATCCCACAGTTACACTCCCTTCCCAGAGACTATTATCCCACTGTTACTATAGGCACCACCTCTGCCTACTATACCTGCTATCCCACAGTTACACTCCCTTCCCAGAGACTATTATCCCACTGTTACTATAGGCACCACCTCTGCCTACTATACCTGCTATTCCACAGTCACACTCCCTTCCCAGAGACTATTATCCCACTGTTACTATAGGCACAATCTCTCCCTACTATACCTGCTATCCCACAGTCACACTCCCTTCCCAGAGACTATTATCCCACTGTTACTATAGACATCATCTCTCCCTACTATTACCTTTTATCCCACAGTCACACTCTCTTCCCAGAGACTATTATCCCACTGTTACTATAGGCACCATCTCTCCCTACTATACCTAAACCTGCTATCCCACAGTTACACTCTCTTCCAAGAGACTATTATGCCACTGTTACTATAGGCACCATCTCTCCCTACTATACCTGCTATCCCACAGTCACACTCCCTTCCCAGAGACTATTATCCCACTGTTACTATAGGCACCATCTCTCCCTACTATACCTAAACCTGCTATCCCACAGTTACACTCTCTTCCCAGAGACTATTATCCCACTGTTACTATAGGCACCATCTCTCCCTACTATACCTGCTATCCCACAGTCACACTCCCTTCCCAGAGACTATTATCCCACTGTTGCTATAGACACCATCTCTCCCTACTATACCTAAACCTGCTATCCCACAGTTACACTCCCTTCCCAGAGACTATTATCCCACTGTTACTATAGGCACCACCTCTGCCTACTATACCTGCTATTCCACAGTCACACTCCCTTCCCAGAGACTATTATCCCACTGTTACTATAGGCACCATCTCTCCCTACTATACCTGCTATCCCACAGTCACACTCCCTTCCCAGAGACTATTATCCCACTGTTGCTATAGACACCATCTCTCCCTACTATACCTAAACCTGCTATCCCACAGTTACACTCCCTTCCCAGAGACTATTATCCCACTGTTACTATAGGCACCACCTCTGCCTACTATACCTGCTATTCCACAGTCACACTCCCTTCCCAGAGACTATTATCCCACTGTTACTATAGGCACCACCTCTGCCTACTATACCTGCTATTCCACAGTCACACTCCCTTCCCAGAGACTATTATCCCACTGTTACTATAGGCACAATCTCTCCCTACTATACCTGCTATCCCACAGTCACACTCCCTTCCCAGAGACTATTATCCCACTGTTACTATAGACACCATCTCTCCCTACTATAACTTTTATCCCACAGTCACACTCCCTTCCCAGAGACTATTTTCTAACCTAAACAGTCTCAATGAAATATCCACTTAGGCTTGATTAATGCTCAAGGTGGAAGGATATGTTAAACAAATGCTTATAAAAAAGTTTATTTGGCCATCATTATTGGAGAAGAAAATTGCATCTGGCAAAACTCTACTCATCCTCTTGGACAGCATTCTCTTTAATTGTAAACTAGAATTCATTATGTGGCAACTTGGTCAACTGTTGGTGTAAATGGTCAATATCCTTGTGAAATTGAGGGGAAATAATGAAATTATCCCTAATGTAAATCTGTGGCACCCGCTTTCCCTGAGGCACAGACAATTGTATGGTGAATGGTGGCGTGACAAGTTTAAAGGATGAAGGTCGGAGTTTATGTTGGAGCCAAGAGATAAAGCTTTTCACACTCTCTGTTTATTAAATCATGGTCCAACCTCAGTCCTCAGTCCAAGTTCTCTATGTTTATTCTGATAGATTGACTGATATCATATCACAATGGATTTGTGTCTCTACTGGCATCTTTCCATCTTTAAGGGAATGTAAGATGTTATTCTTTTTCGTGAAGTTTGAACACAAATTTTCGGTGTATTGGCAGTGCCTTCACTTAGACATGATGATAATTTGCTGCACCATGTCTCATTGGTACTGGTGACGTCACCTCTGACACCAGGGATCCTTGTCCTGATATTTTTGTGCCCTACCTAGAAGGCCTTTCTTATGTGTACCATGGCTTGAGAATGGGTAGTTAGTAACCCAAAACTACACTACAGATATCCAAAAAAGTTTCCATTTGCATGTTACCGACTACATTTCTTTCTTACTCCTGGCTGTGCTTCACTTTGGTTATGTTCCCCATCAGAATATCCTGGGGCCCCAAAAGGCCATAGGTAAAGATTGGTGTTGGTTGGGGGTCTCCTGTTTCATTAAAGGAAGGTGCCAGTTTGTAGTCTTAGGGCTCCTGTTTTACAGACTGTAACAGTCCCATCGTGAGTCCTCATCTCCAGCTTTCCAGTGCTTTAATTTTTACTGGAGAACCAAAGGCAGGTCACATAGTGCTAGAGAGAGAGTGCATCTATAAGAGACTTCAAGAGACACCACTTTATGCAAACAAATTATCCGGAGAGGACTAGAGAATTTGGAAACTGAAGGTGATTGAGACATTAAGGCCAGGCACAACTGGCACACCAAGAAATGTGACCAAATATAGAGTTGGGAGACTTCTATTTGCCTTTTTCATAACTGAACTGTCTGTAATTTGGGTCACTACTAAATGAAGCTGCAAAGGGAGATATCTCTCCTATTAAAGCCACTGTGTAGGGGGAGCAGCTTGTGAGGCCAATGTTTTGGTCAGAAGACACTTTTCCCAAGAGATTTAATCAACAGGGTGGTGCTAGACAATGACATAGAAAGAACCACCATATGGAATTTATCTGCATGTTGTTTGTTGGCTCGTCAACTTTATGATCATAACGTTGTAAGCAGGTCCAGACTGAGAATTAAAATAGGCCCTGGCATTTCAGGTACACAGAGGCCCAATCAACCCACATAGAGGCCCAAACAGCCCCCACCAGCCCACTAAATACTGACTTTCTGTGGCACCTTATAGCAGCCCCTCTGGCATTTGCCAAAACCCACAGATTGCCAGTCCGGGCCTGGTTGTAAGTAAAAAAACCCCATGTTTGCACTTGCACAGAGTGCATTATTAATAAAGTAGTTGAACTTGATGGACTTTTGGATGGATGGTCTTTTTTTCAACTAAACTATTATATTATAAGTCCTCATAGTGTTTTACATGTTCTGCACAGTTTTCCTATTATATGATGTCTCTGTATTTGCTGCTTTCCATAAGCATGAGGTCAACATAATACGCATAGGCCGGCTGCCATTGGTTTAGTAGCTCAGTGTGCAAAAAGGGTCACATCCAATATGGTGTACACATAGTCATTCGTTTTTACCATAATTAGTCATGGTGCATGGCATGTCCTTCACAGAGGGGTTTTGGGTGTCTGTTGAGTTGCAGTTGATGTATAAAGAGGAACAGTGGGGAAGGGGATGTTGGCCTTACAATCCAAGAAAATACCTACTCCCTGCCTATGATGCTTACGTGTTAGTTCAAAGTTAAAGCAAACAGACAATCAACTATGTACAAGTTAGTACCCAAATTGTACATTCACCCACAGTTTCTATAACCTTCAATCCTAGGTTAGGAGTAATATGTATCTCCACCCGATGAGTCTATAGAACAGTAAAGCTTTCCGTAAACCTTAATATCTGTTTCTTTGGTGATGTTTCCAAAAGAGCAAATCTCTGCAGATTTCACCATTCATGTGTTTGACCATGTTTTCTCTTTTATACAATTGTCATTTCCAGCCAATAGGTTTCAAAAAGGGAGCAATTTGAGGGCAAAGAAAGCAGTAATAGCCTGGAAAGCTTGCAGCTATCATTATCGGGACATTTTTTAGATGATTTGGCACTGCTCCAAGCTAATATAAATTCACATGTGCCAAAATGACAGAAACCAGATTCTAGAACTGTTGGGGCCATTTATGAATTGCAGGGCAAGTTGCTAAAAATGGGTGCAGGTCGCCCCATGGGTTGAGCCTAAAGGCCCCCATACATGGGCCGATGAAAGCTGGCGACAGACAGAGTCGGCAGGTTATTGGCCCTTGTGTTGGGCCATCCGACGGGTTTCCCCGGTCAAAATCAGGCTGAAAGTGGGGCAGATCGGGCAAGTTAAAAAATCCCGTTGGATCACAGCCGCATATGGGCATCTATGAGGTCCCGTGATTCTACCGCCCGTATCGGATCCATTCTGATCCAATCGCTGGACCCTAGGGCCCACGATCGAATCAGCCCGATATTGCCCACTTCAACCATTGCCAAACGAGCGGATCTCTACGTCTATGGCCACTTTTAGGCATAGCTCCTATTGCTGCCTGTCTTTTTCAGATCTGAATTCAGATTGGTGAATGTCAGGCAGTGAATGGGCACACGTTTGGATGCCCCATAGTTTGTGCATGAATAAGACACAAAGATTAGGGATCTCCATTGCAAAATGCAGGTACTTACCCTGTGCCTATTGTACTTACTGGGTGCCATTGTGCTTAATGATAATCCTTGAATGACTGTCACATCTCTGTTTCAGGGAGGTGCCAATGTGCAGGCATTTGCTATTGTCATATATATGTGCAACATTATACAGCACAACACACTCATTAAACGTTTAATTTCATAGTTCACCCTTTAGGGTGTGTACTTAATACTGGCATAGAAAGCAGCACACTCGTTAAACGTGTATGCTTATCCTACATAATTAGGCCAATACACTCAGCACTCTGACTGCAAGACTATAGATTCTCTGCATTACTAAACCAGCCTTTCATTGGGCATTGTTCTACAGGGTAACGTGCTGCGGAGAAGTGTGGCAGGCTTGGAGCACATTCCTTCATTACAGCCCAAGGCGTTGCTAGATGTTATGATAGTGAGCACTGAGAATCATACAAGAATATTCCCATTTGTGTGTGATTGAATTTGTACACATGATGCCAATCCTGTGCAATCTGGAGGCTCCACGAGTGTATGACTAAATTGTACAGATCCTTGGGGACCAGTTGTTGAAACCCAAGAGTTGATGAAAATGATTTCTAAAAATACAGACACGTAGGATGGCTGGATTAGATCTGCATGGGGCACCTGCCCTTTGAGCTCTTTGGCCGACCCTATTGTCCACTGGTCTCTCTCTGTCAGATCAGAATGGCTGCTTTGGGCCACAGAAACTGAGGAGCTAGCAATTCAGTTGTAAAATGCCCATTAGAATGACCAACTCTGAACTTCTAGGCCAAGGTATTTAAAGGAGAAGAATATGATATTTCTATCCTGTACTTTATTTGGAGCAGAAGTCCTGTTTTTTTATTAGTGCAGTGGACAATTAGATCAGGACCTGCCCATGAAAACAAAGCTAATGTCTAATAAAATCATCATGCTTTCGAGAAACAGTACAGAATTAGCTGTAGAGAGAATTATAGATGTTAACCCTTTAAAACTCTAAATTCTTTTGGATACCCTGTCCCACAGTACCCAGGCTTGGTGTTGGATTGGGTGTCTATTTTATAGGTTGAGCTCTGTAGATCCAGGTCTTGTGTTTGATTTAGATCAGGGCACTATCTGCCAGGAGTGTGTATGTTCTCCCTGGGTTTGTGTTGGTTTCCTCCAAATACACCTGTGTCCTCCCACGCATGAAACACATACAGGCAGGGAAGTTGGTCTCTGATGTAAGAGACCCCAGCGTGGCACAGGGAAATGAGATTTTAAGCTCCATTGGGGCAGAGACTGATGTGTGAGGGATTAATTTCTGGGTGACGTGCTGGGGAATAGCTTGGTGCTGTGCCCATTAAAGTGGTTTGTCAGTGTGATTGCCTTTTCAAGCAATATTTGCTTGTCCTTTACTCTGCACTCACTGCTGGTTCTGACTCTTGAAATGGTGTAGCAGAAGGTAGTTCACTATCAGGTCTGCTAATCAGCCAGCTTCTGCTTTATTGTTTCAATTGAGTCAGAACCAGCTGGTGGGAAGAAGTGGAGAACGGGATGCATAGTAGAAGCGGCAAGGGTTAAGTACAGGGCAGTCCTGTGTCCAGCAGTGGGTTTCCAGTCTGGTGTAGAGTGCAACCAATACCCTGGACACCAGTCATCTCTGTATGGGTATTGAGAGGCACAATTTTGCACCCCCTTTGGCTCTTAGGTCTGGGGCAAAAATAAATAAATAAACTGTTCCCCAGTTGCTAACATAAAAGGTAACTATTACTGCATATGGAGTCATTTAATTGTGATCTCAATCTCTATCCATGAGGTCAGAGGCAAGGCATCTTTTTATAGATGGCATGTTATCAATATTCCAGGCTTTGCAGAAGGGATTTGCCCATTGGGTGCGTTATATTTAGAGGGAATCAATGAGGAAAACAAGCGCCGCTTCCATGCACTGTTGATCCTTTGTTCATTATCTCTTCTGACTTGTGGTTATTTGCATAATTAACAAAGCCTGGTAGTACTGGCTTCCCTCAGATCCCAATTTGTGCATTACTGTCTCAGGATGAGATTGCGACTGTGCAGTCTCTAAGCTCAATGTATATCTCAGAGTTGAAATGATGGGGGCAGTCCCTGTGGCTGCAGGGGAGCTGTAATGATGCTGCTACCATCGCCCGCCTAGACTATAGTCTGGGATGTCTAATATGCATTCCTTCCTACACTTAGTTGGCAGCTGGGTCATTAAAGGAGTGTTCACCTTTAAGATACCTTTTAATATGTTGTAGAATGGCCAATTCCAAGCAACTTTTCAATTGGTCTTCATTATTTATTTTCTATAGTTTTTTTTATTTATTTGCCTTCTTCTGCTGACTCTTTCCAGCTTTCATAAGGGGTCACTGACTGGCTACAAATTTGTTGTTATTGCTACTTTTTATTACTCACTTTTGTATTCAGGCCTCCCTTTTGTATTCATATTCCTGTCTCTTATTCAAATCAATGCATGGCTGCTAGGGTAATTTGGACCCTAGCAATCAAATAGCTGAAACTGTAAACTGGAGAGCTGCTGAATAACTCAAAAAAACAGAAATAATAAAAAAATGAAAATTAATTGCAAATTATCACCATCTACATCATACTAAAAGTTAACTCAAAGGTGAATAACCAGTTTAATCCCTTAAACTCTTGTTCTTCTAGGTTTAGTGACCTAGAGAACCTCTTTTCCTCCTGCTGATGCTTTTATTTTTATTGGGGGGTAAGTCAGAGGTAGACGTGGGGAGGGGGGTTATTATATACGTAGGAACCTGTAAGAGTTACACAAAGGAAATGGAAGGTTATTTTGGGGCTACAGTCATTTCAAGCTCATCTTTTGTTGTGACTCAAATCAGGAAAAGGTACGGAGCAGCTGATGGAGAGGATATCCTATGGGAAGTTCTGTTTCCTGGAGGGATATAAAACAATATAACCTTAACCCCACACCTTGTATCAACCCAGAACTGTCTGTACCTTCTTATTTGTATCATTGATCTCTGGGGAACTCATTTGCAGTAGTCATTGTCTATCTATTTCCTACCGACTAAAGGTGGCCATACACTATAACATCTGCTCAATTGGCAAGGTCACCAAACGAGTAGATCTGAACCTGATATGCCCACTTATGGCTGGGCGATATCAGATGAATCCGAATGCTCGGCCCTGGGGCTGAACGATCATATTACAATACTAGGAATGGGCTCCGACGGGTCGCAGGACCGAATCAACTAGCCAAAGCGGTCCTGGATCGTGGAAAAAAAACAATCTTGACCGATCGATATCTGGCCAAAAATTTAACCCGTCGGGAGCCCCCACACATGGGCAGATAAGCTGCCTAATTGGTCTAAAGGACCAATATCGGCAGCTTTGATCTGCCCGTGTATGGCCACCTTAGGGCATGGAAAGCGGGTACAGGGCCCCTACACATCTCTCTCTTCAGTGTTACATTCCATGGTCACTTTTCTAAATTGCTAATGGCCAACCAATTGGCTTCCAGATCAGTCAGTCTATAATAAATTGATAAATCTGTAGTTTTAGGGTCTGCAAGTAGAAATTGATAACTCACCACATAAGGGAAGAGGCCCAGGTGCACCGCCCTGAGCCCTCAGCAAGGGGAGCGGACAAACCGAAAAAACGTTTTGGAGCAGGCACTCAATGAAGGCAATCTTCCGCCAGGCAGATAAATTTCAAAGTGAAGTTTATTGTGTCCACAGCCTTACGCGTTTCGTGATAAACACTTAAACATAGGCCTATGATTAAGTCTTTATCACCAAATGCATAAGGCTGTGGACACAATAAACTTCACTTTGAAATTTATCTGCCTGGTGGAAGATTGCCTTCATTGAGTGCCTGCTCCAAAACGTTTTTTTCAGTCTATAATAAATTGCATTGTTATTCTGCTTTCGTTTCCCTCTACAGAAATAGGGATTGGTAGCACTAGATAGGTGCCTAATATGTAGGGCAGAGACAAAGGAAAAGTGTTGTAAGGGTTAATGTCTGCTCTGGTCTCAGAAAGGAATGCTATAGTATATTAAGCTTGTGCGCTGGGGGTGTTTGTGTTAATAGCACCGGTATCTTACGTATACAGTGCAGTCCAGCTTCTTCCTCCTTGTGTGAATCCGACATCGTTACCCAATCACCCATCATTGTCAGCACATTGACATCAATCATTTGTTATGCAATTATTTGTGTACTTTGCTCTTATTTAATTAGAGGCCATCTGTTACTATTTTGATGTCATTAAATGCAAGAACAGTCTATACTGTGCCCAGACTCCTAGCTTTATAACCATAGCGGCCAATCAGATGTTTGCTTTCACTATTCTATCTGCCACACACCAGTACAAGCTAGCATCTGATTGGATATAGTTCAAGGCTGGAGGGTGCAGACTCGGCCTAAGACTACAGAAAAACCTATTATTAGTTTTAATGTAAACCAGTGGTTAGAGGTTCCTGGCCAAAATCCACCTGCCAACACTGATGACAGTTGGAAGGACTGTCTCCTTGTCTTGCTTGGAATCACTACAATGGCCTAAGTGTGCCATGAGGCTTATGCTTTAAGAGCCTATACGTGATCCAACACTTGGTCAGGCACCCCTGACTTCTTAATGAGATTGCTATTACTGTTGTTGCTGTGGTGGTTCAAGAACCCATTTGTGGTCCAACACTTGGTCAGGCACCCCCATTGCTTCTAATGAGATTGCTGTTACTGTAATTGCTGTGGTAGTTCAAGATCCCATTTGTGGTCCAACACTTGATCAGGCACCAAAAAATGTCTGCTGAGCACTGGATGAAGGGGCACGTCCCTGAAACGTTTGCTGGGATCTCATAAATAAAAGAAGTTTTTCTTCAAAAAATTGTCTGCAGAAGCAATGTGTGGAGTGTGCCCATGTTCTACATTTTTTGGAATTTGAGAAGGCTTTTTGTTTGCAGCAGGGCCTACGTGGAGCACCTTCTGTGAGTAATTAAACAGTTCTTTATACGATACGAGTAATTACGGGGAATGAGTTTACGAGTTTGGACATCTTGATCAGGCACCCCCTGCCTTCTTAAAGAGATTGCTATTGCTGTTGTTGCTGTGGTGCCCAAAGCAATGGGTGGAGGAACCATAGCAAAAAGTGGAGTGTAACCTATTTGAGAACTATCTCATGAAAACATTATTGCAAAATATGAGCAGCTCTCTGTTGACTCCAGTCTTTGATATGAGTAAATAATTTGTTATGTATCCAATACAGAGGCATGTTCAACATCAGTGCTCTGATTGACTTGATGGTCTAGACTCTAGATCTATGATCACCGATTGGCCATAGCATTTTAACTTTAATGCTGTAACTGGTTAAAGTTCAGTCTAGAACACATGTAAGGCCTACACAAGGCACTTTGATTATCTGTCCTACAAAATCTCATCTCATTTCTACTTTTCGTGCATCTTCATCCAACAGTCAATGCATTTGGATGAGAAAACAAAATCATAGGAAATGGTACTTTGATTCTAGTGGGAGTTTGCTTCCTACCCTTGAACATAACAAGCAGTGTATGGGCAGAGTGCATATGTGTGTGGGTTGGTGTATACACTCCGAGTCCAATGAGCACCACTATCATTTGTTCACAGATGGAATTCCAAAAAACTGGAGCCAAGTATTCAGATCCCTTCAGCCTGAGAATTCTGCCTCTCCCTAATTGCCACTAGATTGTTTCCATCTACCAGCTATCTTTTTAACTCAACAGACTGCTGCTGCTTACAGTTCCACTGACATTTCTTTTCTTGCCAGGATACAGTCATTTAAGAGTTAGATTTGTCCGTAGGCGGAGAGGGAGTGAATGGATTCACACGTCTGGTTGTAAGATTATTTTAGTTCGAAAAACAAAATTATTGCTATGTGATACAAGAGAGAGAAAGGTGGAAATGTCTAATCTTAATCTATGTTTGACCTTTCTATAATGGACCTGGACTCAAATATGAATTTAAGTCTCCCACCCCCCCCCTTAGGTTCCTCTGTGTTTGCTCTCAAACAAGGGAAAGAGTAGGGTGTACACTGGAATATTTACCAAAATGCACTCCCCCTCTTGCACCCATTTTCCATTCATATGATTGGGAATCACTATGGAAGACCCTGTTAATGTCATCATAGCAGAAAACAGCAGTGGGCAAAACGGCATGAAACTGCTTCTCATGATTTGTAATGATGAATGCCCTGGCTGGTGCACATGATGATGGGTGGATCTCCCCTACAACAAAATGTTCTAGCACAGAAGAAGAATTAGCATGACATTTGTATGGCACTAATTAGATATGCCCAAGTTAGCTTTGGCACTGGAGGGGCAGCTCCTGCCAGGGAGGGCAGGGATACTCATTACCCAAATCATCTGCCCACCTGCAGAACATGGAAGGAGACAATAGTTCACTGACAATGGGCCCAGACAGAACAACTGAATGGTGTCAAGTTCCCCAGGAGTGTTCAAGATTGGAGGCCATGGTACTTCACCAGCTATGAATTATTTATAGAGATGCACCAAATCAAGGATTCCGTCTAGTGTTTGGATTTAGCTCAGGAGTCATTCTAGTGGCATAGCTGATAAGCAGGACATATAATCCTGCTCAGGGCTGTATTTAGGTCTGCTGCTGCCCTAGGCACCGGACTTAAACACAGCCCCTACGCAGTGCTAGTGAAGTCACACGCATGGACACCGCGGAAGTGACGGCATGTGACGTGTGTGCGTAACGTCACTCCAGTCAACCAGCTCGACCACTTACCACCCCCCTAGCTCTTTCACCGGATTTCCTATGGAAATCTGTGAAGGAGGCTGGGCGATTTAAAAAAAAAAAAAAAAGGCACAGGCCCTCGATGTAAATACTCCCCTGCTCCTGCCATGAAGCAAGTTACAAGGTGCCACTTGTAACTTTAAGAGCTGAATTTCTGGGTTTTAACCTGGAAATTCATCTCCACTAGTTCAAAGAATGCTATTGAGCTCATTGCACTAGTGATGTAGCCTCCTTTTGACCCGCTCTGACACTGATGTTTCAAGCACTGAGTGGAAGAAGTGGACGGCAGCGGGGCTGCAGATGGCATCCGTCCCTGGATCGCCCCTACATATAATGATATGCACTCTATCAAGTCTGCTATTGCAGCAAAGTTGGCAGCGGAAGGATGGAAGTTTCTTCTGTGTTTTTGCCCATTTTAGATCTTTCTCTATTTAATATTTTCTTGCAAACAAAAGAACAAACATTTAGGCAAAGCAGATATACTTGTGCCAAGTACAACTATATGGAAGCCCAAGGAATGTCTTTATATGCAACTTTGTGTCTTTTTGGTGCACCTGCAGGTGTGGCTGTTGTTGTAAATGAGCCCTAGTGAATGTCTACTGTGCCCAGACCCAGATTTGTGGAGAGGGCTGCAGGATTTTAGGGGGTGGAATGCTGTTCAACCACATCCACATTGGTTCAGGAACACTGGGGATGCGCAGGAGATACGATAGTTTTTTAAATTTCCCATGCGGCAATCCCCATTGATGAAAATTGGAGCGGATAAAAGGGAGGGGACGGGGGCGACAACCACAGCGGGCCTAGGAGCGCCAACTATGTAAATCCGGCCCTGTGTCTGTGTCCGGCCCAGAGAGTGTGCCTGCTAGGCTCGCAGTGCCTTTGCTTGTGTTGTGTTACCATTCCACTTGTAGGGATTGACTTATTTCCTCAAGTACATATGGTTAGACAAGCTGAGCCACAGACACAGGGATTTGCTGACCTAGCTAATACTATTATTATTTTGAGATGTTTAAAACCGGCACCTCTTCTGTTTCATTTTTATAGAAACTTGCCCAGTAACCCCAGCACTGCAGATATTCAGATTGTCTAAAGGCAATATCCCCCCCCAGACCCACAACATAGGCTCAGGTTACCTATAGCTCTTGGCCAGGGGTGTCCAAACTGCGGCCCGAGGGCCACATGCGGCCCAGGATGCATATGAATGCGGCCCAGCTTGGTTGCGGGGGAAACGTCATGTCGCAAATGATATAGGAGGAGGAGGGACTCTGCCCATTGCCCAGTTATTAATAATAATATAATATATTATATATAATAAGTCTATTTAATATCCAGGTGTCCCATATTCCAGTGTATAGCTCCATCTGGTTATCCAACTGGCATTGTAGTTCTTTTCTGTGTATTTCCTTTACTTTTACAAATCAAACATGTTTGTGTATTTTATGTGTGGCCCCAGACAATTTTTCTTTTTCCAATGTGGTCCGGCGAGCCAAAAGTTTGGACACCCCTGCTCTAGGCACTGTGTTTCCTTGTGAGCCAACTTCGGACGACTTCAGAAAACGAAGTGCCACGTGTGCTTTAGCACAGGCGACTTTTCATTATAGCGGATGGGAAGACACGCAAAGGCAGTTTCGGGGACATTGTCGCCCAGAAGAAGAGGCGATTAGTCGCCAGGCAATCTCCCCGAATATCCTCGTGTGGACTGACCCTTACCTGAATAAACTAAGGACACTTGACCTCATTGTGTCAGTAATAAACCTTTTTATCTCTGCTGCAATTTGCCCAAAGGGGAGTTTGCTCCACAAATATAAGAAGAACTAATGTCAGCCCTGATTAAGTGCACGAGAGCTGGTGGCACTACCTACTGTAGGCCTAGGGGAGTGTGGACTTTTTTCATTTAAAGCCCAAATCTGAGGTTTAATCATTTTTTTCAGCCCACAGACCTCCGTTTAAAACAAGGGTCCAGATATATGAAAACTGCTGCAGCAGCCATCCAGTCATAGTTCCAAGAATATCTATCAAAGCAAATAATTCCATCCTCATTGACCTTCAGAGGGGCATGACCGTAACTATCCTCCCCCCCAAACACCTCCTCGCTGCCTACATTTCTCCCTTTTCTGATGACACCTTGGGCTAATTTCTAGTGATTTATTTGTTAGGGATGTTGTACAAAGTAAGAGGAATTCCCCACATGGAGCAAGGCAGCAGCCACAGAGTGATTCTGGTTCTAGTCAATGAAACATGTTTCCTGCCAGCAAAGTGTGAATAACACCTTGGAAGTTTGACTTCCAAAGATATAGTTCTAATAGTATTAAATCTATACAGTATATGCTTAAATGTATTGTGCACCACCCAGCAGTCAGGTATCTATTTCACGATTGTGAATAGCAATACAGCCCCGTAAAAAACGTCCAGTGTGCTTATGGCACAGCAAAGGGTCCCTGGAGTGATCATGGCATCCTCTTTCAACCCAGATTTGAGTTCTTGATTCTGTTAGGCTGAAGGGCTTAGAGCATTAACCCTTTAGCGTATTCTTTCCCACTGTGACAAACAAGAGGGCCACAGCAGTATCTCAGGGGAGACTGGGCATTGTGTTTGTAGTAGACACCAAGGAAATACTGGCACATGTTAATAGGCAGGTAAATGTCCAAAGCTGAACACTCAGTGGACAGGCAGAATATGAGCAGGTGAAGGTCAGTGCCAGGATGACAGGAATCAAAGCAACATATCTAGTGGGGTCCATTTGTGTTAGTGAGTAACTACTTTGCACAGGCATCAGCTCTTGCAGACTCACTGTGTATAGTGGGCAACTGGGGGCCGGACATGGACATCATTGCAATGTGTGCGACCACTACACCCACCCCTGCTGCTCTTTACTTAATACTGATGAATTGCCAGGTTCTGATTATTATGATTATAACACAATAGGTCGGAGGTCTGTGGGAGAATTAAAGGAAGGGAGTTGCGCCTGAGAATAATGGAGGCTTAAAAGAGTGGTTCACCTTCCAAACACTTTTCCTCAGTTCAGTTGTTATCAGACAGTTGCCCTCGAGGGGCAAAGAAACAAAAACTCCTTTCTTGCCATGTGTTCTGGGGTTATTATTCACGAAACCACTGTATCTATACTACAATGTGTTCTGGGGTATTATACATGGAATTAACCCTAGGATAATGGAATCTGTATAGAAAATTAGCCCCTCCGCCACAAGCACAAAAATTACCCTCCGTCTGTGATATTGGGCCAGACTGAGCTGCCCGGTGAAACAGACTTACTTGTGCATTTCCAGCTCAGAGTAGTTCTTTTCAGTAAGCCAAGCCAGCAATATTCCTGTTTAGACACATGAAAATATTTAGGAGCCTGGAGGCATCGATTGTCAGTAAGTTACACATTACAAACTAATTCATTTTAACCCCTGCAGCCCTGACCTTCTGCCTATAGCATATGCTTTAGATTTGCATCAGCCCATGAGCTAAGGTCATACTCGTTATACTGGGAGCAACATGAATGAGGAGTCTATCAGATAGTGAGTCCGGCAATGACAATGGAGGACAATTTTCTTTTGCTCTCCATGATTTTGAGTTGTGCTGTAGTCACGTTGCCGTTGTTTGCAAGAGATTTAGGAATAGAAAATACCTATAATAGAAAATAATCTGCATATGTGATATTTTAGTCGGAAAGTTTGTATCCTGAGGTTTTCTGTATAAGGGGTTTTCCTTCATTTGGAGCAATTTGCTTAAAATTTAAACTCTGTGATCTGCTGGAGGGGAGCATACTGAAAAAGGATCTTTAAGTTAGTGGAACCAAGATTATGATCAAGTGGGCAAATGAGCAGTGGGAGTAGGTTCCGGTGATCACTGGAGACACTATATGGGGGAGAGGGAGGGTTGTGAGTGACAGTGTGGGAAGGGATGACCGAGCAGGGTCTTGGGCCCCAATAGAATTTGGCCCAGTTGCTGATAAGAGGAGTATTTGGATACAATATTTTGTGTGCAGATATTGGCAGTATTTGGTTTCTAGCAGCCAATCAACCCCAGAAAGAAGGACAGTAGAGTGCTCATTTATGGGTGCTTCTGGTGCCTCAGTTAGACTGATTGATGGTGTATGAGGGCTTCCAGTGCCTGGGTTAGACTGAGTTCTAGGGTATGGGTCCTTCCAGAAGTGTAACAACACCAGGTTGGGCCCCAGCACAGACTGCAACCTCTCCGGCCCTCCCTTCCCCACCTACTCAAGCCCACCTGTCATCACAGGCAACAGGCAAGCACATTTTCAGTGAGTGACTATAGAGGACTATAGAGGGGTCTTCTTCTTGTATTGTTATGTCACTGGTTCTTTCAGGTTGTTGAGTTAGACCAAATGCTCACATATGGGTACATCTGCTGCTTGGGTTAGATTGAGTGTTGGGTAGACTGAGTGTCGGCATATGGGTGCATCTGCTGCATGGGTTAGACTGAGTGAAAGCATATAGATGCTTCCAGTGCTTGGGTTAGACTGAGTTCTGGGGTATGGTGGGAGGGGGCTGGGACAGGGTGGGACAGAATGGCTTGGGCACCAATAGAACTTTGACAGCTGGTAGAATCAATATTTGGCTACAATATTTTGTTTGCAGATATTGACTGGTGCTTGGACTAGACTGAGTTCTGGCATATTGGTGCTTCTGGTGCCTGGGTTAGACCAACAGCTGGTGATTTCTTTCTTTGTTTTCTGTACAAACATACAAAGTGATTAATCATAATGATAAAAAAATGTAAATCATAATTAATCATGTTTACATATGTTTATGTTTTTTCCCAAAGCATACCCTACCTTACCTGCCGCATAATCTCTTGTATTGTTCTCATTGCACATGTGACTAATGTGTCGGAATAACGGCAGTCCTTGCTTGCTTTATGGCAGGGTATCTGGATAGACAAAGAATTGACCCTCTGTACCTATATCAATATATTTAAGGATATTTGTGCAAAAAACGTGTCCTCATTGCACCGCTGCATTATAATTTAAATCTTTTGTTGGTGAGCAGAACTTTCCCTTTCGCTATTAGATTACAAAGGAAGGAGACCCTGTGGCTTCTGGAAGGCCCAGGAGGTATAGGGGGTCCAGAGGTGCCTCTAGTTACACCACTAATTTTGCCAGAACAATGGCCAGCTCTTTGGTATAACCCCATCATCTTCTGTCCGGTGGTCTCTGTGGTGCCCAATATAAAGACCAACCATTTGGGAGTTGAAACCTTACAAAGCAAGTTACAGGTTGGGATTGTGTCTGTATTGTCAGAAGGATGATAGAGCCAGAATGGGTCCTACACCCATGGGCCCTGCTGCTCTCCTGGTATCTGAGGGTGCTTCCCAAGCAAGTGCATGGACAACCCTGAAGGCGGCATTCTCATCATTTCTGCACAGCCTTAAAGTGCATTTTGCTTTATATTTACTAAATTGTGTGGCCCCCCCCCCATTTATTAACTGAAAATATTTAAAAGTCTAAAAGTACCAGGCTGTCACACAATAGTCTATTGTGCCCAACTGGCATTTTCTGTGCAATCAGGTAGGCATAAAGGCTTGGGGTACCTTCCATCATTGTAACTAGGGATACACAGAATCCAGGATTCGGTTCAGGATTCGGCAAGAATTCGGCGTCAAAAAAGACGCAGGATTTTGATTCCACCGGATCTTTGTGCCTGGCCAAACCATATCCGAATTTGCATATGCATTATTTGAATATATAAATTAGAGGCGGGAAGGGAAATCACATAACTTTTCATCACAAAACAATGAAGTAAAAATGTTTTCCCACTTTTTCCTTTTCCAGGTCGGTTCAGTATTTGGCTGAATCTTTCACGAAGGATTCAGGGATTCGGCTGAATCCAAAATAGTGGATTCGGTGCATCCCTAATTGTAACACTTACAAGTCCCTTGGTATCTGATGCTTGTTAAACCTTTTATCTCCATCCCTGCCCGGGAGGTTCAAGTCATGTAAAGTACAAAGGCCCCAGACAGTCACATTATTATCTCCTCGCATCAAGGTGTGAATCATGGTGTTCCCTTTGCTCCGCTTGTTAACTGTCTCCTTTCACAATGGCTCTCTGGAAGAGTGAACAGATGTCCTGCCATGTTTGTTCTTCAGAAAGAAAACATTTTCCCACATGATGACGTTGGTGGGACATAAAAACCAAAATAGCAACAACCATTCTCTTAGCTATAAATCTCCAAACCTTGTTGGGACCCAGAAGTATAGAGGGGCTACAGATTTTACTAAATGAGGCAAAGCAGATACAATTTTTAAGGCTTTGAAGGATTTTGCAATAAAATGTAAACAAATGCCCCATATATTCTTTTTAGAAGCCAGAACATATTATCTACACATACCTTTTGTGGAACACTCACATCGACCTTCTGTATCCCACTTCATTGTGCAGGAAAACACATTTACCTTACTTGAGTCTCATCTGGTTGTTTGTGCTCATTGATACCGATGTGAAGTGGCGCGTTTGTACCAGGTGCTGAGAAAGTATTTTTTTTTTTGCAAATCTTTGTTTATTGATTTTCAACAAAAACAAGGGAGGGATACAGAAAGAAAGAGGGGGGGAGGGAGGGTAAACATGTGAGAAAAATAAGTATTGACATATCAGGGTAAATAATGAGTCGTATCAATACATAGAACACGTAGATCTAATTCAAAGCAACATTAAGATATCAGAAGAATGAATTCCTTCAAACACAGACAGAATAAGATTAAAGTTACAATGAGAGAGGTAACATAAGTAACATGTGAAGATCTGACCAATTAGGTTCCCTTCTGTCTAGCTAACGACCATCAGTTTATGTTCTCTAAATATGAAATCCAAGGCTCCCAAATCTGTTTGTATTGGTCAACATTGTTATTTAGAAGACTCGTTATCTCCTCAAGTTTCCTAGTTTCATCAACTGAATTTAACCATTCTACAAATGAGGGAGAGATTGGTGATTTCCACTTTTTTGGTATCAGTGCCAGCGCCACTTGAAACAGGAATCGGGAAAGTCTATCAGTTAACCAAATTTTGTCTCGTGTATCTATACCAAACAGAATAGCAGGGATATCTAGGTGGTGTATAGTAGACCCTGTCATTTTGTTGACTGCTACACGTATAGATTCCCAAAAAGAGGCAATGGCGGGGCAGGAGAACCAAATATGTTTGAATGAACCCGGTTCCAAATTACATCTCCAGCATAGCATAGAGGTAGTGGGGAAGAGAGCATGTAATTTCACCGGAACATAATACCATCTAGTCACAAGTTTATAGAGCATTTCTCTGACTCTAATTGCTCGAGAAGATTTGTGGAGATGTACCAAGATTCTCCTTCTCATGGACGGTGATAGTTCAATATCTAAATCCTTTTCCCAGGAGTCAAAATAATTAGGGCGATTCAGTGTTTTCCCCTGAAGCAACATCCTGTAAACTAGTGATAATGGTCTAGACGGGATTTTATTAGTCTCCAAGATATTCTCCCACATTGTGGGTTGATCCTCAATTGAATGTAGTTTCAAGGAGTCCAAAAAGATTATAACACCAATAATCTCTAGGGTGTTTACCCCAGATTTTCTGAATAAGGGCTAAGGAAATAATCGTATTATTTTTATAGAAATCCACTAATTTGGTTTCTCTATTTCTAAACGAACTCCACCTTTCAAATGCCTTAGGGTCTAGGCTAGGGGGAAAATCGGGGTTGAGTGAAAGGGGTTGTTGTTTGGGTAGGCGCGACATAAGGTGAAGGGAACGTCTGTGTCGAAACCAAATGTCTAGGGTAGCCGATATAGTAGGATGGGATAATAGGACTTTGGGTACATTGGTACGACTAATCCATAAGATGTTACAGAGGGGGATGGTTGACATAGCTTGTTCAATATCATTCCAAGATTTGGAATTATCTTTTAAATTCCAATGGAGAGTTCTAATCAGGTGAACAGAGATATAATACAAGTAAGAGTCCGGGAGAGCAAGTCCCCCCTTATCTTTCGGAAGTGTAAGAGTCTCATATTTGATTCTCGGAGGTTTATTGTCCCATATAAAGTTAGTAAACAGCCCTCTCACTTTAGCAAAAAATAATTTGGGTATTTTAACTGGCAGGGTTTGTAAGAAGTAAAGAATCTTTGGCATAATGGACATTTTTATGGCCTGTATTTTACCGAACCACGTGAGCCCCAGTGTCTTCCAAGAATTGATCTGTTTGGTAAGTTTACCTAATAGAGGGGGGAAATTGGCCTGGTATAAGGAGGAGAGGTCTGGAGTAATCTGAATTCCTAGGTATTTTATGCCCACAGAAGGCCAGTGAAAGGGGAAGTTATTTGCAATATTTGTCTTACTAGATCGAGGTAAGTTGATATTAAGAGCTTCTGACTTGCTAGCATTCACTTTAAAATTTGAAAGTTTTCCAAAAACCGAAAAGAGGACCATCAGATTAGGGAGGGATATCTCTGGTTTAGTTATGTATAGCAGGAGATCATCTGCGAATGCAGCTATTTTGTGTTCAGTAGTCCCTATCAATAATCCTGAGATATCCTGACTATTACGAATATGGGCAAGAAGAGTTTCCATAACCATAACAAATAATAAAGGGGAAAGAGGGCAACCTTGTCTCGTACCGTTATGGATGGTAATTCTGGGAGAAAGGGAGCCATTAATGCGAATCCTGGCCGTAGGTTCAGAATAGAGAGCCAATATTCTATTGATCGTAATCTCATTGATACCGAAGCCTTTCAAGGTATGGTACAAAAACTCCCATGAAACCCTATCGAACGCCTTTTCTGCGTCTGTTGTAAGGATCATTGAAGGGATGTTTTTCATTTTGGCATAGTGGATAAGAGAGAATATCTTGTAGGTGTTATCTTTCCCTTCCCTCTTTGGGACGAATCCGGATTGGTCTGGATGAATTATATTAGACAATACTGATTTAAGCCTATTGGCTATGATTTTGGCATAAATTTTGAGGTCAACATTTATTAGGGAGATGGGCCTATAACTAGCGCAGCTCTGCGGGTCTTTCCCCTGTTTGTGAATCACAGTAATGTGAGCCTCCTTAGCATGAGTAGGGAACTGACTGCCCGTATCGATCGAGTTAAAGTACCTTTGCATATAGGGGAGTAGTTCTGAGGAAAAAGCTTTATAGTATAGTGAATTATATCCATCTGGTCCTGGACTTTTGTTGGCAGGGATCGAGTTCAATGTTTCTAAGATTTCAGCGTCAGTAAAGGGGGCGTCGATCTGCTGGCATTGAGATTGATTAATTCTAGGGAGATTGGCCTCTTGGATAAACTTCTCTATCTCTGTCTGAAGGGAGGTGGATGTATTGGGATCTTTTAGTTTATAGAGAGATTGATAAAAATGGTGGAAGCAGTGTGCTATTCGGGGAGTCGTAAAGTGCGTGCGTTGATCTTTCCCTCTAATTGAGGAGATAAACGTAGGTGGTTCTAATCTTTTCAAGATATTAGCAAAGTGTTTAGTACTCTTATCTCCCATTTCATATGACCTTTGCTTACATCTTAAATATGCCCTGTAGGAATACTGATCTAAAATAGATTTCAGTTGAAGTCTTCTACTTTCCAGTGTCTTTAGCGTAGCTACCGCCAAAGTGCGTTTGTGCGCTTGTTCCAGTTGCGCAATATCTTTCAATAAAGCATGAATAGTTTTTTCTCTATCTTTCTTGATTTGAGAACTCAGTGCAATCAGATGTCCCCTGGTCACGCATTTATGTGATTCCCAAAGCATACCAGGGCTGGTACCTGGAACATCATTATCTATGAAAAAATTCTTTAACACCTGTCGAATGTGTTCCCTAGATTTATCGTTTAGAAGCATTGTGCTATTAAGTCTCCAATTAAACATGGGTTTAGTAGTGTCCGGGATATTCAGCCAAACTACGACTGGTGAATGGTCCGAGAGAGTGCCTTGTTGAATTGTGGCATCCTGACAATAATGTAACCAATTGTGGGAAATAAATATATAATCTATTCTAGAATAACATGTGTAGGTCTTCGAGAAATGAGAGAAGTCTATGACATGCGGGTTTAGGCATCTCCAAACATCCACCAGTCGTAGGTCGGCCAAGGCTTTCTTCACTTTCTTAAGGCCTTTATATGAAATATGACTTTTTTTGCTAGACGTATCAGTTAATGGATTGAGTGGAATATTCAAATCACCACCTAGGTAAACAATACCCTCTGCAAAGGAGGACAGGGTAGAGAGAAATCGACAGAGAAAGAGAACCTGAGCGCAGTTGGGGGCGTACACATTCGCTATTGTTATTGTTGAATTAGCTATTTTACCTTTTAATAATAGATATCTGCCTTCAGAGTCTTGTTTCTGTTCAGTGAGTATAAAGGGCAGGTCCCTATGAAACAAAGTCATCACCCCTGTACTTTTTTTATCTGGGTTATTACTTGTGAAAACTCTAGTGTAATATTTGGAGGAAAACTTGGGAACCTTTGTCTCCTTAAAATGGGTTTCCTGTATCAGGACTATCTTGGCTTTGAGTCTCTTACATTCATTTAGTATTTGGGAGCGTTTAATGGGCTCGTTTAAACCATTCACATTATAACTAACAATTCTACATTCCATCATGCAGATAGCAATATATTAGGTCAATGCTGATGAAACTGTTGTCAATCTCACTTGAATGGAAGCGAGGCGTAGTACTCATATTTACCCTTAACCAGAAAATAGGAAAAATAGAAGGGGGAGAAATGAAATGGGAGGAAAAGAGAACAAACTGTTCCCAACTGGCCGAACCAGAGTTGGGGAAGAGGGCAACCCAAGTCTGGTTGTTAAATCTGCCGGCCATTGTAATTTGGGGGGAGAGAGTGCCAGTCGAGAGAAGACTGTGCAGGGCTATAGTAATCACAGTGAGAGGTCCAATCATTGGTAGGCCAAATAAACTAGATACTAAATACTAAATAGGGGAAAACAAAGCAAATATGCATACAAAATATATTAAACATCGTTTCAATTAAGTCAAAGGAAAGGTAAAACTTATCAACTTGTAGGCCAGGATGAGTGTCGTTCTAGGTAGAAGTCATGATTGACTCAATATCGTCGACTTTAACGTCCAGCCATCTGTAAAATAGAAAGCGCAAATGAGAGTCAACGTTCAGTGTGGAGGAGCTGTGGGAGAGGAAAACCTCTCCTTAGAAGCCAGATTGCGAGGTGTCTTCGGGGTCTGCTTGGGGGTACGTTGAGCAGACCATCCTCCAAGTAGCTCAAAATCAGGCGTCTGGATATTGTCGATGTCGGTGGTCCAACCCGGTAACTGTAGGTGAGGGAGTTGTAGCTTCCTTAAGAAGTGTGGCGTGTCCTCTGGGACTCGAATAGAGGTCTGAACCCCATCTTTAGAGACAGTCAGAGCAAATGGGAATCCCCATCTATAAGCGATGTTGTTTTCTCTGAGGGTTTCTGTGAGTGGACGGAGGGCTTTCCTTTTCATCAGAGTAGAGCGAGACACATCTTGGAATAGCTTAATGGTATTCCCTGAATAAGCCAAATTGCCAGCATCCTTTGCTTTTTGCAATATAACTTCCTTCAGTTTAAAGCTGTTCAGACAGCACAATACATCCCGTGGCGCATTCAGTGGAGCAGCCTTTGGTTTCTGGACCCTATGGGCCCTTTCTATGGCTATGTCCGCCTCTGCCTCCCTTGATAGGATGTTATTAAAGATCTGGAGCAGGGCAGGCTGGATTTCATCAGGGGGGACAGACTCAGGAAGTTCTCTGACCCTGATGTTGTTGCGTCTGCTCCTATTTTCATTATCCTCCAGCTGTCTTTGCATATCAGTTATAATGCGGGCCTGAGAGGTAATTTGGGAGTGTAAAAGCTTTTCATTATGCAGTAACTTAGTTTGGTTAGACTCAATGTCCTCAGTGCGTGATGCAATGCTCACCATGTCTCGCTTTATCTCCCTCAGTTCCTCCTTCAATGAAGCTGTAACTTCCTGGAGCATAGATTTGAGCTCCGTTCTGGATGGAAGATTCGCCAGGTAAGCACGAACATTTGTTTCCTCGTCACCGTCGCTTTCCTGGTCAGTGGATTCTCTTTCAGCGTCAAGGTACATTTCCTTGTCAGAAGCCACCGGCGCCATTTTGGAAGCAGCGCGGTCAGACTTCTTCCGTAAAAATAACGGTGCCAGGTCTTGTTGGGCAAGCGGTTGCTTTCGCAGTGGGGTCCGCTCCTTATCTGCTTTAGATTTGCCGGATTTCCCCATATTTTACGGTCCTGGAGAGGCCCAGTCCAACGATTGCCGTTCAGAGCGCACTGATCATGCGGCCATTACTCTCGGCGGCAAGCCACGCCCCCAAGAGAAAGTATTAATACAGTTGTGTACTTTGGATCCCAGCAATTTTACTCCAGCTAGTGAGCTGCCTAACCTCACCTCTTGCCAATGATGTTGACACTTTGACCATCTCATTTCCATTGGCAAAGCCATTGTAGGAGGATTAAAATAAGTTTGATTTTTATTTAAAGGAATTCTGCCATGATTTTTTATGGTGTTCTTTTTATTTCTAAATGATACTGTTTACGCTGCAAATAATTCACTCTACCATGTAAAATTTCATCCCTTACCCAACAAGTGTATTTTTTCTTAGTTGTAATATTGATGTGTAGGCACAATCAGGTCATTTTGCCTTGTCAAGTTCTTTCAGAAAGAGTAAGTGCTGCACTATGGAACTGCTTAGAGGCTACTGTTCTGTTGTTCTGCTGCTGGGGGGGGGGGGGAGGGAGCGGGTGATATCACTCCAACCTGAGTGACTGAAGTTTATCAGAGCACAAGTCACATGATTGGGGGCTTCAGATAAACTGACAATATGTCTAGCCTCATGTCAGATTTCAAAATTAAATAAAAAAAAATCTGTTTGCTTTTTTGAAAAACAAATTTCAGTGCAGAAGTCTGCTGGTTCAGCACTATTAACTGATAAATTCTTATTTAGACTACAGGGTCAGAGGTGGTGGACCATGAGACATCTGGAACTAATGGGGGGAAAGTACTGCGCAGTATTACAACTTGATCCACCCACAAACTTACGCACATGTGCCTCTCTATATAGCAAGGTTGATTGTCTTGATCTGTTGATCCCATTGCAACTGGAACCTCCTTCCCCTCCCCTCCCCAGTTATCTGTAGTGCAACTGCAAAAAAACAGCACCTACAACCACAAGTGGATTGGTCCCCCTTTCCATAGTAGATTAAGTTGAAAACACAGTTGAAGACATGTGTCCATCAAGTTCTACCAAGTGTTGAACTACTAAACTAATAAAGTACTAATAAAGATTATATACATGCTCAGTTTACAAAACATATAGATTTTATTTTCTTAATAACCAGCTGCAACTATGCAGGGAAGAAAACTCTTCCTCTGCTGATGTTAGAGGGAGAATTGGGGAGATTGACCATTAGCTCTCCACTATATGTTTGAATGCCCATCTTGAAGGTCATGGTGGGATTCAGGAGACTATGTCTGCTCTAGATATCATTGAAGCTATGACTTAATGGCTGGTACACCAATGTTTTCTGCTATCTGTACTCCTTTAATTAGATTAGAGATTTGACCTTCATGAGGGTCAAAGGTTGGACCTTCAAGTATGGTCACTGCTCTACAGTCTCATCTTACATCCCTTTAATGAATTCTTTATATGAACTGTTGCACATCTTGTTTGCAGGTTGATGGCCAAACCTGTGCCCTGGACTCAATCAATGGTTATTATGACATGTTGATCTTTTCTGACTATAAGGTACCTCAGTGCTTTTCATGATATAGATATGTGTTAGTCACCCTTTAGACTGTGAGCCAACCATGCTTGAAAGGATTAGGAATTTTTACGCAAAGGATTTTCACACTAGGGGGTCATCATTCTACCTGTTGACTTCTGAGAAATTACTGCCTTTTCACAAGTCTTAGCAGTGAACACGGGCTCCAACCCGGAGGAATCTGGAACATTTTTATCTTTCTTCACAGTCTCCTGTTATATTGGTCTAGAGGCTGTTGGGTAATGCGTCAATAATAAAATCTGATGTAAGGACATTTCCAAAATGTTTGCCTGTAGGTCAGAAATATCACAGGGTACAATAACAACTGGTTAAACTGGCCCTTAACCATCTTAAATTTCCTCTTTGGATCACGTCTTGGTCTATCTGTCCATTTATGGTGGGGCCTCCTAAATACTAAGGGGCAAATTCATCAAGGGTCGAATATCGAGGGTTAATTAACCCTCGATATTCGACCGGGAATGAAAATCCTTCGACTTCAAATATCAAAGTCGAAGGATTTTGCGCAAATACTGCGATCGTACGATCTAAGGAATAATCATTCGATCGAACAATTAAATCCTTCGAATCGAATGATTCAAATCCAACGATCGAAGAATTATCCTTCGACCAAAAAAACTTAGCCAAGCCTATGGGGACCTACCTTAGGCTAACATTGGGTTCGGTAGCTTTTAGGTGGCGAACTAGGGGGTCGAAGTTTTTTCTTAAAGAGACAGTACTTCGACTATCGAATGGTCGAATAGTTGAATGATTTTTAGTTTGAATCATTCGAGTCGAAGTTGTAGTCGAAGGTCGAAGTAGCCCATTCGATGGTTGAAGTAGCCAAAAAAACACTTCGAAATTTGAAGTATTTTTACTTTGAATCCTTCACTCGAAGTTAATGAATTGGCCCCTTAGAGTTTTTAAAGTATCATGAAAAAGGAAATTATTGTAATATATATTGTAACCTGTAACTCTGCATTCTTTTTCAGCAAGTGCTATAGGCAAGTAAAGGCTGATTGTGCCGCCATGTGCACCGGAGCATGATGCATCTTACATAACCCTGCTAACAGGAACAATCTTGTGCAAACCAGTACAGTAGCCAGTTGAAAGGAAGGTCGTCTTGCTTCTTCTGCTTTTGTTTTCACCACTTTAAAGGCAATTGAATAATCCCAGTTCCTGCCTATACTATAACAGGAGTCTTTGGTTCCCAATATAGCCACATGGCACACTTCATTTCATTGATCACATCAGTGGCAGCAGTGTGGCATTGCAGTTGAAGATGAGGACCTCAGCAATTTAATATTGGTCAGTCTGATATGCATTTTCGACCAATCACCAGAGCCATAACATGATTGGCCAAATTGATCAGCTCAATAGTTCTCCCACATACAGCTGATTGACCAGTTCAATTATAAACTTGTTGACTCATTCATGGCCAACATCATTTTTTTCCTCCAGTTGTGGACCTTAGTTATAAAGCATCGGTAGGGGCCACTCTTCTCTATCTCTGTCCCCAATTTCAAGCTCAGATGAATGGGGACCTTGGATCCTTTGTTCTCCATGCAAGAAGCATTGGAACTTTAGAAAACTAAAACAAGAATTGCAAAAATGTCAATGCAAACCATAAAAAAAGGAGTTGCCAGCTGCATTTTCCTTTTTTTAATTGCACTTTATTTCTTCCTATGATACAACATGCCCTACAGACTATATGGGTTTCCTCTAAACCCCCCTCCCCATACAGAAAGTAAAGCTTTTAGAATGAACACTGAGCATCTCTGATTTTAATTGCTCAGGCCATCTCATTAACCTATGAAAACCCTCTATTCTCAGGGAGGTCACTCTGTTCCGGGCAGGCTCTGCTCCATGCATAACCCTTTTGTTTCCAAAGGGGCCCCCTCATTTCATATTAGTCAGCCGTAGAGTTTAGACATCATTTAACTGGAAACTTTTCCGTTCTTCCCCTCCTGCTGCCCACCGTGAAAACTGATAAACCTTCTTATTTTCCTAGTAAAGCAACAATGGCTATCATTAGGATTGACTTCTTTAAAAAAAAAATAGCTGTGACCAGACCCCCAGAGGCTATGAAATTTAAGACTCGGCAAGGCTAATTGCTGGGATGACTCAGTGCCTTTGAAGTCTGTGGGGTATATGGAGGCAGACGCTGTAAGACTTCTGGGTTCAATTAGGACCCTTTTACGGCATGTATTATTAATTGCACATAATAAGGCTGCAAAATGCACCACGGCTTTTTAGCATTTTAGACAAATCCTAATGGGTCTGCTGTGTAGATTTACTGATATGCAGAATTGTCTTGCAAATATTGATATATAAATATAAATATACTGTAATATATAAGTGATGATGTCAAGAGATGTTTCCCCTCTCTTCTAATCTACTGACTCCTGCTCTTTGGGGTCCCGTAATATGTGAATGGCATCTATGGAACATGCAGATATTTGGACCTCTTAATGACAGCTGTGGGCATGCTGATAGCTGAGCCTCTGTGATATTACTACAGGCAATCTTGGGATAGGCTGCACAGTCTACCACTGCCCATAGGCCCAAAGGCTCTCATACGATACAGGGTGTGGTAGATCAATAACAGCTGTACAGATAAATAAATGATGATGATGATGATAAAGGTTGGAAGGTCTTAGTGTATTTTCCTGATGATGATGGCTCTACCAAGCAGCATTTCCCAGAACTCCCCTCTCCTCTAGATCATAATGACAGAACAATGGCTAATGGACTATTTAGTCATTACTGGGGAAGGCCAGTGTCATGGGAATCTCATGCTCGTTGGCTGAAATAAAACTGCCTCAATTTGCCTGAATACATCAGAAATAAGTAATCACTGGCCGGACATCCCTGACTTTGCTATTAAGATTATCCAACTCCGGTTGGAGAACTAAGGTGACTTACCCTCTCTGTCATACTCTGCAATCAGCTCAGCAATTCATTTTTCAAAGGCCATCTGCCCTTAAGTTGTTTAAAAGGACAAACAAGGGTCTCAGTTATGAGGTCCAAATTGGACTTTGCTTCAGGGGGACGCTTGGCTTCAATTAATGTGTGGGCAAGTCATTTGACATGGGAAGCTCATGCTCATTGGTTGAAATAAAACTGCCTCAATTTGCCTGAATACATCAAAAATAAGGAATCACTGGCCGGACATCCGACTTTACTATTAAGATTATCCAACTCTGGTTGGTGAACTAAGGTGACTTACCCTCTCTGTCTTAGGGTCTCAGTTATGAGGTCCAAAGTGGACTTTGCTTGGGGTGGGGAGCCTGACTTTAATTAAATATAGGCAAGTCATTTGACCTTTCTTCTGGGGCAATAAATCAAATGAATGTTGCATTAAGATGACCAATTTGGGATTTGGAATACAGTAAAATGTACAGTAGGTGTCTTGGTTTTTCTGTTAAGTAAAACAAGGGAACTTCCATGAAAGTAACACTGGCTGAAAATCCAGGCTGACACACTTGCCATTTATATATCCTTCATCGCCCCATCTCTTAACTCTATATGTTGCATTCATTGAAATGTGATTGCACCAATGCTCAATCGTGTCCCATGAGGATGGAGTGCAGAATACCCACACACTTTACGGTAAACCTGGCTCATATTGCTATGCGTCGGCTCCTATCTAAGTATAGCCCTGGCTTTATGATGGGAACAGTCCATTTCCTTTCTGGATTCAATTTCACTTATCGAGGAATGACACATAAGCAGTAGAGTCAGTCGATACTCATACATAAGTAATAGGGAACGGACTCATGGGCGCTGCACAAAGCACTTTATCAATAGGATTGGAAGCATGTGGGGGATATAAGTTCTGTATCCAATAGATAAAAGCCTGGTTATAGATTGGCTCAGGGAGGAAATCTGCCTTATTTGGGATCTAGCACTGAAATGCACTTTTAGACTATAGGTGCTAATTCAAGTCACACTGTATTTTGGGGACCAGCCTGGCAGTGCTCTGAAGCTGCTCATACTCTGATATTGGCTTTGGGCAAAGCTAGAAGCTTATTGGCTGAGGAATGGGCTAAAACTATGGACTCTCTGACCAACATTTAACAAGGACTTGCTCAAATATTGAATGGGAATGCTGGGAAATTTCAATTGGTTGAAGCTGCTCATACTCTGACATTGGCTCTGGAAAAAGCTGGAAGCTTATTGGCCGGTGCATGGACCAAAACTATGGACTTTCTGACCAACAGAGAGTTGGGCTTGCTCATATATTAAATGGGAATGCTGGGAAATTTCAATTGGCTGAAGAACATGGGGATGGTTTAGTAGTACATGGTGCAAAAGTGGCAAAAGCATGATTTTTCTTTTAATTTTGCACCCTGCACCTCTATCATTGCCCATGCTCATAAATATCATTGACCAACACAAAAATTGCATGGACATCTTTCTTGCTACTTGTTGGACAGGAAGATCTAGAACATTATTGTTGCTTTGGCATAAAAAATGCATTTGGGGTTTAGCTTCCCTTTACTATTAGCTCTTAGTAATCAGGGATCAGTGACAACTGAGTGTCTGGAGCATCTCAAACAGCCACAAACCACACTCCATTCTGACAATTAGCCAGTGACGTCCGTGCCAGTATTTACATGTCGGAGCTGCTTGATGTTTGTGTTCAGTTGCAGTCACTGCGGAAAAAAATAAAAGCTCCCGTCCTTGTACCCTATAAATAGACCTGTCCTGTCTTCCCCCCCCACGCCATCAGCTGTGTCATTATTAGAGAATTAATTGGGTCCAGGAAAATCCAGTTAAGAACAGATGAACAGCATTAGGCAATACTATAGGAATCATCATTTAAAGGAGCAGGCACACTGAAATTGAAATTCACTAAAATCTCTTAAATGGTCCCTTTGTTCAGTGCAGGGGTCTATTTGTTTGTGTAATATATGCCAAATGGACAAGGGTAGGGTATCTAAGACATCGCACAAACTGATGATTAAAGTTGCCAAGTCTGCTCCAGGTCTAGTAACCAATAGCAACCAATGAGATGTTTGATTTCAGACATCAGATGGAAATAATAATTTATTTTCTTTATATGCTAGCCAAGGGACATTATTCCAATCTGTAGGGTTGTCTACTTTGTGAAGGCCACATTACTGTTGTAAAGAAGAACTTTCTAACTTTTGGCCCTGCCAACCACAGCTTTAAGCACCCTTTACTGTCAGAGGATGCAGGGAGTTGCGCTGGAACAACAGCTGAAGCACTTCCGGTAAAGATCTAATGTTTGCCCATTTTATGCGAGAGTAGCACATGTCTTGACTTGTATGTAGGCAGCCAGCTTGGAGACAATGGAGTATATTTATCAGAAAACAAAGGCAATTTAGTTGCAGTTGAACTGTTCTACCTTTACTAAAATAAATAGATAGGATCTGTGCAGCCACTGGGACAGAATGCTCTGTTATACAGATATCTAGAATCTCAGCTGCCATAAAGCAGGGCAGGACTGCTGCTTCCAATGGGGATCAGATAGGATCTAGCAGCCACTGGGACAGAATGCTCTGTTATACAGATATCTAGAATCTCAGCCATAAAGCAGGGCAGGACTGTGGCTTACAATGGGGATCAGATAGGATCTGTGCAGCCACTGGGACAGAATGTTCTGTTATACAGATATCTAGAATCTCAGCCATAAAGCAGGGCAGGACTGTGGCTTACAATGGGGATCAGATAGGATCTGTGCAGCCACTGGGACAGAATGTTCTGTTATACAGATAGGTAGAAACTCAGCTGCCATAAAGCAGGACAGGACTGCTGCCATTAGAGATCGGATAGGATCTGTGCAGTTATTTGGTGATAATTCTATTATATACTGGTCACCTTCTTACTTACTAAATGTCACCTGGAGGATAAACTGAGACTCAACAGTCAAGTCAAGTATGAATTGCACCAAATCATTGCAAGACCCCCTTTTTCTGTTGTTCCTTATGGATGGAGGAACATGCCAGACCTTTCCCTCTGCAATGTAATGGATTCAAAAGGTGTTTTCCACTAGGTGAGAAATATTCAGACTCAAGCTGTCAGTGCAAAATCCATGACTTTGATTCAGTGAATGACAAAGGTGTGGCCCCTGCTCAAACAAAGGGCCCCATTCCACACAAAGGAACAAAGCAGACTGTAAAGGAACAGGAGTAAGGGCAGCACTGTCATTCAGTATGTATATAGGGCACAGGTGTGAATGTAAACAAAAAATAAGGCGATCCTTCAGGAAATGCCAACAGAGGCCATCAAATCTGTTTCTTATACAAATAGGCAGCTCTGCTCTGTATTCAGAACAATATTTTAAATGCACAGAAACTGGGCTGTCAGCGGTACTAGGGCTTGGGGCAAAACAATATTTGCAAGTACAATTAGGTCTCTCCATCAAATAACCTATCTACCCACATTCCCTTCCCAGAGACTATCTCACTGTTACTATAGGCACCATCTCTCCCTACTATACCTGCTATCCCACACTCACACTCCCTTCCCAGAGACTATTATCCCAATGTTACTATAAGCACCAGCTCTCTACTATACCTGCTATCCCACAGTCACACTCCCTTCCCAGAGACTATTATCCACTGTTACTATAGGCACCATCTCTCCCTACTATACCTGCTATCCCACACTCACACTCCCTTCCCAGAGACTATTATCCCAATGTTACTATAAGCACCAGCTCTCTACTATACCTGCTATCCCACAGTCACACTCCCTTCCCAGAGACTATTATCCCACTGTTACTATAGGCACCATCTCTCCCTACTATACCTGCTATCTCACAGTCACACTCCCTTCCCAGAGACTATTATCCCACTCTTACTATAGGCACCATCTCTCCCTACTATACCTGCTATCCCACAGTCACACTCCCTTCCCAGAGACTATTATCCACTGTTACTATAGGCACCATCTCTCCCTACTATACCTGCTATCCCACAGTCACACTCCCTTCCCAGAGACTATTATCCACTGTTACTATAGACACCATCTCTCCCTACTATACCTGCTATCCCACAGTCACACTCCCTTCCCAGAGACTATTATCCCACTATTACTATAGGCACCATCTCTCCCTACTATACCTGCTATCCCACAGTCACACTCCCTTCCCAGAGACTATTATCCCACTATTACTATAGGCACCATCTCTCCCTACTATACCTGCTATCCCACAGTCACACTCCCTTCCCAGAGACTATTATCCCACTGTTACTATAGGCACCATCTCTCCCTACTATACCTGCTATCCCACAGTCACACTCCCTTCCCAGAGACTATTATCCCACTGTTACTATAGGCACCATCTCTCCCTACTATACCTGCTATCCCACAGTCACACTCCCTTCCCAGAGACTATTATCCCACTGTTACTATAGACACCATCTCTCCCTACTATACCTGCTATCCCACAGTCACACTACCTTCCCAGAGACTATTATCCCACTGTTACTATAGACACTATCTCTCCCTACTATACCTGCTATCCCACAGTCACACTCCCTTCCCAGAGACTATTATCCACTGTTACTATAGACACCATCTCTCCCTACTATACCTGCTATCCCACAGCCACACTCCCTTCCCAGAGACTATTAACCCACTGTTAAAATAGGCACCATCTCTCCCTACTATACCTGCTATCCCACAGTCACACTTCCTTCCCAGAGACTATTATCCCACTATTACTATAGGCACCATCTCTCCCTACTATACCTGCTATCCCACAGTCACACTCCCTTCCCAGAGACTATTATCCCACTGTTACTATAGGCACCATCTCTCCCTACTATACCTGCTATCCCACAGTCACACTCCCTTCCCAGAGACTATTATCCCACTGTTACTATAGACACCATCTCTCCCTACTATACCTGCTATCCTACAGGCACACTACCTTCCCAGAGACTATTATCCCACTGTTACTATAGACACTATCTCTCCCTACTATACCTGCTATCCCACAGTCACACTCCCTTCCCAGAGACTATTATCCACTGTTACTATAGACACCATCTCTCCCTACTATACCTGCTATCCCACAGTCACACTCCCTTCCCAGAGACTATTATCCCACTATTACTATAGGCACCATCTCTCCCTACTATATCTGCTATCCCACAGTCACACTCCCTTCCCAGAGACTATTATCCCACTGTTACTATAGGCACCATCTCTCCCTACTATACCTGCTATCCCACAGTCACACTCCCTTCCCAGAGACTATTATCCCACTGTTACTATAGACACCATCTCTCCCTACTATACCTGCTATCCTACAGGCAGACTACCTTCCCAGAGACTATTATCCCACTGTTACTATAGACACTATCTCTCCCTACTATACCTGCTATCCCACAGTCACACTCCCTTCCCAGAGACTATTATCCACTGTTACTATAGACACCATCTCTCCCTACTATACCCGCTATCCCACAGTCACACTCCCTTCCCAGAGACTATTATCCCACTGTTACTATAGGCACCATCTCTCCTACTATACCTGCTATCCCACAGTCACACTCCCTTCCCAGAGACTATTATCCCACTGTTACTATAGGCACCATCTCTCCCTACTATACCTGCTATCCCACAGTCACACTCCCTTCCCAGAGACTATTATCCCACTGTTACTATAGACACCATCTCTCCCTACTATACCTGCTATCCTACAGGCACACTACCTTCCCAGAGACTATTATCCCACTGTTACTATAGACACTATCTCTCCCTACTATACCTGCTATCCCACAGTCACACTCCCTTCCCAGAGACTATTATCCACTGTTACTATAGACACCATCTCTCCCTACTATACCCGCTATCCCACAGTCACACTCCCTTCCCAGAGACTATTATCCCACTGTTACTATAGGCACCATCTCTCCTACTATACCTGCTATCCCACAGTCACACTCCCTTCCCAGAGACTATTATCCCACTGTTACTATAGGCACCATCTCTCCCTACTATACCTGCTATCCCACAGTCACACTCCCTTCCCAGAGACTATTATCCCACTGTTACTATAGACACCATCTCTCCCTACTATACCTGCTATCCTACAGGCACACTACCTTCCCAGAGACTGTTATCCCACTGTTACTATAGACACTATCTCTCCCTACTATACCTGCTATCCCACAGTCACACTCCCTTCCCAGAGACTATTATCCACTGTTACTATAGACACCATCTCTCCCTACTATACCCGCTATCCCACAGCCACACTCCCTTCCCAGAGACTATTATCCCACTGTTACTATAGGCACCATCTCTCCCTACTATACCCGCTATCCCACAGTCACCAGGGCCGCCATGGGGGGACAAGCGTACCGGGCCCGGGCATGAAGGGGGGCCCGGCAGCGCTGCATTTTTTAAAGATCCGGGCCCCCCTTACGAGCGCCCGAGCCGTACGTCTTGTCTCTGTGCTGCCGAATGCGGAAGTGCCGAAAAGCCGAAGCCGATGCGCCGAAAAGCCGAAGCCGATGCGCCGAAAAGACCCGAAGTCACGGAAAAAGCCGAAGTCACGAAGCGCCGAAAAGACCCGAAGTCACGAAAACAGCCGAAGCCGAAGTCCTGAAGCAGCGCAAAGACCCGAAGTCACGAAAACAGCCGAAGCCGAAGTCCTGAAGCGGTGAAAAGACCCGAAGTCACGAAAACAGCCGAAGCCGAAGTCCTGAAGCGGTGAAAAGACCCGAAGTCACGAAAGGAGGTGAAGTTGAAGTACTGAAGCCGTGAGTTCAATTCTACTGAACACCAGTTTGTGTATTTTTTTTTTTTTAATCTCCTGGCCACTAATGTATTATTTTAATATTCTATAGGCCCCTGCAACCAATCTTTTTTTTTAAAACATGTTTTTTTGGGGCCCCAATTTTTTTTTTAACTCGTAAGGGGCCCCTGGCGCCAATGTTTTTTTTTTTTTTTTTTAATTTTTTTTGGGGCCCCAATTTGTTTTTAACTTGTAAGGGGGCCCCTGCCGCCAATATTTTTTTTTTTTTTTTTTAAAAAAAAATTTTTTTTTTTTTCAAATTTTTTTTTGGGGCCCCAATTTGTTTTTAACTTATAAGGGGGCCCCTGCCGCCAATGTTTTTTTTTTTTTCAAAAAATTTTTTTTTTTTTTAAATTTTTTTTTGGGGCCCCAATTTGTTTTTAACTTATAAGGGGGCCCCTGCCGCCAATGTTTTTTTTTTTTTCAAAAAATTGTTTTTTTTTTTAAATTTTTTTTTGGGGCCCCAATTTGTTTTTAACTTATAAGGGGGCCCCTGCCACCAATGTTTGTTTATTTTTTAGTTTTTTTTACATTTTTTTTGTTGGGGCCCCAAGTTTTTTTTAACTTATAAGGGGGCCCCTGCCACCAATGTTTTTTTTTTAGTGTGGGCGGGAAAATGGGGTGGAGCTTGGTCGTCAGTGTGGGCGGGGCCCAGGGGGCCCCAAAAATTTTGTTGTACGGGGCCCCGTGATTTCTAATGGCGGCCCTTACAGTCACACTCCCTTCCCAGAGACTATTATCCCACTGTTACTATAGGCACCATCTCTCCTACTATACCTGCTATCCCACAGTCACACTCCCTTCCCAGAGACTATTATCCACTGTTACTATAGGTACCATCTCTCCCTACTATACCTGCTATCCCACAGCCACACTCCCTTCCCAGAGACTATTATCCCACTGCTATTATAAGGAGAAATGACGCAATAACTTTTAAAAATATTTACAAATAGTTTATAGGAGGCTAACATCAAAAAGTCTTAGATTTTTGAAACTTGCAAAATCTCTGCTCATGTCTGTTTATTAGATTATATTACAGAAATGTACTAGAGATATAGCATGTTACAGGCATTAGTCATATTCTAGTAAGCAAAACTGACTTACCAATGAAAAAAATCATTTGTTCCATTGCCAGCCAATCAAAAGCTCTATACATTAACAATGGATCTATACACTCATTCTGTGATTGAAAGCCTTGCCCCTGATTGGTTGTTTTTTTTGTCTGTCTAGCCAGGTCTGCAGCAGTTGGCCATGAACTTTCCCACACACACCCACCCTGAAAACAAGAGAAAACCCAGTTCACATCAGGCTTATTTATTTGTAATTATTTCCGTGCTTTCCTTTTAGGGAAGGTGTGCATACTGGATTCCCTGCACGTCAATAACAAGTGGGTGTAAGGTGTTGGTCAACGCATTTAGCATTAATAAAAATGTAATTATATTAATAAGCTTGTGTTATCCCAGGAGCAGTGGTACAAACAACATCAAGGAATTTATGTCTTTTCTAATAGCAACTAAAATAAGCAACAAACCATGGAGCAGTCATCATGGCCTTGAAAATACTGTTTTGTTGGCAACCCTAGGGGGGTTATTTTCAAGTCTGAATGCCAAAAACTCCAAAACTTTGAGGTTTCTTTACTATAAAATCCGAATTTTTAGTGAAAAAAACCTAAAACTTTTCGAGACTTATTATACCCAGAGGATAGAAAAAGTCAGAATCCGAAAATCCAGCATCTCAGACCTGTTGAGGTTGTATATAAGTCAATGGGAGAACTCCTGAAGGTATCTTGATCTCCACTGGGTTTCGAGCAATAATCCTCAGTTGTTTTGGGTTTCTTTTGTGTTTTTCAGGCAGAAAATCTGAAAAAATTCAAATTTTTGTATGATTTTCACAATTTGTTTCTAGTTTTTTCCCGCAATGGAATTTTCTGGGAAAATGTATTGATAAATAAGGGGAAATAAGTTTTGAAAACATGAATATCAAGGAGTGGCTTCTTTGTGCAAAGCACATCAGTGTTGAAATTCAAATGAAATGTAATTGGTGATAATCACATAAAGCAAGTCTAGTAGTCAAGACGCCCTGCAATAAGGTTTCAAAATAGACTTCTTGGAAAAAAAATAATACTCCCTAATAGTCACTGATTGTTCTTGTACATTGTACCATGGACGGCTGCTTTCTCAGAGGCTTCCGTCTCAAGCAATTTTTAAACCCTTGTTTTTTAATGGTCAACCTGTAACCTTGAGGGTACATCCAGTACATCCAGCTCAATCACACAGTAAAATACAAACCATAAACAACACATTAAGTATTAAAGAAAGATTTGTATGAGAGAAGATCTTGTAATGTTGTAATGCCACCCATTCAGTGGGCACAGCCTGGGGGAGAAATTAAGAGCTCCTTTGACTTAAAGGGGTTGTTCACCTTTAAATTAACTTTTAGTATGATGTAGAGAGGGATATTCTGTGACAATTTGCAGTTGGTTTGCAGTTGGTTTTCATTTTTATTGTGGTGTTTGTTATTTAGCTTTTTATTCAGCAGCTCTCCTGTTTGCAATTTCAGCAATCTGGTTGCTAGGCTCCAACTTAACCTAGATTGGTTTGAATAAGAGACTGGAATATTAATTAGAGAGGCCTGAATAAAAAGTTAAGAAATAGAAAGAAACAATAACAATAAGGGCCTTATTTATCAAAATCCGTATTTTTCGGACTATTTAAATAAAAAAAAGTCTGACCAAATTAGAATCCACAATGTGACCTTATTTATTATTTAAAAAGCTTGATTTAATTGGATAGGGGACAAACATGGAAAAAATTAGCGTAAATCCGAATTGTATGATTTTTTTGTTTGAGTTTTTTTCACGAATCACGATTTTTTTCTGGCTTTTTCCCCGAAGACCCCAATTTTTTCAGATTTTTGCCCAAATGTCCAAAATAGTTGGATTTTCAGTTAATTCCAGCGCAAATCACAGAAACTTCCAAATAGGATAAGGACCCCTCCCACTGACTTTTATATATACAACCTTGGCAGGTCTGAGATGCCAGATCTTCGGATTCAGACTTTTTCCATCCTCAGGGTATAATAATCCTCCAAAAATTAGATTTTTTTTTTCCACTAAAAATTTTAATTTTATAGTAAAAAAAATAGAATTTTTAGAGTTTTTGACATCTGGCCTTTAATAAATAACCCCCTAAATGTTTAGCCTTATGGATGGGATGGGGTCAGTGACCCCCATTAAACACTGAAAAAAAAGTCAGAAGGCAAATAATTAAAAAATGATAAAAAAGAAAAAATGAAGACCAGGTCCCACCTCTGGTCAGGGTAACACTACAATAGCTAAACCGTGTTCAAGGTCAACATTAGCTCATACAATGGGCACAGCTAACAGCAAAATATAAGTGTATCAGTTATTTAGCCACTTTCAAGAATACCTAAGACAACATATTCACCAAAAATCTCACCCTGCCTGACCTTCAAGATGGGTTTTAATGTATATGTGGAAAAATAGAGATCTCCCTATTGCTCATTCTAATTAGCTATCAAACTGAGCCCCCCCCGCCACTGTTCCAAGTTCCACAAGGTGGTATGGGAACCATTGCTCTACTGGTATATTCCCAACAAGACAATCCTAAGTTCTAGATATAAATGCCTCAATACTCTAGAACAGTGATCCCCAACCAGTAGCTCATGAACCCCTTGGATGTTGCTCCCAGTGTCCTCAAAGCAGGTGCTTATTTTTTAATTCCAGGCTTGGAGTCAACTTTTGGTTGCATAAAACCAGGTGCACTGCCAAACAGAGTGTCCTGTAGTCTGCCATTCCACATAGGGGCCACCAAATAGCCAATTATTTGGTACCCAGGAACTTTTTGCATGCCTGTGGGGCTCCCCAACTCTTTATTTTCTTAATATGGCTCATGGGTAAAAAAGGTTGGGGACCCCTGCTCTAGAATATCTCCACAGAGCATGACCTACCCAGACTATTTTAACTAAATTTAACATTTGCTAAACAGGAGATCACGTCAATATAGGTATGGCTTTTCACTTTGTTTTAAATCATCAGTAGTTCGCCACATGGTTTTTCCAACCTGCATAATTTCACAGACTTCTCTTTCATTATGGTAAATCTACCCGACCTTGTCTAGCCGGATGATTTCTTGACTGAAATTCTCCAGGGTCTACATCCACTATCATTTTATCTAGTTCACGCTGCCCTCTACCATGACTTTCAATATCTCTAGTTGTAATTAAAGCTGGCCATACATTCAGAGATCTGCTCATTTGGCAAGGTCCTGAAACGAGCGGATCTTTCCCCGTTATGCCCACCTTGAGGTGAGCGGTATCGGCCCGATCCGACTGTGGGACCGAGGGCCCAACGATCAGATAACAACGTGGAGACTATGGGCAGTCGGATCGAGGATCTTATCAACAAACCAATGCAGTCCTCGACTTTTGACCAGATACCATTCGGGGAAGCCCATACACTGCCCTATAAGATACCAACTTAATATTTTGGCAGCTTATATTGGTCCTTATATGGGGACCTTGACACAATCATTTTCTCTTATCTGTTGCCAACACCATTGGAGCAGTATCACACATTGTGCACAGCTAAAGATAGAGAATCTTTTTTTCCGTAGGTTGGTGGCAGACAGGGAGATTAGTCGCCAAGCGTGAGGCAACTTTGGGTGACACCAGAAAACTGAAGTACCTTCCCACCATACTTGCCAGTGGGAAGGCATTTGGGGGAGATTAGTCGTCCACAGTAGTGAAGATTCATCACTTGGCAATTCATCTCCCTATGGCATAACCAGAGTTTGTCAGGCCTCCCTGCAGAGGAACATTCAGGCCCCCATCCAGTGAGGAACTTTCAGCATCCCCTCCATTTATATTATTTTATTGCAATGACAATATAAATGTGTATAATACCCCCAGAATTAATAGTAAGATGGCACAGTGGCAATTCCATGTATAATACCCCCAGAATTCCTAGAAGGATGGCACAGAGGAAATTCCATGTATAATAACCCCCAGAATTCATAGTAGGATGGCACAGAGTCAAATTCACAAATTATTCCAACTGAACAGTTATTTATGTACAACAGCCTCAGCATAGTTATAAAATAAACATACATCACATTTTCAGAGGTAATAGCAGATGACAACAAGGAAAGAGATAAGGTTGGAGTTCTTACTGGTCATCTCCTTCATTTGGGAGGGAGAGATAATCTGAAAAGTAGCCTGCCATAAATTTCTTTAGAGCCCAGCATGAAAATTCTTCCTGCACCTCATCAACAGGACCCCTTGTGTGGGAGGGAAGATCCAATCATTTGAACTTCCCACCCACACATGTAATGCCATCATCACTGAAATCCAATTGGTCAGTTTTTCAAAACATGAAACTGTCCCAAGAGCATAAAGTCTAAACCATAAGGTCATGATCATCTGTCCCTTGGCAGCAAATTGTACCCTCAAATTGTATGGCTTCAGCACTGCCAACCTCTGTCGCTAGTGCCAGTACAGACAGAGCAGCTACACAGCTGCCATTGTTTGGTAAGGTCCATGCAGAAGAGCAATGACCAGCCACCTCACACCCACATTAATCGCCACCCCTCTCCACCTTAACTTATTTGTGACTTTTGTTCCTGGGACTCTGGGTCCCCCACATAATACTGCTCCAGCTGGTGGTGCGCATTCTTCGATGTGGGCCATTCAAAACAGCTTGGATATCCTCCCCAGCTTGGTCCTGCAGCAATCGCTCACCCCCAAGATGGAAGTCGTCAAAAGCCGACACGTTTTAGACTTTGTTACTGGCAAGTACCCAGCAGAGCACTTGTCGTGCAACTCAACAGGTGAAAAGTGGCGCAAAGCCATTGGAGACAAAGTGCAAAGGGACAGCAATACTTAGCCACTACAAAAGTGGGAAGCTCCCAACCATCAACCATGGGACCCATGCCCAGCCTCATCTACATATCATTACATATTCAGCAGCCTGCTGCTAGGGGTGCCGCAACTGCTCCCTAACACCCCAGGGCCCTTCTGGACTCGGGGCCCTCTTGAATTGCTGGGTCTGCGAGGGCCTTAATTAAACCACTGTGTGCCAACAACCACAAAAGGAGAATTCAACCCTAAAGTTAAAAAACCCCTACTCCCCTACCCAACATAGATAGGGTTGCCACCTGGCCAGTATTTTTCCGGCCTGGCCGGTAAAAATGATGGTTGATCCCAATGTTATTAATAGGGAAAAAAGATAAATATATAGGAAGGCCGAAAAGGTGGCAACCCTATACATAAACTCCCCTCCCTCCTCCCCCAGCCTAAGTGTTACACCGGGCAAATGCCCCTAATGTTTTACTTACCCCTCTGTGCAGATACAGGCATCGGAGTCCACGGCGCCATCTTTTTCCCTTTAGAAATCTTCGGAATGAGACTGGCGTGTCGGCATATGTGCATTTGGAGCAATTTTCTGGTACTCAACAACTGCTCATGCGCCGAAAGTCGCGAAAATTGCAAAGAGCCATTCTCATATTGAAAGATTACCAAAACGGCTAAAGTTGGCGCCCTTAAACTCCGATGCCCGAGTCTGCACCGAGGGTTAAGTAAAATGTTAGGGGTAACACTTAGGCTGGGAGGAGGAGGGAGGGGAGTCTATGTAGGGTAGGGTTTTTTTAACTTTAGGGTTGAATTCTCCTTTAAGCTGCCCACCCACAGGCTGATAAAAGCTACCTAGTTGGTTCCTTCAGACTGAGTGGGTAGCTTATTGAGCCATGTACAGTATGGTTCCTATCAATTAATCTGCCTGATATCTGGTCAAGCATCTATCAAGCAGGTTTGAAAATCCCATTGTGCAAGGACCGCATCAGCACGTTGATGATTTTATCTGACAGGTCTCTGTAGGCCTTGGTGCATAATCCGATTGTTGGCTCCTAGATACATAGGTACTTAAATCAGGCCACAATCTGTTAATTTGGCAACCTCACCAACTAAGTGGAACTAGCATTTATGGCCAGCTTTAGATGTTCTAGGTAGATGCTTGGTGGTTTAGGTTGAAGCCAATAAGTAAGTGCCCACACAGGCACGAAACATGTTAGGCTTATGCATGTCCTAATAAAGTCTTTTTGATTCATCAAAACTTGAGCTACTGCTTTACTTGGAGATGGATCTCATCCTACCTGGATTTTTAAACGCTTGGTGGTTAATGTAATAAATGGTCTAGTTCTTCAAACCAACTAATCCACAAGTAGGATTTTCTACTCACCTACTTGAAAGCAATTGGTTGCTATGGGACACGAGACCTTATAAAAACGTTGTGAGTGTATTTTAAAGCAATTATGTTTGCTTCCAGTCTAGTAACCCATAGCAACCATTTACATTTTTGCTTTCTAGCAGCAGCCAGTACATGTTACTTGCTTGGCTGCTATAGGTTATTATAATGGATATTATCCACTAACTACACTACTGCGGCTGACAAATTTCCCAAAAAATGACTTTTCATAAATAACATTATGATCTGGCTTATCGGGAATTGCCTCCATTCCCATTGTCTACTCTTAAGGCAAACATCTATCCGATATTGGAGTGACATTGTTGTTGCCATCATGAAAAAGCAATATTATTGCTTTTGTTTTTCTAATCCATAATTGGTCGGAAAAATGTCCCTTTAGGTCTGATTGATATATGGAAAAATGTCCTCTAATATGTGGCTGTGTGTTTATGTAAGAGCAATGTGTATATAAACTTCCCTGCAGCTTTAGTGCTCTGTTTGAATAGGATTCATTATACTCGCAATCAACTTTATCTGCATAAAATAAACATGCTCTATATATCATTTGTCTAAATCTGACCAGGAAAGTAAAGGTTATCAGCCTCTCAAACCAGAATGGGGTCATTGTGGAGAAATTAAGTAGGTGGTAAGCAAACAACATCTTGTTGCAAATATACAAAAGGGATGAATGGTTATTGTGTTTTTTGTATTTTTGTCATAACAGGGTGACATCTATTATTAACCAACCATCAAAGGGACTGATCCCAGAGGTACAGTTTCACATTCTCAAATGGTCACCCGGTGATTGCTGGCTAATTATTTTTTTATTCAAAACCTTTTTTGGTTTGAAAACAGCTGCAGTACCTTCCAGAGACTATTATCCCACTGCTACTATAGGCACCATCTCTCCCTACTATACCTGCTATCCCACAGTCACACTCCCTTCCCAGAGACTATTATCCCACTGTTACTATAGACAACATCTCTCCCTACTATACCTGCTATCCCACAGTCACACTCCCTTCCCAGAGACTATTATCTACTGTTACTATAGGCACCATCTCTCCCTACTATACCTGCTATCCCACAGTCACACTCCCTTCCCAGAGACTATTATCCCACTGTTACTATAGGCACCATCTCTCCCTACTATACCTGCTATCCCACAGTCACACTCCCTTCCCAGAGACTATTATCCCACTGTTACTATAGGCACCATCTCTCCCTACTATACCTGCTATCCCACAGTCACACTCCCTTCCCAGAGACTATTATCCCACTGTTACTATAGGCACCATCTCTCCCTACTATACCTGCTATCCCACAGTCACACTCCCTTCCCAGAGACTATTATCCCCACTGCTACTATAGAAACCTTCTCTCCCTACTATACCTGCTATCCCACAGTCACACTCCCTTCCCAGAGACTATTATCCCACTGTTACTATAGGCACCATCTCTCCCTACTATACCTGTTATCCCACAGTCACACTCCCTTCCCAGAGACTATTATCTACTGTTCCTATAGGCACCATCTCTCCCTACTATACCTGCTATCCCACAGTCACACTCCCTTCCCAGAGACTATTATCCCACTGTTACTATAGGCACCATCTCTCCCTACTATACCTGCTATCCCACAGTCACACTCCCTTCCCAGAGACTATTATCCACTGTTACTATAGACACCATCTCTCCCTACTATACCTGCTATCCCACAGTCACACTCCCTTCCCAGAGACTATTATCCACTGTTACTATAGGCACCATCTCTCCCTACTATACCTGTTACCCCACAGTCACACTCCCTTCCCAGAGACTATTATCCCACTGTTACTATAGGCACCATCTCTCCCTACTATACCTGCTATCCCGCAGTCACACTCCCTTCCCAGAGACTATTATCCACTGTTACTATAGGCACCATCTCTCCCTACTATACCTGCTATCCCACAGCCACACTTCCTTCCCAGAGACTATTATCCCACTGTTACTATAGGCACCATCTCTCCCTACTATACCTGCTATCCCACAGTCACACTCCCTTCCCAGAGACTATTATCCCACTGTTACTATAGACACCATCTCTCCCTGCTATCCCACAGTCACACTCCCTTCCCAGAGACTATTATCCCACTGTTACTATAGGCACCATCTCTCCCTACTATACCTGCTATCCCACAGTCACACTCCCTTCCCAGAGACTATTATCCCACTGTTACTATAGGCACCATCTCTCCCTACTATACCTGCTATCCCACAGTCACACTCCCTTCCCAGAGACTATTATCCACTGTTACTATAGACACCATCTCTCCCTACTACACCTGCTATCCTATTATAATGGCGTTTTGGTGACTTGTATTCAAATTCAAATATACAAATCATTAGTAGAAAAATCAGGACTTAAAATAAACCCATTGATTCAAAGCATTCCTTTATAGAAGGAACTGGGCACATTGGCAGCTTTGCCTTCCTGATAGTACCTAATTGTAGTGTAAGTGATGATCACATTCTTTCTTGTATTGTGAGAGAATTCATTAGAATGTCTCATTCTTTGCTACACACCCTGTTTTGGTCTAAATTCTATGGGGGAGATTTATTATTCATTGTATTTGTTTTTCACAAGCAGTACTAGTGAATAAACTGCTAACAATAAATTCCTATTTAACAATTTAGGAACAACAAATAAATAATTGTCTAAATAGTTGTGATCCAGCCTTTAGTCAGGGCCCTGCTTACCTCATAACAAGGTTACTGGCATATAAAATCTTTGTCATATCAGTCACCCTGCCAAAACAGTCTGCCAAAACATTGCTTCTGATCCCTGTATAAGGCCACAAGCATTGATGTCACATGAGCAGGGATTCCCAACATTTTTCTTACCTGCCACATTCAAATGTAAAAAGAGTTGGGGAGTAACACAAGCATGAAAAAGTCCCTTGGGTGCCAAATAAGGCATGTGATTGGCTATTTGGTAGCCCCTATGTGGACTGGCAGCCTACAGGAGACTCTGTTTGGCAGTACACATGGTTTTTATGCAACCAAGACTTGGTTCCAAACCAGGAATTCAATAAACGAACTGGCTTTGAGGCCACTGGGAGCAACATCCAAGGGGTTGGTGAGCAACATGTTATTTATGAGCTACTGGTTGGGGATCACTGCACTAGGGAGAGCAGATTCAATTGATGTGAAGAGATGGGCCTTATGTCCAACAATTGCCCCTTCCTAACCCCCCCTTGCATGATCGGGGTCACACTACACTCCTGGCCACGAGTTACTCTGTACTCTTCTATGGAAGGTATTAAGCACAGAAAATGGCGTTTAGTAAGAAAATTGCACAACCCTAGTTTGCTCTGTGTTTATATTCTAAAATCTCCAGCCCACAAAACCATAACATAGGTTCTCTGACATACAAATACCTTCTACAGAGGCTGAACTTTGGCATGTTTTGCAGGGAGTGGCTGTAACATGTAATGAGTAATCACACAACCTGTGTACAATAAGCATGCACACCTCTGACCTCGTTTGACTGTCTGTCCTCTGTTCTTTGCACTGTCTGAGTTTTAGAGTTGCCTCATTTTACTTTAATTATATATTTGCAGCCATGCAGAACACTAACGTGACCCAAAGAGCTCTTGAGATCTTGCTTTGCATTTCCTTAGTGTGAGACAAACCATTACCTTTTATTAAAGGGATAGCGATTTTTGTTTTGCATGAAATTATTGTCTGGTGTTGTTTTAAAGAATGTTCAAAGCAATAAAGAAGCTCAGCAGAAACAGCTTAACCTGAACCATAGAGCTCCGGTTGGGGGGTAACACTATTTATTTGTTTAAATTGCTCCCTGCCATCGCTATGACACCTGCACCAGGAGGAGGCTCTTGGTACAAGTGGCCAATGCGAATGCTGCAACTTGCTCATTATGAGCATGTACTCAAGCAGTGATCTAACAAGAGCAAAATGAGCGACCCAAATTCCCAAAAATCTTCAGGAAGATCAATGAATTTGCATACTTGTTTTGCATCAGTGAGATCTCCGTCATGCCAGGCCTCCTTTACTATTGGACCTGACAGTTGACCCTGACCCTTGGCTGGAATATGCAAGAAGGTCTTTGGCATCCCAAGGGAAGCCAATGAACACCAATCAACCATGTCCACATCTGAGGAGGTTCTCACCACTCAGACAGGGGTACCAAAAAACTTTGCCCAATGGCCCACTCTACAGTGTTTACTTTTGACATATTATCATCTATCTTTACTTTCACTTCTCTTCTTTGTTCTGATATAGAAATGAGCAATGCCCAAGGCCTAACAGTACAAGGACAAATGGCTGTCAGCCAAGAGTACCATTGAGACCTGGGCCCACCTGGAGTTTTCCTCATATCTTGCTAGGCCAGTCCAACACTTGTTCTCACCCCCACAGAATTTTTTTACCTCTTTTTTAAACCTCAATTAGATATCAGTAAGAACGGCCATTGTTTTGATTTTGCAGTTAAGTTTATTGAATTATAAATATATATAGGGAAGAAAGTTAAGGACAGAGGCACATGTGGAGATTCAGGGAGATTTAGTCGCCCGGCAACAAATTGCCTCTTCTTCTGGCGACTAATCTCCCCAAACTGCCTTCCCACTGCCTAAAATCAAAATTGCCAGTTGGATGGCACTCAGAGTGCTTCGTTTTCCAAAGTTGCCCGAAACTTCGGGCAACTTCGGAAAATTAAGTACTCCAAGTGCCATCCCGCTGTCGATTTAGATTCTGGCCGGCGGGAAGGCAGTTAGAGGGGGAAGAAGATGCGATTTGTCGCCGGGCGACTATATCACACAGGGCGATGCGTTTTCAATAGTTGCCTGAAATTGCCTCACTGAGGCAACTTTGGGCAACTATTGAAAATGCATCACCGTGTGTGCATTAGCACAGGCTACTTTTCATTGTAGCCTATGGGGAAAAACGCTGAGGCAGTTCAGGGAGATAGTTGCTCAAAAGACAAGGAGATTAGTAGCCAGGCGACAAAATCTCCCTGAATCTCCTCATGTGTCCTTACCCTAAATAATAATGAAAACTACGTACTTAGTGTAACAAACATGGTTTTCCCCAATCAAAGACCCACAGACTATCGAATCAAGAAAGGTGTCCGATACCAGCCAGAGTATTTTATCTGCTTTAGCTTTCATCTGTATCTATTGTTAATTCTGCCTCTAAGGGCTAGTCCACACGGGGAGATAGCCACGCGTTTGTGGTCGCGGCGACAAAGCGCCGCGACAGTCGCCGCGACCGGCGCAGGCGACAGTTTTGTATGGGCGCCTATGTAAAAACGCCTGTGCTAACCACACGAGGCGATTTGCTTTTCAACAGTCGCCTGAAAAAGCCTGGCGAGGCATTTTCAGGCGACTGTTGAAAAGCGCATCGCCTCGTGTGGTTAGCACAGGCGTTTTTACATAGGCGCCCATACAAAACTGGCGACCGCAAACGCGTGGCTATCTCCCCGTGTGGAATAGCCCTAAATAACATATTATCAGTGACAACACAATGGAAGAAAACATTACAAAGAACATTGACATACAGAGATAACCTTACCTGCTAATCTTGTTTGAGCAGATACTTCCTCTAATCAAAATATTCAGATTATAATCACCTACAGCATCATTAAACACCAGTTGGGCCAGATCCTCAGGAGGAGAGCACAGAGATATGAGATAATTACCAGTGGTTTGCCATGATGCATACTTGCCATTGCCACTGATATAATCATAATCCAGGATAGTTAAAATGAAGTGAGTGAATTAAAGGGGACCCGTCACCCAAACAAAATTATTCCAAATCCTATTTTATCACATTAGTCAAGCAAAATGAACTTTAATTACACTGTATAAATTATTTGAATATTGTTTCCATCAGTCTGGGAACTCATACGTATATTAACCAGGAGGGAGCCATTTTGTGGACACTGTTATTAAGGCAAGCCTTGTATCATCTCAGAATCTTGTTTGTGCACCAGGGGACAGGGACCTGATGTCCATCCCCATGCCCTGGCTACACAATTAAATCGTTAAGAGAGCTGGGGGAATGTGGAGAGAGCAGTGACATCTGGGAAGTGCTGAATGGAAAGTGAAAGTAATTGTTTGCCCCGCCTCTATGCCTAGGCATAGAGGCGGGGTAGGCAATATTTGATTGACAGCTGATATTTTTAAATGAGTTTACAACAGCTATGAATGCTTTAATTAAAAAAAGAAATTGGCTTCCATGTTTAATTTAAAAAGGACTTTTATTATACAGATTTTTATGTCTGGGTGACGGGTCCACTTTAAGTAAAATAACAATCATCTAAATCAGGGATCCCCAACCAGTGGCTCATGAACAACATTTTGCTCATCAACCCCTTGGATGTTGTTCTCAGTGGCCTCAAAGCAGGTGCTTATTTTTGAATTTCAGGCTTGAAGGGAAGTTTAATTGCATAAAAACCAGGGGTACTGCCAAACAGATCCCCCTGTAGGCTTCCAGTCCACATAGAGGCGACCAAATAGCCAATAACAGACCTTATTTGCAGTCCTCTGGAACCTTTATTAATGCTTGTGTTGCTCCCCAACTCTGTTTACATTTGAATGTGGTTCACAGTTAAAAAAAAAGTTTGGGACATTTATGGCTGAAATCAATTCAAATGGATAGGGTTACATCCCTTTTCAACGACATCTACCAAACATATAGTGGGCGACCTTATATATATACAGCTGTGCTCCATTGAGAAAGTTCCTCATTTTTGGTTGCTCTCACTGAAACACAACGTCAAACAAGTGATGCAACTTGAATGAACACAAGGCTATGGCTCAGAACAAAGTGTTCTTCTTTTACTTCCCTCTGGTAAGGACTTGCATCAGCGCTTCTTGAAGATGGACCCTCAAGTATTATGGTATTGGTAAACTAAATGAAATCTCTTTTTTGTAAGTCTTCATTTTCTGATGAGGGTATTGCTAAACAGATGTTGAGCAGTCTTATCTAACATCAAAATAAAGAGAAACACTGTGACCATACTATGACTGTACTTTGATTTTGAAAGGGTTAATTTTGTGGTTTTATTATTTATTCTTGAACTGTCAAAGCGTTTCACTCACTTTCTTTCTCCATGGGAGATGTATCAGCCTAAGGCGCAAATTCACTAAGCGCCGAACGCTAGCGTTAATTCACTAGCGTTTGGCATTTTTCATTCCTGCGCAAATTCACTAACAAACGCTGGCGTAGTTTCGCTAGTGTTACTTCGCACCCTTACGCCAGGCGAATTTTCGCTAGCGAAGTAACTACGCAAATTCACTAACTTGCGCAGTGTACTGAACGCTACCTTTTACGCTAGACTTCCTTCGCCACCTCAGACCTGGCGAAGGGCAATAGATTGTTTCAAAAAAAGTGAAAATTTTTTCTAAGTCCCAAAAAACGCTGGCGTGTTTTCTACATGATGGGTGATAGGCTGAAAAAGATCGAAAATATTTTTGGGGCTCCCCTCCTTCCCCCCTACATTTCCTGACTCATGGCAACTTACCTAGACAGTGGGCACATGTGTAGGGCAAAATAAAATTTTTATTTGCTGATTTGAAGGTTTTCTAGGCATTTGTAGTGCTAATACGTATTCCTCCATTGAAATTTGAATTTCGTGCCGTATGCAAATGAACCATCGCTAGCGAAACTTCGCTTCGCTTGGCGAATTAACGCTAGCGCAACTTCGAAAACTTACGCTACCCCTGTGCGCAACTTCGGATTTTAGTGAATTTGCGGAGCGCTGGCGAAAATACGCCTGGCGAAGTGTGGCGAGGTGCGGCGAAGTGTGGCGAGGTGCGGCGAAGTGTGGCGAGGTGCGGCGAAGTTGCGCCTGGCGCAACTTCGTGTCTTAGTGAATTTGCCCCTAAGATAATTGTTAGATGAGGTTTTAGTTTAGTAACACTGAATATTATGCAGCCACTATATATTTTTCTGCTATATTATGCTCCATACAGGTAGATATTTATGGTATTGCTTTTTCAGACCATCCATGAGTCAACTTAATGTTCCTGCTAATGCTATTACTTTAATATTCCATTATTGTCCTCACTGATTTTAAGCAGGTCAACTGCTGGGTTCTAATTGGGGATTATGGCACCACAAGTAGGCCATGAGTGGAGATATGGAAGTTGCTGAACCAACCTTGAGAGCACCAATCTTGGGTTCATTGTATACCCCCCTATGGGTTTCATAGTCTCATGTGTCAGTTTTGGGTACTCAGTTGAGAACAATGGAAGGCTAGCTGAGACTGAAACTGCAAGGTGAGTCAAGATAATTATACATTCATCTCTTTGCGTTTCCATTAGAAAAGGAAGTATTGTTTAAAAAAATTAACGTATAATAAACCTTCACATGTTGGCAATGCAGAACTTATGCATCATTGTGAATCACACACTAATAAATAAATATTTTTAAGACATTGTTTAAACTTAGAAGTGGAAAAAATGACACAATATCATATGGTCACTAAAGAGGTTAATCATTTCTTTATTTCTAGATCTCCTATCTGTGATTATTATCTAAGTATAAAGGATCCACAGATGGAAATGTTGAGCTCCCTTTATAGTATTGATGCAGATCAGATTTATTTTTGCATAAACCATGATTCATTCGATGGATCAAGTTTATCAGAGATGGTATGTTTGCGGTTTCTGGGTTTTTATGTTGGTTATTGGCCATAGATAATTGGAAAAATTCCCTAGAAAATTAGGAGGAGCAAGGACTAAAAATAAAACTCAAACGAAATAATTGGCTCCTTTAGAACAAGACATGACAGTCACCTTGCTATGTGGTGCCAAGCTTTACTCATTGCACAAATAAGCACTCACCCCATATCTCACCCTAACTGGCCTTCAGCCTGGACCCAATTATCTCATAACAAGGTCACACATATATATATATATATATATATATATATATATATATATATATATATATATATATATATAAACATTGGGTAACAGTCACCCTGCTATAGTTCCAGGTGTACCCAGGGCACAAATAAACACTCACCCAAAAACTCACCCTAACTGGCCTTCAGCCTGGACCCAATTATCTCATAACAAGGTTATATATATATATATATATATATATATATATATATATATATATATATATACTGTATATATATAAACATTGGGTAACAGTCACCCTGCTATAGTTCCAGGGGTACCCAGGGCACAAATAAACACTCACCCAAAAACTCACCCTAACTGGCCTTCAGGCTGGGCCCCCTTAGCTCATAACAAGGTTACAGATATATAGAAACATTGGGGTAACAGTCACCCTGCTATAGATCCAGGGGAACCCAGGGCACAAATAAACACTCACCCAAATCTCCCCCTAACTGGCCTTCAGGCTGGGCCCCCTTAGCTCATAAGGTTACAGATTTATAGAAACATTGGGGTAACAGTCACCCTGCAATAGTTCCAGGGGTACCCAGAGCAAAAATAAGCACTCACCCCAAATCTCCCCCTAACTGGCCTTCAGTCTGGGCCACCTTAGATCATAACAAGGTTACAGATATATAGAAACATTTGGGTAACAGTTCCAGGGGTACCCAGGGCACAAATAAGCACTCACCCCAAATCTCCCCCAACTGGCCTTCAGACTGGGTCCACTGTAACAAGGTTACAGATATAGAAACATTGTTTTAGCATTCACCCAACTATTGTTCCAGTTATTATTATTAGTATACTCCTGGCTCCACTGTCTCATCAACTTTTTGCAAGTTCTGATCCCTTTCTACCGCTGTCCCTTCCATGTAACATGGATGAAATATGATATTTTAAAATAAATATGATGAAAGGAGAGTGTATGAAAATGGTCCACCCAGTTGATACTAATTTTAACTTATATCCACTTTGCTGTCAATGTAGACATAAGCAGCTTTAGTCAATGTACAGCTCTTTAAATAAACTGTATTTGAGGTTAGAAAAGAAAATATTTTCATGTCTGCAAGCAAACCTCAAAAGGCTTTAAAGAGGAAAGAGGCAGTTTATAAGGACCATGGATAGCATGTTTTTTAATCCTGAATATACAGTGAAAGAATTGTAGACATTTTAGCTGACCCTACAAGATCCACTAGTTGGAGTTGTTGGCTGATGATGAGCCAGAATAGGATGATCTGGTCATTCAACCCACTGGTCAATGTTTGATCCCACTGGGACCCTTTTTCAGACCTGTTGTTAATAAAATGCCTTTTGCAAAATAGAATGTAATTGAAAAGGCTTTGAGAGACCAAAATAAAATCATATGTGTGTGGGGTCATGTTTTACAGAACTAGCCCTCATTTTTGACAGCCCATGCTCCTCTTCTGAGAGAACTCCCCTTGACCCATAATGTTTTAGTACCTAACCACTATACAATGCAAGCAACTTGGGGGCTACCAAAGTGCCCACCAAAATGATTTAAACAAAGACATCCAGCTACCCCCATAAATACATCACTACGTTGAAAAAGCTCTGTACTATAGGCACATAGGCATCCCTCTCCTGACTCCCACCCACCTACAACTTGTGCATCACCCAGACACATAAGTTGCAAGTAGGGTTGCCACCTGGCCAGTATTTTTTCCAGAAAAGGTGGCAACCCTAGTTGCAAGGGGGTCTTGTATAGACCACCTGTCCTATGGAAGGAGATTAGGATCTAGGTCAGATTTTTAATCTAGTGAGAGGTGCAGAGTTCTGCTTGACCTAGGGCAGGAGCACTCTCTGCATTATAACAGGCTTGACCTTGCTCAGGGTTATATTAATTACAAGGTCCAATGAGAGGAAAAAAAATATAAACATGATTTACAATTTTTAAGGCTAAGGAAGAAGGACAGTGACTAATAACAGTAAACAGTGCTTTCCTTTGAGTGAACAATTTGGCATGGAAGACTTGCAGTAGGCATGAAATGTGTAGAAGAGTTTTGAAACCATAGAAACCAGAGATTAAATAAGACCACTTCCCCAACAACTAAACACAAAACATATATTTTTGTCTGATACTACACTGTCTGATACCAACCTAGGGTTGGACAGTACGTAATCAAATACCTTGCCCTAGCAACTGGATAGCAGATGAAACTTCAAGCTTGAAGACCCAAAAGTGTAAGTATCCCCAAAAAAACACGATAAAAATGATTTAGTTATTTCAAATTGACTAGAATACTGGTGTCTGCATCATACTTACTCGCCTTGCACTGGTAAAACTGGTGTGTTTGCTTCAGAAACTCTACTATACTTTCTATAAACAGGTTGCTGTGTAGCCATGGGGTAGCCATTGAAGCACAGGATACACAGTAGATAACAGATAAGTACTACTATAGTTTATATAAACAAGCTGCTGTGTAGCCATGGAGCCAGCCATTCAAGCACAGGATACACAGTAGATAACAGATAAGTACTACTATAGTTTATATAAACAAGCTGCTGTGTAGCCATGGGGGCAGCCATTCAAGCACAAGATACACAGTAGATAACAGATAAGTACTACTATAGTTTATATAAACAAGCTGCTGTGTAGCCATGGAGCCAGCCATTCAAGCACAAGATACACAGTAGATAACAGATATGTACTACTATAGTTTATATAATAAACAAGCTGCTGTGTAGCCATGGAGCCAGCCATTCAAGCACAAGATACACAGTAGATAACAGATATGTACTACTATAGTTTATATAATAAACAAGCTGCTGTGTAGCCATGGAGCCAGCCATTCAAGCACAAGATACATAGTATATAACAGATATGTACTACTATAGTTTATATAATAAACAAGCTGCAGTGTAGCCATGGGGAAGCCATTCAAGCACAGGATACACAGTAGATAACAGATAAGTACTACTATAGTTTATATAAACAAGTTGCTGTGTAGCCATGGGGTAGCCATTGAAGCACAGGATACACAGTAGATAACAGATAAGTACTACTATAGTTTATATAAACAAGCTGCTGTGTAGCCATGGAGCCAGCCATTCAAGCACAGGATACACAGTAGATAACAGATAAGTACTACTATAGTTTATATAAACAAGCTGCTGTGTAGCCATGGGGGCAGCCATTCAAGCACAAGATACACAGTAGATAACAGATAAGTACTACTATAGTTTATATAAACAAGCTGCTGTGTAGCCATGGAGCCAGCCATTCAAGCACAAGATACACAGTAGATAACAGATATGTACTACTATAGTTTATATAATAAACAAGCTGCTGTGTAGCCACGGGGGCAGCCATTCAAGCACAGGATACATAGTAGATAACAGATAAATTCTGAAGAATCCCCTTGTATACTACAGAGCTTATCTATTATCTACTGTGCATCCTGTGCCTTTTCTCCTGTTTCAGCTTTGAATGGCTGCCCCCACTGCTACACAGCAGCTTGTTTATATAAATTATAGTTGTGTTCCTGAAGCAAACACACAGTTTTACCAATGAAGCACAATCAGTACATTATATTTTCATCACTTTAATAAACTTTAATTTGGTCTTACTATTCCTTTAGGGTTTGTTTAGACAACAGATGACTGAACAAACCACAACTAATATCAAGCCATGGCCCATAACTAACATCCTCAGTAGGAAATTCCAAATCTTTAATGAACTGTTTCTTGAGTGGGAGTTAGAAGTTCCCGTTTTCTAAATTTAATGAATGCCATCTATATAACGGATGGTATTCTAAGGTCTTCTGAATGTTTCTAGAAGTGGTTTAGAATATAAACAAATTCTGGTTTCAACGTCTGTTAGACATTTTCTTGTTCTAATGTGTATTCAAATTATCATTATTAAGTTGGACACAGTCTTGCAGATTTGTGATTATGGTCAGTATAATCAAGCAGCCCATTATTTGGTGGCCTATGCCATTTGAAATATGTTTCATCCATGGTCCAAAAGTTTCCTTGTCAATGGATAGTCTCTGGATTGTAACTTTCCAGGAGATACATCAGAACATCAAATTAATTAGGAAAGGGTTTAAGCTGAGAAATTCTATTTGCATATATATATATATATATTTGCTTTGCTTTTGCAATGGACTCTGGAATGGTCAGAATTGTTTGAGAATTTAAGATGTCTTTCTATGGAGGACCTTGGACCTCCCAGGTCCAACAATGTAATCAATGTAATGTAACAAATTTTGGTCTATAAGCTAAATGCTCGTATGTGCACGAGTTTCTTGTATAAAGTGCATGTGGACTGTCACCTATTCACTTTTCTTCAGAGCTGAATGGATGATCTAATGAATGGATGACTGAAAGCCCAAAGGATTGGCATCACCTTAAAACAGAAATTTAGCATTTTGAATTTTGCATTCATAATATGATGTATCTTTGGTCAGGGGTTTCTCCTGCTTGTCCATCATCTAATTCCAAATCAAAGCTATAATTCTTAAATTGGTCTAAAACTGCATATACTCTTCTTATACACTTCTGGGATTGCTTTAAACTAGAATTTTTTTGGAAGGGAGTAGGCACTGATGTTGGGAGTCAGACCTGGCAGGCATGAGATTCATCTCACAAGGGTTCTGTTGGGTTGAGTTCAGAACTCTTTGTGGGCCAATCATGTTCTTCCACTCCCGTCTCTGCAAAATAATTCCATATGGACCTTAATTTGTGTATGGGTTATTATCCTAAAACATAGAGGCTTCCTAAAACTGTTGCCACAAAGTAAGTATGGGATTGTTATGGTAACATGTAGTGGTATCTGTGTGGGCAATAATGGTTTCAATATTTAGACGAGGTATCCAGGCTATTTTGCCTATACAATACAAGTCCAGGAAATCTAACAAAATTTCTATTTTTTAAGCACAATACATTGCTGAATTAGTTGGCAACTAAGAATGTATTAATTCCATCCCTGTTCAAATTTCCAAAATAAGCCTGGGATCTTATTTTACTCCATTTGAAAATCTATTGAGAAATATAAGTGTTTAGGGACATATTTCTTAAAATACACATAATGGAACGAAGTAGAAAATAGGAACTGAGATAGGGGGGTAGGGGGAAGCGGGAAACTCTTCATCCATTTACTGTTTTGTGAATTGCATCAATGTCTGTATTGAGCAAAACATGTTATTGTTCCATTTCCTTCCTAGTTGTTCAAACCCAGTTATGACCAGTTGGATTGTAGGCACTTATGCTTTGCTTTTCTTATGAAGAAAAGGGACAATACTTGGAACTGAGTTTACAGTTTTGGACAAAAGATCTATAAATAGCAGAACTTGAAAATATAAAGGCTACAACTCCAAAAAGCAAAAGGTGGAGGAATGTTTGGCTTTGGAAAGATGAAATATTAAAGACATACTTCATTGCATTTTTCTGTTTTTTAAAATATCGATGCACCATCTTTAAAACAACTTTCTATAATATAGCATGTTTGTTCCTAAGCTGTTGTTCTTGGGAGGGGACATAATGGAGCTCCTAAAGCAGAGCTGGGTAGTGGGATTCCACAGAACAGTCATGCTCCCAAATACCAATTCTGGCCTTTCCACTTCTGATTTCTGGGTCTCTGGCTATGACTGGCAACCAGGCTCCCAAGAATAAACCTGTATCCCCTATACCAGACCTTGTAAGGCCAACCTGTGTATGGGGGTTGGCAGTCATCGTATTGCAGAGAACAGCTACACACCCTTGTACCAGACCTCCTACACCAGAGCCTTGCTTGCTCTTCTAGATACAACTAAAAGCCCAGCTTGAAAGCCAGTTAGGTTGAGATATGGGGAGAAAAACTAGGAAAAAAGATATTCTTGGAGAAAAACTACCAGAAAAACTGCCATAAGACTAATGAAAGAAACCAGTATGGACAATTATACCCAAATGCCATTATTTGAACATGGTGAGGTCATTTACTCTGAAAATAACAGATTTACACTTGGAGCCATTAGACCAAACAGGCTGCTTTTGTATGAAACATGGCAAATGGACTTGTGATATTAATGTTCTTCACCCACCAGTCAAGAACTAGGGATGCACTATATCCACTATTTGGGATTCGGCGTAATCCCTGAATCCTTGGTGAAAGATTCGGCCCAAAACCAAACTGAATCCGAATCCTAATTTACATATGCAAATTAGGGCCAGGAATGGAAAAAGTGGAAAGAATGATTCTTTTGTGATGAAAAGTCACGTGATTTCCCTACATGCCCCTAATTTACATATGCAAATTAGAATTCGGATTTGGTTCTGCCAGGCACAAGTCGGCCAAATCCGAATCCTGCTGAAAAAGCACGAATCCTGGCCGAATGCTGAACCGAATTCTGGAATTTGGTGCATCCCTATCAAGAACAGAACATTACCCATGTTTCCCAGAGTAAATAGGCTAAACATGAGGCCAAGAAGCCTCAATCTTGTTGCATAGGAGGTCCAGAACATTGTGGCTGCTAACTTTACAGCCCTGGGGGAACAAGGCCTGGTTGCTGTAGTTGTGGACAAATGTCCTATACTATATAATTGGCTTTACTTATCCTTTAATTTCAATGGTTCACCCTTGAGGACTGGGAAAATGAAATGTGAGTGGCTTGCTATTCACTAATGCTGAACTTATTTACACAGGGAGTAAATAATGCTGCTACCAGATATTTAGAGGTTATCAGGGAGAGATTGGTTCATATAATACAAAATAGAACTGAGATTATTTTGCAAATAACAGAATCCACAGCATGTTCTTTCTTTATTTTTGGAGCTTATTTTATTAATAATTTTTTCCAGCATTTTGCAGCATTTACAATAGTTTCTCAGTGCCTAATTCCATCAGAGGAGTCAGTTAAAGTATCACCTATAAACTGAGCTCTAAGAAAAGTGTGTGGGTGGCAAATCGACCTCTGCCTGCTGAGTTGCTGAATCAGGCCATCGGCTTGGGTCAATGGATTATTTCTCCATCAGTAACACTTATTATCTTTAAATCTGAAAATCATCTATCTACCAGTCCAGCAATGGCTAATCCATGGACGACACGCGCTGAACTTAAACCCCCAAAATCACTGGCCTTCTGGCTGGGTCCCCTTAGCTCATAACAAGGTTACAGATATATAGAAACATTGGGGGTAAAAGTCACCCTGCTATAGTTCCAGGGGTACCCAGGGCACAAATAAACACTCACCCCAAATGTCCCCCCTAACTGGCCTTCAGACTGGGCCCCTTTAGCTCATAACATTGTTACAGAAATATAGAAACATTTGGGTAACAGTCACCCTGCTATAGTTCCAGGGGTACCAAGTGCACCTAGAATCTCTCCCTAACTGGCCTCCAGACTGGGCCCCCTTAGCTCATAAAAAGGTTACAGTTATATAGAAAAACTGGAGTAACAGTCACCCTGCTATAGTTCCAGGGGTACCCAGGGCACAAACAAGCACTCACCCTAAATTTCCCCCTAACTGGCCTTCAGGCTGGGCCCCCTTAGCTCTGGGTAACAGTCACCCAGCTATAGTTCCAGGGGTACCCAGGGCACAAATAAGCACTCACCCCAAATCTCCCCCTAACTGGCCTTCAGTCTGGGCCCCCTTAGCTCATAATAAGGTTACAGATATATGGAAACACTGAAGTAACAGTTACCTTGTAAGATCTTGGGGTTGCTGAATGTCCTATTAGTGTAGATGTCCTCTGCCCATATCTCTAGAATGCGCATTACAGTTTTGGACTCTAAGGGTAGGACTACATGGACGTTTTTGGCGCAACCCGACGAGCTGCGACAAAATGCCTGCGACAAGTTGCATGCAACAAAAATAAGGTAAGAGATAGAAATGTCGGTTGAAGTCGCATTGTCGGATGCAGGCGTGCAGGCGTTTTGTTGCAGCGCGTCAGATCACACCTAAATTATCCATGTAGTCCTACCCTGAATGCTAAAAAGGGACATTATTAATCTGAAGAAAGTACAGAGAAGAGAGACTAAACTGATAGCAGTATTTTGGTAAGAGGAAGGATACCAATCTACTCTCTATTCTAGTTGCACCACTTTTTTATCACTGTACTTAGAATCTGGTAAAAATAAATAAATGCATTTGCAAAAGTGAGAATGATATATAAATGTGGGTATAAGTAAATATTAGATCATGGGGCTTGAACCCAAAAAGTCCACAGAAGCCCATAATCTGACACTTCTAGTAGTTTGAGGACTCTAATAGAAAATATTGGTTATTATAAGGAAATCATATAGAGGACCCTGCAAGTTCTACCATCAGTTTTTAATTTCCACTTACATTCCAGTAGTGTTTTTGTTTGCAGTCCACAGATCATGGATTTTATTTCCCTCTCAATAACAGCAAAGGCTCTGCAGTTTTTGTTTATACAGCTCTATCATAGCAGTTAAGAGTTAAGTAATCAAGTATGTACTGGCACGTTCCCTGTGTGGGCGTAAAAATGTGGTTTTTTTAGGAGAAGTAGAAGAATTTTGTCTGTTAAACCCCTGACTATGTTTTATGTAAACTTCACATGGAATCAGGTAAACAGAGAAAAGTTGGGGAGGGTTGTAAAGTCCTTGCGGAAATATAACGATATAAATGGTGGGTTGTTGGGTGGGGGATGTATTTATCAGACTTTTCAATCAGACTTTTTTCCCCGTATGTTTTAACTCAGGTTAAAAAAGATGAAATGTAAACTTAGGGCAGTATCACAATGAGCCAAGTGTGTGCAAAAAATGTGGTATTCTTTTGGTAAAGTGCAATTTTTATGGATCCATCCCATGAGATGTGCATTGTATGAATTATACCTGAATTGTCCATTGCTCCTGTTTATGGCTTAGATCAAGTGCACATGTTGGACTGGCAGACGGAGCTAATTATTTGACCCTCAGGCCATGGGCAGGGGGTCCCCAACCTTTTTTACCTGCAAGACATAAACATGTAAATATAGTAGAGGAGCAACACAAGCATGAAAATAGTTCCAGGGGTGCCAAATAACTGTTTTGATTGGCTAGTTGGTAGCCCCAATTACTGGCAGCCTACAGGAGGCTCTGTTTGTCAGTACAACTGGTTTTTATGCAGCCAAAAAAAGAAGCCACTGGAAGCAGCATCAAAGTGGCTGGTGAGCAACATGTTGCTCATGAGTAACTGGTTTAGGGAACAGTGCCATTGGGCTGACGTGGTGTCATCTACAGGATTTTGTGTTGGAAGCAAACATCTGCTGGCAGGGCCGGAACTAGGGGTAGGCAGAACAGGCAGCTGCCTAGGGCGCAATAATAGGGGGGGACTGGGCAGCTACCTCTAAAATTGTCTTCTGCCACCTCTAGTCCTCACCTCTCAGTCTTACTCCTTCCCTCCTGACACCCTTCCCTCATCACTCTTCCTCCCCTCCGTCGCGCTCCCTCTCTCCCATCTCTCTCCCCTTCCTTCTCCTTCATCTCTCTCCCCCACGTTGCTGTCCCTTCCCTCCCTCTGTTGCTCAACCCTCCCTCCCCATCCATCTCTTCACTGTCCATTGCTCGCACATGCGCACAGGGGGCAGGGCTTGCCGACGGGGTTGCCTAGGGCGCCCGGCTGGCTTGACCCGGCCCTGTCTGCTGGTATATGGACACATCAAGGCTGCTCCTATCTGCAACACACTTTGCATTCTAAAATGTAAATTCTAAAATGTATAATTCTCTTAAACCTCAACCAAAGGGCTTAACACTAATAATTTAGCAGCCCCCCTTATTTGTTCATGGCGAAAGTGATGTTTCAAGAGGTTAACTCATCTCTGGTCACAAGATGAGCCCTCCAGCAGTTCTGGTTGTTGAAAGAGACAGTTATCCCTAAATGTAAGAGAAGCTACAAAGAGCTCTGAAAGATGATTGTAAAGGCACTTAGAGTAATTGAGGACTAAAGCATTATTTCAAGGCTTTACTGCATTGCCAAGCAACACCCACACTTCAGCTGGAGAGTCTGGTTACTAACTCTATCTTTTTTATCCTGTTTTCTTCATTAGTACATGTCACTGCGCCCTCTTTCATACATTGACATATTGAAGTCCTTCAAGACAGATAATGTCAAATTCACTAAATAATCACGTATGCTGGCAGTTCTCTTTATTAAAGAAACAGTTACATGAAAAAATGAAAGCGTTTAAAGTAATATAAATTTAATTTAGTGTTGCCCTGCATTTTTAAAACTGCTGTGTTTGCTTCAGAAATTCTACTATAGTTTGTATAATTAAGCTGCTGTGTAGCAATAGGGGCCACCATTCAAAAGAGAAAGGCTCAGGTTACACAGCAAATAGCAGATACGCTCTGCAGAACATAATGGTGTTTTCTGTTATTCACTATTTAACCTGTGCCATATAGCCTTTTTTTCCATTTCCGCCATGGCTACACACGTAGTCAAATCTGCAAATTGGCCACATCGAGTGGCTCTAAATGGTGAGATGGATCTGCAGCCTCTCTCACTCCTGGACCTTCAAAATCAAGGCAACAGAACATTTACAGCTTGCACAAACCAACTGTTAGGAGCATTTCCAAACTAAACCACTGCCAAAATGTCATACATGTTCTAATGGTCAGGCAGTAGGTTAGTTATTACTATCTAGCCCAATCGAATTATGTGTGGCCGCTTCAGAAGCAGCAGTACTGGCAAATACAATAGATAGCTACAGAAAGGGTTTGCATGCCTTATAGCTCTTTGTAAGGACAAGGATGCCTTGAGCCTTGTACTGTAGTTGCACTTTGCACATGGCAAAGTCGCCCAAAGTTGCCTCACAAGGAAAAGGGACCAACAGGAGCAGATATGCCGGCGGAGAACACATCATATGGGCCCTACGCTTGATGTTTTAATGCCTTTGTCCGCGGTCATAATAAATGGTCCCTTCAATTTTAATTTGCACACACATCATTATGGTCATCATGCAGGGCATGGGTGGTAATATCACAATATCACACCCAAAAACCTGTTGGTTGATGAACTAGATGCATCAAGGTAAAGAACTACATCTGCTATGTTTATATCAAATTGTTGATGGTTCCGCTGGAGTTTTGTAGTAGCTGGGTAGGATCACATAGAAGCAGAAGGTTGAACATAATGGACTAATAATTTTGAATTAATTATTATCCTGTCAGGAGCTGCTCTGTATGCATTTATAATTGGTTAGATTAAATATTTCCACCCAAGCTTTGGAACCTTAATACATTTACAAATGAGGTGGAAATTCCATGTCAGGAGTGATTTTCCACTTACTGTCATGGGAAAAAATTTTTTTTTCCAAAATGAATCAGTTAATAGTGCTGCTCCAGCAGAATTCTGCACTGAAATCCATTTCTCATAAGAGCAAACAGATTTTTCTATATTCAAGTTTGAAATCTGACATGGGGCAGGACATATTGTCAATTTCCCAGTTGCCCCAAGTCATGTGACTTGTGCTCTGACAAACTTCAATCACTCTTTACTGCTGAACTGCAAGTTGGAGTGATATCACCCCCTCCCTCCCCCCCCCAGCAGCCAAACAAAAGAACAATGGGAAGGTAACAGATAGCAGCTCCCTAACACAAGATAACAGCTGCCTGGTAGATCTAAGAGCAACACGCAATAGTAAAAACAAATGTCCCACTGAGACACATTCAGTTACATTGAGAAGGAAAAACAGCAGCCTGCCAGAAAGCATTTCTCTCCTAAAGTGCAGACACAAGTCACATGACCAGGGGCAGCTGGGAAATTGACAATATGTTCTAGCCCCATGTCAGATTTCAAAATTGAATATAAAAAAATCTGTTTGCTCTTTTGAGAAATGAATTTCAGTGCAGAATTCTGCTGGAGTAGCACTATTAACCGATGCATTTTGAAAAAAATGTTCTCCGATGACAGGATCCCTTTAACTCCCTCCAAATGCAGAGATGTGCAGTGGGTTTGGCTAGTGCCACGTTTTCGCCAGGCAGAGGCACGTACAATTAAAGGCATATTAGAAGGAGATACAGGGCACCATTTGGGAAGACAATATTAAGATATCTCTGGCTGTCTCTTTTTTTTTGGAACACTGGATATGAAAGGTAGTTATATAAATTTTGATTGCTGCCATGTTTCCACTTTGAAATTGTTTTGCAGAAGGAGGTTGTAGAGTCTCTGGCTACTGGGTGTGGATAAAACTAATGAAGGTGGTTTATTTAGCAACAGCAGCTACAGTATATAAATAGAGCCCTCGTTAGACTGGATGGAGAAGTTCAGGTAAGTACCAAAATAAAGGAAACACTATAATAAAGGTCTGTGATGTGTAGTGGTGAATACAGCCACACAAACAATGGGAAGGCTCCTAGCAACACTGTAACTCTTGCTCCAGTCTAGTTCTTGGCACTGAGCCGTCATCTTGACACTAACACCATCATGCAGAGGTCCACCAGGCAGGTTCACTAGACGTCAGGGCATTGCAAGAACATCAGTGTTCCTAGTTAGACTGTCTCCTTGATCCTTTCTAAACCCTTAAAAAGGTCAGGGAGCCACTGGTGGTCCATAATGTTTTTTGTCTTTGTTCCTGACAGTTTGTTGGCACTCTCTTTGCATTTTGAATGGATTTAATGCTTGTTACACGATTATACATTTTCCTATACTTACTGTCTTTCCCTAACACCAGCCATAGACTGGGCTCAATTACAAACAATGGTTGAATTTGCACTAGTTAACTAACATATGGAAACCAATCATGTTTAACTGTTCTCCCTGCAGCAGCCTGAACAACTGACAGCTACTGTGGGGTGACTGCCTAAGTGTATTTTTTAAAGGGGTACAGCAATCTAAACTTCCTGGCCTGAGCCAATTAAATATGGTGGGATCTGGGCTGCTGCTCATATTCCTCTCTACATTGTCCTCAGCAACTCAACATCCCTGTAGCACTAAAAGCTAAAGGCGGTATATATTCAAAGTACAAAGTCTAGTTATCCATAGCAACCAGCATGGGGCATGTATGTAGAAAGTCAGCATCTGATTGGGTAATATGTGTTTGAAGCCTTTTTATTTACATTACCATCAAGTGTGTTCTGGTCCACTTCCCTCAGGCCTCAGGCTGTTTTCTAATCACCTAACAAGAAGCCAACAGTGGTTTTTGAGGGATGCTGGGAGTTTCAGTACTACAGATTGTACTATATACAGTATATATATATATAAAATGACACTTTTTGGCCCTGAGAACATATCAAGCTTTGTTCTAGCCCATCTGGGTTTCTCTTTAGCCAGCACCACAGCTCAGTTCGGGTTTTATTCACTGCATTCTTTAGATTCTTGTGTCGTGTGACTGGAGTTCCTGAAGGGTTCCTCACCGATTGAATTCTGTGGCCCACGTGTTCATAGTTACACAGGTTAAGGTCATAGTGGTGACTGGTAAACGTCTTTATTATCCCCTGGCTCCTCTGCACTTTTTTTAAATCCCCTACAAATTGAATGGTTTAATTGTGAATGTGCCATGTTTTTAACCAGTCCCATGATTCTAAAATGAAATGTGTGTAATGCATTATCATGTAAATCCGCTATGTAAATCTGGCCCTGACAATTCTGCCTTTTCTGAAAATACAAATTATAATAAATATAAATACTAATACTAAAGAATAACATGTTTGCCATTCTTTGCTCTTTCCCCACTCCCCCCATGTGCCCTTGTCTTCCATTTTCTGCAACTTCACAACTGCTAATTCCATACCCTATGCTCAAGTACCATTCTTCCCCAATTTTTGTCCCCAATTTCTTCACCTTCCTACTTTTCCATCACCCCCCTCACTCCAAATGCCAAATCTCTTCTGTCTCTTTTCCTTTGCCAATGTCATCCTGTTAAATCTACCTTCAAGTGTTGTTGCTGTTTTCTCCAATTTTATCCTTCTCGCCATTCAGTTAATGCCTTTAAGAATGGCTTGGATGATTTTTTGGACAGACATAATATCCAAGGCTATTGTGATACTAAACTCTATAGTTAGTATAGGTATGGGTATAAAGAATTTTAATTAAAAGTAGGGAGGGGTGTGTGTATGGATGATGGGTTTTCATTTGGAGGGGTTGAACTTGATGGACTTTGTCTTTTTTCAACCCAATTTAACTATGTAACTATGTAACTATGTAACTATGTGCCAATTTCCCATGTCATTATGTCACTTTCCCTTTCATTATGTGCCAATCTACCCCTACCCAGGCTCCAAACTGTGGGTTCTGGCAAATGCCAGAGGGGCTGCTGTATGGTTCCATAGAAAGTTACCATATAGTGGACTGGTAGGAGGCTGTTTTGGGCTGGTAGGGGGCTGTTTGGGCCTCTGTGTACTTGGAATGGCAGGGCCTATTTTGACTCCCAGTCCAGGCCTGCCCCTTCCCCCCTTTATGTGACAACTTCCTCCACTTTCCCCATGGGCTAAATTCTTTCCATTCCTCTCTCTTTGTGTACCATATTTAGCCTTCCCTATGTGCCATTTTCACCCAAATAGTATGCCCAAGGCTAGACATTCCCCTCACCAGTGTATAATAGAAAATGTCAGAGAGTGGATGAATATCATACTAAAGTATTTAACTAATGTACTGTACTGTATTTCTCCCTCAAACTTGTGGCACAAGGTCCAAGGATGAGTAATTTTATGCAGGCTATGGAACTGCACTGTAACATTTAATATCCTTACTCTTAAAAGTAATGGATATTGCTTTTAGAATACAAATAAATAATGAATTACCTAGCCTAGGCCTGGACTGGGAGTCAAAATAGGCCCTGCCATTCTAAGTACATAGAGGCCCAAACAGCCCCCTACCAGCCCACTGTATGGTAACTTTCTATGGAACCATACAGCAGCCCTTCTGGCATTTGCCAGAACCCACAGATTGCCAGTCCAGGCCTGTCCTAGCCCCAATTATAACCGATGACATCTCTCAAATTTTTGGCTTTTGTGAGTGGTAGAGTTATAGTGTGCATACAACTGTTTATGTGCCTATTCCAAAATCTAAGTTGGCCCCTCCAAATCCGGGTTCAGTATTTTCTTTCTGCATTGTAAAACAAATTGGTTTGCATTTGTTCAGAATCAGCATAATTTTGAGTTGTATCTCTTAACAAACATTTAAGATTAATAATCAGATGTCAAGCTTGCCGGCCTATAGCCATCAGGCAGAGACTGTATACCCCTGCTGGATACAAATTGAACCCAAACCCTTGAGAACTGACATTGTCTTGCAGTGCATTAAGCAGCACGTGAGCTATTGCAACGTGTCCAGCTGTATATTTGCATGTTTCTCAAGAGTCCCACAATTATATTACACAGAGTCATTGGGAGTTGCCCAATACCTACTGTAGCTTTCACATGCCCAAAGATTTACAGTAAGGCATGAAGAGAAGCAGGGAATAATTTCCATAACCAGTTATACAATTTGGAAACAATAAAAGTCATATGTGACTTTTTTTGCTGACTAAACTGTGTTTTTTCCCAAGACTACAGATAAATTGTTCACAATGCATTATCATTTAACGAAGCCATGGCATGACAATGAGGGGCACCGTCTCACAAACAAAAATCTTTGGCCTGGTTCTTCCAGTTTATGTTGGCTGAGCAGGTATAGTAATAACTCGTACTCATAATAAACTAAAGCACAAGAAATTCCCATTTAATTTATTCCACCCTGTAAGGGTGCAAGTGCAGTGTTCAAAGAGCTGCTTTTGAATATAATCGCCTTATTTTATTACCCAGAATGCAGCGTTTTACCCACAATTCCAGTATAATTGCGGTCATGTGGGGGAATCCGGATGCCATCCTTTCTAGGACATGGCACCTGATTCACTACACAAATTGATGGTGGTCACTGTGGGAACCTTGGAGCTACTTCTAGCATAAAGGTGCTAACTCCAGTATTCCCCAGCATAAATATGTGCACTTGTGTGTGATTCAGAACAGGGGGTGTGACGGACACACCTGTGGAAGGAACAGATTTAGGTGCAAGTACCTTTAATGAGTGTCATTGAATTGCACAAGTCCATTTTTGTGCAACCACAACTGCGTTTGCAGTTGTAGTTCTATAAGGTTGCTTTTTCACTACCTACCTTCAAACTCCCCAGACTACCTCCTGGGGCTCAGATGAGCAGCATAGCACAGGTAAAGGGGCATCACATTGGGGGCACAGGTGCACAGGTTTCTCGGGTCACCCATGACCTCACCTGCACAAAATTGGGGTTGACTACAGAGTGAGCCTTGCATGGCTGTGGGGTCAGCTTCCTCTGTAGTTATGCCACTGATCCTGGTGGTACCAAGTCTCTTGCCCCAAGTGAAAAAATACATTAATGCCCTTACATTGTAGGCAAGTTGCCAGGAATACTACATAGCAGTTACACATTTTTATTCTGCATCCTATTATGGGCAAAAATATGGCAATTGTTGCCCATTGTACACAAATGAGCCCAGTGGTATCTACAGCAAAAATGTAATGAAGATGATCCCTACTTATGAAGTTGGTATTATGATTTTACTTCAACTGAAGTAATCCCAGATCACTGATCTGGTTGGTCTTTCATCTAAAGAACATTTGTGCCTTTCTAAATTCCCTTAAGATGAATTGAAGTATATTGTGCCCCCTCCCCCCCCCAGTCCAGATCTGGACTGAGAATCGTTCAGTAAAGGAAATAAATTCCCTGCCACATGTTTGGATGCCCTGTCTCCCAAACTCACTCTGTGTTTCTTCTTCTTTTGTGGTTTGTCCAACAAAAACATTCGGTGAATGTTATCTCTATAGATCTCTGAGAGAAATGAAGGAACTGCACCTGCAGGAGCTGCCAACTTTGCACAGGGTTTAAAATGCATTTTATTATTGGATGAATTAGCATTTACTGCACCCCACTGGACATAGCTGAGAACAGTTTTTGCCAGCAAGGGACATTTGGTACCAGTAAAACTGAAGTCTTTTTTGGGTTGGCAATTTTATGTTTGCTTACAGGGTAGAATTTTAAATGAAAAATATCTACAACTATTTGACTTCTCTCCTATCTTTTCTACAGATGCAACATTTATAAAAGAAGAAGTGGTGTGTTAATTTTTTAATGGTGCAGCCTTTTAGCTCCAAAACCCTCCTCCAGTGTTTGTTGGGGTTCTGAGAAATGACTGCTTTATATGCCTGCATGCAAAATATTATAGGCACCTAAATGTAAGTCTATTTATCCTAGACATCTAAGTCATATTAAAGCCTATGGGGTATATTTATCAAAGAGTGAAGTTAATAGTGAAGTTCCGCCACTAGAGTGAAATTCCGCCAATCTCCATTCATTTCTATGGGATTTTTATAGGAGTATTTATCAAAGGGTGAACTTTCACTTTCACCCATTGATAAATACGCCTTTCAAAATCCCATAGAAATGAATTGAGAGCTGCGGAATTTCACTCTAGTGGCGGAACTTCACTCTTTGATAAATTTACCCCATGAACTTTAAATTACTGTATGTTGCAAAACCCTAACTTAATGGAGGAGTAGGCTGAAGATGAACCTTCGAGTAGCTCAGTAATCTGAGGAGGTTAGAAATAGAGACAGTGAGGTTTGAAAATCATGGGGCCCTATATGTATGTTTGAAAGGTAGGAAGAGAAGTAGAAAAATACTTTGACATTCTGGAAGAGATAGGGGGAGAAGTTACTGTAGCACTACAAGATCCTATGCGTAAGTATTATACGTAGTCCCATGTTCTGTGACTCTCTTTAATCTTCCTCATGAAGAAGGGTCAATGCAGGTCCAAGGTCTGTAGTAGATAAGCCCTCATGGTGGATGATCAGCCATTGCTATGATTAAAGGTGCTCTAGCAGTACAAGTTCATTAGGATTAAATAACGTTTCATCAAGGAGCATGAGCAAGATTGTTACTGTATTGATATCCATCAGCCTATGGACCCAATAGTTTAGAGTGTGTAATATATGATCCCTGGGTAACTACTGACAATGACACAGAGTGACCATCCTAAGTATAGATATTACACAATGGTAACTTTTGCAAGGGATTTTCTTTGAGTCTAAAGGCCTGTAGTAAAAGCTGTGTTCCACTACAGTTAGCCAAAATGTCTAATATAATGAATTAATTTATGTATACGTGCAGCACTTGCATTAAAGAGTCATCGCTTGATGGTAAAAATGAAACCAAGTACTACTGGGAACTAAGTTTTCCAGATGCCAGTCTGACTGCATTTGGGGTATTGAGCTTCAGGGGACAGATTTGGCAGCATGGGTTGTTATACCAGATTGGCGGTACAGCAACCCTACTTTAAAGGTATTTTATTTCTTGTCTACTCCTTTAATGGGCCAATATTTGGTCTGCTGCCCTTATCTCATGGTTACAGGATTAAAAATAAACTGTATATCGGACATTCTACTTATAGTTCCAAGGACATCTAACCTATGGTAGTAAACAAGTGGAGACATCCATTCAATCTTAAACTGGCCATAGACACAAATATACAATCATATGAAACAGAAGATTCGCAGGATTTTCGGAAAGATGGCAGTTTAGTTTAGTTTAGTTGATCGGACAAGTTAAACAATTTATGTCGGCTACCGATAAGATCTCTGCATGTATTTCTTATCTGACGATATCAGTGGGTGATTGTCACTATTATTTGCCGGGCATGACTTTTGAACGAATGCTTTCTGCCAATTAGTGGCCAAAACTAATTTTTGCATCAAAATCGCTGCGTGTTAACACTATTGGGACCCCCATTGATTTTGACACCAGCGTCAAAATTGACGTGAGCGGACGCGTGTCCAAAATTGGACACGGGCGTCAATTTTTGAGTTTCGGTATTTTTTTGCAAATTTTTCGCCGTTTCACGAATTTAATGAGAAATTTTAGAATTTTTCGGTGAAGCAAAGTGGCAGAAATTCACCCATCTCTAGCCGAAACATCATCTAATTTTTTATTTTTCCTACTTATTTAAATCTGAATGGGTAATGGTAGATCGTTGGACTGAAACAAATGAGTGTTGTTTGCACAAAGAATCTGCATGTCTATGACCAGCTTTATTTTATGCTTCCATATATTTACAGGACAAAAAGCCCAGACTGACCTTAATTCATTCTTTCAACATTAGCTTTAGGTCCTCCAATGGGGTCCACCTGTCGGTATGGAAACAACTTCTTTGTGGAGCTTTTGACACTAATGAGGAACAAGAAAGCACTGATTCGGGAAGGATTTGTCAGGTTCCCAGGTTTCTTGTGCCAAGAAACCTGAGAACCAAGGTCCCAGTCTTAGCTCACAACCGCAGGACATACAAGGACACACCTTCTAATCCAATTCAGCATACTGCACTTTATCTTCAAACAAGTCCTGCCATTGTTCTCCAGCATGCTCCAGGAGAAATGGTGATTGTTACCTGATAGCAAGGTCATTACTAAAGAAGCATAATATGTACTAATCAAAGATGATTTGTTTTTTTCTTGTATTTGAGGTTTGATTACATTTTCCACCATCAAAACTTGGCTGAAAATTTGCAATAGGCTGTTTCACACGCTTCTATTCCTTCCTCTGTGCTCACCCTGATAAAATAAGGAACTGACTCCAGGGCTATATGGAACTCCCCAAAATCATTCCTAAACAAAAACTGAATAATATGGAATGTTCATACAGAGGTTACCTGTTCCTGAGATGTTTGTTGAGCCTGAAAGTTGGGTTGTCAATGATATAGTTTCTCACCCCTTATTGACTTATAATACTATGCCATGATCACTAATTAATGAACTAAATAATTCATTTTCTCCATCCCCCCATCCTATTCGTCTTTCAAGTCTAACACTCCAACATGTTATACCAAAGCATTGGCTACCATCGGGTGTTCTGGAGTTAGGAGGTGACCAGATATTTCACCGATCATTGATATAATTTCTCGTTCCTGGTGCCCCATCCCAAGACCCAGCACCAAGCTAAAACCAAACCTGCGGTGGCAGGTGTTGGGTATTGCTGGTTGCTGGTCCTTGGTGACCAATTGAGAAGATAACCCTACCTTGTTTTGTGTTGCTACAGTTCTATGTGAACTCAAGCACTTGTCCAGCCAATCACTTCTTCTTTCAACTGAATTCTAAATATGGGCGCAAATATTGGAGAGCTCACAATCTATAGTGCTCCAGATATTCATATAGTTGGGTTTTGCTCAGTAAATGCATTACACTTGATGTATTGGTTTTCAATGTGAAACAGGCAAAGTCAATTACAGAAGCAAATAATGAAGCAAATAAAGATTTTTATTACTGAAACCGCAAGTTCTTTAGTCCCCGCCTTGCCCTGGGCAGTATCTGTGTACAGTGAATATCCCACTGCCCGAGGGGGAGTATACATTATTAAATTCCTCCTTACAGATCTGAAATCCTGGGATTACACCAAAAGGAACAGTAGATCCGACTTGATAAATGTAGCAGCCTGCACAGAAATGTTGGTATTTCTCAGCGGCCAGGATTGCATTATGCACTCCATAATCACTGCAAATTAACTGTTTTTGGGAAACATAAATGATTTAATATGTTACGTTTGTGTGATTTTATTTATTTGTTTAAAAGCAAGTGGCACATTTCAGACATCATCTTGTTGGGAGGTGGGGTGATGGATGAGTTGAAACTCTGTAGGTGGAAAACAAAAAGCTTGTAATCACCCATTTCAGCAGCAATCACAGGGATGATGCTGTAGTTCATTTCTGCTAAACCATTGTAAGACCTCTGTTTGCAGTAAATATGAAATGATGAGGAAGTGCAGTGCAAAGATTGCTGTTTCGTCTGGTCTCTTTATTTTCCCAAGCAGGTGTGCCATCTAGTGGTTATATAAAGAAATATTTATTGAAGGGAAAATTATTTAAAGTCTCTAATAACTTAAAGGATTGATGGCATGTTCCACGTCACTGGGGTATATTAGCAATGCCAGCTGTACACTAGATTGTGTAGGTAAAACCTTTATTATAGTACATAGGAAAGACATTTTGAGATCAACTGAGGATTTTAGCAGTAGTTTTGGCACTATATATATATATATATATATATATATATATATATATATATATATATATATAAAGGACAAATGATAGGGACAGCATGTGCAATACAAGCATGGAGACTGAGTATCATAAAGTATTAATTAGGTCCATAAATATTTTTTAAATAAATCATTTTGATTCTGTACATTACCACAATGAATTTTCAATGAAACAACTCAGATGCAGTTGAACTGCAGACTTTCAGCTTTAATTCAGTGGGTTGAACAAAAAGATTGCATAAAAATGTGAGGAATTAAAGCCTTTTTTTAACACAATCACGTCATTTCTAGGGCTCAAAAGTAATTGGACAATTGACTCAAAGGCTATTTCACGGGCAGGTGTGGGCAATTCCTTTCTTCTGTCTATCAATGAAGCAGATAAAAGCCCTGGAGTTGATTTTATGGGGGTGCTTGTATGTGGAATATTTTGCTGTGAACAGACAATATGCGGTCAAAGGAGCTCTCCATGCAGGTGAAACAAGCCATCCTTAAGCTGCAAAAACAGAAAAAAAACAATCTAATAAATTGCTACAATATTAGGAGTGGCAAAATCTACAGTTTGGTACATCTTGAGAAAGAAAGAAAGCTAGATTGGACTTTGCTAAAAAAAAAACATCTAAAAAGCCAGCACAGTTCTGAAAAAACATTCTTTGGACAGATGAAACCAAGATCAACCTCTACCAAAATGATGGCAAGAAAGAAGTATGGAGAAGGCGTGGAACAGCTCATGATCCAAAGCATACCACATCATCTATAAAACATGGCGGAGACAGTGTGATGGCTTAGGCATGCATGGCTGCCAGTGGTACTGGGACACTAGTGTTTATCCATGATGTGACACAGGACAGAAGCAGCGGAAAGAATTCTGAGGTGTTCAGAGACACTGTCTGCTCAAATCCAGCTAAATGAGCCAATTGATTGGGAGGTGTTTCATAATACATATGGAGATGACCCAAAACATACAGAAGTGGAATATTGTTGAATGGCCAAGTCGGTCATCTGATATGAACCCAATTCAGCATATATTTCACTTGTTGAAGTTTAAACTTCAGACAGAAAGGCCAACAAACAAACAGCAACTAAAAGCCGCTGCAGTAAAGGTCTGGCAGAGCATTAAAAAGGAGGAAACCCAGAATCTGGTGATGTCCATGAGTTCAAGACTTCAGGCTGTCATTGCCAGCAAAGAGTTTTCAACCAAGTATTAGAAATTTAAATTTTATTTTCTATTTTTTATTTTGTTCAATTGCTTTTGAGCCCCTGAAATGAAGAGATTGTGTTAAAAAAGGGCTTTAGTTCCTCACAATTTTATGCAATCTTTTTGTTCAACCCATTGAATTAAAGCTGAAAGTCTGCAGTTCAACTGCATCTGAGTTGTTTCATTTAAAATTCATTGTGGTTATGTACTGAACCAAAATTAGAAAGAAGTTGTCTCTGTCCAAATATTTATGGACCTAAATGTATATATAGCAGGAATAGAGAGACTGACCATCACATACAGTATTAATTAAGGTACATACAACAAAAACTAGAGCCATAACAAGGGGTAGGCAGATGTATGCCACCTTGGGGAGGACATGGTGCAATTCTGAAGGCAAGCAGTGGTGTAACTACTGGGGGAGCAGAGGGAGTACATGGCAAATCTTTGGGGGGGCTGGGTTCAGTGTTTACACCAGAGCCCATGGTCCCCTAGTTACGCTACTGTGGGCAAGGGAGAAGTAGAAAGCCACTGGACTAAGTTGCATTGTCCATGGGCATCACATACAACAGATATATCAAGAGAACAAGAGAGACTGACTATTAGTTGCAGACAACCTCTGTCTGCATATCCAATCACAGTGCAGTTCCACTGTAGAAAAAACACAAATGAATGACATGGTCCAAACTCCTTGTAGTCAGTACAGTCCATAGGACATGTTTTTGGGGCCACACATTTTTTCACTACAATCTTAGTTAACAGTTGAAAGGTGAGTATGGGTTCCACAGACTGCTCATTAATAGGTGTCCCTGACAAGATAAAGGCATTTAAGGCTAATGTGCCACTCAGACTTGTGTAGGAACTGACCTTCTCCTGCTGCAAAATACTGTATTCAACTGTGCCTGGAAGTCAGTGAATCTCCCCCTAGTGGCACATTGCAAAAACAGTTGCTGCAACTGCAGAAGAAACTAGAACTTATTAGGGCAAATGCTGAGAAATATTTTGCAGCCCCCAGTAATTTTCAGGGTGCTCCCCTGTGCCAACAGTTGAGCACCTTGGATCTTTAGAGGAACTGTGCGGAGGGGAGGAAGAGATAGTTAATGAAATTACCCTTTTCATATAAACACCCTGAATAAGGAAGTCCTGACATATGGGCCAACAACCCCCATAAAGCATAAATATTCAGACACAAGGCCTATTCATTGCACTCATACTGAACATAGGTAAACATAACCCCTTTGCAGTGTGTATGAAATATAGAGACATAAGATTAAGCTTAATTAATGCCAGAGTATTAGAGAAAAACTGCTGATGTTCATTCTGAATGACTGGCCTAAGTATCAGGTCTGTCTCATGCAGCTCCTCAAAAATAAACCTGCCCCAAACCAGAAATCACGTTCCCAAGCCCAAAAATTGCTCACCAAATGATCTTGCTTATAATATTTTCCTCCCGCTCTTATTTACTTTGCTATTTATAAGAGATTTCTAAGCTTCCACCTCCAGTACAGGAAATAGCCTCATTCCTTCTTAGCCCTCAAACCATCACTTTGCTTTCACAGGTGACCTAGAGCTTGTGAGCAGATGTTTATGGATCCCATCAGGTGACCTAGAACTTACAAGCAGACACGTATTGCTCTGATCACATGACCTAGAGCTTACAGATAGATATATATTGCTCTGATCATGTGACTTACAGTTTACAAGCAGTTGATCTGATCAGTCGGTCAACTAAGGACACTTGAATGACATGACTGGATTTAGGGCAGGGTACCAATATTTATATCAGCTACCTACATCTTCCATTAACCCCCCCCCACAACCTTTACCAGGGAATACAGATATAAAGCAATACTATCCCTAACCTGCTTAGGCATGTTTTAGACCCCACACTCAACTGCAGCCCAGGCCATGACCTCCATCAAGATTGAAAAAAAAATTCATGCAGTCTATAAAAAGTCATAATTATAGGGCTGAGAGGGATGAAAGAATAGTAGAAGAGTAGCTGCTGTTTTTAAGAAATTAATGGAAGACCTTGCCTGACCTGCTGGTATTTTAACCCATGCCCATACCCTACCATCTTGCATGCACTGCTACCACCAACTTGTCTTGCTATTGCCATAATGTCCTACCAGTGTTTCTCCATTCTTCCCACCTCAACTGCTGCAGGGCTTCACTCAACAGAGAAAAAAATACAACTGGAGTACATGTCTCAGGTGGCCTAGTTCTGACCCAAGAGGATTTTTACCCTATTGTAAAATATAAGGATATTATAAGTTCCAACAAATGAAGGCATACAGGTCAGGGAACTCCAAGGTGACTTAAAATATACAGGTGCGGCATCCGTTATCTGGAAACCAATTATCCAGAAAGCTCTGAATTATGAGAAGGCCATCTCCCATAGAGAGATGGCCTTTTAATAATTTAAAATGTGATTTTCTTTTTCTTTGTAATAATAGAACAGTACCTATTACTTGATCCCAGCTAAGATATATTAATCCTTACTGGAGGAAAAACAATTCCTATTGGATTTATTTAATGTTTAAATGACTTTTAGTAGATTTAAGGAGACCATGCATACACAGATATTATTGTACATTATTACTGTACAAAACAAAGTCTTGTACAATATTTGTTGCATGTATGGTGGGAGACGAGATGATCAATATCTGCAAAAGACTTGGATATCAGTTTTCTCGTTGATCAGCCAAGGCGGAACATTTTTAGCATTTGCAGGAAAGATTGTAATTGTAATGTGTATGGTCACCTTTAAAGGAGAAGGAAAGGCTTTGTGCACTTGGGGGTGCCAAATGTTAGGCACCCCCAAGTGATTGTATTGACTTACTTGAAACCCCAGGCTGGGGCTCCTATCAGCAGAACACTGCACCGGCCCGGGGTTATACCAATGAGCACCACAGAGCGATCCTCTTCCGACTTCTTTCTTCAAATTTCCCGAACAAACACATGCACAGTTTAACGAAATAGCGTCTTTTTAAAGTTCGGCTTTTCGCTTTACTGCGCATGCGCAGCTTCGCAAAGAAAGAGGAAAATGGAAGAGGATCAATCCGTGGTGCTCACTGGAATAACCCCGAGCCGGTGCAGTTTTCTGCTGATAGGAGCACCATACTCGGGTTTCAGGTAAGTCAATCCAATCACTTGGGGGTGCCTAACATTTGGCACCCCAAGTGCAAGAAGCCTTTCTGTCTCCATTAAGGTATGGAGATCCAAATTATGGAAATATCCCTTATCTGTTAAGCCTTAGGTCCCTAGCATTCTGGATAACAGGTCCCATATCTATATTTTACAACAAGGGGCACACTATTTTTTTTTTAATAGACAAGTTTCCTTGTCAGAGGTTTGTGACACAATCACATCACATCATCACTTAAAACCATTGATATTTTATGTTATAAATAACATTTTTGAAGCTCTACATCAACCAACTCTTATACTGATTCACAATGTGTCCACGTTGAGTCAAGCCCCTGGATTTACTGCTCTGCCAAAGGTTTCAGATTGGTCTATGGGGAAAACACCCAATTATATGGTCAACAATATCTTCCTACTCATCCTTGTGATCAAGTCTTCCGGGTTGCCATCAGCAGTTTGGCTCTAGGAAAAAAGCACTTAATGAATTGAACATGATGTTTTTAATCACTTTCAGATGTTTTTGAAGCGGAGAATTAAAGAAAAACACTGTTTCAGCGAACTGGTTTCCCGATGACAAATTGGAAAGACATTCTAAATTGGACACCAAAAGTGTTGATCATTTCCTAATTATTATCCACTTGATTGCACGAGGCCTTTCATTGGCCTCATCAAATTTGTGAATATTTTCCTATATGGCAGCAAGTTATATTGACCGTGACTCTGTGCAATCTAGTCAACTGATCTTTCAATCCATACGTCTATCTGTTTATCTATCTGTCTTAATCTATCTATGTGTATGTTTGTCTTCCTGTCTGTCTAGAGATTCCATCTAAAAAAAAATATTTTTTCCTTCCCTGGAAATGTCTTTAAAAAATTGGACTATTGAGTCAAGTAGAGTAAACAGCTGTATAGAGTTGTCTACTAGTTGAAGATGGGACTGCAGCCAAGAGTTTTTTCTTCCGATTCATCTATCTATCATCTATCTATCTATCTATCTATCTATCTATCTATCTATCTATCTATCTATCTATCTGTCATTTATGATGACAGAGCACAACAATATTTAGACATTTTTGCCATACAATTCTTGCCCATATTTGGGACAGTAAACTAAAATGTAAAATAATTGTTGATTATAAAAAGATATTTCTATTCAATCTTCTTCTGCCATCGGACTTCAAAAATGCAGTCTATAGGGAATTGTTTCGCAAAATAATTAAAAACAAGTAGACATACATAAAGTTTTGGTCGATTGTTTTCTTCAATATACAGGAAATAGTTCTAAAAAATGTTTTTACAAACAAACCTTGTTTTGTGAATAAATTAGATGAGAATGAACATTTTTTGGTTTGCCCCTTATTTATTTCTGTCATTTCATTTTTATATCTCTTAAAGAAATGATACCAGCTCTAAATAAGTTATTTTATTCTCAGAAAATTATATTTTTACATTGGAGGAAGTAAATTCCCCCCCCCCAAAAAAAATCATGGCAGCTTCATGTTTATTTTAATCTCAATTTATTTTCTTTTTGATGCTTCTTTCTTTTTTTCTTTTCAGGCAAAAATCTGAAAAATTCTGGCTTTTCGAAAAAAAAAACTCTGTTGTGCTTTTTTAATCATAAATAAGGTTCATGGATTCTACTTTGGTCAGACTTAAAATACAGTGAAATCTCAATTTTTATTTGTGATCCCACCAATTTATAATACATTTCAATGGGTGCATTTCACTGATTTTAAGTAACATTTTCTCGGATTTTACATCAAAATTTTGTCCTGATGTTCCCAAAAACTGATTTTTTTCCTCAATGAATGTTAATCTTTGTGAAATAAAGAGGTTTAACATACTAACCAGATGTATATTTTGCCATGGTTCTGCCTGTTAATGGTCAATTCCAGTGAGTCTGCCTCTTATACAGTCCTGCACCAATCACTTATTGCTTTAGGTTGTGTATGTGACTGACAGAGAGACTTGCACATGCCCCTCATAGTGTAACATTAACACTGCAATGTTTAACCCTTGTTATTAACACAGTAAATATTGAATCTTAAAGTAAAACTGACTCCTGTGCTTATATCCCTTCAATAATTGAAGAAAAATTTACTTTAACGCATTTCCCTGATTTTACATTTTCCCAGATTTTACATAATTTTTTCCTGGTAACCTGAAAAATGTAAAATCGGGGTTCTATCGTAATCAGAAAAAAATTGAATTTTGAAAAATAAGGCCCCAAAGTAAAATTTTAAAATAAATAATGATAGCTTCAAACTTGCCATTTTATTCTCAAACAATTTTCTTTTTTTTCTTTTTTCGTTTCTTTTAATTTTATATTTGGTAAAGACAGTTTTGCAGCTTCCAATGTGTCATTTTATTCTAAGAAATGTTCTTCTTTGCTCCTAAATTATTTCTATTTTTTAACTCAAAGTATAGTTCCTACAGAAATGTTTATTTTTTCCCTTGTTTTGTAATGGGAAGAATATTTCTTAAATAAATGATGGCAGATACAAATGTGTTTTTTATTTTGTGTATTTTTGAATTTATTTAGCATTTTCTAATATGGAAGATCTTTGTTAATAATCATTTTGGATAAAGGAATACTGTTGCGTTCTGTACACCGCTGAACTTTACAAACAACAGCATTGTTGTACGTGGTTTTATTTTGGATATTTTAAGAAAAGTTGAATCGCCGGACACTAGCAGAAGCGTTATGTTTAGCAGAACTACAAATGGCTGAAACGAAACCACTTCAAGAACATTCCAGCTCAAATAAACATCAGGCAAATTATTTTGAGAAAAAAATTTAAAAATACTCAATCGCTCCAAATTTATGAGTTTTAGGTTTGTTAAAAAAGAAGAAGCAAATAGTATCAAAATGCAGGCCAAATGTAAAATAATATGGTATCTCCCAGTAAGCAGTTATAAACAATTTCTGTTTTGGGGGCAATCAACGGGGTTTCCAGCAATGGACAAGAGGCTGAATTTCTGCCGTGCACCATTGCCATCTGACCATTTATTTTTCCAAGTATTTAGGCAAAGTGATGTGTACATTTTTCATGTGTAATTAGGCAGTGTAACGTGATCTCTTGCTGCAGTCAGGCGGCCATGTGCCATAGCTTCTCTGAATGACTTCCAGATTTCAATCCAATCTCTTCTGTCTAGACTCTACGTTGCTATTTTTTCCCTCCAACCTTAAAACAGTCTTTGACTTGAGATGCCAAAATCAGAAGTTTTGCTCCCCTCTCCCTCGCTTTCTCTTTTGAAAAGATTTTTCATGTAAGCGTGTACTTTCCAACTTTATTCTACCTAAAGACATCTGAGCAATAGAGCCACCACCAACATCAGTGGAAAGGGAATGCTGGGAGTAGTAGTAAAGGTGCAGCCTTCTCTAAAGATCTAGTGACCCATAGGAACCAATCAAAAGATGGCAAGTACTGGTCGGTTGTACACAAATACCTGATTGGTTGCTGTAACTTTTTAGACCCTGGAAAACCTTGAGTCTTTTATAACATTACCCTAAAAGTTGACCAAAATAAAAACAAAAAGTTATCCCTTTAGTATCGAATGGAATTGCCACCTGGTGCTGCACTGCTGGAGGGCAAGGAAAGATGACCTGCTGCGCTGATGCTGCTCACAAACAGCTGAGAACAATTTAGCCGACAGGGAGAATAAATGTTCAGTTTTGCGGGGTGGAATCTTTCTGTTGACGATCTCAGACTAAATTGTTTCTTTCTGATTGAATAACATTTGGCTGACGTCTAAGCTTTACCATTTACAGATATCTATGTGATATACTGTATAGTAGGAAGAAAAACTGAACCCATCCATCAAGTAACTCTTTTGATACAGAGGAAGGCAGAAACAGTGTGCAGCTTTCTGGTATGGCAGTTGGACCACTTCTAGGACCATCACTTGGATGATAAAACATTAGGTTGGGGTAATATCAAAAAGCATCCAGCAGCTTTATGGGCTCAATATTTTATCAAATGAAGTGAGCTACAACAACCCATCAAAAAGTCAATGAGTATATGTTACCTGGATGGTAGGTGTAATGAGCCCTGAAGCTAATTGTGCATGGTTATGGTGACCATGCATGGGTTGATAAGAGCTCCCTCTCCAATTGTTTGCCTAACTATTTTGTTCATCTAATACTCTCCCAGTGAGTCTCTAAACGTTTTCCATATAATCTGATAATCAGCCCAGTGGCCAAATAATTCAATCAGCCTGATCTGGCCCAAATCAAAGCAGTCGATGATCTGCTAATTTTGTGACAACCACAAACAAGCAGGTATTACCCTACAAGGCCAACTTTACATGCCACAATTCTTCTGTGTCAGATGGATGAATTAGATAAAGATGCCAAAACTATAGGATCATACTCTCCATTCCCAAGATCCATTTGGGGGTCATGCAAGGGAGACAGCTCCCACATAAGCTCTATAGGCTGTTGTATGAGATAACTGAACAAGATCCTTGGATTCTTCAGTATACAGTCTTGTAACTCTTTGGTCATTTTTGTTTACATTGCCCATAAATTATGCAATGAATTTATAATCTTTTTTGTGTTGAATAAATATATTGATCTATGTTTATAAATTCTAATTTTTTTCTTCCTGAATAATTATCAGTGATGAAAATAAATGTAATAATAATAATAATAATAATAATATTATATCCAGCCATTAAATGTGCAAATTTTCATCCCCCCACTCTATACAGAAATTATGAACTGCCCGTAGCAGGGATATGAAGTTTAAGTGAGCAGTCTACAGTTTGTAGCATTTAGTAGTGATTAATCACCTGTTTAAACCTGTGAGCTATGAAGTTGAATACAAGACTTCCTAAGTGGGGCACGGAAACAGAAACAGCTTAGAGTGGATTGTACTACTGTATCAGGGGTCAATAAGGAGTTGCTTAGAGGCTTCTCCATGTAAGATCATGTTTTTAGAAAAAAATATACGTAGGACAAACCACTTAGTATAGTGGAATATATATGCTGGTACAGTATATGGTTTCTCTCTGTACAGGCTATGAGCAGAGTAATGAGACTGTGCTTAGTACAGGGGAATACCTATGCTGCCATAGTTTATGGGATCTCTCTGTACAGGCTATGAGTAGTGATGAGCAAATAAATTCACCAGGTGCAAATTCACTGCCAATTTCTGCGTTTTGCCACCAGCGAATAAATTTGATAAACTGGCCCGAAAAATTCACCGGCGTCAACATTTTTTGGAAAAGACGCTTGCATTAAAACTGTCGCACATCAACATTATTCGGACACCCATTGATTTTAATCGCCTACGTCAAAGTTGATGTGGGCATCAAAATTGGTGGGGGCATCAAAAATCGTGAAAAATCAGCTGCAACAAAAAAAATTTTTGCCCATCAAAATTGTTGAGCATCAACATTATTTGGACAGCCATTGACTTTATGCATTTAGACAAAATAGTCATACGTATAAAACTTGGGGCTCGCTGCAAAAATTGTTGTGCGTCAAAATTATTTGGACAGCCATTGACTTCAATGCATTTAGTGAATTTTTGTTGTTTCGCCATTGGGACAAATTCGGTTTTCATGACTCTTTATGAATGTGAAAGGAAGGAAAGGGCGGAAGTGGATCGGAGTGCACTGGGCCCCACTGAAGATTTATTTGCCGGGGGCGCAGTCTAGTTATGCCAGTAGTCTTTGGTCTTTTTTCAATCTAAATTAATTATGTAACTATGCAAACATGAGTGTCAAAACAACTTGCATGTGATTTGCAGAAAGGCTCCTCATGTTTTGCACCCACACCAACTGGTACTGTGCTTGAGGGTGTGGGTAGAACTGAATTGTGGGTAAAGAAACATTGCACTTTGCACTCTGTGCGTCAATGAGTCCTCTACTTGCATATGATTTGCAGAAAGGCTCCTTGTAGAAAGGATTCTTGTAGTCTCAGGGTCGGCCATTGTATCCTCTACTGGTGAATAAGCTCTCAGAAATCTCATAGATGTTACTGTGTGGTCCCGTTTTATATCAACTTGCTGTAAATAACCCCGAACATGTGGGGAGCTTTACTCACTCCTCCAAACCTGTTGCCAAAATGAATGTCTAAATAAGAGAAAGCAAAGGCAGAACCCTTTCTCCTTCTTATGAATCCATTTCACTTTTTTAATTAAATTTTAATCTATTCCTCTAAGTCTTTCTTTTATATCCAGGCCAGATAGTGATAGTTAAACTGAGCTACAGACAAGCTTTTGTCATAAAAAGGGACCTAAAAAACAGAGGTTTTCAATAACATATGGTAACCACAAGCCACTAGTAGAAATTTCATAATGTATAATTCCTATCAGCTTGGACAGCGCACAAACACATAATATGAAACACATTGAGCAGCACATCTGTCACATTGTCTAAGCACAGAGACCTCAGAGGGCAGGTCAGTGAGGACAAGAAGAATGGAATAATGTGAGGCTTCGTCTAATGTTTTTGGGGGGGCACATGTGTTGAGTTCCTATCCCTTTTCAGCTAATGGAATATATAGGAATTTAAGATAATTCCATTAAGTTCATTAGAAAGGATGAATTTTGAGTTACATACATATACAATTTAACAAAGGAGGCCATCAGGCACCTTGACCAATGGAATATATAAGAATTTAAGATAATTCCGTTAAGTTCATGAGAAAGGATGACTTTGAGTTACATACAAATACAATTTAACAATGTTAAATTGTATTTGTATGTAACTCAAAGTCATCCTTTCTCATGAACTTAACGGAATTATCTTAAATTCCTATATATTCCATTGGTCAAGGTGCCTGATGGCCTCCTTTAGGCAAGTTGAGTGATAGGGAGGATTTTCCCAGCAAAGAGAACTGTGTTTAATGTTAAATTAACATTAAACACTGTTCTCTTTGTGGGGAAAATCCTCCCTATCACTCAACTTGCCTAAAGGAGGCCATCATGTAGGGTAGGGGGGTTGGGGTTTTTATAAGTAAGGATTTGGTGCACCTTTAAAGGCGAACTAAGCCCCCCATACCAAAAGCCCCCTTAAATTTCCTGCCATTGCCCTCCCTCCCTGATGTGCAATAGGAAAAAAACAGGGGTTTAATTGTTCTTTATATATGGGATACACAAGGCTTAAATGCCGGGGCCTTTACTGAATTTAATTTCAGACATGGAGAGACCATGCATGGCCAGATTTGGTCAAACAGTTTGGTGCCAGTTCATCTGGGAATGTGCTCCTCCATCCTATTGGATCATGGAAAATGTGTTTAAACTAAAAAATATTATCTGGCAGTGCCAGTCCTTGGCAGTTGAATGGAGAATCTGAAACTGCAGAAGTATGACGAGACAATTCCTTCTTAATTCTTGCCAGATCTTCTCAGAATTTGGTCTCTCCTGTCAGATTCCTCTTTAATTGCAAAACAACAATTCTGAAAATGCCAAATGTTCATCTCTGACCCCGGTTTCTAGCCAGAAATCACTGCAGCCCCAGTCGGCAGAAGAGTAAAGTCATATTGAAGCAACTCGTAATAAGCATAATTATATTTGTATTCTTAAATTTCCTTGGATAAGACCTCTCCTAATCTCGATCTTCCCTCTCCAAGTCACGAGCCCTTTGAAGATTTGACTATATTAAAGGGGATAATCCAACACCGTTGCTTGATATAAAAGCCCGTTTGTAACTTCCTCCCTTGCGTCTTCGCATTAGAGAGAGAGAGACCGGTTTTCACGTGTAGCTTTGGCAAGTTTGCAGGTCATAAAACATTGTCTCTCTATCCCCACCTGCAAAGAAGAAGGAACAAAAAGAAGCCGTGAACTTTATTTCTTCCAACAATACCAATTATGGACCAAGAGTGAGATATGTCCTCCTTCATTTTCCTTGGCATAAATCCCTGAACTTTGGGGACTGGGTTGGAATCGCAAATGATGAGGATCTTCTGTTGCTTAAATTGAATCATGTACAATGAAACATGTCCCGGATAGAAAAAGAGTAACAACAGATGATTAACAGGTGTGACAGAGCATGTTGTATTTCCCCTGAAATGTGAGTCTGATAGAAACCATTCCTAGGGCTTAAGCTGTTGCTATAAGCACACGTCACTGTTAAAGGTTCAACATTTCAAATGATCCTTATGGTTCTTCAGTGAAAAGACTTTCCTTTTGCAAAAATAATCCTTACGTCTGGTCTTCTATGTCATATGTTAGTCTGAGTGTTGTTCTAATTAAGTAGGGTAAGAAGTAGGGATGAATTCTGAAGATTCGGCCAAATACTGAACTCCAATTTGCATATTTAAATTAGGGATACAAGGGCAGAAGAGAATAAAAATATTTTGACTTCCTTGATTGAAGTCATCTGAATCCGAATCCTGCTGAAAAAGTTGGCCAAATCCCAAACGGAATGCTGGATTGGTGCATCCCTAGTAAAAATTGCTTGCCCCATCTAAAGTACACTTCATAGAAAGTCATTGAACCTTATGCCTAATCATCAAACTGCAGAACTGTGCTTATTGGTTTGTTTAATGGTATCTCCATACAGGCGATGTTCATGCTGCCTTGTGCTTTTATTTCAGGGAAATATCTATTCCAGCATTGTATACAGAGTCACAATGGGCTGGCGGGACACCAGGAAAAAATCCAGTGGGCCCTGGCTCTCGGGGGCTTTGCTGCTCTCTACTTATTTCTCAGGCCCCAGTTGTGGCAATAGAAGGTACATGCATGCAGGTGGGGGTGCTAAAGGGGCGTGGCAGCTGTGGTGGGGGTCTGGAGGGGGCTGTGCCCCTGTCCAACCCTAATTGTAGAACAATATTTATTTCTACAAACAAATGGAGAGGCTTGTTCCTGCATCAGCTCTGGTTGTTTTTAGCTGGTTACATCTCAGGTGAAAACATACAATGACCCTAGGCTCTGCTCCTTAGTGGAGTTGATTGATTTTATGCATTTTGTTTGGTGCATTTTTTTTTCAGTATTCCAAATTTTTGCAAATTTTCCAGCACCAGAGATCTGATGAAAGGTTTCAAAGGGCAATGTAAAAGCAAATTTGTCATGATCAAATAAATACAAATGTTTTTTTTTCATAAGTTTCAGAAATTGTACACTCACAGAGAAAAAAGGGAAAAGTTTATTTGAATTCAAATGAAAGAAAAGAATGAAGCCATAAGTGAATGTGCACTGAATGAATATGTAACAAAGAACAGAACCCACAACTAGTGATGGTGGAACCTGCGAAACATTTGAGAAACACATTGAAGTTAATGGGCGCCAAAATAATCTTGATTGTGTCAATCAACGCGAGTGATTGCGAGATTATTTGGCACAAATGCATTAAAGTTAATGGGCGTCCAAATAATTTTGACAATTTTTATGTGCGCGCCAATTTTCACTCACGCCAATTTTTTTTTGACACAACAGATTTTTTTCGTCCATCACTACCCAGAATTGGTCCCTGGCTTGCTGGAGGGGCATAACTACAGAGGAAGCAGACCCTGTGGCTGCAGGGGGGCCCAGGAGGTATAGGGACCCTAATTTATATGCAATTTTATAATTTACTATAGAGGAAGTAGACCCTGTGGCTACAGGGGTGCCCCGGAGGTATAGGGGCCCCATGAGGCCATAATTTATATACAATTTCAATAAATATTGGTAAAACAGTTCAATCTCTGTTTCGGGGGCCTGAAAAATAATTTGGTGAGGGGCCCAGTGATATCTAGTTACACCAGTGGTCCTTGGGTATGCCCAAACTGAGCTTTAAAAACTTGAATTTTTTTTACAATTCAATATTTGCAAGGATACAATTAAAAACATTTTTTTAAAACTAATTTAACTGGTTTGGGAAGTCAGATAAAATTCCTTCCTTATCTTAAAGCTTAAAGGAAAACTATACCCCCAAAATGAATATTTAAGCAACAGATTATATCAAATTGAATGACATATTAAAGAATCTTACCAAACTGGAATATATATTTACATAAATATTTTCCTTTTGCATCTCTTGCCTTGAACCACCATTTCGTGACTCTATCTGTGCTGCCTCAGAGATCACCTGACCAGAAATACTACAACACTAACTGTAACAGGAAGAAGTGAGGAAGCAAAAGGCAGAACTCTGTCTGTTAATTGGCTCATGTGACCTAACATGTGGTTTGTATGTATGCACAGTGAATTGTACGATCTCAGGGGGCGGCCCTTATTTTTTAAAATGGCAATTTTCTATTTATGATTACCCAATGGCACATACTACTAAAAAAGTATGTTATTATGATAATGGTTCATTTACATGAAGCAGGGTTTTACACATGAGCTGTTTTACTCGGTCTCTTTTAATAGAGACCTACATTGTTTGGGGGGTATAGTTTTCCTTTAAGCTTAAAGCAGTCCTTAAGTGCCCATTAAATTGTCATAGCCAGAATCTATTTTTTTGTTTTAAGAAAAGCTGAAAAGTGCTGCCTTTTAGATTTTGAATAAACTGTTTTTTCCAAGTTCAATAAATAGGTGTGACTCATTGCTGGTATTTTTTTCTGAGGTGAGAAACGTGTTAAACCAATGCTACACTTTTGGGGACAAAGGGGGCTCAATGAAGTCAAAAACTACAAGGTGCTTCAAACCAGATATAACCATAAGGCAATCCTTGAATTGTTTACACCTGTGACTTAATTTCCTACTTCTGTAAAAGACCTGTGTTCTACCAGCAACTCTACTAAGGCTTCTAGGAACCCAAGTGACCAAGTGGCCATGACGTCACTGTCTGACCAAGAAAAAGTTGCTCCTCATAGTTGGTTGACTGTGTTTCTATAATTCCGTTGTGTTATGAGATGTAGAAATATTATTATGAAGATTTTCATTCATCCAGGTCATGGTTTATATAGTATAAGTAAATCTAAAAACAACTGGACTTGCCGAGTAATTATTGAAGACGTTTCACTACTCATCCGAGCAGCTTCTTCAGTTCAACTGACTGGTGTGGGAAATTCTCGGCATATAAACTCTTCCACTAATCCAATCACAATGGCACATTGTAACTCTTCAGAGAGGTGACATCTGAAAATTCACAGAGGTGTTGATTCTGTATAGTTACTACACCGAGTCACTGGTTCAGGTATGTGGATGACACTTGGGTTAAAATCAGATACAATGAAGTGGCGGCCTTTACAGACTACATTAACTCAGTGGACAATAACATCAAGTTCACAAGGGAATATGTCCACGAGAACAAACTTGCCTTTTTGGACTGTTTGATATGCACTAAGAGGGGGGGTAACTTGAAGACAGAAGAATACAGGAAACCCACTCATACAGATCAATATCTGTTGTTTGATTCCCACCATCCGCTGGAACACAATAATTCAGTAATTATCTTCAATAATTACTCAGCAAATCTATTTGTTTTTAGATTTACTTATACTAGATAGATGTAGAAATATTGGTTCCAGGGGCTTTATGGGAGATGGCCTTTCCATAATTTGAAGCTTTCTTAATAATGTATCGCATACCTGTACTTGTCAGGAAAAAAAAGGAATTTAAAGTGTCAGTCAGGGAGGCATATTTATTATTCCAAATTTTGAGTTTTGATCACCAAAAAAAAATTGCAATTAAGGTGTTTTTTCCCCTCAACCACTAACATATTTAAGAAAAAAATTGAATCAGAAAGAAAATAATTAGTGGGGGAAATAAACTCAATCACAACAATTCCATTAATTTTTACGTTAAGTTGAACCATTGACTTCTATATCCATAGAAACTCATCCAGGTGTTGGCTGCTAAATGTTTTCATTTGAATTTCAAGATTCTTTTTCGAATGATAAATTTCAAAATTTAAAATGTACTAAATTTTATTCAATAGGCCCCTTAATTGTTTCAGCAGGGGTCTACCATTGAGAGACAAAGCTCCCCTCATTGAGCACTTGAAAAGAAGAGGCATGCCTCAATGTAGGAGTCCTAATTCTTCAAAAAGGTTTTGACTGAATGTTCCTTGTTAGACGCTCAAGTATTACTTTTCTCCATGGATGTTTTCTGTTGAATTCATTGGAAGAGAATGCTCACTTGGCATCTTGAGTGACTTTCTGTGTGGCAGCAAGAAGACTTGATTGTGATTCCCAGTGATGTCATACGGAAAGCTCTAAATGGGCTGATAGAAATGAAAGGGCAAGATCCTCATTATCTAGACCAGAAGACATTTCTCTGATAGATCTTAGCAGTATAAATATTTACATAACCCCTCGTGGATTTCTGCCCTCTTGGGGCTTGGATCTGTTTCTAGTCAAATGCTTTAGTCTTCCTCATCAGTTTGTCACATGGGAACTATATATTTATATATTTATTTCCAATCTGTTTATGAATACACTCTTTCAGTATACTGCTTGTGTCTTTCAGTGCTGGGACTCTATAGCTGTTTGGAAAATAAAATTGGTGCTGTATGATGGGCGTTAGTGATGGGCGAATAAATTTGCCAGGTACGAATTCGCAGCAAATTCCTGCGTTTCGCCGCTAGCAAATAAATTCAAAAAACAGTGGCAAAATTTTACCAGCGGCAAAAAATTTGAACACGCCCATTGACTTTAATGCTGGTGTCAATATTGGCGCAAACTAAAGCGGGCATCAAAATTTTCGTTTTGCAAATTTATCGTTTTGCATATTTTGTGGGAAATTCACAAAATTTTTCGACAAAGCGAAATGGGACTAATTCGCCCATCACTGGTGGCCATAGACATTAAGGTGGTTATTTATCAAAATCCGAATTTTTCTAATGATAAAAAAGGCAGATCCAACTAAATCCACGATTTACCCTTTCATTAATATTCATTAAAAAAAACAAGAAAAAAAATCTGATCAGGAAAAACCCATGAATTTATTGGATTGTAGCGTGAAAAATAAGATGTTTTGGATTTGACGCCTGAAAAATACAAATTTTTTGTGAAATCAACAGAGAAGTCCAAAATATCATACAAAACCCAGCGCAGACCATAATATCTTCATATTGCAAATAGGACGGTTGCCATTGACTTCTACAGGACATTGACAGGTTGAAGATGGAGTCTTTTCTGACTTTTTGCACTCTTGGGGCATATTAAATCTCAAAAAATTTGAGTTTGTTTTTCCGGGTCTCTTACCTATAGATTGTTTTGGCATAGTTTAAGTAAATATAGAAAAGTATCAACAACAACAAAAAAAAAGGTGTATAAGAAGAATAATGGGTCCTACAAAGGTGCAATGTTAGTTTTATACCTAAAAATCGTGGAAAATTATGCAAAATTTATGACAGATATATTAATCCGCTATTAATAGAAAGTGTGCGAAATGGGTGAGTTTCTGTTGTGAGCAAGTTCTGCATAAAAAGCAGTCCCCAGTGTAAATAACACATGTGTTAATGGCCAAATCCACGGGAATCAATGGCACAGGCTTTTCCAAAATCTCTGATATTTTATATCAAGGCCTATGGTTAAACCATTTGGGATCATTTATTAAGTGCAGGGCAAGGTGAAAGTGGAAGAAACAAGCACTGTGTTTTCTATATTTTGTGCCTTTCACACTACAACATTATTTAGACATGACATACCCCTAGTAACAAATGAATGCTCAAGCAACTGTTTTTGTTTTGTTGTACCGGATGCAGACAGGGGTGATCCTGACCCCTCTAGCGCCTGAGCCAACTTTCCCTTTCCCCTTGCTCTCACCTTTTAAAGGGATCCTGCCATTGAAAAACATGTTGTTTTCAAAGTGAATCAGTTAATAGTGCTACTCCAGCAGAATTCTGCACTGAAATCCATTTCTCAAAAGAGGAAACAGATTTTTTTTATATTCAATTTTGAAATCTGACATGGGGATAGACATTTTGTCAATTTCCCAGCTGCCCCATGTCATGTGACTTGTGCCTGCACTTTAGGAGAGAAATGCTTTCTGGCAGGCTGCTGTTTTTCCTTCTCAATATAACCTAATGTGTCTCAGTGAGACATGGGTTTTTATTATTGAGTGCTGTTCTTAGATCTACCAGGCAGCTGTTATCTTGTGTTAGGGAGCTGCTATCTGGTTACCTTCCCATTGTTCTTTTGTTTGGCTGCTGGGGGGGGGGAGAAGGGAGGGGGGTGATATCACTCCAACTTGCAGTACAGCAGTAAAGAGTGATTGAAGTTTATCAGAGCACATGATTTGGGGCAGCTGGGAAATTGACAATATGTCTAGCCTCATGTCAGATTTCAAAATTGAATATAAAAAAATCTGTTTGCTCTTTTGAGAAATGGATTTCAGTGCAGAATTCTGCTGGAGCAGCGCTATTAACTGATTCATTTTGAAAAAAATGTTTTTTCTCATGACAGTATCCCTTTAAGCGCCGGAGGGCTTTTTTTTTGGTAACCGGTAGGGTGCTGTCGTTGAGTCAAGGTGAAAAGCTTGCCCTATTGGCACAGCGCTTTTGGATACAGTTGTAGTGAATGTCATGCTGTGCTTAATTGCAATTTTACTCGAACTAACATATTGTGATAAAATCATAGAGAACTTAATCGCTCTTTACACTTGTGTAAATAAAATACAACAACGGTCCAATCTGATTAACGTTTTCCCCACTTTTATTCCCAATTTACCCATTGTTTTGCCTGGGCAAACATAACACGCTGCAAAATTCTGCCACTGACAAAATTCTATCACAGATTTGCAAATATAGTCACCATTGAGAGAAAACACAAACCTCGTTGCAAAACTGTGCCAGGCGAAAAAGTTTGCCCATCCCTGCCCTCAATATTTAATTGTTTCCCAACTAGCACCACCCTAACCATTATTCACTTGGAGCAGACGGTCTTGGCCACCATAGTATAGGACAGTGGTCCCCAACCAGTAGCCCGTGAGCAACATGTTGCTCACCAACCCCCTGGATGTTGCTCCCAGTGGCCTCAAAGCAGGTACTTTTTTTAATTCCTGGCTTTTGGTTGCATAAAAACCAGGTGTACTGCCAAACAGAGTCTCCCGTAGGCTGTAAGTCCACATAGGGGCTACCAAATAGCCAATCACAGTTCTTATTTGGCACCCAGAGACTTTTTCGTGCTTGTGTTGCTTCCCAACTCTTTTTACATCTGAATGTTGCTCATGGGTAAAAAAGGTTGCGGATTCCTGGTATAGGAGGTGCCTCATCCAATATAACTCACATTTCTATGCAAGTTTCTACTGTTACACAGCTTTTTAATTACGTTTTTATTCTGGCCAAACAATAACTAAAAATAGAGCTTTAGCTTCAGAAATATCATAGTTTTTGCATGATGAACTGCCCCACAAAATCTCCAGCTTTATCATATGAATATATACAGTAACCATACTTAAGAGGAAATATATATATATATATATATATATATATATATATATATATGTGTGTGTGTGCGTGGACTGGTACATATGTTTATATTAAAATTAGTCTGCACCCTTTAATGGAGCGGCTAAAGGTAAAAGGGGATTAGAAGACCCTGTTAGTTTTGTCAGAAATTTTTTCAGAAATACAAGTGCTCATAAAAGTCCTCACAAAAAAAAAAAGTCACCTGTGGGTCACCAATAATCCCAAATGGTAGAGGAAATACAAAAGAGCTTTGAGAATTTCCTTTAAAATCCTGAAGGTTTATGGTTTATGGAAACTTGTAATACCGAGCACTTCAAGCGGTGTAAAGAAAAATCATTTTTACCAATAGCAATAAATGTGAAAAAGAATTCTGTAAGTGACAGCAAATACTGGGTGTCACCGCGTCAGTTACCGATCCAAAAAAACACAAATAATTCCTGTCAGAGAAAAACTGAAATACTTTTTCTTTAATTATACTTTACTTTAGGCAAATAAGGAAGCAATTCTCTTTCTACTGTATCCTCTGTGCTGCAAATGTTTTACTTTAATAGAAACATAAACCCAGCAAAGACATAAAAAGTATCCCCCACATGGAACTTGGGCCCTAGGGAAAAGATATTTACACCATTTATGCACAATGTAACTCCTTTCAGCTTTGCTAACTAATGATGGGCAAATAAATTCACCAGACATGAATTTCCGGTGAATTTCGATGTTCAAAAGTAATTTGCGAAACTGCGACAATTCGCCAACAAAAAATTTGCTGTGTCCAAAAAAATTTACTCAAGCCAAAAGCGCATGAAAATTGCCGCGCATGAAAATTATTTGGATGCTCATTGACTTTAATGCATTTGGACCAAATAATCGTGCATATAAAAATTGTCGTTCCCGTCAAAATTGACGCGCAACAAAATTATTTTGACGCCCATTGCCTTCAATGCATTTTGCGAAATTTTTCACCTTTCCGTGAATATAGCAGTAAATTCACAAATTTTTCAGCACAGATTAGCCCATCACTGTTGCTAACAGAATTATTCCCAACCTCCCGTGCCTTGGGTTAATTCCCACAGAGATAAGGCCAATGTCGGACTTTGTTGGTGAAACACCAGGAAAAAATCTGTCCTTCATGGGGCCTGCTGACCCAGACTGAGGCCTCCTCCACCGCTTGGGCTCAGGCCGCTCCCCTGCCTATACTCAGGTCTCCACCAGGATCAAGGCCTGCTCCCCTGCCTTGGATCATCCCCTCTCCTTGAGGTGGGCAATATCGGGCAGATTCGATCGTGGGCCCTAGGGCCCAACGATCGGATCCTAGCATTCACAAACGGGTGGTCGGATCGCGGGACCGCATCAACGAACAGATGCGGCCGCGATCCGAGGGGTTTTTAAACCCATCCGATCGAGATCTGGCCGACTTTCGGCCAGATCTCGATCGGGGAAGCCCGTCGGGGGCCCCCATACACGGGCCAATAAGCTGCCGACACGGTCTGTCGGCAGCTTTTATCGGCCCGTGTATGGCCACCTTTAGTGTGAGAGAGTGAGTATGATAGTGTGTGTGTTTGAGAGATTGTTTAGGAGTGTTAGAGTGAGAGAGTGAGTATGAATGTGAAGAGTGTAGATTGTAGTCTGGATTGTAACCTCTGCATGGAGTAAAACAACTACTTCTCTGCAATGGTAGTAGAATAAACTGGAGTTATATAAATAATAGGGATGCATCAAATTCAGGATTTTGTTTGGTATCTGGCCAGGGTTTGGTCTTTTTTTAGCAGGATTTGGATTCAGCCAAATCCTTGTGCCTGGCCGAACCTAATTTTGCATTTGGATTTGGTCCGGTATTTGGCTAAATCTTTCATGAAGGATTCTGGGGTTCAGCTGAACCCTAAAAGAGTGGATTCAGAGCATCCTTAATAAATACAGTTTGACAATAAACATGACAGTATACATGCATGTTCCTTTCATATAACAACTTATTCTAGTCCCCAAGAGTAGCAGAGTAATATTTTTGCTGAAGCACCTGAAGACGCCAAATTAAAGTTCCGATTTAACATCATTTCATTGTGTGTCTCTTATGGACAGGAAATGGAGCCCTGAAGGAGAGAGAGTGAGAGAGAGAGGGGGCTGTAAGCGAGAGGGTGCGAGAGAAGTGAGCATGGGGGGGTGGGATGGAGCCTTAAGATAGAGGGGCAGAGAATAGAGCACATAACTCTGTCAGCACAGCCCCCTGCCTGACCTAATCATGGGGGTCTCACTGTGTATATGTGTGTGTTTTAATATTTTTTTCTATTATTTTGGCAGACTTTTTGGAATGTCTGGGAGCTGAGGGCTTTGCTTCATGGAGCAGAATCCTGAAGCAAGAAAAAGGGAAAGTTATAGACTAAACCACAGAAATGTAAACACGTCTGTAGCTAAAATAACTCCACTTTCATTGAAAACACTCCTCGCTCACAATCAGACTTCTGTGTGCTGCGCACGGTCAAACGGCCCCTTAATAGCCACCAATTAATACATTATGCAGCTGAGATTTACAGAACTCAAAATTGCCTCCATTTCTTTCCCAGTTTTTTTCTGGCAGTTGCTCTGCGACAGCTTTTTTTTTTGTGTTTTTGTGCTTAAATTACATAAAATTAGGGATAGGTAAACACTGAGGATTAGACTGAGCAACAGAAATCCAACTTTGTTTAAAAGACGACCTCATAGGATTTGGCTGTGTTGTTTTATACACAACTGATAGTTAATATGAGCTGAAGGTTTTTTTTTTCAAGGTTTTTATTTTCCAAAAATTGAGTTTATAATTCAGTCTGGGCAAGATACACAGTTGGCTCCTAAGACTGTATTCATCATGGGGGGGGGGGGTATTCTGTGTTTTGGTGTATTTCTTGTATTCATCAGGATTTGATACTAATTAATTATTAAATGAATTGATTAAAATGTATCAAAAAATGTATGCATCAATAGAGTTTTAGGCAATATTGAAATTGAAAAAGGTATGCATGCATCACAATTGCGCAATATATTGGTGCTCTATAAAGAAAAGATAATGCTAAATAATATACAATAAAAAAATACTAATAATACATCATTTTGGCTCCATTCCTTGCTGTTGCCATGCATTTTCAATGATCTGTGATCATGTTTGATCAATTGGACATGCTAAAAACAAAATTCTTCCATGTGTCATGAGAAATGATGAGTTTTGGGCTTTGTTTAAATTTTGGACAAGTGTTAGCGTGTTATTCTTTAGTTAAGAGACGTGTAGAGCACAGTACTGAACATGGGGCACTTTTCAAAAATATAAATTTTTCATAAATAATCCAAAAAGGAAATTCAAAATGCAAAGAGAGATTTGTCCACATTTTGGATTTTGGCTGGCGAGCAGAGTTTTTCCCATTTCTGTATTTATGATGTCATGATTGACTGTATTTTCCACTCATCATTCTTATTAACTGTCATGGGCTTCGCACTCAACGATGGATTTGGTGTTCAAGTGCATATTAAGTGCGGTCATCAATAAAACAAACATTTTGAAAATAAAGTAAAAAATGTTTACTTTTTAAATACATTTTTTTTAAATGTTTAAAAAAAAGTGTTTTGTTTAATTCTGTTACTGCCTACATCACTTTTGTATTTTCTAGCGCTTTATATTTACTTTTGCCCCCCTTGGTTCCTTGGGCAAGATTTGATGAGCCCGTCTAGGTAGGACAGGTCTGGAAGGACTGGAGTTACTTTTCACTGATCCATGATTGGAGAAAGAAAGAGACTCATTCAGACTTACACACTCACTGGGCTGAACCTATTCCCAAAGCCTGAGTCAGTCCATTCCCCCCACCACCTCCATCCACATGCATGTAGTTTTCAAACTGTACACATTAGCCACTCACTCACACGAAGAGATTACACATTCAGACTGGCTGCTGCTCCTGCTGGAGTCACCACAACATTCAGTCCAGCCTCTTTCTATCCACCCTCCTTCCTATTCTGCTGCAGTGGAAAAGTCTCCATCCACGGGATCTGTGCTCACGTCTGTTCAGCAGACTCGGTAAGTTCCAGCCACTTTTCTTCATTCTCATCTGATGATGGCATGGGATAAAGTCCTTCATGACTTCGAACTTTCCAAACGGCGCCTCCAAAGAGAGGAGAATACTCTCTAAATTAAATTGGACAGATTGATTTAACAGCATCGCAAAGTTTATTTATCCCCCTCCTTAACTTTGCAAACCTATATCTCTGAAGAATTTACTGAAAGAAGCTTTGTGTCACTTCTCTGTCCTTTATAGCAGTAATAGATGTCACAATGGGTGCTATATTTTGATGCTGGTCAAGCTGGTGTTGTGATTTACTGAAGAGAAACTCTATGTATTGTAATATATTTATCCCAGGACCAGCTACTGTGTCATTAATAAATTTTGCAGATATAGGCTGGTAACTTGAGTTTAACATATACTTTTGACAGCCCATGGTATGTTAAAGGAAGAGTATCTTGGCATATTTTGTCAGATTAAAGTTAACTTGTATTATCCAGATGGGATTCTATTATCCCCCTTGGCCAGTGTTGTTTTGGATGTCAGGTCAGTGATTGGGGTGAATGGTGATGTTTAAAGCAGAAAAGGAGGCGGCATTTGACCTTATCCTAATTCATAATGACTGCAGGCAAATAAAGGCTTCTTTATCTCGAGCATTAGCCACTCAGCGCTCATTTGCCTTCCTCTTTTCTGTGCCATGAAGGGTTAAGCTCAAGATGCTCAGGTTCTGGAGCAGGACGGCCACTACTTTAATAGAAAGGTTTTACGTAGTGGCCAAGTGAATAACAGAAGTTGGAATATGACTCGACCAATTGTATTGTCCGCCATTGATGTGTTTTAAGATTAGCCCTTTTCCACTTTATTTGACTCCCTGTTGACAGACGGGCCTTGTTAAACTCCTGCCGTGTACAGTATTATATCACACCTTTTGGGATAAGCAACGTCTTACTCGAGGCACATGAAAGAAGATAGGGCACTTATAGGTTTGGCCAACTCAGGAAGGTCAAATTCCAAGTAGGTTTATTAAGAAAACATGTGGATCGGTCACTGGGGAGAACAGTTCAGCTTTCTTTCTCTTCTCTTCAGCTCTTGGTAGCTTGAAAATTCACTGCAAGGGTTGGAAAAACGAAACTTGCTACAGATGCATTGCTGAATAAATCGCCTAATACATGTGGTGTATTTATTAGCAACATTAGTGCTTTTATGTCCTTTGTCAATCTTGATGCACACCCGAGCTCTTGGAGACTACAACCTCCAGCAAACCTGATGCCTATGGTGCTGGGTTATGTGGTTTCCAACAGCTCGACGGTTGCAGGTTTGACATCTTCTCAATCGAATTTTACTTTCTTCGGACAGTGGTGGATTATTTTTTTTTTCATAGGCAATTAATTGGAACACTACAGGTGTCACAGTAAGCTTCAGTGATAATTGTGACATCAGCAGATCTTTAATATATTTCGGAAAGGCATTAGGAGGGGACTTCATGGCGGTAGTACCATATGACATTGGACAATCAATCACAAGTGGATGAGATTTAAGTAAAAATGATCTTGTTAACTTGGAAAATTAGTCTTTGGTACAAAGGAATTCCCATCATAAATAGAAATATAGTGGTGATATAGTAAAAATATTGAGACAGAGAACATGAAAAAGTTCAACACTTCCATAAAACATGTCCAATCTACCTTTATGTTGATTGAGAAGAAGGTGATGTTTTGTTGCAATCGCAGCACCTTGAGCAGGGCTACCAAAAGGATATAACATTTTACCCATCAAAGTGGTAAAGGGAAGTCTCTCTTATCAACAGTGCAAAAAAAGGCTATTTATAGGGATCATGTATCAGTAAGGAAGGTCATAGAGAGAGAGAGAGAGAGAGAGAGAGAGAGAGAGAGAGAGAGAGAGAGAGAGAGAGAGAGAGAGAGAGAGAGAGAGAGAGAGAGAGAGAGAGAGAGAGAGAGAGAGACAGGCTTGTTTCTTAGTGCCTGTAGGCACTGCCCTATCTAGTAACTCAAGGCAACCAATCGGAAATTAGCTTTGATCAGTCTAGTGCAGTCAAGGTGATGATAGGAAGTATTTGATTGGTTGCTATGAATGAACCAATGTTTTTAAATCTGACAGCAGGTTTAAAGATGGTCATATATAAAGGCCAACAACGTTAATGGCCCCTTCAAAATCTGTAAATCTGTAGTTTATAAGCCTGTGTATGAGGTCAAACCAATGTCCTGCCCAACCAATGCATGATGCCATCTGTGGGAAGGTTAGAAGCTCCCATTGGTTGGGTGCTGCATGAAGGGTCGGCATAGGCCCCTTTATGAGCCAACCATTTGTGGGTAGAGATTGGGGTATCCTTGCCATACAAGCAGATCTACGCGTATCCCGACCATGTCTCTGTCATGTAGATGATATGAAAGGATACTGAAGGAGGGATTTTTTGGGATACAACTACCAAAACATGGAGACTTGTCTTACTCAAAGGCACTGTTGGGCTGATGACCACATTCCACTTCTGTATATTTTACTATAAAAGCAGGCAGGAATCATTTTTACCCTTTTACTTTTTTCAGCATAAGCCCAGCCTGGCATTAGTTTCTTGTCTTACTACCACCTAGAAAACCAGAGCAGCCAGGCTTTTGCCCTTTGCACACTGCCCTAACGCTTCTGCCCATAGTTGCAGACCATCCACTCGAGAAACAGAGACCAGTACTAAGCACAATAAAAACTAGATTCAGCTTTCATCTCTGAACACGTGTTTGTGTTGGCAAAAAGTCCGCGTGAGTTGCAAGATTACTTCTGTGCAGTTCAGCTTCTGAGCACTGTATCAGATGAGGTAATATGCTGCAATATGGCAGCTTCCCCCTGGGTTTCATTGCAAATATGCATAATGACTGTACTGTGCATAAATAAACCGAGACTCTCATACGTCACTGTCTATTAAAGGAAAAACATTTGCAAGATACACCCTATTAAAAGCAGTGTATATTTTCCTTTTACAGTTTCTTAATATAGAAACAGTGCTGCTGTGTTTGCACCCGCCCGCCCACCCCTAGTGGCACCAACGGTTTATCCACTTATTCCTTTCTTACTATTTCATTTTAACTCTTTTGTAACACAGGTTGACCTTAGGTCGTCAGTACCTGTGTGCAGAAAGTCTCCCACCAGTCCCATTAATTTAATTGTGAGCTCTTGAGAACCCACTCACTGGTCAGATTTCCCCCTACAGGGTTTGATCTGAAAATCAGTGTGTATATAATTTCATATTTACTTGCAGTCCTTCTGTCCCTTGTTGTTGGCCCTGGTGTCCACATTAAACAAACCATGTCCTTACCTTTACTTCCTAACCCCTGCAGCCTGTTCCTTGCTCATTTACTTTACCCAAGTGCAGCTTAGAAAGTGCCATTTCGGATGCAAATCCACATATTTTTACCCACTGAATTGTGTCAAAACAAAGTCGATGGCACGTGCCGGTTGTAGCAAATTGGAAGGAAGTTGTGGCTAACTGTGGTAACAGTGTGATTCTATTCTACTGTAACCAATTATGTCTAATTGATATGCTTTTAAATGCTATGAGCAATGATTCCCAGTATGCTTGACAAAGGGGTTACGCCCCGAAACATTGCATCCGCAAATAAACGAGCAAGGGGTTCCCTGCTAGAAATATCCTGTTGTGCCGGTGATTTTTCTCTTCTCTGCCCATTCTATTGGTGCATGCCTCTTGACACAACACATTGTGGGAACATTGGAATTTCTGCTTCAGGGTGGTGGGAGCTGGAGGGTTCCATCATTGATGATTGATTCAACAGAAGAGCTGGGGGGGCACAATGACATTTAGTGCAACTAAACAGAAGTACAAGGAGTGCGTTTGGATGAAAGTACCTTTAATGAATGGTGCCAATAAGTGCACTTGGGGCCAGTGGTGTAACTAGATACTACTGGGCCCTACAGCAAATTATTTTTCATGCCTTTCAAAATGTCTAGAGGTTGACCTGTTTTACCAATATTTATTGAAACTTTATATGAATTAGGGCCCCTACACCTCCTGGGCCCCCGCAGGGTCTGCTTCCTCTGTAGTTACGCCCCTGCTTGGGGCTGCATTCAGGGACCAGGGTTGGGCAGTAGGGGCACCTGCCTATGGTGCAATCAATTTCAGGAAGGGGACAGAGTACAGAAAATGTTTATTGGGGTTTATGCAGCCCATGGATTCACCTGCACCATCAGTTAAATTATATATATATAATCACTAAGCTTAGTTTATAGGGCTTGGGAGCATTTATATGTCAGTATCCCCCCCCCTCCACACACACATTTGCTCATAGCCTTTATAATAAATACAGTTCTGCAGGCTACATGTTAGGTTCAGCAGCCTTTTAGACACTTATATATATAAATTACATGTCATCACATAGGCCTGTTCGAATATATTCGTATAATGCAGCAACACAGTATAAAGCTGTGGCCCCTGTAAGATCTAAATAACAATTCTGATTGGCCATAGTCCATCTGCGGTGAGTATGTAAGACTCATGCCACGTCTAATTCAGCGGCAGTTGAGCAACGCGAGTTTCACGTCTGCAATCTATGGGCTTTTCTAACGCACAAAGCATAACTGACAGCGCAGTTACACGGCCCTGATACAATATACAAATGAAATGTATACAATTATAAAAGAGCATCAAAGAGCTGCCATAATGTAGTCTGATTGGAAGAGCGGTAACTGTACAAGCACATGGGTGATCACATGGATCAGTATCTACAGCCAGACTTAGTTTTATCCTCTAAAGAAATGTGCAGCTCCAGAGCCAGACCGGATTCCAACCTTTAGCTGTATGCTTAGGGGGAAAATACACAACTCCTTTTTAGACAATATCAGTATCAGGCTGAGTCTCCTAGGGCCCACCAGATAACCTAACACCACAGGTCTACTCCCATAGGTTTTTATATAGGCCTACTCAATAAATAAGGATGGGTTGGTTCAGAATTTTCATTGGCCTTGGCCCACTGGCAGATCCTCTGGAATTCTAAAAAAAATCCAAAAAATCCAAAAAGAGGTTGTAGGTGGTCTGTACAATACGATTAAAGAGTTGTGTTCTACTTCCATGTAGTTGCTCTGTGCTTGCAACTCAGCTATACCAGTAAATCAAAACAAAAAACAGAATAGGAAATCCAGCAGGAAAACTGCAAATTGTTTATTCCAGGTTGTGGTTACACAACATGTTTTGGGTCAAAACCGTTTATTAATGGGCCCACCAGAGCCCACCAGAGAACCTGACACCGCTACTCTCTAAGCAGGGGAAGAGTTCTGTGGAAGTGGAAGAGCTCTATATTTTGTGCTATTTGGCACCACGCTTGGCACTGTGCTTTAATACACAATTTTTCTGATGCACTGATGCAATTTATCGAGGTCCAAACACATTCCTGCACTTCCATATGGTTGCTAGTGGGTCCATCCTGCTTCTTCTGATCAGTGAGCGTCGGACTGGGCCGGCGGGACACCGGGAAAATACCCGGTGGCCCCCGGACCTCATGGGCCCCCGCCAGCCCAGACCTGACCCCCGTTGCTCGCCTGCTTTTGGGCTTGTTTCGCTTGTTTGTGCGCATACATATAATTTTTAAGCGCATGCACGTGCCAGGTTTTTTGCGCATGAGCATGCCAGGAATTTAACAGCCAGAGGGGGCCCCAAAGACTGCCAGGTGGGCCCTTCATTGTGCAGCCCCGGAGGGCCCCGAAGGCTCCAGTCCGACCCTGCTACTAGTGATGGGCAAAAAAATTCGCTGGCGTGCCCTTGTTATTAGACCCCTGATATAGGTTTAGGTGTTTGTAGGTTTCCAGCCCACCATTCTGGTTCACCTGCCTGCACCCACATAGTTGGTTTGGTGCTATACCATGTTCTATACTCTCTATAGCTGCTATAGCATCCCTCCCCTAGCCATGTCCTTTCTTCATTATTGGAACTACCAAGCAAGACTTCTCTGTTGACTCTACTAGAACAATGGCCTCTGCCACCTTGAGAAATTGTACTAACCATGTGATTTAATTTGACATAGGAGCACTTTGTCTCAAATTCATAATGAATAGCATATACATATTTAGTATATAAGTGTATAATGGACTTTCCGGCCCTGGCCCTTGGTATAATAAATTAAGCCGTAGCGTGCTACATGTTTTTGCACTGCGTGTAAGCCTCTCGTGCTTTGTCTATGCTGTGAATTGACAAATGGACAAATGTTTAGGTTGGCAGAACTTTTGTTAATGATTCCATTGCTGTTTTTCCAACACAAAAATGGAACCAAACAGAAGGCACAAGGGCGAAGCAATAGCTTCAGGGAGAGTTGACCTTTAATGGCTCTGCTGAATGTTGACCCCAATGACCCTGTACTGCAGGTCCCTTTGGTGAGCGGAAGCCAAGCAATTAGGCCCCAAACATGAAGGAAATAGAAGTCTATTATCACTCAGCAAATGGGAGCAAAATTTTCAGTGATTTAAACCTACATGTGGATTGTACAAAGCAGCCTTAAGGCACAATATACATCAGGAGATTTATATTCACTTGGGAGGAGGGCTGGGCTAAAACAGATAGTGAGGGGCTCTATTATGTATATTATGTAGGACCATCAAACCTAATACCGTCAGCTACTGATAATCAGCAACAGTAAGGGGCACATTTACTAAGCTCGAGTGAAGAATTCGAATATAAAAAACGTTGAATTTCGAAATATTTTTTTGGGTACTTCGACCATCGAGTAGGCTACTACGACCTTCGACTTAGATTCGAACGATTAGAATAAAAAATCGTTCGACTATTCGACCATTCGATAGTCGAAGTACTGTCTCTTTAAACTTCGACTACATACTTCGGTAGTTTAAACCTACCAAGGTACAATGTTAGCCTATCGGGACTTTCCCCATCACTTTCCTAAGCTTTTTTTGATCAAAGAAAAATCCTTCAATTGATCGATTAAAATCCTTCGAATCGTTCCATTTTTACTTCGATCAATCAATCAAAGTATTTGCGCTAAATCCTTAGAATTCGAAGGATTTAACTTCGAGGGTTAATTAACCCTCGATATTCGACCCTTGATAAATGTGCCCCTAAAAGTGATAATGCTGCAATCTTGCCCTTCTGCCACCATTCTGCCTTACTACTGTCAGTTTCCTTCCTATACCTTCTTCTAGTGGCCCTGCAAATCCTTCCACACGCCCCATGCCACCACCATCTGCACCCTTTGCTGTTATGTTGGTGTTATGACATGCAACTTTGTCTTTTCATATGGCCAAGTAACTCCTCAATAACTGCTAATATCCTTATCATTTACAGTAGGGGGTACATTATCCCTTATAATACAAAGTGATACTCAGAGTTCCCTGTATAATTCAGCCTGCAGCCTTGTGCCTTTATATGGTCACAGAACCCCTCAGTGACTTCTAATATCCTTATCATTTACAGTAGGGGGTATATTATCCCTTATAATACATGATTAATACTCAGAGTTCCCTGTATAACTCAGCCTGCAGCCTTGTGCCTTTATATGGTCACAGAACCCCTCAGTGACTTCTTATATCCTTATCATTTACAGTAGGGGGTACATTATCCCTTATAATACATGAGTGATACTCAGAGTTCCCTGTATAACTCAGCCTGCAGCCTTGGGCCTTTATATGGTCACAGAACTCCTCAGTGACTTCTAATATCCTTATCATTTACAGTAGGGGGTACATTATCCCTTATAATACATGAGTGATACTCAGAGTTCCCTGTATAACTCAGCCTGCAGCCTTGTGCCTTTATATAGTCACAGAACCACTCAGTGACTTCTAATATCCTTATCATTAACAGTAGGGGGTACATTATCCCTTATTATACATGAGTGATACTCAGAGTTCCCTGTATAACACTAAGGCCTTGTGCCTTTATATGGTCACAGAGCAGTGATATCCTTATAAATTATGAGGGGTGGTACATGCTCTTAGTAACATCAAAAAATTAAAGGATTTTCTATATATTTCTATACTGTAACCCTTCATTGTTGCTCTGTGTTTATTTGAAGGTGGGCAGATATAAAAATGTATTATTTTGTTACTCTATATTGCGTAATGAGAGAGAGGGGGGGCGGTCTGAAGGGCCTGGGGGGCTAATGAGAAAGTATATCCAGAGACAGTTAATATAATACTTTACACAGTAATTTCTGTAATACTGAGTTGTGCTTTGATTCATATCCATGAAAACAAAATATGTTTCAAATTCTAGAAAAGCCACAAACAATAAAAGAAAATGTGAAATCAATCAAGAGATTTCTTGGGAATGAAAGAAAGGGAAAAAGAAAAGGAGTAGTGGGGCAGCCAGTCGGAAGAAAGGGATATTCCATCGTTAAAGTTCATTCCACCACTCGCATTATTCATCCCGCTAAAGGAAAAGTTCATATAACTTGCCCAAATTGCTGTTTTTGTTCTCCAGCTAAGGTTTGGGTCCCAAGACTGCCAATTAAACCATCCCATAAATCCTCTATTATAGGCAGTAAAAGCTAATTTTAGATTTCCTGCCCACTGCAGTGTCGGGCCTGATTGCTCCCAGTCGCTCAGTGGTTCAACCTGTCAGGAGTGCGTCAGGTTTGGGTGAGGGCTTTGCACCTTCTGCTTTATATTTCTGTATAATGAGCTGCAATGCTTTTCCTTTAACCCCTTGCATTAGGGATCTCAAGTGCATTTCCAACGAGTTGCTAAAAAGTTCCCTATTAAGCAGAATAATTCTAATGTGCTGCCTTGCCCCTAACCAGGATCAAAACAGACTTTGGGGGTTATTTATTAAAGTCTGAATGCTAAAAACTTAAAAAAAAAATAGAATTTTTGAGATTTATTATACCCTGAGGATTCAAAAAGTCCAAATCTGAAATCTCAGACCTGCCCTAGGTTGTATATGAGTCAATGGGAAATGTCCCTATGTTATTTGGAAGTTTCTGTGGTCTGCGCTAGAAGTAACCTGAAAATCTGACTATTTCAGGCTTTTCTTGCAAAAATCAAAAAAATCTGACTTTTTGGGAAAAAGTCCCAAAAAATCTACTATTCGGGAAAAAAATCAGAAAAAAAAACCTACTATTTGGGGTTTCGCACGGTTTTATTGGGTTTTTCCCTAATCCAATTTAATCAAGTATTTTTAATAATAAATAGGGTAGGACTTTTTTTAAAATAAAGTATAGAAAAGTAAAGAAAAATTTGAATTTTGAGAAATAAACCCCTTTATGTCAGAGACATCAAACTCACAGGCACAATTTGACATAACCCCCAAAATGCCCAGTTATGTGGCTTACCTCCAACTGCACCCTCTTGTGTCCTACTATTGCTCCAGCTATGGGTGCTCGTATCATATCTTGTATTATTAAATCCCTCTTGGATGTCAATACCTCCCATTTAACCAGTTCCAGGGTTACAGACATAAATGTTGCATTATCATCTATTCAGCCATAGTTCCAACAATATATAGAACAGAAAATAGTTATCCACCCGATTCCCACTCCAACAATAACAATACATTTGTAAGCTTACAGAGCGTTGGTTTTTTAAATGGGGTCAGTGACCCCATTTGAAAGCTGGAAAGAATCAGAAGAAGAAGAAGGCAAATAACTCAAAAGCTATAAAAAAGAAAAAATGAAGACCAATTGAAAAGTTGCTTAGAATTGGCCATTCTATAACATACTAAATAGTTCCTTAAAGGTAACCCACCCCTTTAAAGGACAGTAGGGGGCAGTAGAGAAAATGCCTACATGCCTTCCCCGTTATGGGTACAGTGGTGGGAATTCACAAAAAGTCAATTTCTTTATAGGTCCCTAGTAAGGCCTCACCTGGTAGTATGCAGTGCAGTTTTGGGCTCCAGTTCTTAAAGAGATACTGACACCAGAAATGAAACCTTTTTTTACATCTATTATAATATTGTCTTTGCAAGCTATTTGTAATTTTGCCATAAAAAGTATTGCTTTTACATTACCCGTCTGATCCCCCATGTTCCTCTCTGAGTGGGCTGCCATATTTGAGCTTCAGCAGTCTGTTAGCATTAGAAACTCTAGCTGACATGCTGAGACAGGACAGTCAGGTTGGTAAAACAGTCAGGTTTAGGAACTATATCAACTATAGTTAATTTTTGATGTACATTAATATTTTGAATAATAATTTTTTAGTGTCAGTATCACTTTAAAGGAGAACTAAAGCTTAACTAAAGAAGTAGCTAGAAATGTTGTACATGATGTTTTGTGCTTCTGTACCAGCCCAAGGCAACCACAGCCCTTTAGCAGTAAAGATCTGTGTCTCTAAAGATGCCCCAGTAGCTCCCCATCTTCTTTTCTGCTGATTCACTGCACATGCTCTGTGCTGCTGTCACTTACTGAGCTTAGGGACCCACTCACAATATACAGTACACATAGAATAGAAATGTCACAATATAAGGCTGATTAGTAATTAATACAGATACTTACTACATGGCAGCACAGAAACTAGTGCAACTAGCATCTGACATTTTATAATTTTTCAACGTTTCGAGAATTCGAGAATTTAGTAAACGAAACACATCATCCATCACTAAACACCCATCACTATTTGCTATTGCTACTTTTTATTACTCATCTTTCTAATCAGGTCCTCTCCTATTCATATCCCAGTCTCTTATTCAACTCAATGCATGGTTTCTGGGGTAATTTGGACCCTAGCAACCAACTGCAAACTGGAGATCTGCTAAATAAACGCAAAATAATGAAAAAATGCAAATTATAAAAAAATGAAAACCAGGTGCATGTTGTCTAAGGATATCACTCCCTACATTATATTAAAAGTTAGTTTAAAGGATAGCAACTGCTTTAATGTAAGTCTATGGGGCAAATTTATGGATTGGAAGAATATTTGCTCAAGTTTTTTCAGTCACTGAATAATGGTGGAAACATGGTCAGACTGGAGGGGTGTGGGCCTACCGGGGCTGCCACATCAGGGGCCTGCAACCCCCCTAGGGTGGCAACCACTCCAAATAAGGAAACCAAGCAGAATTCCTTATGACTGATCAGCCAATTGCCGATCACCACATCATGCTCAGAGTTAGACACCCAAAAGGTGGCAACCCTAAACCCCCCCAAGGACCACCCCTTCCACTACCTCAACGGGCCCCACTCTGTCTTTCCTTATCCCCCACGGCCAGACCACCTTTGTGCACTGATTCTCACACTCAGTAGTGTTGGGGGGCGAATTTCTCCTGTTTCGCTTTGCTGAAAAATGCGCAAATTTCCAGATAAATTCACGAGAATGGTGAAAAATTAATGAAAAAATAGGGAATCTCAAAAATTAACGCCGAGTCCAATTATGGACGCACGTCCGAAAAGTCGTTTGCGTCAATTTTGACGCTGGCGTTAAAGTCAATGGCCGTCCGAATAGTGTTGATGTGCAGCAATTTTGACGCAAGTGACGCGCATCCAAAGATTTTTGACGCCGGCGAATTTTCATGGGAGATTCACAAATTTATTTGCTGGCGGCGAAATGCAGAAATTCACAGTGAATTCATGAAAGGCTGATTTATTCGCCCATCACTAATACTCAGGCCGGGTGGGGGGAGACCAGGAATGAAGCAGCATTGTCAGTAGCACAGGAGTGGATCAGGGCCGGCAGGGCACATGAAGCCTGGGGACCCATTGGGTTTTTTCCTGGTGTCCCACCGGTCCAGTCCAACCCTGGCTGGGGTTCACCCAATATACCAGGGCCCCAACTACCATAGACTTGATATAAGGTTCATTTGAATAGATTTAATATATTATTGGCCTGGTAGAAACTATTCATGATCCCCAGAGCAAAAGGGGGATTGGCCGACAGATGGTAGAATTTGTTAATATGACGCACCGAGAATTACATGTTTGCCTTTGGCTCTTTATACATCTATTTATACATATCTGTCTTAATCCTTTTATCATCTAATAAATAAACGAGCATGGAGTAAACACTGGACAAACAGCGCGATGAACATTCCTCATCTGCCAAAATAGACTTTGCCTTTAAACTCCCTGCGCTGCACACGTTTTACTGATCCACGTCGAGTCGAAACGGGAAACGCTGATACGTCTGCCATTAGGATAAATTAATCCATCATGTGAAAAACCATATGGAAAATGGCTGGAAAGTCTCTTTCATCTGATTTTACATATGAAGAATGTTGATCGAATATCACCAGAAAAAATTGCTGTTGCCGTGTGTTGAGTTTTCATCGGGCCACACACGTCCTAATTCCTTCATTTGTATTGTGTTGTGTTTATTTAGATAACGTCCCATGCTTTGCAAAACACTTACACAGGGTTAAAGTTAATATAATATTAATAGAATTAAATCCATAAGGGATAAGAAATCGGTGACACAGTTGGAATGAGTTACTGTGCCAAAGAACTTACTATATGAGTAGTATAAGGGGCCCAGACTGGAAGCCAAGTAGGTTGAAATTTGGAGAGAATGTCAGTTTCCTGTTCTAGATATACTTAGAACCTTAGCATAAAAGGCAAATGGAGTGGCAATCAGGGGTGGATAACTATTTTCTGTTCTATAAATTGTTGGAACAATGGCTGAATAGATGACAATGCAACATGTATGTCTGTAACCCTGGAATTGGCTAAATGGGGGGTATTGACCACCAAGGGGGATTTAATAATACAAGATATGATCAAATACGTGCACTCAAAGCTGGAGCAATAGTAGGGCACAAGAGGGTGCAGTTGGAGGTAAGAGGCCACATAACTGGACATTTTGGGGATAAGGTCCCTGTGCCTGTGAGTTTGGTGTCTCTGACCTAAAGGGGGTTACGGTTATATATCAAAATCCGATTTTTTTTGATTATTTGAATAAAAAAAAGTCAGACCAAACTAGAATAAACAATTTGACCTTATTTATTATTAAAAATACTCAATTTAATCAGATTGGGGGAAAAAGCGATAAAATTGAGCGAAAACCCAAATCGTACTTTTTTTTCTGAGTTTTCAAATTTTTCGGATTTTGGCTCTAAAAATAGTCTGATTTTCATTCTAATTCAGACGCAGACTACAGAAACTTCCAAACAGGATAGGAACCTCTCTCATTGAGGTAAGAGGCCACATAACTAGGCATTTTTGGAGTTAGGTCAAATTGTGCCTTTGAGTATGAGGTCTCTGACATAAAGGGGGTTATTCATCAAAATCCGAATTTTTCTGATATTTTATTTAAAAAAAGTCGGACCAAACTAGAATCCACGATCTGACCTTATTTGTTATTAACAATTATCGGTTTAATCAGATTGGGGGAAAACTCTGTGAAAACCAGAATCGTAAATTTTTTTTTGATTTTTGATTCAAAAAGCCCAAAATAGTCTGCTTTTTGGGCTAAGTCCAGCACAAACCACAGAAAAATGATCGATTTAATCAGATTGGGGAAAAACTCGATAAAATTTTGTGAAAACCCGAATCGTACATTTTTTTGATTCAAAAAGCCCAAAATAGTCTGCTTTTTGGGCTAAGTCCAGCACAAACCACAGAAACTTCCAAATAGGATAGGGACCTCTCCCATTTACTTATATACAACCTTGGCAGGTCTGAGATGGCGGATTTTCGGATTCTTAAAAAATAAGAGGCTTTTTTTGTCCACTAGAAATTTGGATTTTATAGTAAAAAAGACCTTTACATTTTTCGAGTTTTTAGTATTCAGACTTTAATTAATAATCCCCTAATTGTTGGAGCATCTATGGGCCCCACAACAGCACCAGTCAAAACGTCTACCCCTTTAGCCCAAACTGTGGCTGAGGCTGAAAGCTAGTTAGGGTGAGATTTGCCTATTTGCTCTCCAATACCTGAATGCTTAGTGTGGAGGTTGACCTGAGTGGGATTTGGAGGGTGAACCCTTATTTTCTGCTCTTATATTGTTGGCACCATGGTTGAATGACTGGTACAGTAGTGTTTTCCAATGTCTATAAGGGACGAGTGTCCTTTAGAATCAGGCTTGTGAATAGTGTTGAGCGAGATGACCACGTTTCAAAGCAAAAATGACACCCACAGACTCTAATGGGTGATTGTTGCACATCAAAAAATTTGACACACAAATTGTCTGCCATAGACTTCAATGTATTTCAACAAATTTTTGCAGTTTAACAAATTTTCGGCAAAGCGAAACGGGTACAGTATATATATATATATATATATATATATATATATATATATATATATATATATATATATATATATATATATATATATATATATATTTATATGAATTAGCTAATATGAATATGATAGTTAAAGTACACTATGATGCAAGTCTAGTGATGTGCGAATCTGGGCAACAATTTTGTTTGTTGCGCGACAAGTTTTTGACGTCCATCAAGTTCAGCCTTTTAACTCAGTTTTAACCTGCCTAACTGCTAGTTGATCTAAAGGCTAAAATTTCACTCATCCATACATGCAATGTATTTTACAGCAACTGATATGTTTGTCATGGTTATTAGTACAGTTATGTGACCTGTTATGCAGAATGCTCAGGTCTTGGGGTGTTCCAGATCATAATTTGGATCTTTTCATAATTTGGATCTTCATACAGTAAGTCTACTAAAAATCATTTAAAAATGAAATAAACCCAATGGGATTGTTTTGCCGCCAAAAAGGATAAGGTACAAGGTACCGTTTTATTAGTACAGAGAAAAAGGGAATTATTCTTTGGTTAAAATTGAGTCTATAGGAGATGGCCTTCGTGTAATTCAGAGCTTTCTGGATAATGGGTTTTCGGGATAATGGAGCATATACCTTGGAGTCAATGGTCACCATGGACCCTCCCGGACTTCATCTTTCATCATTTACTTTTAAAGCCATTTATATTGTTCCTGTCAAAACTCCTCCCGTCCCCCTATCCAAACCATGAGATTAAGACCTGAGCCTCTATTCTACCTTGACTGCCCAGAATCCTATTCAAACTTCTCAAATACTTTCATGATTCAATTTCAACCACCACTCATGAAATGAATGAGCCTTTTATTTGTCCGATGGATGGTATTGTAAGGAATTACCAACCTCTGCATCTGGAAGAGATTAAGGGTCCTGCCTACAGTGCGGCTATAGGCAAAGTACATAAAAAATTGGGGGGGGGGGTAGCCTGCACTCTTGGCTTTTATTCTGAGAAATGAACGTGCTTCTTAGCACTGCAAAATCCATTTAAAGAGTAATGTAATCGGAAAGCTAACCCATGCCGTACCATTGAATGTTTGTGTACATACGTGGCTCGTGCAGAAAAATAAAATCCATTTTTTGAACGGTCCGGTAAATAGAAAACACAATGTGCCTACAAAGAATGTTATACATTCTAGCCATGCTTCTCAGAGAACAGTAGCTCAAATTTCATTGGGGGAGCCAATGAAGGAAACACGCTCTTCTATATTTTGCGTTCTAAGGAAATATATTACAAGTCACAATTGAATGTTTTGTTTGACTGCAGGTAATCTGATTGGCCTTGAGTGTTGGGCGTTCTCCCCAACAGAAATTCGGCCAATGATCTGAAATGTGAAGCGAGGGATTATAAACACATTAGTATCTGCATGTGCTCTAACACTTTCTTGTGTATTACAGCGAGTACTATCAGCAATGATCTGCCTTGCGAAAAAATGTGTGCGAGAAAGAGTATTTGTTTCTGATGGATACAAACCTATAAATGCAGCACAATATGGGGTAACGCCTAGGGAAATGGGTTGAAGGATCGATCCATTCAGATTGGATTCTTTGGGAAATTGGCTGAATGAGAGTGTCGGGGGAGACTGGTTATGCAGATTATTCATTGTATAAGGATTTAAGAATGAGAATGAAGAGTCTTTGGAGATCTTCGTCTCACAGATAAACGAGAGCCGGGTTCTTTTATATTCATCTTGGCTAAAGGCCTACGGTCATGAAAATAGAAGTTTTGTGTAGGATCAACATCGATAGTAGTAGTATAAACTTTCAGAGTCATCATCTTCCACCAAATTATCTTGCCAAACAGAATACAATGATGTTGGTTTCATCTTGAGCTGAACCAAACCCTTGCTAATAAAAACCCCTCTACCCTACATAGACCCCTCTTCAATAGGTTCTCTTGTGCCCAATTCAGAACAGACACTGAGTGCAACTAAGCAGAAGGGCAAAAACCATGTTTGGCCCAAGTACCTTTAATCCAGGGGTGCCCCAACTTTTTGCAACGAGGGCCAGATTTGGTGAGGTGAAAATGTGTGGGGGCCGACCATTCAGCCCGACATTCTTTGAACCATTAATATTAAATTACAGGAATCTAGTAATCGTAGCAGTAATATTTGGGCAAATTAGTGTAATGATCTGCCACTTGGTCTATACTGCTGCCTGTGTGCTGAAGGTGTTAGTAATAGACACGCACTGGAACGTAGTGACGCCATACTTCTTTAGTTTACCATACTGGCACGTCAGTACGTCTATTGACATCTTCAGCCCTAAAGACGTATGCGAAAACAGCGCGTCACTACGTTCCAGTATGTGTCTATTACTTACACCTTCAGCACACAGGCAGCAGTATAGACCAAGTGGCAGATCATTTCACTAATGTGCCCAAATATTACTGCTAAACGATTCCTGTTTGCACTGCGCTGGGGGGCCTCATTATTATTAATCTCATGATGGAGGCTGAGGGCCGGTGTAAATTTGAATACGGGCCATAATTGGCCCCCGGACCGCACTTTGGACATGCCTGCTTTAATCAATGTCATTGATTAGGCCAATGACTGTATTTGTTTTTACGCAGCCTCCACTTGCTGTAGAAATGAGCCCTATAGGCCCTGAAAGCATTCATAAGGGATTGATAACCTGGAAAACCTTCATCCAGAAAGCTCTGAATTACTGAAAGGCCCTCTCCTGTACACTCCATTTTCATCAAATAATTAAAATTTTTTAAAAATTATTAAATTTTTCTCTGTAATAATAACAAAACAGCACCTTGTACATGACACTAAGAAATATTCAATTCTTATCGAAGACAAAATATTCATTTTAATTGATGTTTAAATTATTTTTTTGGCAGACATAATGTATGAAGATCCAAATTACAAAAAGATATTATCTGTGAAAAAAACCCCCCAGGTCTCAAGCATTCTTGATAACAGATCCCATATGTGTACTTTTATTAGAATATGTGAAGCAAAATATGTTTGTGAGGTGTCTTAGTATGAAAAGAATTGGGCACTTCATGCACCCGTCACATTTCTCTTGGATTGACATTACTCATTTTGATAAAGATGATTAAATTAAAAAAAATAGCTGATTCAATGTTCAGTCCAAACTTTTGTCAAAACTGTGGAATAAAAGGAATTTCCAAGTCATTCCAAGTCATTTCGCAACAGTGCTATAATCTTTGCTTAGCTCAAAGGAATCATTTCAAGCCAGAAGAAAAGCTTTTTTTCTCTTATATTTTATTTATTTATTTATTTTTGCTGATTTGCAGGTTAAATGAGAAAGCAACCTTTCTAAGTGAAGCCACTAGACAATGAAATATTCTATTATCCTGTGCTATTATTCTTGTCCCTTGATCTAAAAGAATTTGGTGAAAAACCTTTTTGTTATATCTATCTGTCATTTCTTTTTGGTTTTTGCTTTCAAAAGGATTAATTAGTAGAACTGGAAAAATATCAATCTATGCTCTATGTCAGGGGTCCCCAACCTTTTTTACCTGTAAGCCACTCAAGCATGAAAACATTTCCTTGGTGATACCAATTAAGAGCCGTGATAGTCTAATCGGTAGCTTCCTATGGACTGGCAGCCTGCAGGAAACTCTTTGGAGCATACCTGTGTCTTTATGCCTCCAAAACTTGCCTTCAAACCAGTCATTTAAAAAGGGGAACTTAACATAACCGTATTCTACGATAGGAAAGCCAAAGGTTAACTAAATCCAACACATGGCAGTAGACAGATAAGCGGTTATTAGAGAAGTTATGAAAGTGTAGTAGAACATGGATATAAGATATACAAATACCAGTTTAATCAATGGTTTGACCGAAGCCGCACTGGTTTATGCCCAAGTTCATTACTCCCCCATTCTCCCCTCCCCCCACCCTATCCCCTATACAACATGGCTATACATAAGCAGCTTATCTAGGGTACTAATGAAGAAAAATGGTGTGTTTCTTACAATATGATGCAATGTAAGAAATAAATAAATAATAAAAAACAAAAAAAAAACAAACAACAAATAACGTTAATGTTATGAAGTAACTTCTCAGATGCATATTGACAAAATTGTTAACACACTGTACATGAAACGTATGTACCACTAATATCTGCTTTTATCAATAAAGTCAAACTTTGAGTGAAAAAAAAGGGGGAACTTAGTTTGAGGACACGAGCAACATCAGTGGGGGTGATAAGCAACATGTTGCTCACGAGCCACTGGTTGAGGACCATTGCTTTATCTATTGCCTGGAAAACTGGGGCTCCAACTGGGAGAGCAGCATGGGTGGCATTAGCCTTGACTGGGATAGGAATCTGGGCAAGGCTAATAGAGTGTAGGGTCCTCTGGGCTTCACGCTGCGTCTGCATCCGACAGTTGTGTTGCGTCACATCAACAATGCGACACGATCCGACACTGCCATTACTTACCTTGTTTCCATCGCATCCAACGTGACGCCTGCGATTTTGCGCATCGCGTCGGATCGCTGTGAAATCGGCCGTGAAGTCCTGCCCTATATCATTATATAAAACACAGCACTGTGCACCCATCCTTATTTAGAGATACTATATATATATCTAATTCACCTTTTTAAATGTGCATCCATCCTTATTTAGAGATACTATATATATATCTAATTCACCTTTTTAAATATTTCTCTTTATTTTTTATACATTATGCTACATTTTAAATAACATTACATTTTTAATATGACTTGGCTACTTGTTCTTTTCATGCAAAGTGGTTTTGAGAATTTGATCCCTGCCCTCAAACTGTTACGAATGTTATGGATGTGCAATATGATGGTGTATGATTTGGGGGTCTGCTCATCAGGGGCATGTACTGTATATGATGTTAGTGACTATATTATAAAGAGGGCAGGGAGTAACTACTACCAGTGACTATTTGGAGATGATGGTTTCAGACAGGGAGATTGAGTGCAACAGGCTTTTTATAGGAAAGATGGTGCCTGCTGAAAGCTAAAACTGCATGGTCAATCCATTGGGTAGATTTTGTCAAGCACTTAGTAAGTGACAAGTTTCAGCTGTGGCATTGTGGAGAAGGTCAAAATGTAAATAAAATTGCCCAGTAACGGAACTACCCAGAGCGGTGTGTCCAGGTACAGTCCATGCAGCTGGGACCCCCCACAATGACGCTCAAGTTAGGGGATCAAAAGTGTATGGGAGGGCATATGTCTCAGTGTTTCCTGAAAATCAGCAATACAGTGTTGCTGAATGTTGTCAGTGCTATACTGATAAGGGTGCAGCTCTCTTCACATAGACTTTTGGCAATTTCTGAAGGGCACAGTACTAAAAACAAACAGGATTGCACCCATTTGAGGAAAAATAACGTGATTGCTAGTTATATCATCATCATCATTTAGTTATATAGCTCCAACAAATGATACAGTGCTGTCCTGTGTGCCGGTAATACTCTCTTTTTAATGATTCTATTTAATGCCTTTGAGAGTGGCTTGGGTGATGGGATATTGAGCAAGCATAATAACCAAGACTATATATACTGATACACTGTTCACATCTACTTTTACCACTCAGCGGGTAGTTTGTCCATATGTGCTTATGTACATTTCCAGTAGGATGAAACCAGCTCACAGCCTTGTTAGACAGCTGGCCAGAAATCCATGTTGACATGCTTATACAACACAGTCCATACGTTCAGTTTAAATATTTTTCTCAGCCATCCAATTGTACTCTGTGTTAATATATATATGATTCAGTCTGAGTAAACTGTGATCCATCACATTTTCTTTCTTTAGTATTTATCTTGCAGGAGCAAAACAGAAGTATTTCCTCCCACAAATTGCTCTTGCTAAACACAGAGAAACCTTCTACAATTACTCATCTGGTGCTTGTCCAACGCTCTTAAAAACCAAACACTTAAAATCAAAAATTCAAAGTGTTGTAGAGTATGACTTATATCCTGTTACTTTATCTGCCAAAATGACACATCGACCTGATTTCTATTTTTGTGTACTTTCATTGTAAAGTCATATGGTAAGACATACTTGTATTTATATTGTTCACTTGTTGATGGATACTTCAGATGATTAAAAAAGTCTGAAGAATAAATCAGGACAAGATAAAAACAGGCACTCATAGATCCTACGAATGGGCAAAGTAAAGGAACTGCAGACTTTATTTTAGACAAATAGTAGATGTACAGAAAGCCTTATTCGTTTCGTGCACCTCTGCGTTTAAACATAGGCTAAACAGGCAAGGCATATATATACCCTGGACCCACCAATCCGTAAAGTACATGAATTAACCTATAAACGGAAACATTGATGTACTTTACTTATTGAAATCCTCTACTTGCTTGGCCATACACCAATCATTTTTATATTATACCAGAATAAATGAGAACGAAGAAATAAATGGTTTATAGAAATCCCTATGCTCGGATAAGAAACATTTGTCTCAGTCTCTCAAATTCTTAAAAAGATCTTGTTCCTCTAAATTATTTCAACCAACCGTACGTGATACACAACCGGGGCATTATTTTTCCATCGTACTACTTGCTTGCCTTTTTCTTATGCTCTCCCTCTTAACTCCTTCTCTTTTCTCTTCTCTGTTCTTCCATTCTGCTACCCAAATTTTCCTTTTCTTCCACGATCTTCTCAACTCTTGCCCTCTATATTCTCCCTTTCGCTTTTGCTACTCATTCACCCTTCTCTGCTCTGCCACTCCATTTTATCATCATTCTGCATTTATGCTTTCTACAATCTTTATGCCAGTGATGTAACTAGATATCACTGGGTCCCACGGCAAATTATTTTTCAGGCCCCCAAAATGTTTAGAGGTTGACCTGTTTTACCAATATTTATTGAAACTGTATATGAACTAGAGCCTCATGGGGCCCCCATATCTCCTGGGCCGATATACCTCCTGGGTCCCCCTGCAACCACAGGGTCTGCTTCCTCTATAGTTACACCCCTGCTTTATGCTTTATGCAATCTTCATTCTCCAGTTCTCTTCTTATCTCCATTTCTTCTCAAATACTGTTTGCATTACTCTTGGGATATCAACAGTTACTGCACATTTTAATTAGAGTATATATCATCAACATTGAACAATCATAACATTAACTTTGGCTAAGATTCTTGGCTTGGAATTTTAACAGATTCTGCCTGATGGAGTTGTGCTCAAAGAAAAGCCTGATTTACATATGTTAGACCTTCATGGTCATCGCTGTGATATAGGTAACAAGTTCTACATTTCTCAGCATGACTGTTTTCTCTGGACATTTGTCAGTATATTATATGGAGCTGGGCCAAAATTAGCTTTGTCCAGTGCAAAATAAATAACAATTATTATTGGCACTACTCTAATGCTTTCTAAGAATGTAGTAAAAGTTTCTTACACTCTGCTTCTCCAAATATTGTTGTTGCCCCTTATAAAAGGCTAACATATTCTTCTATTAAGGGGATTTAAACCCAAAGAATTAATTGATGTAAACTTGCCATTTGGGATGCTTATTGTCATCTGGGTTATTTATCAAAATTTCCAATTTTTCTGATATTTTATTTCTAAAAGTCAGACCAAACTAGAATACACAATTTGACCTTATTTATTATTAAAAAAAAAGCTTGATTTAATTGGATCATAGAAAACCCGAATCTTACAATTTTTTTTCTGTCTTTTTCCTGAAAAGTCTGCATTTTTGCAATCTCCCCTTCATGGCATCAAAATTATGTCTGCGTCTTCTGTACCACAAGTATGAGCATGGTTTGAAATACTTGCAGTGCAAAGAGTAGTTCTATGGAGGGAGCGGCTATAACCTATGCCATCAGTTTATGAAATTTGGGGGCATGTTTACTAACATTGGAGATAAATATCTGGAGAGATTTCTGGAGATGTTGCCCATAGCAACCAATCAGATTGCTGCTTTTGTTTTCTAACTTGGCTGTGGCTGTTTAAATCTAATTGCTGATTGGTTGCCATGGGCAACATCTCCAGAAATCTCTCCAGATATTTATCTCCAATGTTAGTAAACATGCCCCTTGGTTGTTAAATGAGTCCTTAGGAGTTCATACTGGCTATTATTAAAAAGCCCAGCAGTTCTGATACCGGAGAGGAGAAAAATACCCCCATTAAACATCCTACTGTATGTAAAATACAAATGCGTGCCTTTAATTAATGTTTACCAAATTTGAGCGCAAGAAACCCATAAAATCTTTGGATTCATTCCAACGGCGCTGCATAAAGGGCTCCCAACGGGCACGCCTATACAGTATATAGTGTCAGTATTTTATTTTACAGCTAGTTAATACTCATAAAAAAAAACTGTGTTCCTTGAGCAAGAGGAGAAGCGAAACGAGAAGAAGGGGAGGTCCAACGTAGAAAATGTGTCAGACATGACTCACGTCTCCTTCCCTTCTATAGGAACGATTTCTGTTTATTCTAAGCACATTGGTAAATGACTGTGATTGTAAAGGTTCTGTTTGGGGAATTTTCTGCTCTGTTCTTAACAGATGTCAGCATCAGGAATGGTTCCATTGCATTCCATTCAGCCACATAATCCAAGATAGTCTGTAGGCCGCCATGTGCTAATCTGCAGGAGAGAAAAAAATATGCTGTGGCAAGCTCCCGCACATGGAGACATCTCACTTTCTCCTTAACTAAATTTGCATTATTCAAAGTACATATATAAAAAAAAGTCTTTGTGTGCCCATGTATGTACTGTATGTATTTCATACTATATATAGATATACATAAAAATATATACAGTCCTACACTGACATTCTTTTCTTTGTAATATTGAAAGCATTAAAATATAGTTTTAAGTTTGTTGGTTTTACAATGTACCCTGCAGGGCAAGAAAATGGGTGCAATCCACCATGTTTTTACTGTTTGTGCCCTGCACATATAACAATTGCTACAGGTGTCTGGGCAGGGACCAGTACCCACATGGAACTGGCCCACAGGGATACCAGGAAAACTCCTTGTGGGCCCAGCTGTCAGTGGGCCTCTTGCTTTTAAACATTTAGCCTATTTCATGATCATTCCCTATTTCTTTATGGGGGAAAATGCTTAATAATGGAAGAATTTATTAAGTAGATATAAAAGACTAGGATAATAAAGAGCTTGAGTGAGTAGAGGAGGTATAATAGTTTGGAAAGTGGGCCCACAGTCTAAGGTTTTCTGGTGGGCCCCTGACATCCCAGTCTGCCGGTACCCCTCCCAATTAAATACAGACATGTCTGTGTTGGGGCAGTTTTGTATTCATGAGGGGCAAGGGGCATATAAATATCCCACTTTCTGTCTACGTTTACTGCCTACGTTTCTATTGTCTATGTACAGGACTGACTTGTGCCTACCAATTTTATACCTTGAGCTGAATTTCCATTTTAAGGCTAGGTGTAGAAGTGCAAGTGCTTTTTAATTTAGCACTGTCACTTCTGGACCAGCCTAAGGTCAACTGAAGCTGAACCAGTGGAGTAACTAGATGTCACCGGGCCTAACAGCAAATTCAATTTAGGGACCCAAAAAACTGGTAAGTTTACCTATCTGACCAAGATGGGTGAAGGGATGGCGGGTGCAGATTGGATGCTGGTCGGGGAAAAACCTGACCTGCACATCACTACCCCTACAATCCTGGGCCTTATTGCAACTGCAGGGTCTGTTTTCTCTGTAGTTACACCTCTCTTCTCACAGTGCTGAAACAAGCACTCACAGCACATAACACAAAAGTCTCATATAGAAACATTTTCAGAGGGTGTAAGGTCTCCTTTGTGCAAAAATTATTCTTTTGACCACAAGCAGTGTGGCTGTGGGTATACATATAGACATTTGTACTGAGTCATCATAAGGTCTGCTTCCCTTACTGTTATACCAGTGTGTCTCTTTACCTTTATATTATTGCCTTTCCCGGCAGTTGGATGCCCAGCCATTTGCTCTGGGGCCCCCGGTTCAGATTGGGCATATGGTTGATATGGATTCTATAAATACAATATCATTCATTGCTACATTGGAAGGGCCAATCTGTGGCCCTCCAGCTGCTAAACACAAATCATAGGATGCATTGACAAGTAGGTTCTACAGAGTCATCAGCTGGCCCGGATTCATTGACAAGTAGGTTCTACTTGTCATCAACTGGCCAGAAAGCTTCTGGCATCCAAGGCAAGTGGATCCATAGTGCCAGAGGTCATACTGTCCCAAAATATGTGCACCCTAAACATTTGCCTCCTCTGCCTAACACTAGATCCGATCCTGCTTCAACTAGAGACCAACTAACTGACCCAATGTTATTAGGGAGGCAATGATCCACTTTGGGCATTTTCGAGACCCTATTTAAAAGGAAGTAAGTTGAAAAAGAATCAAGGGCAGGATCTCTAACATCCAAATGATATGGGGTTCATTGGCATCTCTAGTTCTAAGAAAAGTAACAGTATTTTATTATGTCCAAACTTTCACTGGGGCCACCGATCCTTCTCAAACTTCTCAAAGGAGAAAAGTACACAAGTGTCCAAATCTGAATGTAACTAGAGCCTCAAAACTATTAATGTCAGTGCTATTATTTATTTAATTCTATGCCTCCCCCCTCCCCTTTCTCTCAATAAATTCCTGTGTCTGGGAAAAGGACCTTCACACTGGTTCCCTTTTCCACTCGGAATCAGGAGAATGCTGCGGGAATTAGAAAAATAAACCTCCTCTGCTCCTGAGAGTGGCAAATAAACCGGTTTCATTTGCTGTTTTAGTGCTCACAGAATATATCCGTTCATCATCTATTTGCTTTTCTACCCCATTGTACATGATGTCGAATGGAGCCACATAAGCTTTTCTTTTCCTTTTTCTCTTTTCTTGGGATGGGGGGCTTCATGGAAAAATCAGGCTTTTCTTTCTTTTTAGAGAGATCAAATACAAATTGATTGACTTCAAATACTTGTTTTTTTCATGCTGGTCAACCGAGATTTCTATTTGTGCCAAGATGTTCTTTTTTTCCCTGTAGAATGCGAATGGAAACAGGGGTAAATAGCCAAGCGTGGGTTTGTTGGGGGAGTTGAAATAGGGCTGAATGAGTAAAGTAGGAGGTCTATGTTTTAATCCCATTATCATCTTTTAGAAAGCGCTTGAGGGTGGTTTTAGGTGCACCAAAGAAACTAGTGCATTCGTTTGAATGAATCTGTAGGGCGAACACAAGTACAATGTGCAAAGTGCAGTTTAATTTGCCAAGTTTTTTTACCCAGAATGCCGTTTATCCCCACAATTTCAGTGTAATTTTGATCGCAAGGTGAAGAAACTGTGCTCATTTGTAAAAATAATTATCCTTGCATTTTAACATGAATTGCATGTTATTGCATTGAAAATTGGTGGGACATTTTCTGGTGACAGTCAGGCAGTTGATCCTTTAGACACAAGTCCGCTGCATGTATTGACACCGTTTACACTGGGAAACCTTGATTTACCGCCAGCTGGAAGATGACAGTAGATCCAGGGTTCCCCTATGTAACCAGGCACATTTGTGTGTTATTGGAACAGTGGGTAGGATGGATACACTGGTTTAAAGTGCAACTTTAAGGATGTACAAGGAGTGTGTTTGGGTACAATTACCTTTAATGAATGCCATCAATCCATGCAAGAATTTGCCACACCACAGTTGCAGTAGTAAATTAGCCCTTGTGTTTCAGTTTGCAGGCAACCATGGTATGAGAACTGTGCAGTGCTGGGGCACTGAGTGGTGTTACTTTGTATCAGAAGATCCTTTAACTGCCCAGTATGAGATATGAGTTATGAGTTGATCTGATTCAAAATCGAACATGGTCTGCAAAGACTTTATATACTTACCTCTTGTTTCCCCCAAGGTACTTCAGTTTCCTCCCATACTACAAACACATAGGCATAGAGACATTGATTGTAAGCTCCACTGGATCAAGAAAGGGGTCACTAAGACATTTTTTAAGATGCTATTATGATTGGATTCTTATGTTGGGATGCCCTAGGCATGTCCCCCTCTCTCTCTCTTCCATCTAATTGGTGCAGTAATGTCTATGTACCTGTGCCAATTGGCTGCCCATTTAGGTATGGGCCCTTGGATACCTACTTAGAAAGTACAGCACAGAGGCATAGGGATATTTATTGTAAGCTCCACTGGAAATTTTGTTGAGGCTTAGTGATGCTATTATGGTTCTACTAAGAGCACTGAATTATTATATTGTGATGCCCTAGGTATGTCCCACCTCCTCTATCCTGTTGGCACAGTACTGTCTATGAGCCTGTGCCAATTGTCTTCCCATGTGGGTATGGGTCCTTGGATGCCTACATAGAAAGTATGGCCCTGGCAATTGGCACATAGCCATGAAGAGCATTACTATAATCTTATTATATACTGGCAAATGCATAGGCACTTGCTGCTTATTTATTTTTTAAAAACTTTACATCCCTTTTAAGAATAGAAAATATTAATGTTAGCATGAAAATATGAGAAAGTGACATTCATTTCCTCATATTTCAGCTCTCATTTCAATATGTTTATGCTCAGTTCATATACTGTAGATGTGTGTATTGTTTAGACAGTTTTTTTGCTCCCAGCTGCAGATATTCAATAGCAGGTATGGCACAGCCAGCACATATTGCAGAAAAGCCCCCATGATGGATTGTAACATCTCTGCGAGATCCATGGTGACGTGTACAAAGCGGTAGCTGCTGTAGCTTGAGTTCTCCTAGCTGTCTGGCTCAATACGGCACTGAACAAACAGATTTATTTAGTGTCACTGACTTTGCACAGAGTAGCTTATTTAACATTATGTGCACTTTAATATGCATTTCTTTTGGACGCCGTTCAGATAGAGGTTCAGATTTTCACTCCTCTCCTCTTGGGGGTGGAAAAGTCTTGAAAACAGCCTCTGTCATCATTTCCATCCGAGAGAGAAGGACACAACCACATGTGATGATGGTTTAAGAGGTGGCCGGACATGTCCCCCAAAAGCCAACAAATTGTCAAGACCAATAAATCATCCTCTTGGCTGGGAAGATTCCCTCATTTTATATTTTTGAAGCAGAGCCATTTTTTTTCCCCTGAGCTATTCGATCACAAGAACATAAAGGCGTGTTGGGTGGGCAAGCCTGCTAGTGTGCAGCAAGATCTTGTTTGGACTTAAGCAGTTCCAAGCAAAGTTCCTGAAATGTGTTTAGCACATTATTTTAATACATTAATACTTGGAGAATGGAGATGCTGTATGGCGTGTGAGCAGATATATTCTATAGGTTAAATTAACCACCATTAAAATCAAAATTTTTCATTTTTGTTGAAAGCTTCATACATGGTTTAGGGCAGTAATCCCCAACATGTTGCTCACCAACCCCTTGGATGTTACTCCCAGTAGCCTCAAAGCAGGTGCTGATTTTTAATCTTTGCTTTTAGTTGCATAAAACCAGATGTACTGCCAAACAGAGCCTCCTTTAGACTGCCAGTCCTCAGGACCAATAGTCAATCACATATTTTCATGCTTGTGTTGCTCCCCAACTATTTTTACAATTAAATGTGGTTCATGGGTGAAAAAGGTTGGGGATCCCTGGTTTAATAAATGAAATTAGCTAGTAAAATGAGAAAGTTATAGTGACTTCTTCTTACATATTATATGGCCAAAAGTTTATAGAGACCCCTTGTAATGACTGGAATTGGTCATTTAAGCCACACCCATCATTGTTGGCACCGGTGCCACTATATCATATACTGACATTCTTCTACAATTCATGAATCTAACTTTGTGGCGATAGTAATACTCCCATACTCAAAATTAGGCCCATATAGAATAGGTTTGCTAAATTGGGAGTGGAGGAACCTGACTGGCCTACACAAAGCCCTAATCTGAACCCAACTGAATGTGTGTGGGACAACTGGAATGTCAAGGTGAGCCAGACTCGAATGCCATATCAGTGCCCAACCTCTTAAGGATGAATTAAAGCAAACCCAGCTGGATGTTCCAACATCTAGAGGATGCCTTTTTGGGAAGTGTAGGGCTGTTGTTGTAGATCAACTTCATGTTAATACTTGGTTTTTGCAGTGCAAGGCTAAACAGACACGTGTTCAGATACTGTACTTTTGGCCAAAATATGTATTTCCCGGCGAATGTATGGTGAGGCATGTGATTTTAGCTCATACTAACCCAAAAAAGAGTCAGTGGTCTGAAGTCCTTTTGGTCTCTTATTTTACTACACTAAACCCTAAATAGTTGTTGCACAAGAAAAGTGGAAAATGAAAGAAACTATGACAGTCCTAGAACCTTGCTGGAGATTGGTGGAGAGTAGAAGGCTTCTTGTACCTTAATCTAGACACCAGAGGTTTTTAATGAAGTGGGTATCTTTTTAACTGGTGCAACTTTGGTGGGACAGATGTCAAAAAATCAATGGCTTAAAGATGTTACATGCCAAGCAGAGCTATTAATTCTAAAAAGGAAGTATAAGACCCTTTCATAGTAAAGTAAAAGGGCCTCTCCACTCTCCTAAAGAACATATGTACTAGCTCTTAATTCTAGGCTGAGGAGCTTCAGACTGCTATTCTAACATTTTTTCTTGTACCAAGGCTCTGTCCTCACTGGGGTTTTCACCACCTCATTCTGCCTGCCTCATATATCTTCATGTTGGAAAACAACAGACAGAGATTGTTCCAGTGCATGTTATTTAAAGCAGGGAGGGTCTATTGTTACTTAGCAATGTGTTGTCATTTCTGACCTGTAACCCTGTGTGATTTCTTCTTCCTCGTCCTGTGTATGCTCTCTATGAAAAGTTCCTGTTGCAGACATGTTATGCTGAAGTGTTTATGCTGAGTTCTATAAAGCAACCAAGTTACTGTTCACACAGAAGTTGGTGTGTCTGTCCTCACTTACAGAGAAGCTGTAGATGCAGTTCAGATCAGTTCTCTGCTAACAGGTTATGGGCCCAGATCACAGCACCACTGGTATCTGATCCTGAGAATCTCTGGAGAGACAGACAGAAGCTGAGCACATGGTAAAATGCTAGTCTGGAGTTCAGGTCAGGCATAGCAAAGCTGAATAACAGCAACTATCAGCTATGGAAAGTTAAGGTGGAAATGCTTTTATGTAAGGATGACCTTTGGTAGGTACTCAGCACAGAGAGACCAGAAAACAATTCTGAGGATTGGGATAAAAGAAACAGACATGCTAAAGCAGTTATTAGCCTACTGGTGGAAGATGATCAACTGATTCACATCAGGAAAGAATCTACAGAAAAAGGTATGTGGAATGCACTGCAGGCACTCCATGAGAGATCAAACAGCAAACTGTACCTGCTGCATAAGCTATACAGCATGAGACTGCAGAAAAATCAGGAAATGCAGGAACATTTAAATGCAAATTGCTCAGAGCTCAGAGGAATTGGAGAGGAAATTAAAACAGCCTTTTAGCAGCTCTCCTTCTATGCAGCCTTCCTGAATCATATAGCCCTCTGATAATGGCCACTGAAATCAGGCCAGAGTCAGAAAAAACTCTAGAATATGTCAAAGGCAAGTAAATTGATGAATATAATCACAGAAAGGAAAACAGTGCTCCATGCCCTCCAGAACCGAACGGTGAAGCAGAAAGAAAGAATCGCACACTTGTAGAGATGACAAGGTATATGCTAAATGATGCAAACCTCCCAAACAAATTCTGGGGAGAAGCAATAACCACAGCAACATACCTACAAAACCGTCTACCAACAAAATCTATAGCAGCTACCCCTTACAAGCTGGGAATGGTAAGAAACCTAGTGTAAATCACTTGAAAACATTTGGTTGCAAGGCAAATGTACACATTCCAAGTGAAAAATGTCACAAAGTGGGAGACAGAGCTACAGAAGGTGTATTGGTTGGATACAGCGAACAAAGTAAAGCTTACAGAGTTCTAAATCCTAAAACCTGCAAAGTGACAGTAAGCCACAGAGTATATAACAGTCTGTGACAGGAGGGGTACAACCACTTGCCAAAACAGGTGACATGATTTAAAATTCACAAAGTACACCTCAACAACCAATTGTCACAGAGGAAACTGAACTGTGAAGGTCAACCCGCACCACAAAAGGGATACCAGCTCCTAGATACTCTTACAAAGCTTACACACAAGAAATATTTGAACCAAACTCCTGGGAAGAGATCAATCAGCTACCAAAAAGTGAAGCCAAAAAATGGCAAGTTTCAGCACAAGAGGAAATTGATTCCTTGAACAAAAATGAAACATGGACTTTGAATCAGTTACTTCAGGGTCGCAAAGTAATAGGTTGTAAGTGGATATTTACAGTGAAATACAATGCAAATGGAGAAGTTGAGCGTTACAAGGTTAGATTAGTCGCCAAAGGGTACTCACAAAAATTTGGTCAGGACTGTGATGAAACTTTTTCTCCAGTAGTGAAACATACAACTGTGAGAACACTCTTATGTATGGCAGCCAGAAAAGGTATGCAAGTAAGACAACTAGATGTGAGAACTGCATCTCTTTATGGTGACATTTATGAAGACCTATACATGGAACAACCACCTGGTTTTGTGAATCCAGAAACCATAGATTTGGTATGCAAGCTTCAGAAGGGCCTATATGGACTTAAACAATTGGCCAGAGCCTGGAATGAGAAAATAAATCAAGTCCTTTTACATGGAGGATTTTCCAGAAGCAAGGCAGATCCATGTCTTCATAGTAAGAAAGAATCCAACAGATGGATATATGTATTGATCTATGTGGATGATGTGCTACTCTGTTATGAGCAAGAAGGGGACAGTGATGATATTGTTCAAAGACTAAAGACAAACTTTGAAATTAAGGATTTGGGAAATGTCACATATTACCTTGGAATACAAATTGAGAGAGATGATAAGTTTCCTACTGAATCAGAAAAATAAAATTCAAGAACTAATAACCTATTGTGGAATGGAGGAAGCAAAGTAAGTGAAAATGCCTATGGAAGTTGAATATCTAAAAGGCGAGAGTGGTGAGTAGTGATGGACGAATTTGCTAAACGACGCTGGTGTCTAGTTTTTGACTAGAATTCGCGCCTGGCGAATAAATTCACCCATCACTAGTGGTGAGCGATTGTTGACAGACAACCACCAATATCGAAAAGGTTACTGGCAAATTGTTGTTCATAGTGACAGTGACAAGACTAGACATTGCAGCAGCAGTAGGAATACTTTGCAGAAAGGTTTCAGCTCCATCACATCGTGATTAGAATGCAGTAAAGCGTATCATAAAATACCTGAAAGGGACTATCAATAAGAAGTTGAAATTGCCAGCAGTACACATAGCAAAGTTAACTGGTTATGTAGACGCAGACTGGGCAGGTGATGTAAAAGATCACAAGTAAATTACAGGATTTTTGTTTCAACTTGGAAAAAGCACCACATGTTGGACCAGTAGAACCACAGTAGCCTTATCATCAACAGAAGCTGAATATATTGCCACAGCACAAGCTTGTCAAGAAATTATCTGGTTACATCAACTCTTGATGGACACAACCCTACTCTTGGAAGACAACCAAGGATGTATTAAGTTGTCGCAAACAGAAAAGGTGAACCAGCGTACTAAACACATTAATGTGAAATATCACCTTTTGAGGGACTCTCAAAGTCAGGGCATCATTGAATTGCAGTACTGTCCAACAGAGACTATGGTTGCAGACGCATTAACCAAACCATTACCCAAGGATCATTTTGAGAAACTGATTGAAAGAATGAATCTTGTGGAATAATCTCCATACTGTTGAGAAGGGGTGTTGGAAAACAACAGACAGAGATTGTTCCAGTGCATGTTACTTAAGGCAGGGAGGGTCTATTGTTGCATAGCAATGTGATGTCATGACCTGTAACCCTTTGTGTTTTACTTCTTCCTCTTCCTGTGTATGATCTCTATGAAAAGTTCCTGATGAAGACATTTTATGCTGAGTTCTATAAAGCAACCAAGTTACTGTTCACACAGACGTTGGTGTGTCCCACTTACAGTGAAGCTGCACATGCAGTTCAGATCAGCTCTCTGCTAATACTTCATTCATGAAGGAGTCAAAGAAAATGAATGTGTCTACCCCCTACAACAAAGCGTGCACCACCTGGCAATCTTGTATCAATGGAGATTCCTAAATCTACACCTGGATATGCTACACATTTGTCCAATCTACACATACTCAAACCTGCCCCCTATCTAAGCCCATTGCTCAACATTATATGCAGTATTAAATATACAGTATGGGGACGGTTTTCTTTTCACTTTTCTCCTCTCTCCAGGTAGTTGCTGTAAGACACCTGGCACACATACTTCTCCATTGCTCCCTATTAAAATGCTAATACAGGTGATTATCATTTGAAATTGTACCACGGATAGCTGTGGGGGGTGATTTTGGACATTTTGATGTCAAGTTTTTAGTGTGGGGAAAAATGCAGTGACATAAATGCCTGTAACTCCAAATAATGAAACGTTAAAGAAGAATAAAGAATGGTGAAGATGCTTATCTTTCCTAAAATAATTAAATGCTATATACAGTATTCATATATAATTATGAGTTCCCTAATAAAAAGGCTTTAGTTCCCAAAAAAAGTCATCCTCCTCCCCTGTTCATGTTGATTTTTTAGCTTTACTCAAAACTTTAAAGTATATGCTCTGACATAATACATTTTGAACTTTTCTTCATTAAGCATTCATTTTGAATTGAAATTAAATCTCTTATTTGCCAATGATATTTTCCCTTGAAGTTCAGATCTGCTGGAGGCGGATGATGCTGGGAGCTTGAAACCTACGCAACCCTGTCACGTCAGTTGACTTTCAATCTTGGAATGTACCACGTAGGATAATGCATCAACAATCCCATATTTCACTCCACAAAGCGCTTTCCAATGAAAACATTGGTTTTACTATTCACAAGAAATATCAGCCATTTCACTACCACTTGCCAGCAGTGTGAGGCTTATTAGTGGTCGGTAGAATAAACAGAACTGCCTAGCAGAATAAACATACTTAAACCTATCTTGTTCTATGGAACAATGTATGTTATACAAATCAGCTGGTACTTAGTGGCAGTGAAGTTTAAAGTATATTGTAACCAGTGTTACAGAAGGCATCTAAGCACTTGACTTTTGAAAGCCCTTGTGTGCTTGAGTGTGGTACAAGCTAAGGAAGACAGAAGACTCATGGATAAGTGTGAAGTGATCATTAATGTTCTGCTATTATTGCTAGCTAACCATAGTCTTTTGAAGTTATAATGGTTCAGTTATAGGGGTGCATGACTGGTGCTGTATCAAGCTGTTCAGTTTGGCCTACCCCATACCCCTTAGCTACTACCCCTTCTGGATACTTGATATGGTATGACAAATTAACAACAAAACTAAGCTTGGTCAAATACTACAATCACAGGAACCAGAACCCATAGTAAAATGTACTGCCCAGTGTACTCTTTACCCAGTGTAGGTGGGCAGGCTGCTTCTCCATGAGACGGCCCAACTTCCTTGCTCGCTCTTCCCAACCTTCCTGTGCTCCCCCATGCAATTTCAGTGACCTACCCAGGTACCTGATCCCAGTGAAGGTTCCTCTCTATTCATTGCTACAGGTACAACACTCCCTTATTAGCAACTTAAATGAACTCTGCAGTGGAGCTACTGTACCTACACATTCAACAATCTATTCCCAAGCAGAGATAGAGAGACATGCACCTACTTGGTCTATTTCATTTTGGAGGACAATAATGGTTTATGGGGAACAGACAACTACATTTATCACGCTAGGGATTCCCAAATTATAGTTTTTCTGTTTATGTTATATGAAATACTACTATAGGGGCAATCTCTTTCTTATACAAGTGTCTCAGTTATAACTTACATGCAGTTATAACTACAAGTATAGATTTCTGCCGAGCCTTTAAGGGTTCAGATCAAACAGCTTTAAAACAAATATTTGGCAATGTCGAATAAAAAACAAAAAACATATTTCAATTAACCAACAGCCCCAAAAACCCCAATAAGAAGAGTTTATTGCAATTATTTTCTCCCTTGAGCCTGACATCATGTTGGTGCCACTTCTGTAGAATGTTGGAAACTTTGATACCTGATACTCTGCAATACAATGCCAATATACTACATCACAGAACAAACAGTGCCTGGTGAATGATGTGGGATCTCATGCATTACTGTGTTTTTTAGTTATATCAAACCTTATTAAACTTCAATTATGATTCTTCATGTTGCTTTTAGTTCTCTTTTTACTTCCACTTTTTCATTCTCTAAGCAACTCCCCTATATTTTGCTATTTATTGCAACACAGTTTTCTCACTCCTAATGAGATTATTAAGGCATTTTAATGATTGGGGTTCCTGAGGATGCGCCCCAGGGAGCCCAGGGCCTTGAATTAGGGGTCCAGCATGAAAGTCAGTTAACAAGAAGTTTATTTCTTCTAATTTTGCACCTCTCTCCATTGTTTTTACCCTTAAAGGAAAACAATACCCCCAAAATGAAAACGTAAGCAACAGGTGGATTGTTTGGTTTGTGTGTTCACCATGAATTGAAGCATCACAGAGGGCGGCCCTTAGTTCTTAAAATGAAAGCTTTCTATTTAGGATTAACCAATTGCACATAGTATTAAAAAATTATATTATTATGAAAATGTATTTACATTAAGCAGGGTTTTACATATGAGCTGTTTTATGCAATATATTTTCAATAGAGATCTACATTTTTGGGGGGCTATAGGATTTTGGGGGTTATTTAGGATTACCCAATGGCACATAGTATTAAAACATGATATTATTATGAAAATGTATTCATAAAGCAGGGTTTTACATATGAGCTGTTTTATGCAATATATTTTTTATAGAGACCTACATTTTTTGGGGGTATAGTTTTCCTTTAAGTCAAACTGTCCTTTTACTCCACCCTAGACTGCTGCCAACCATAAAGCTGACCTGTGCAGACCTGGTACAAATATAATAAAAGATACTTTTATCCCACTTTCTTCTATTTTACTGATAGATTTTTGGCATTTGGCAAATAAAATATGTTCAAAGTTGAGTTAAAGTTCACAGTTTGCCAAAAATATCAACGGACCATGTTTTATTTAGCACATCTGGCTCCCAGGAATGAGGGATAAATATCATTACCATATGACAGCAGAACCGAAGTCTGCTAGTAAATGACCCGGTGGTCTTTATTTTTCCATAAAATAAAATGTATCCACTATAATTCTTCTATAGTGCAGCAGGGTCCAGTTCAGTCCTAGACACTGTCATTGTCTTCAATGAGAAAGGTTTTTTGACATCACTGTTTATTGTGGCTTTTGTCCTCTTTCAGAGTCTTGTCATGGACCAACTTGTTTATAATGTCTGATTATTCTGTACCATTAGTGCCATGCAATATACTGTTTGTATGGGGATTTTAATTGTTGGGTGCTTTAAATTAAATCTGTAGTTGACTTCCATCATTGGATATTATAAGATGATAGTGTAATAACTCAGCAAGAGATATTATACATAGATTCAACATAGAGTCAACAGAAGAAAAATACTTTTATAAATTGGCCCAGGTTATAGTGGAATAAAGGAAATTCTGTTGAACATTTTTTTCCCATACATACTGTAAATATAGACAGGAATACTGTGATAGATACTGTATACAATTACCCAAAAAAAATTATAACATTCTATCTGGGTGCATTGGCTAACCAATACCATTCCTCTAAGATCTGGTGCAACGGCTCATCCCAAGGAATTTCCAAAGTTATTTAGTGATCACTCTAAATATCAATGTCAGAGTGGGATGCCAGTGGCCCACCAGAAAACCTTAGACCGTGGGCCCACCAGAAAACGTTAGTCCGTGGGTCCACTTTCCAAACTATTATTTCTCCTCACCTCACTCAACCTCTTTATTCTCCTAGTCTTTTATATCGTTACTCTTTATTCTTCCATTATTAAGCCTCTTTTTTTCCATCAAGAAATAGAGAATGACCACATGGTTAGAAGTAATAGGGCCCAATGACACTTGAGCCCACCAGTAGTTTTCCGGTAGCATATCGTGCATGGCCATAAAATCTTCTAAGTATTGACTTTCTACTTTATTCCTTTATGAATGATGGGAAAGAATTGGTTTATATTGAGCAGAAAGGATTCCATCCCATAATCTTTTCAAATAAAAGACATTTAATGGTTGACATTGCAATGGCATCACACGTTTTTTTACCTTCAAAAGTCTTAGTACTATATATGGACTGCTATATGTGAGCAGGATCTGGAACAAAAGCAAATTTGAAAAGAGGACAAATGTCCTACAAATTCCTTCTTTCAACATCACCGGCCCATACCTAGTGTTTTGAATAAGATTATCATGCAGGTTGACCATGAACTAGCTGAACTGTTGTTCTTATAAAAGTTATATAGACACATGTACAGCAGTGAGGCACAATATCAGAAAAAAAAATTTTAAGCATCTGTAGGGACCCATAGTGTTAACAGTCCCCATGAATGGACATCTCCTACAAGTGCCATTGGCAGAAGCTTCTGTATCTTTTATCTACTTAGATACATATCTGTGTTATTGGCTCATAAAGATATTGGCCACTTCATTTAATATAGTAATTGGAAAAGGGGTGGTTCTTCCTTCCATTCTCTCTCTCCAGGTGCCTGGAGAGCTTTGTGTCAACAAGATCCAGTAAAATGGAAAAAAAGTTGTAGAGTGACAATCCTTCAAGAGAATCTTGGGGAGCAGGGACCCTATGAACAAAGTTTACAGGACTAGCATTTGTTGTAGTCCGTTCTAGAAATGTAAGATAGTAGGCAAGGTTATAAGGAGCAGCCTTGTGCTCCACCAAAAGATTGATAACTGGAGGTAGCTCTCCTTCGGCATTTCTGGACTTAAGTGAATGGACCACATAGCTAAAGGGATTCAGGGTTAGCATATTGCTCACTGAACAGAGTGCACTGGAGGGAAATTGGACCACTAGCTGATAACCTTAATGGGGTGCCTCACAATTGATCCTGGACTCGCTTAAGGGCATTAGCATCCAGGACAACAGTTGCCTACCAAGTGTCTCTACAATGGTGTCCCAGAACCCTTCACTCCCTATGACTATATTTGACAACAACAATACTACCTTATTGCTTTGTGAGCATTGACCCTGTGTTGTGGACTCAATAAACCCCTTTTGTTTAGTATGCAAGAACCTCTTCCTACTTTTGTTTCTACACAGCAGCACCTTCCTCTCCCACGTAGCAAGGACCTGTCTGGATAAGAGTGTCCAGTGTGACCCATGCTCATGACCCATGAGATACTTTTGATAGTATATGGTTTGGTGGTGCATAGAGTCTATGACCCTCTGATAATCAGATAGAGGACATTAACTGAATGTCATCTGCCATGTTTACATGTTCGGTACCATAGACTGGCTCAGCAATGTGGGTTGCTCTCTGACTCTCTAGGATGGAAAGTGTGTTTTCTCCCTAAGCAGAAAATGTGTGTTTTTTCTACTGTCTAAGCTGCCTGACTAATCAAGGCTATTTTATATTGCCGCACAGATAGACTGCATGGTTCTTCTCTGTTTATTTTCTTTAGAACAATATGAATTATACAGCAGTGACAGTGATAACATTTATATAAAAACACGGAATACTGGGACAAGTCCTCTCTAGTGCCCATCTCTTGGAAATATTATTCAGGGCCAACGTTAACAAATGCCGACTTCTACCTGAAATATTTTGGATGTGCTGTGGATGTGGTTTTATATTTCTACTTATACAAGAAAGGATTTCTTTCAGGCAAGAATATGCTGCTAATTTATCACTGTTTCTCCAACTCGTTCCTTAAGGCTCACGTCTGTATTTCTTGCCTTCTAGTTATCCCTGGGACTGAATGTGTGGTATGTTATCCGGACTGGAATAAGGACATGATTCAGACTGTTCCAGACCCATCGGCTCATATCAAAGTGAGTGATCATACTTTTATACATATCGCCAGATAATGAATCTTGTCATACTTCAGATGAGTTGTATAAGGAGGAAGGTGCCAATGGCTAATACCAACCAATCAATGGGTAGAATTCATTGGTCTGCTTTAGAATTCAAATATCTGATTAGTTGCTATGAGTTATTGAATCATCATGCATTTGGAACCTACTTAATGAGCAGATATATCATGAAAATAAATATTTAATGAGCTATGCTCCCATTCCCATAAGGGAATTCATCCTAATTATTGAACAAAATTACACAATGAAAAATAAGATATAATAAGAAACTTTCCAATATACATTTATTAATAAATGTTATCCGACAATTATTTAGTATATGAAATCTGTCCCTTTCTATTTTTTCCACTGCTTGTCCTGATTACATATAACATTTATTAGGGTGTTGTTACCTTTTAAAGAGATACTGCCATTGCTATGAAGCTGTAGCACTCGTGTAATGGATGTTACATTATTGCTATATTGTTCTGGGATTCTGGGAAGAGTTGTTTTCACCAATAAAGAAATGTTAGGTGTAGGAGAATATCTCATAAGCATCCAAAAAAAAACCTCTCAACATCCATGTAAGTTAGTGGTCCATGTGGCCTTTGGTCAGTTGTATCAAATTTGGTACTAGATGTTTGAACATCACCTCTTATTTGGGTGCTGGTGGGCCTCCCTGTTATATGATGGAAAGCAAGTCGTGGTTAGTGTTATTTTCTACCCATGGCTCATTGAGCAGGATCAATCTTAAAAGAGATGTGGAAAGACCCACAAAAATGACTGTGATATTAAAGTTGTAAACGGTGGCACATTACTTTGTCTTGTGTTGCATTGAGGGGAAATATCACTCTGACCTCAATAAATGCATTTTGAATTTAAAAAAATATACAAAAAAACAATATGTAGAAAAGAAAATGATTTCAATCAGCCCATTGAGTCTCATTTAGACATTATCCAAAAACATGTTTTTTCATTACAGCTCATGGGGCTGTGCCTACTTTTACCAGCCAAACGACAAACCTATAAACACAACTACAATTTGTGGTTTTCTGGTTTCACCCAACGGAGCCAAAATATAACTTTTACAAGTAAGCAAGCCCACTTATAATAAATTAATAATACACTGTGACCAGATATATATTATAAAAAATATTTTTAAGGGTCAATTAATCAGTCATTTAGATATTACTGACAAGGGTATCAAGTTTGATATTTGCCGCAGTTCATTCATTGACAGGAAATATTATGGCCAGGGGAAAATACTGGACTGTCAGGAATATTTCTGCAGTTTGTGGGTTTTGGGTTGGGTTGAGATTGACTTGGAGATAGGCTGAAGATACCTGGTGCAGGTGGGAAGAGGTGTGGCTGATTTAGTCAAGGATCGTCAAGGTCATCTTAGCAGAATCAGTCAGTTTCACCTCAAACCAACCATTTGTACACTTCAAATTCAAGTAGTACACAATGTAGTAATAGTCTCCCCCTCTTATCTGTCTGTTTTTCCACCCATCCAGTCATATTCTTCCATAACCTGCAGTACATTGCACCTTTCTGTGCTCTTCAGACCTGGGAAGAAGGAAAATGAGCTCCATCATCTTCTGTACAGTAGACACTGCCATGGACTAAGCTTAGAAGAGCCACTGGTAAAAGGTGTGGGAGCTCACTTACCATGTGTTCCAAGGTCTGATGAGAACAGAAGGGCACAAGACAGTGAGGGATATGAAATTGTACAGCTGGAAGGGAAGGAGGAGAAGCCAACTTTTTTTTGAATGGTAGAGGTGTACTGGAGAAGCTCCATGGTACCATTGTGACTCGATTATGTGACGGTAAGGGTTTAAAATGCCAGGACATTCCCTAACATGTAGTTGAACTGAATAAGCTGCTCACATGAGTGCTGAAATGTTTTCAAAATTGCTCAGTCAGTTGCCTTAGACTCACCACTACTAGATATTGTTCATCATGTGCTGGAATAATGTAACTCTTCATAGACAAACCCTGACATTCTTTTTATAGCTTTCTCATCAAAGGCTCCCTAAACATTCTTATCTCTAGGCTAAGGCTTCTGTTGCCACACAAATAAGCCAGATTTCATAATTAACAACAGATGGGATCATCAAGCAGAGACCGAGCCAGAAGTGTTGAAAGAGTTGGATTAGGTCTGTTTGTGGCCACCCCTATATATTCCCTTTTTTAAGAAAAATAAGCAGTAAAATAGAAACCAGTGGCTGAGACACAGGCTCGATGCAAAAACTGGATCAGGGAGAATAGGGAGACAAATCTATAATAGATTTGGAAATTATTGCAGACTTAACTAGATCCAGAAGCATTGTCTGCAGCTTTGCTGGTTGCCACATGGGTGGATCTACTGCCATGCCATTGACTTGGTAATTTACTGCTTTCTATCTTCCCCTCTTTATTATAGTTTGGCTTTTGTTGACAAGAGAAAAATATCAATATGAAGATCAAGGGGTGCTCTTTTTGTCTTTTTTTTCAAGATTCATTATTCAAGGGTATTTTTTTACCAAGCTCTGATGCATTTATACTAATTTCTCTTTGCCTTTGTCTTTATATTGTTTCATCAGGGTCTTTCTTCTAATTATCTGATTTATTGAAGTTCATTATATGCACTTTTCTATAAGATCTAGATGTAGGTAACATAGCAGAACAGAGACTTGGAGATACCTGATCAAGGTGCTTGTGACTTACCTCTGACTTATCTTGTGATGTGATCAGATCAGTTTGGGTGATCAGCCTTGTACATGACCACAGCAAAATGAAGCAATCAAGAGGGTTGATTACCCAGTTGAGTACATTCAGCCATCAATGTGTGCATGCAATTTGTGTTTACATTTCATATACTGTATGCTGGCATATACAGTATTACACCCAAGTATTATGTCATGGACATCACTCCCAGTGCCGTAACTACAGAGGAAGCAGTCCCTGTGGCTGAAGGGGGAGCAGGGGGTGTAGGGGGCCCTATTAGGCCCTAATTAATGAGCAATTTCAACATATATTTGTAAAAAAAAGGACAACCTCAAGATATATTGGGGGCTCTTATATGAATTTGCTGTGGGGCCCAGTAACTTCTAGTTACGCCACTGAACACGCAAGTAAAAAATCCCAGTAGCCCATGCATTTGAACCTTAAGTTACTGGATTTAATGACCGTGGATGTCTGAGGCTGATAGACATATTCATCCTATACCAGTTACAAGTTTTGTATAAAACTGCCCTGGGCACCAAGTAGAAAGATTAACAGATACGCACGTTGTTGGGCACAAGCGATTTTATATCTGTTCAATATGGAAGTTGTTTGACTCCAATTTTGAATATCTGTATGCAAATGTCAACCCTACAGACTCAAAGAGTCAAAGGAAAATTTTCAACTTCTCCCTTAAATAAAAATATCCAGACGATGAAATGCAGATGCCGTAGCAATTTTGTTCCTGTTCTTCTGCTTTATTAAAGAATCTTAAGGGCTAAGAATGTTAATGATCTTTTGCCAACATACGAATAGAACACAGCTTGTGAATCCCCTGTAACTTCTGCTCTGGCAAGGTGCTGAGATGGGTAACCTCCCCATCAGCTCTTACTGATTTATAGCTCTTTGTATACTCGGGTATCCTCAGTAATTGGGGGTGGCAGAATTATTCAGGGATTCCCAACCTTTTCTAACCATGAGCAACATTCAGATGTAAAAAGATTTGGGGAGCAACACAAGCATAAAAAATGTTCCTGGGGGTGCAAAATAGGTGGGGGTGAGTTGGTATCCCCTATGTGGACTGGCAGCCTACAGGAGGATCTCTTTGGCAGTGCAACAACCAAAACTTGCCTGGAATTTAAAAATAAGCACCTGCTTTGAGGCCACTGGGAGCAACATCCAAGGGGTTGGGGAGCAACATGTTACTCACGAGCTACTGGTGGGGGATCACTGCAGTCAGTGATGGTCAGTTCAGAAGTTTCTATGAATATATAATAAATCACACCTTGGGGCAGATTTACCTAGGGTCGATATCGAGGGTTAATTAACCCTTGATATTCAACCATCAAAGTTAAATCCTTCGACTTCGAATATCGAAGTCGAAGGATTTAGCGCAAATAGTTCAACCGAACGATTGAACGAAAAATCCTTCATTCGATTCGATTAATCCATCGATCGAACGATTTTTCTTCAACCAAAAAAAGCTACCAAAGCCTATGGGGACCTTCCCTATGGGCTAACATTTTAGGTGGCGAACTAGGGGGTCGTAGTTTTTTCTTAAAGAGACAGTACTTCGACTATCGAATGGTCGAATAGTCGAACGATTTTTTAATTTGAATCATTTGATTCAAAGTCAAAGGTCGAACTCGAAGGTCGAAGTAGCCCATTCGATGGTCGAAGTAGCCAAAAAAAACCATTTGAAATTCGAAGTTTTTTTCCTCTAATCCTATACTCGAGCTAAGTAAATGGGCCCCCTACTGTATACTGTAGCTTGTGTACTGCATCTTGGTATCACAATACACTTGGAATTGTTTAAATCCCATCCTTTCAACTATTTGTAGCTTGTTCCATGGAAACTAGAATTTTGTCAGTGATTTATTTTCTGTTTCACTGGAAAGGTCCCACTGTAACGTTCACCATGTTGCCTTGTCTGAGAAACAATGATACAAGTCTATTTGGCTCAAAACAATTCCTATAGTGGTGCAGCCCACCAGGCTTCTGACATCACCCATGATTCTCCTTAAGGGATGTCCAAGTGAGCTAACATTTGTATTCCCTCTATGAGATCACCTGACTTGTCTGTCCCAATGGGGACTTCCCCCCAGCCACACAGCATGTCTTCTCCTTAATGGAGTTACAACTGTTTCCCACCCATGTTGATGTCTCTTCCTTTGTAAACATTCATCTGAATGGGGACTAATAAGAGCACTGAATGACTAATTCCCTTCAACCCTAGAGATCTATAGTTGAAAAACATAACTGTTTTCTTCCATATGGAATGGTAACAAACTGCTTAAAGGGCTACCACTTTCCAAAAAATAGAGCCTGCACTCCAGCTGGGGGTAACACTCATTCGAGCAGCCATGTTAGGGCACATGCATGTGTATAATTAGTGAGTGCAACGACTTGCTCATTATGTGCATTAGCACGTGTGCATTAGGAGCTCCCTCCTGGAGGGAGGGTCGTGGCACTGGTGGGGGGCAATTAAAAAAAATACTGTTACCCCAACTGGAGTGCCAGCTCTATTAGCCCACACCTTTGGTTGGGGATAATGTTTTTGGCAACAAGTGCCCTTTAAAAGGGATGATCACATTTGAGTTAACAACTTGCAACTGGGTCTCATTTTTTTATTATTTGTGGTTTTTGAGTTATTTAGCTTTTTATTCAGCAGCTCTTCAATTTGCATTTCAAGCAATCTTCAATTTGCATTTTAGGGTAATTTTAAAAATGACCCTAGCAACCATGCATTGATTTGAATAAGAGACTGGAATGTGTATAGGAAATGGACTGAATAGAAAGATAAGTAATAAAAAGCAGCAATAACCATAGATTTGTAGCCTTACAGAGCAATTGATTTTTAGATGGGGTCAGTGACCCCCCGCCCACACACACACACACACACACACCATTTGAAAGCTGGAAAGAGTCAGAACAGAAGGCAAATTCAAAAACTATAAAAAAAATTAAAAAGTAAACATGAAGATCAATTGAAAAGTTGCTCAGAATTAGCCATTCAAGTTAACTTGAAGGCCAATCACCCCATTAAGTCTCCTGAGTTTCTAACAATATTTATATAGAATATAGAGCATTCACAACACAAAGGTCAGACACCCCATCTCACGCCCATATATCATTTCTTAAATAATCTGTTATCGGTTGTATTTTACTACCCCTATAGCTCTAAAGACACTCAGCCCTCACCCTGCACGTTGCTCTCCTATTTCAGGGAATTACCCATCGCTCCTGCGGGTTCTGCTCACATTAAAGAACAGATAATATTTACATAGCAGCAGTTTTGACCATAAAGCCAGTCATTTACAGCAAATTTCTGCCTTCAGGGAAATTCAAGAAGCTCAGCAAAACCTCACCACCTGCAAACTAAACCTCTTTCTAGATACCCTGTATATCTTTTCCTACTTATTTTATCATTTCAAGTCATTTTCCATGGACAGATCATTAAAGATCAAGAAATTCCTTCCCCCTCTCCAAAAGGCGCAGATCGGAGAAAGGTCCCTGTTCCAGGAAACCAACTGCCAAAGGGCCACGTTACTTGTGTTTGTTTACAACATCGTGATGCCAAAACGCAAAAAAAAAAGAAAAACCCGCGGCATCTTCTCGTTACATAAAGCCCTAGTTTTGGGAAGCCGGAGCTTGTGATTAACGATGAAATATTTCAGCATTTCTGCTCAAGAAAGTGAAATAAGAGCCTTCCTTTGATATGCTAAATCTATCTTTGAAGGCTTTTAGTTTTATTTGCAACAGGCTTTACTATTGTCTTTTATTAGGAGAGCTTGCTTTTATATTGGTGGCCGCAAGCATGGTGAGCTAACATCACAATATGGGGGCTTTTCTACACCATGCAATGGGAGACTGATCTGAATATTTTGTAGAGATTTGCATTCTAAACATTTTTAACATCTATATTTGCATTTGATAGGGATATTAAAGGGGACCTGTCACCCTAAGAAATCATTCCAAATTCTTTATTATCATGTTAGCTGAGCAAAATAAACTTTACTTACATTATGGGGCTGATTCACTAAATTTGAGTAAAGGATTCGAAGTAAAAAAACTTCGAATTTCGAAGGTTTTTTTGGGCTACTTCGACCATCGAATGGGCTGCTTCAACCTACGACTATGAGTACGACTTTGAATCGAAGGATTCGAAGTAAAAATCGTTCGACTATTCGACCATTCGATAGTCGAAGTACTGTCTCTTTAAAAAAAACTTCGACCCCCTAGTTCGGCAGATAAAAGCTACCGAAGTCAATGTTAGCCTATGGGGAAGGTCCCCATAGGCTTGCCTAAGTTTTTTTGATCGAAGGATATTCCTTCGATCGTTGGATTAAAATCCTTCGAATCGTTCGTTTCGAAGGATTTAATCGTTCGATCGAAGGAATAATCCTTCGATCGTTCGATCGAATTTTCTGCGCTAAATCCTTTGAAGGATTTCAATTCCTAGTCGAATATCGAGGGTTAATTAATCCTCGATATTCAACCCATAGTGAATCGGCCCCTTAATGTGTTATTTAAATTTTGTTTCCTTTATTCTTAGAATTACACAATCACAGCGAGCAGGCAGGAGCCATTTTGAGGACACTGTTATTAAGATAAATTTTGTATCACCCCAAAATCTTGCATATGCACCAGAATGGGGAATGTAATACCCGTGCGCAGTGATCTACATAATTATGGAGCCTGAGGAGGGAAGGGGCAATGTGAGAATGCAGTGATATGTAGCAAGTGCTGAATTGAAAGTGAAAGTAATTGACTGCCCCACCTCTATGCCTCAGGCATAGAGGCGGGGCATATACTATTTGATTGACATCTCAAATATTTGAATACCTTTATAATAGGTTTGGATGTTTAAATTAAAACAATAATTTGTGTTTCGTGTTTTATTTGCTAAGGACTTTCATTGTGCAGCTTTTTATGTGTAGGTGACAGGTCCACTTTAAGCAAATCATTGCAATGCATGTATGTGTATAGTCTGTACATTGTATCTAAATCAATAGCTAATTGTCTGTAAGGGACTTTCACGGTCAAAGCTGGTCAAAATGTGACAATTTCTTCCAAATTTGCTTATTTTTAAATTGCCCTGTTAATCAAGAACATTAAAGACCTCATATTGACCGATTTATTGCTGAAATTTGTTCTCTCATGGCAACCGCAGGACGTCGAGTTTCCATAAAATCATAATTTCTTACAAATCTTCAAAATGCACAATTACTGAAGAACTTGAATGTCCTCATTGACCAATATATATTGCTGAAATTTGTTGTCCTGGCAACAGGTAATTGGTCATGCTGGACGTGGAGTTACCATTACGTGGCAAAGTTGGTCAAAATAAGTTAAAGGGGTGGTTCACCTTTTAGGTAACTTTTAGTATGTTACAGAATGGCCAATTCTAAGCAACTTTTCAATTGGTTTTAATTATTTATGTTTTATATTTTTATAGTTATTTGCCTTGTTTCTGACTCTTTGCAGCTTTCAAATGGGTGTCGCTGACCCCTTTTAAAAAGCAAATGCTCTGTAAGGCTACACATCAGTTGTTATTGCTACTTTTTATTACTCATCTTTCTATTCAGGCCTCTCCTATTCATATTCCAGTCTCTTATTCAAAACAGTGCATGGTTGCTAGGGTAATTTGAACCCTAGCAACCATATTGCCGAAATTATAAACTTGTGAGCTGCTTTGTGAGCTGCTGAATAAAAAGCTAAATAACTCAAAAACTACAAATATTCATAATATAAAAACTACGAATATTCTATTCATCATCCATCCAAAAATTTGCTGTGGGGCCCAGTAATATCTAGGTAAGCCACTTCTGTTAGCTCCAGGATGATCTAGTTCTGTGAATATTCTGATTGGCTGTAGGAACCTATGAGGGTACAGTTTGGTTTAGGTTTATAAGTTCTCATTTTTGAATGGATTCAAACTGGTCTATACTTTGTGACTGGATAGAGGTTTTTTGGAGGCCCCCCTCTTCAGAGTTGGTTGGAAACAGGCTCACAAATACGAAGTTAGGAAAACGTTAACAAATATAAATATATAATTAATATTGCAATATTTTTTTATTTAAAAGAGAAGATGATCCATTGTAGTGATGGGCGAATAAATTTGTCAGATGCGAATTCACAGTGAATTTCCGCCGTTAATTAATTAGCGAAACTGCTGCGACAAATCCTCAGCAAATAATCCAGCGCGTCAAAAAAATTGACGCGTGTAAAAATTAGGGATGCACTGAATCCAGGGTTCGGTTCGGGATTCGGCCTTTTTCAGCAGGATTCGGATTCGGCCAAATCCTTCTGCCAACCGAATCCGAACCCTAATTTGCATATGCAACTTAGGGGCGGGAAATCACTTGACTTTTTGTCAGAAAACAAGGAAGTAAAACATTTTTTCACTTCCCACCCCTAATTTGCACATGCAAATTAGTGTTCGGATTCGGTTTGGTATTCGGCCGGATCTTTCACGAAGGATTCGGGGGTTTGGCTGAATCCAAAATAGTGGATTCGGTGCATCCCTAGTAAAAATAGTCTCACGCATTAAAATTGATGCTCATCAAAATTATTTGGACACCCATTGCAGGGTCGGACTGGGGGCCCGAGACCCCCCTCCGGCCCCCCTGCCGCGCCGGCGTGTTCGGCACTTCTCTGCGCTGGCCTGTGTGCCGCGTATATGCGCATGTGTGCTGCGCCGCATTTATACACATGCGACCGGCTCCTTGGCCACAAAATTATTTTTTTTCCCCCAACCTCCGATAAATGGGGTCACGGCATTAAGAGGCAAATATGGGTATGGACCTGGGCCGGCGGGGTCTACAAGAGCCAGGGGCCCACCGGGTTTTTTCCCTGTGTCCCGCCGGCCCAGTCTGACACTGGCCCATTGACTTTAATGCATTTGGACCAAATAGTAGCGGATAAAAAAAAAGGCGCTCACGTCAAAATTGATGAGCATCAACATTATTTTGAAGCCCAATGCGTTTTGCGAATTTCATGGTAAATTCGTGAATTTTTGGGCAAAGCTCCGTTCAGTTTGGGACTTTTTAAAATTAATATACACCCAAACCTGTGGTTTTCTAAGACATACAGTATTTTTTGAACGACTTCTGGGTTTGTGCCTGATGCAGAAGAACGCAAGCCGTAAAAACTAATATTACATTTTAATGTTTTTTTCCTCCAGCAATATCTGAAATATTTTTTTAATTTGAACAGTTCAGCTGTAGAAGTCTTATTGTGCCTGTGTTGCTTGAGCGGCCTGGCACAACCCGACAGCCATGCACAGAAATTGTCATATTTAAAAGTGAGCATCTGTTAGATTTCAGGCTGAAAAATCTGGACAAAGTTAAAACGAATGAAGAAGAAAAGATTCTGGATTTGTGCATAAGCCAAACTATTTGCTTAGCACTAAAAGAAAGTGTGAAATTAGTTCAATGCCAGCAATTTCCTGTGAACTTTGGTGCAGAAGTTCATGTTGGTGGAACGTGTCTTAGCAGCTCCTACATGTACAGGTCTCTCCAGGACTATTATATTGGGTAAATTAGGGGAGAATTCTACAATCTGTGTCTTTCATATGGTATCCCGTTTAAAGGGCAAAAGCATCTGGACGTGTCATTCGCAGGACCAAAGGGATCAATATGATGCTGCGTTTCCCATTGCCGCTATAATAGTCCCTACTCTCCTGGGAAGGTTCCCAACATTGTTGGTGGGATTTGCTGCTATTCAACCACAAGGGCATAAATGAGGTTTTGCACTGATGTTGGGGATCATGCCTGACTTCTATTCATCCCACAGGGGTTCAGTTGGGTTGAGATTAGGGCTCTGTGCAGGCCAGTCAAGTTCTTTTACTCCCATCTCAGCAAACCCAACCTGAATAGATGCTGCTTGGCATTATTGTGCTAAAAAGCCTTCCACAAACTGTTGCCACAAAGTACTTTTTAGGAAGAATGTCACTGGATCCTAGCCCAAGCCAAGGAAACCTACTCCAGACCATTATTCCTCCTCCATCAAACCTCACAGTAGGCTTTAAGCATTCGGAAAGGTACTGTTCCCCTGTTGTAAAGGGTTCGATATCTACAAGTCCAGCTTTTCTGTAAAACAGCCAGATTGAGAAATGGATATGGTGTAAGTTTGATCAGCCAATAATTTTTATGGGAGCACAGTCTGCAGTATGCATCTAAATGTTCTGCTAATTGGCCAGACAAATGTGAATTAGGGGTGTGATACCAATGATCAGAGTAGGGTGAATGCAAGACCATGCATTTTTGTGCTTAAAGAGACATATTAATGCTAATAAAGTATCATATATCATTTTGCATTCAGAGGTGGTCCATCATGGAAAGCTTATACCTGAAATAACCCACAGCAGGATCACATGACAATACTTGACTTGAAAGAAGTAACCTCAGCCATGTTTTTCTATACAAGTCCCTATTTATGAGATGGTTTTGACTGTGGTATGGCAGTGAGTTCTTGGCCCCCTGCCAAATCTATAGCCTCCCCAAATGTACAACAAATGGCCACCAACATCAACCATAACCCTTAAAGTTGCACACAACTGAAATGCATATAGTGTAAGTTTAACCAGCCAATAATTTAAATGGAAGTGCAGTTTGCAGCATGCTTCTACTTTATCTGCTAATTAGCCGCACAGGATGTGGCTCCAGTTATAAAAGTGTAGGGTGACCACTCTACCCCTGTTGTAAAGCCCATGGGTTTGGTATCTACAAGTTACAGCAATTTATATTTATAGTAGTTGCAGAGGGAGTGGATGTATCACATTTCCTTTTTGATTCAGGATCAGGAAAATCAGTTGAAGTAAGAAGAAAACTGTTCCACAACCTGAAATTCCAGCTGGTTGATGTTTGCTTTTATAGGATGTGAATTCCAAATGACCAAGCATACTGTAGGTGCTGTGAAAATATAGCCATTGCTTAGATTTGGATTCAAAATTAACTCCTATTCTGTCTCAGAGCTGTTACAGGGTCTACACTGCATTAGATACTCAACAGAATATCTGTAGATATTTCTAGAGTTGCAGTAAAATTGTTGAAGCCAATGCAGGTGTATATAATATATGGCTGACTTTCTAAACTGAGTCATTTTCATTATATTGGGGTTAGTTGGCACCCTCTACGTTGATACAGTGCTGTCTGGTGATCCCCTATAGTTCAAAGGGCTCTAGGTTTTTGGAGCTTCTTTAGGGAAAGATTGGATGAATGCATACAATTTGGGGCTGAAATACAAGATTTGTGTGCCTGAGACAAGAGGCCTTACAAAGAACCCAAGTTGGGGCAAAAGTACCTTGTAAATGAGAAATAAACAGATATGGGTTAGATCCTAGAGGAGCATAAGGGGATGATGGCATTGACTGAGCAGTTTTGCTCCACCAAGGATTTTGATGGGGTGTTAGTACTATTGGTAAATAATCTACCAATTTAGGTTTTTGGTGGCTTAACTGGACCATCCATTGGGCTGATCTGATTTGGTCCTGGGGCCAACATTCAGTTTATATTGTCTGCTGTTTTGAAAACTGCCAGATGTCTGGTTTACACATTGTCAAATATTAATTGGGTAGGCAGTTGGTTTGCCTTTACACACTCCTAGGTTAGTAGGCATACTGGTTTAATTAGAACAATAATAAAACAAAATTATGGGGTAGCTATAAATCTGCTTTCAGGATTAAACAAGGAATTTGGTAAGAGTAAGAAATGGGCAAATTGGATGAGGATACTGATTCTTTTCGGCCATCAAACATTAACATATGCCACAGCCAGGCTGTTCTGGTTTCTATGCTCGCCATCTGTCACAGGTCATAAAATTCTAGGGCTTAAGGATATACTGTTGCTAGTGCCACATAAATCAAATTTGTTTTGATTGGCCCACCCCTGCTGAATATGGTATAAACCCTAACATCTGAACTGTTGCTAGCCATGTGACATACAGTTCGAAGCTATCATAGTCACATTGGTACAGAGCATAAATATACACATCTTTATCCTCTGTGGTCCATTTTCTTTATATACTGGAAGACTATCCAGAAAGTGTCCATGGCAGGACATTGGGAAATCCCAACTGGATAATTTATAGGCTAACACAAAATATTGCTTTCCAAACCATGAAGCTGGATATACTAGGAGGGACTGAGAACATTGGTTGGGAGGTCCCATTTAGGGGAAACTTTTGGAGAGAATGCCTTTTTTTGAACTCTAGATACGCAGGAACCCATCTTGAAGATCAGAGAAAAATTTGTGTTGAGTACTTCTTTTATGTTGTGGCTTCCGTGGAACTATGGACTACTGACTGATTTACAGTAGCAATGTTTTTATATGTTTACAATTTTGTTAACAACAAAAGGGTCTCTGACCAAATGTTGGTCCTCAAAAAGGGGACTTGAACCACATCAGTCTGAACACCACTGCCAAAGAGTATGAATGGGGTGACTTTGCAGCTAAGGAGCTGCCTACACATCGCAGCACTGGTTAGAACGTATCAGTTGAGAAGTATGTTGGTCAAGTGCTTCATAAGGATTGGGACCTGGTGAGTTAGGCTGAGTTCCTAAGATTTAACCCACCCATAAACACAGACCAACCAACAGACCAAGGTGAAGGCCTCAGAAATGTGGTGTGTATAGGATCATTGGTAGTACAAGAGAGCGAGGCACAAACACTAAGCAGCTTTGTCTCAACCAAGGAGTATATGATGCTGAGTGAGCGTTTTCTGACTGTTATTGAAATCCAAGAGTGTGTCACCCAAGGGCCATTCCATGTGTAAGGTCCTGCTGTCATCTACTGCAGGGGTCCCCAACCATTTTTACCCGTGAGCCACATTCAAGTATAAAAAAAAGTTGGAGAGCAACATAAGCATGAAAAAAATTCCTGGGGGTGCCAAATATGGGTTGTAATTGGCTATCGGTAGCCCCTATTTGGACAGGCAGCCTACAGGAGGCTTTATTTGGCAGTACACCTGGTTTTAATGCTACCAAAAGCCTCAAAGCCTGGAATTCAATAATGAGCACCTGCTTTGAGGCCACTGGGAGCAACATCCAAGGGGTTGGTGAGCATCATGTTGCTCATGAGCCACTGGTTGGGGATCACTAATCTACTGTACATTGGTTGGGAGCACCAGCCTATGGTACAAATATTAAAGAGATGAGAATTGTATGTGCCCTGGCAGATACTGTCTATGGTGAAGCTTATCCTTGAGTGTTAGGGGTCAGGAGTGGAACCATATGTTGTTAACCAATGTTGCACAAGCATTGTTTTCCCCCTAACTCAGCCCTATAATGTCCCATTAAATAAAAATGATGGAAGCGAGAGCCCATAGAGAGTTGTGCTAGATAGCAATGTCCTTTACATCATTCCGGATCTCAGCAGGTTAAATCCCATTTGTTTCACAACTGAGAAGAGAAGGCTTTGGTGCCACACATATGACCGGCACAAACATTTTGTAGTCCCTTTAATGTCCTCCCTGATTGGTTAATTAACTAAAACAAACAGTGTGTGTTTGCCTAATGATACATGGATTATACAGCCCAATACATTGTTTATTGTTAGTTATACGAAAGGCTGGGAAGTGCTGACAGACTGCCCTTTAATTGAAGCTTCTCAATGCTAAGCCTTTATGTCACATATTTAACACTCTCGTACAGTAAGGGCTAGTCCATGCGAGGAGATTCGGGAAGATTTTGTCGCCTGGCGTCACTGAGGCAACTTCGGGCAACTATAGAACACACATTGCCGCATGTGCATTAGCGCAAGCGACTTTTCATTGCAGCCTATGGGGGAAAAACGCTGTGGCAGTTCGGGGAGATAGTCGCTCAAAAGACGAGGTGATTAGTTGCCAGGCAACAAAATCTCCCCGAATCTCCTTGTGTGGCCTTACCCTTATAGTCTTTCTGTAAAATAATTATTTCATGGGTCGTTAATAACTTAAAGGGGTTGTTCACCTTTAAATGAACTTTTAGTATGATGTAGAGAGTGATATTTCGAGACAATTTGCAATTGGCTTTCATTTTTTATTATTTGTGGTTTTTGAGTTATTTAGCTTTTTATTAGGGATGCACCGAATCCACTATTTTGGATTCGGCCGAACCCCCGAATCCTTCACAAAAGATTCGGCCGAATACCGAACCGAATCCGAACCCTAATTTGCATATGTAAATTAGGAGTGGGAAGGGGAAAACATTTTTTACTTCCTTGTTTTGTGACAAAACGTCACGCAATTTCCCTCCCGCCCGTAATTTGCATATGCAAATTAGGATTCGGATTTGGTTCGGCCAGGCAGAAGGATTCGGCCGAATCCGAATCCTGCTGAAAAAGGCCGAATCCTGGCCGAATCCCGAACCGAATCCTGGATTCGGTGCATCCCTACTTTTTATTCAGCAGCTCTCCAGTTTGCAGTTTCAGCCATCTGGTTGCTGGGTCTAAAAAAAGATGAGTAATAAAAAGTAACAATAATGATACATTTGTGGCCTTACAGAACATTTGTTTTTTTAGATGTGGCCAGTGACCCCCATTTGAAAACCGGAAAGTGGAAAAAAAAGCAAATAAGGCAAATAACTCAAGAACGATAAAATATAAATAATGAAGACCAATTGCAAAGTTGCTAGGGATTGGACATTCTATAACATACTAAATGTTACAAATGATACAAAAAAGTCAAGTGACAAAAAAGTTGCCAAAACAAAAAAGTCACCACGTCAAAAGAAAATGACGGCCATTGACTTTAATGCATTTGGACAAAAAAGTCGCCTTAAGAAAAAACGGCCATTAACTTTAATGCATTTGGTCAAAAAGTGACTTTCATGCTTTCGGAGTGGAAACTATTTTCTGACGCCCATTGAGTTTCGCAAATTTTCCAGCAAAACAAACTGGACAAATTCGCTCATCGCTAAGAATGGGATACAAGATATAATATACTGTATTTTCGTGCCTAGTTACTCATCGCAGCCAATCCAAGGTTTCAAACCAGTGACCAGTAAATGCTACCTGCTGATTGGCTGCTGTAGGCGACTCGTCTTGTGGCCTTTGCACCTTTTATTACATGTATAACAATGCCATTCTCTTCTCTTTCAAATAGAAAATGAAAATCACCTAGCGTTTGCATTCTGATTGGTTATCTGACCAGCCAGCTTTCTGGTGCATGACTTATTCCACGATGGACAATTGAGTACATATGGGTAGCCACAGACTGGTGGCTACATAACAGTAGGCACTAACACCCTAGCAATGTAGCTACAATACTGGAATCTAGTTTACGGCGAGATCATTATTGCTACAATGGCCAGAGGTGAAGGTTGTCAGTGACATGCTGAGAGTTACAGTTCAACAGTTCCTTATCACTGATATCTGGTTAAAATAAAAGGCTAATGCTTATAAATAAGGGTGAGTTGTATGAATAAATTTATAAAAATTCAAGACCCTGCCTGTTGGTTGTGGCAGCAGAGATTACTGGGATTCTGCGCAGCTGCTGTAAAGGGACAGGTTATCCTCCCCATCTGCAGAATGAGGCGCATTATACAGTATATACAGTATATATATATTAGTAACATATGTGCAGACATATCAGCCTTTGTTGTATACTTTTCCCCTGATCTGCTTAATGCTCTCTGCTCCCCAGATGCTCAAACTGCTCTGACACACAGATGTACTGACTCTCTAATCTGTCTGAAGGAGGAAGGCAGCCCTGTAACCCCCAGGCGCAGTGTGCTGGAGTTAGGCCATACACTGATACATTTGCTCATTGGGGATCAGGGGCAGAGCAGCGATATGATCTGACTTAACTAGATATCACTGGGCCCCACAGCAAATTATTTTTCAGGCCCCCAAAATGTCTAGAGGTTGACCTGTTTTACCAATATTTATTGAAATTGTATATAAATGAGGGCCTCATGGGGCCCCTATACCTACTAGCCCCCCTGCACCCGCCGGGTCTGCTACCTCTGTAGCAAATTCTTTTTCAGGCTCCTAAAATGTTTAGAGGTTGACCCGTATTACCAATATTTATTGAAATTGTAAATTGTACCTCCTAGGCCCCCCCTGCACCTGCAGGGTCTGTGCCCTCTGTAGTTATGCCCCTGATAACAAGGCAGGGTCATGGGAACAACAGGGAATGGTGGGGCTTGTCCAGGATGTGGCCAAAAACCTCCTGAAATTTAATTCCAAGAAGGAAAGATATTTAGGCTTCCATGATGTCCTACAAATGTTGTTGGTGGGATTCTGGAAATTGCAGTTCAGAAACATCTGTGACATTGGGGTCCCTCTTTGTCCTAACTTCAAAACAGCCCTGATACTTATACACAGGACCGCCATCAGAAATCGCAGGGCCCCATACGACAAAATTTCCTGGGCCCCCTGGGCTGCGCCCACCGCAAGCCCCACCTACAGGCCCGCCCTCCCCACCACACAGTAAAAAACAAAAAAATATTGGTGGCTAGGGTTCCCACATGTTAATAAAAAAGAAAAAGTTATTGGTGGCCAGGGGCCCCCATAAAAAAACTATTGTGGCCAGAGCCCCCCATTAAAAAATATTGGTGGCTGGGACCCAACATGAGAATAAAAATAGTGGCCAGGCCCCACCCACATTATAAGAAAATTGGTGGCCAGGGCCCCTTAAACGTCCATGCCTTCCCGAAGTCAGCAGCTCTCAGAAAGATGGGGGGCCCAGCTAATCAAGTAAGTGTGGCGTGGTCGGGCCCCCCTTAACCTCGGGTCCCCTACAACTCTCCCCCCTGTCCCCCCCTGATGGCTGCCCTGCTTATACAGGAACTGTATGTGACCTTTTATCCAGAAAGCTCGGAACCTGTGGTTTTCTGGATAATGGATGTTTCTGTAATTTGGGTCTCTATATCATGTCAACTAAAATACCATATAAACATTCATTAAACCCTATTGGACTGTTCTACCTCCAATAAGGATTTATTTCATCTTAGATGGGATCAATTACACGCTACTGTCTTATAATTAGTGATTGGCGAATTTGGCATGTTTTGCTTCGCTGAAAAATTGGCGAATTTCCCAAGAAATTTGCGAAACGGCGAAAAATTCACGATATGGCACCGGCGTCTCGTTTTTGACGCCGGCGAATTTTCACTGGCGAATTTTCTCTGTGCCTTCCCGTAATTCTAAGCTTTCTGCAGAACAGGTTTACGGATAATAGATCCCATACCTGTATATCATGTACTTTTCTTCAGACAAATACAGAGAGAAGATTACAACACAGATATGGGACCTGTTATCCAGAATGCTTGGGACCTGGGGGTTTCCCAATAAGGGATATTTCTGTAATTTGAAGCTCCCCACCTTAAAACAATGAAAATATCATATGAGCATTAATTAAACTTCATATGATTGTTTTGCTTCCAGTAAGTTTTAATTATATCTTAGTAGGGATCAAGTACAATCTACTACCATATAACTAAAGAGAAAAAGGAAATACAGGTATAGGATCTGTTATTCAGAATGCTTGGAACTTGGGGATTTCCAATAACGGATCTTTCTACAATGTGGATCTTCATACCTTAAGTCTACTAGAAAATCCTGTAAACATTAAAAAAAACCCAATAGGCTGGTTTTGCCTCCAATAAGGATTGATTGCATCTTAGTTGGGATCAAGTACAAGCTACTGTTTTATTATTTATTATTATTATATCGTTTTTTCAAATTTGGTTTATTTAATTATAATGGAGTCTATGGGAGACAACCTTCCCGTAATTTGGAGCTTTCTTAATTATTTGATTAAAACTGGAGATGGCCTTCCTATAATAGATAACGAATCCTATACCTCCAACAATAATAGCAATGTAACAGTTTCCAAAGACTAGGGAGGGTAGGGAATTATTCTTATTAATATAGTGGCACCCGTCTGACTAATGCATTGCTTTCGGAACCCCCTGTCCTGGCACATGAGCCAATGGCACCAATGTACGGAGAGTGCAGGGGACTTTCCGTGCCCATTTGCTATTCCAATTTGCAGTAGAAAATGAAAGCGATGAGACATGAGTCACATACCCGGCGCTGGCAAACTCTGCCCAAAACAAAGACTCCAAGCTGCTTGTGCTAAACCCCCTATTTATTAGAATTCATAAGCTGTGTTTCAATGCACCATCCACAGGCAACTGCAATGATATATCCAGGTGTTCCCCCAGCTGACTGCAGCACTCTTTATATTATGGGGGCAGTGTCGCGATACCAGGGCCCCCCTAGAAAACCTTAGACTGTGGGCCCACTTTGCAAACTATTTTTCTTCCTCTCCTTTACTCAACCTCTTTATTCTCCTAGTCTTTTTATCTCTATATACTATACTATATTCTTCCAATAGGGGATGACCATGAAATAGTCCATATGGTTAGAAGCTAAAGGGTCCACTGACACCTGGGCCCATCTGGAGTTTTCCTGATATCCCAGTGGACCAGTCCATCACTGATGGGGTTGGAGGCAGACACAAGCTGCACCTGGAAATGCCAAATTCTTCTACAACAAAGTAGGGGGCTGTATGCCCTCTTTAAATACACATCCTATCTCAACAGTTTAGGAATAATTTGGGAATAAGTTGAGCACATGGAACACAGAGTACAGTTAATATAAGGCAACATTTACAGATCAGGTGTTCAAGACCATACCTGATCCACATTGGCCACCCTATGGTTTGCCTTAAACTCCGCCCACATGCTGGAAATAGTTTATGATACAGGCTATGAGCAAACTTAGGGGACGGTTCCTGCTGAATTGTGCTTAGTACAGGGAATACCTATGCTGCCATAGTTTTATGGGATCGCTCTGTACAGGCTATGAGCAAATTTAGGGGGCTATTCCTGCTGAATTGTGCTTAGTACAGGGGAATACCTATGCTGCCATAGTTTTATGGGATCTCTCTGTACAGGCTATGAGCAAACTTAGGGGACGGTTCCTGCTGAATTGTGCTTAGTACAGGGAATACCTATGCTGTTATAGTTTTATGGGATCTCTCTGTACAGGCTATGAGCAAACTTTGGGGGCTATTCCTGCTGAATTGTGCTTAGTACAGGGGAATACCTATGCTGCCATAGTTTTATGGGATCTCTCTGTACAGACTATGAGCAAACTTAGGGGACTGTTCCTGCTGAATTGTGCTTAGTACAGGGAATATCTATGCTGCCATAGTTTTATGGGATCTCTCTGTACAGACTATGAGCAAACTTAGGGGACTGTTCCTGCTGAATTGTGCTTAATACAGGTGATATACATAAGTCGGCATTAGTGATGCGTGAATTTGTCTTGTTTCGCTCCGCCACGAATTTCGTGAATTTATTTGCCTCTGGCGAAATGGGCAAATTCACCGTGAATTCACGCCTGCCGAATAAATTCGTCCATCACTAGTCGGCATGTAATCAATGCCGCTTTACAGATATATGGACCCATCTCCTATCCGAGATATTTTATCTTATGCGCTTGAGAAAATGAAATTTGCTTACACTCTATCATTTAGAGCCGTTAACAAATGATTGCTCATACATACTGACCTGCAGCCAATAGCGCTCATGTTACACAGTCCGTACAAACAACATTCTAACAAGGATTCGTGCATGGAAAGTATGAGCAGCATATTTGTAGTGAAGTAACTTGAACAGTGGAATATTGAGCTTGGCCCCTGCACTATTTCAGGTGATGTAAGAGGTCGTTTACACACGGACACTCTGTGATTGACAGCTTAGTGCAGAGAAGGGCTGTAGGGTTATAATATTCCCCACTACTCTAATGCCGTGTGACAGATAATGAGAAAACATCATTTGGATAATACATTAAAGGGGTTGTTCATCTTTAAATTAACTTTTAGTATGATGTAGAGAGGGATATTCTGAGACAATTTGCATTTGGTTTTCTTTTTCATCATTTGTGGTTTTTGAGTTATTTGCCTTTTTTTTAGCACCTCACCAGCTTGCTATTTTAGCAGTGTGGATGCTAGGGTCCAAATTACCCTATAAGAGACTGGAATATGAATAGGAGAGGTCTGAATAGAAAAATTAGTAATAAAAAGTAGCAACAACAATACATTTATAGCCTTACAGAGCCTTTGTTTTTAGGTGGGGTCAGTGACCTCCATTTAAAAGCTGGGAAGAGTCAGAAGAAGAAGGCAATTAAGTAAAAAATTATACAAAGACCAATTGAAAAGTTGCTTAGCATTTGCCATTCAATAGCACACTAAAAGTTAACTTAAAGATGAACCACCCTTTAAGTACTATTAATATATTAGAGGTTTGGTTTTGCTGTATAACAACAGTTATGTTAGACTGACCCTTCAAGGGTCCACCAGAGAACCTGACATTGAGGGTCTTATCTTATTGCAATTAAATGTAGACAAGGCTAACTGTAACAAGTAACTATAAAACTATAGTGGAAAAAAAGAGTTTCCCTTGATTAGGGGACCCTGAAGGCCAGTCCGACCTTGAACAACAGTAACCCTTTAATTGTAGGTATATTTGACACTTTGAGATCTTAAACTGCTAAAATATTTGAGACTTCAGGCTGGGGCCTTTAATATAAGTCAACGAACCCCATTTGAGATATCTGAGGTGCCTTTGTTTTGAAGTAGGGTTACTTCTGCTGTTGGTGTAGTCTTTGTAAAAAGCATGAGGAAAGGCAGATGCTTGTCAGAGAGAGAGAGAGAGATCCACCAATCCTCACATTAGTTGTATATAGACTTCAAGAACTGGCTGGGCCCAATGCGCAGAACATATAGTATCTCAGAGGATCCTGGTATCAGTTTGGTAGAGTCAACAGGACTATCTATATGAACGGGGACTGTATTTTTGGAGACATATGATTCTTAAGTTTAGCAGAAATATTGTAAGCTCGAATGATGTGGTATTAAAGTCCCTCTCAAATGAGATCATGGTCTGGACATCTCTTTGATTCCTCAGCCACATGAGAGTGAGATGGGTTGGCAGGAGGTACAGATATGGGACCTGTTATCCAGAATGCTGGGGACCTGGGGTTTTCTAAAGAATGGATCTTTTTGTAATTTGGATCTTCATACCTTAAGTCTACTTGAACATCATGTAAACATTGAATAAACCCAATGGGCTGGTTTTGCTTCCAATAAGGATTAATTATATCTTAGATGGGATCAATTTATGGGAGATGACCTTTCCGTAATTCTGAGCTTTCTCGATAAAGGGTTTCTGGATCCCATATCTGTAGATGAGAATTGTGCCTAGTGGTTGTGATGCTAGAGATTCTAAACAAACAGATATGCAGAGAGAAATAGGCAGCCTCAGGGACCAACCTCTTGGGGCCCCCAGCCTCAGATCCCCCCTCTCCTTCCCATCCCAGCCACAACTCACACCTTCCCCCCCCCCCCTGCGCCTGGGTGCGCAAATTCCTTTTCTGGTGTGTCGCAGCCGGGGTCAAGGAGGGAGGTAAGCAGCGTCAGTGCAGAGAGCAAGTCTAGACCAGCGGAGCCCAAAAGAGCCAGGGCCCACCCAGTATGACCCTGGGAACAGGTATATATATGATTTTGAGTAATAGACGCTTGTATGGTCAACATTTTGGTCTCCTCCTTGAGAAAGTCATCAGAAATACTTGTCAGATCTAGCCACCTATAGCACCTGGGCAAACTTTGTGCCTTATATTGGGTTAGAATACTAGCCATATACTGTGTGTGTGTATATATATATATATATATATATATATATATATATATATATATATATATATATATATATATATATATATATTAACCATTTACCTTAGACATGTCCAGTGTGTATTAAGTTGGAGACCTCAGTACCACCCTAAAGGGTTCCTTTCTCTAAAAAAGTTTGTACTGGCAAATACAATTATTATTATTATTATTATTATTATTATTAACATGTATTTATATAGCGCCAACATATTGCGTAGCACTGTAAAGGAAATGTTATTATACAACTAAATCACATGAATTATATTAATAGAACATATGGAGTTACATACATCACAATCAATACAGGTACAAAAAGGTGAGGAAGGCCCTATGAATAGGCATACAGTCTAAAGGGAAGGGAGTAATACACAAGGTGTGGGAGTGGGCAAGATCGAATTAAGTGGGTGAGAAATGTGGTGTTGCGTTTGGTAGTTAAGCAGAGTGAGGGTAGGCTTCTCGAAAGAAGTGCGTTTTAAGAGATTTCTGAGCATGTGAGGAGGTAATGAGAAAAGAGTTGAGTAGCAGGTCAGTAGAGGAGTGTAGTAAGCGGTTGGGTGAATATATAGAGATGAGTTCAGAGATGTAGGGTGGGGCAGAGTTATGAAGTGCTTTGAAAGTCAGTGTTACTAATTTGAATTTGATTCTGAAAGGTAACGGAAGCCAGTGCAGGGATTGACAGAATGGCGAGGCAGAGGAGGAGCGGTTGCTGAGGTATATGAGCCTTGCAGCAGTGTTCTTAATGGACTGGAGAGGTGACAGTCTCTGGAGGGGAAGGCCAATTGAAAGAGAGTTACAGTAGTCTAGACGTGATATAATGAGAGAGTGAATAAGAATTTTGGCAGCATCTTGGGTAAAAAAATTATTTTATTTTGGATATGTTCCTTAGGTGGAAGTGACATGATTTAATAAGTGACTGGATATGAGGAGTGAATGACAGGGCAGAATCTAGGATAACCCCAAGGCACCGGGCCTGGGGAGAGGGGGTGATAGTGGAATTGTTAACTATAATGGATACTTCCGGGATGTTACTGGTGTTAGTTGGAGGAAAGAGAACCATTTCAGTTTTGGAGAGGTTTAATTTAAGGTAGCGTTGCGACATCCAGGTAGAGATAGCGGACAGGCAGGAGAAGACGCGAGTTAGGAGTTCTGGGTTGAGATTAGGAGACGAGAGATAGATCTGAGTATCGTCAGCATAGAGGTGGTAGTGGAAACCGTACGAGTTTGCCGAGGGAGGAAGTATAGAGGGAGAATAGTAATGGTCCCAGGACAGAGCCTTGAGGAACTCCAACAGAAAGAGGTAGGGGAGAAGATGATACTCCATTGTAGGAGACACTGAAGGAACGATTGGTGATGTAAGAAGAGAACCAGGACAGGGCTGTGTCACGAAGGCCAATTGCAGGTTACTACTAACCTTCACACTAAAAGAGCATATTTAACTCTGTGACAGGAGTGGAACTACTGGGGATGTGGCGGGTGCAATGAATGAATGAATTTGAAAATACAGCACCATCTGTTTTTCATTTCGGCCGACTGGACACTGGACACCGACTGGTAGAAAATTTATGTAGTAAGGAAAACAAAGTCTTGCCATATTGCTCTGCTAAAAAATAAAAAAGTTAGTGAGCAAAGAAGATTTATGTTAAGATTCTATGGCCAGTTCTCAGCAGAGAAACATCGCAAGACTTTCCTTTTCTCACTACCTTTATTTTCTACCAACTGTCCAGTTGGCCAAAATGAGAAGCGGGTGGCGCTGATGTTTCAGATTCATTATATTAGCAGCGTAGAAAAAGGCTTATATCTTGAAAACCACAAACAAATGTACTGCACGAATGTAGATTGCAAAAGTACTCGCTTTTGAGCAATTTTACATGAATTTATTTCAAGGGTTTGTATTTCCTTTAAATTACTGTTTTTGGTTTATATTACAAAAGGAGGAGTGGAAAGCTTTTATTAATAGATACTTTATATAAAATGAATAAATGTGTTTCATACAAAGCTTTAGCATTTGGGCCATTCAAAAGCTAGAATGTATTCAACAAAAGAGATCATTTGAAAAGAAGAGGAAAATGAAAAGGCGTCTCTTTTCTTTTCTTTCCTTTATTTGATCTAAGTTTAAAGAAATTCCAAGGAATTATTTCTGCGAGATTTTACTAATCACAAACATAAAGCGCAAACGACAACAAACGGAACGTATTACATTTGTTTTTATCACAGCGTGCATCGTATGAGTTATAGCCAAATATTCATGTTCAGATCTGATGTGTTATGTATATTGTTCAGTGCATCATATTGGGATTATGGGATTATGCGTAGGGTCATCTCTCTCTAACCAAAAGCCATCTCCCTGTAACCATGGATTTAGAATTGTGTTTATGGGATCTCTCTGTACAGGCTATGAGCAAACTTAGGGGGCTGTTCCTGCTGAATTGTGCTTAGTACAGGGGAATCCCTATGCTGCTATAGTTTTATGGGATCTCTCTGTACAGACTTTGAGCAAATTTAGGGGACGGTTCCTGCTGAATTGTGCTTAGTACAGGGGAATACCTATATTGCCACAATTTTATGGGATCTCTCTGTACAGACTATGAGCAAATTTAGGGGACTGTTCCTGCAGAATTGTGCTTAGTACAGGGGAATACCTATGCTGCCATAAATTTATGGGATCTCTCTGGATAGGCCAGAGCCGGGCCAACCTGGCCAGGCGCCCTAGGCAACCTGGCGGGCCACGGCGCCGGCTCAGTGTGCTCGAAACTGCGCGGAACTGCGCTCAGCCCGCATGCGCGAAATGCCCTGCGCGCATGTGCAGAAGCGCATTTTTGTAAAAGTTACACTCGGCAGTCTGTGAGAGACGGGACCGGACACAGGGTAGGCGACAGAGCAGGTACGTGCCCGGAGCCCCCCCAGCTTTGCACCCTAGGCATGTGCCTACTCTGCCTACCCCTAGTTCCGGCCCTGGTATAGGCTATGAGCAAACTTAGGGGGCTGTTCCTGCTGAATTGTGCTTAGTACAGGGGAATACCTATGCTGCCACAGTTTTATTGGATCTCTCTGTACAGACTATGAGCAAACTTAGGGGACTGTTCCTGCTGAATTGTGCTTAGTACAGGGGAATCCCTATGCTGCCATAGTTTTATGGGATCTCTCTGTATAGGCTATGAGCAAACTTTGGGCTGTTCCTGCTGAATTGTGCTTACGGGAATACCTATGCTGCCACAGTTTTATGTGATCTCTCTGTGCAAACTTTGAGCAAAGTTAGGGGGCTGTACCTGCTGAATTGTTCGTAGTACAGGGGAATACCTATGCTGCTATAGTTTTATGGGATCTCTCTCTGCAGATTATGTGCAAACTAAGGGGGCTGCTCCTGCTGAATTGTGCTTAGTACAGGGGAATCCCTATGCTGCCATAGGATTATTATGTCTGTCTGCACAACAATGGTATTGGGAGATCTTCCTCTTAGGGAGAGCTCCATTTGTGGACCTCTTTGGGTATCCAAACAATGTCCAACCATGCTCTTTAAACTGATAGGCTAAAGTCATTTGGGCTTCTTCTTATATTATATATAAAAAGAAACCCCGGATGAATATATGTTATACAATATAAGTGGATGGTAATTTGATGAAAGGAATTATGTGATCAGCCATCCAGTGAGACAATGGCTGCTTAAGCAAAACTGATTGATAAGCCAGTTACATTATAAGATAACATTTGGGTGAGTGGGTGTAGAAAATGTAATTATAATGGACCCTTACAGAAGACACACGCCCTCCATATAGCATACTGTAAATAAGTTCAGTTTTTTCTTCTGAGCATCTGATTTTATGATAGTTGCAGTTTTTCCACTCATATCATGAACATGTAACATCCCCTGGAGGGGTTGGACAGAATGGCGAATGTTACTAATGCAGGAAGTAACTCTTGACTATTCTCCAAAAATGTCTATTACTTTTGTCGTACTGAGCAATAGAACTAAAGAGAGAAGTGTCAAGAGATGCTTCCTGCATCAGTCAATGACGCTTTTTCTTCTGCCTGAACCTTTCCTGTTGAAAACAGCAGGGGGCCCTCCTGTTACACCGTATATCATGAAATGTGAATAGTAAAAATGTAAAGTGCTCAGAAGAGCATTGTGAGCAATTTTATAGGGGTGGCCATAGATTATACGCTCAGAGAGATGCAGTCGGGTTCCTGTTATGGTTCGGCTCAGTTACAGTAGGATTTTCTCAGCCTATAAATTATATAAACGAGGGCAGTACTTGAACACACAACTTGAAAGGAAATATTTGTGTTAAAGAAATTCAAAGAGGGGCCTTTACATTTTGTCCACATTATCAAATAGTCTTGATAATTGGCCCCATATTAGTTATTTAATCAAGTTTTTTTTTTTTCCCTTTCACAGCCGCTAAAGTTATCTGACAAACAGGGATTGTGCAATTTCTTGGCTTTCACTAAAAGGCAATTCCTTGTGTCTGTCTATTATTATAAGGGCTTTCTATAATAATGTGATAACACAACTAGGCAGCGCTCCAGCTTCGTTGATTTGGGAACCTTTGAGTGAACAGCGGGGTTCTGTATCTCTGAGTATTACAAAAAAAAAAAAAGAACAATTAGGAACTTTAAGGAATAGGAGTAACTGAAGAATAGGGATCACTGGGAGTAGGTGCCACCCATGCTGCACCCTAGTCCTGCCAACTTCTATTCTTACCTCTATGGATTATGTGGGTAGGTTTGGAGTCTGGACTGGAGTAATCTAAGGGCACTGAGGGCTAACCCAGTACTAGATAAATACATGGATAATGTTTTATTCTTTACACTGCATTCTCTGTTCCTGACATTGTTTGAGAGGAAGAGGAAGCTTAAACACTCAAATGCCGTAATGTTTGGGAAGCAAGTTCCTAGAAGCTTAAAGACTAATAATATTTCACCCTTAACCCAACATGCAGGTAAATAGTCACACTTCCATATTTTGCAAACAAAAAGGGCTAAGATCAGCTCCAGGGGGGCTCAAGTCTGGGTTTCTAACCATAGCCGCACTGTGGAAAATGTGTTGGAATTAATTAAACACAAGGCTTTCATTGCTTGGTTTGAGCTGTCCTGCTTGTGGTGGGAAATTTGGCTCATCCGCAGCAGGAAAAGCTGAGCCAGAAGTGTGACTTTATTTGGCTGGCCTGATATTTTCATTTTACTCTCGAAATTAGCTGCGGCGGTTGTAAACCAAGACAACAAACTCATTATATGTGGAGAACCTTCAGTCTTTCTCCTGGTGGCTTCCAAACAATCCAATTCCAAGGAAAAGATTGTCATCTTTTGGGCCGTGGAAGAAGTTCTTTGAAATAGCCAAATTTCAAAACTCATGAAGGAAAGAAAAGAAAGGGGAAAAAAACCCCATATAACTCATTAAAAAACATGGAATTCAAGCTACAATTACCTACAGAAGAGAATTTTCAATTCCACACAACGGACTCTTTGTTCCAGGCTCCCACAAGGGACCCCCTGATCACTTTTGAAATTGCAGAATCGGCCCCTTTTTGGGGGGACTGTGGCGTGCCTCCTATTTCTCGTTTCCTGGCAGAAGAAATAATGTTACAGGCAGTAAAGGTTATCCAAAAAGTCCCATTATGATTTGCGTGCAAATTTTAATTCAGGACAGGAACTAAGGCATTGACTTCCAGTGAACATTAATTTTTTCTTTTTTAAATAAAGAATTTTTAAAAAGAATATTTCCTGATTAATTTTTAACACATAAAGCTTCTTTTTGGTAAAAGTGTAGGGTGACTGGAATGATACTGGAATGATTTATAGTTAATCATTCAAAAACAAACCAGTCCATATGGAAGAATTCTGCTTAACTTGAAAACTCATTAGGGGTCATTGATTAAAGCTGAGCAATTTTGCCCCTGGGCAGATTTTTGCTTTCGCTGTTCTGCCTACATCTGGCTGAATTGGTTGCTTTGGGTTACTGCCTAGGTGCAAATTTGCCTAGTGTTGATCAGTATGGCCCACTGAGTCTGGCGTTACGCTGGAAAATGCATAAATAATATTTGAAAACAAATTAGATGGAAAACTTTTCTATAAAATCCCAGTAGAAATATATTGCCCCCCCCCCATGGCCTTAATCAATTACCATGGCCATACAAAGAGCAATTAAAAACTGCCAACTTATCCTCTCCAGACTATGTTGGCAGTGTAGTGGCCCAAGCATTAGGACCAAACATCATGCTTCCCAACTGATATCTAGCTGAGACTTGGCCTGATATCCACAAGACAAGTTTGAACATTTAGCCAGGAGAGGACTTCATAAACAATTTTCTCTACTTAAGCCCCCATTATAACCCAATTGTGCTTCCATTAGGATCCAATTGTCCCAAGAGTTGATGTTCTCAATTTGGAGTAGAGTTTGCAGGTTGGACATGCCTTAATTATGCAGCACCACTTCCCTCTACGATGGGCCTCCAGCCTTCCAGAAGCGTCAGGTCCCTCATTTTCTAACTGTGCTTGCAACTATTATGCTGGTGTCTGGGTCATTCTAAGTTAGTGATTTGTCAAACGTTTCAAGTTCAGGCCCCACTTGAATGTCCAACCTTTGGCCAGGATACCCCCATAAAGTCCTTTGGCCATGAACTCTTCTGAAGTTCACTTGGATAAAGCCTCCTTAGATCATGAAATTTGTACAGATATAGGAAAATATCTGTGTATCAAGCATTTAGCCATAGTTTCAAGAATATCTAGGGCAGCAAATACATATTCCGCCCAAAACTCAGATTCAGATTTTGTTTCAGATGTATCTAGTATAGTAAAAGGCCATTCTCCCCAATTGTTACTATAACTGAGTCCCCTTTTACTACTCCAAGCCCCCCAAAGGGAGTTAGCCCCACCGTTAGAACCCCTGTCCTAAGTTATGTTGTTCCATTAAACGCCCACACTGGTGAAGGAAGTTGGAAAAATAAAAAAAAACAACTAGGCGAACCATGAATAAAAAAGGATTCTATTTTTCATCATTTCTACCCACTATCCACCATATTGCGGGATGCAACATAAGCATGCCAGGAATGCCAGCTCAAAGGATGGAATGCTGAAGATTCACTTGGCTGCAATAAGTGCTCCAGGCTACCGGCGAACAGTCTTGCCAAAAAAAGACATGGAAGCTTGCAGAGTTCTTGGAGCTGCTTCTTCTTAAAAGGGTTAATACAAATATGCCATGGGACATATGATCTACCCCACCCATCCCCAAATAGCGTAGTGTCATGTGGAGATGTTCCCCTATACCTAGGCAGAATTAATAAAATGGCATGCATGCTCCTCGTTCAATCTGAAACATGTGATGCACCCAAGGCAACAAAAGGCAATAAGCTTCCAGATTTCTAGCATAGGACTCGCCATCATACCACAAGCTACTGGAGAATCAAGGGAGGGGGAGAAAAATGGGGGAAAAAGAAGAATTTTAATATAGTCGTCTGGCCAACAATATTCATTTAAATTAAATGGGACTTTTCTGCTCTTGCTTTGAGGCACGTTGGTCTCCTCTCGCTGGCCCTTCAGACCTTCTGGATACTGATCCTATTATTTGTTTGATTCAGGTCAGGATATTAGAGGGAGAATAGAGACAATTATTCCTTTCTTTAATAACAAAGCACTTGAAGCAATATATCATACCCTCCTCTCAAAGGGGTAATATGCACCAATGAAAAAGATTTTGGGATCTCACATGTCCCCTAGTTAAGGTAATGCAACCAATGAGATGTAAGCCATGAGCATGAGGAATGCTTTAATGACGCCAATCTGATTTTGCTGGGGTTAGGGTTGTCACATTTTTTTTGAGAAAACAGGCAGAGGGACAGGCCAGTGACATAGGGGGCGGGGAGGTGATGTTGGAGGCGTGATATTGACATCCGGGGTGGGGCGGTGACATCAGGGGCGGGACTGATGATCAGCGATTGGCTGATCTCCATGCCATTCACTTCAATGTCCTGTCCGGATTTCCTAATTTAGATATCCGGACAGGAACTTTTCACACAGGCAGCCCTTCCAAAAACCAGGCTGTCCGGGTGAAGTCCAGACAGGTAGCAACCCTAGCTGGGGTCACTGACCCCCATCAACCAGATAGCTGAAAGAAGCAGCATAGGTAGGCGCATATATAAGACCAATCGAAAGTTCCTTAGAAAGTATATTTAAAAGTGAACTTCCCCGTGCATGCTGGGACTTGTTGTTCAGAAATAGCTGGAAAGGAAAGTGACAGGTTATTTTGTTTTTTTACTTTCCCATTTATTAATCTTCTGAAAGTGAAGTCTTAAGGTTCTATTTATAAAGAATGGGAGCTATTGCTATTTTGCCCTGACTTATTCCCGAGGTACAATGACGGGGTTGTGCGCCGGGGAGCAGGGATACAAAGCGACGGCTTGTTTGAACATCTGGTTTTCATAAGGAATTGACTTGAATGTTCAGCCTGAGAAATGACAGCTCTGTTTGCCACGGTTTTGGAGAGCAATGAAAAGCCCAGAGCTAGAGCGAATGAAAATGATTTGCATGTGTGAGTGGAAGCTACTGGTTTGTGCAGGGAAAAATGACTGGGCCCAGAAATTGCTCAGGAATAAACTGTGTGCTATTTCTCATTTATCTTGCTGTTATTATAGGGGTAATGTGCCCCGGGTGATGTCTGGATGCCAGGAACATGCTAGTGCAAAGGCTCAGGTGCAGGTGCTGTTTTCTAACCCATACCTCCCAACTATCCTGTTTTTCACAGGACAGTTCTGATTTTGACAGCTCAACCCGCAGTCCCGGATTGTTACTGAAATGTCCCGACTTTCTCTCTTTCTCTTCTCTCCTGCACTGAACAGAAAAAGCTACAAAGTTTATAAACGTAATTGGCTTTTAACAGAGAGCCCCTAATTAGCGATGAGCGAATTTGTCCCGTTTCGATTCGCCACAAATTTCGCAAATTTCCTGCGAAATTCGCAAAACTGGCAAAAAATTTGCGAAAAGCCAATCTTGACGCCGGCAACAATTCGATAAGCAGATCTCTTTGGGAAACTGTGACTTGCAGTAGAGTCCTGCATCGGGTCGGGTATCCAGGGAATACCCGGAAGGTGTTTGGTTTTTGGCAGTAATTTTTGAGTACCTGATGTGCGGGTAGTCTGTGGGTATCCCGCCTGGGTACCCAGTTATATTACTAAGTTTGTGGTAGTGGAATAGGATCTTGCGCGATGTCACTGCCTGGTAAAAGTGAAGTCACTTCCGGGTAAAAGTTTTTGTCACTTCCGGTTATTGCGGGTGCTGGGTCGGGGGGGGGGTAAGCAAGCTGTTAACGGACTGGTTCCGGTAGTGGGTTGGCTTGCAGGTCTGCGGGTCCGAGTTGGGCCACGTTCTGCCCGATTGGACCCCTGCAGGACTCTAAGTTGCAGCTTAAAGGGCAATTCACCTTCATTAGCAAAACTGTAATAACACATACAAACCACAGAAATGTACTAAAGCTTTCATACCCTGCCAAATTAGGAGGTGTGGCCACAAAAATGTGCGTGGTCAAATTTTTCACCCCCTCTTTTTTTTGCTCCTTTTTCTATTTCCAAAATGTTGGCGGGTATGCTAATCCACTTGTCACCTGGTTGAAGAGCTTGCAGTTTTTCTTCAGTGGTGAAGCCGACATAATTACTTCCACTGTCTAGAATCTCATACATCATATGTAAAGGCTAAATGTGCTAGTTCTAAAAACGTTAAATAAAAATCTTGCTCCCATAGTTTATATTTGTCATATGCGGCCTCATTTGCCCTGAGGGTGCAATTCTATATGTAAAAATACATGCAGGAATTCAAAGAGAAGGAAACTGGGGGGCATACATTGGATATGAAAACCTCCCCGTGATTTAAACTAGTTAGTTTACCTTTAACTTAACTTTTAGTATGTTGTAGAATGGCCAATTCTAAGCAACTTTTCTATAGGACGTCATTATTTTTTTTTTATTATTGTTTTCTACCACTTTGCAGTTTTCAAACGGGGGTCACTGACCCCATCTAAAAAAACAAATGCTCTGTAAAGTTACAAATGTATTGTTATTGCTACTTTTTATTACTCATCTTTCTATTCAGGCCTCTCCTATTCATATTCCAGTGGATACATGGGAGAAGGAATTGAAATGTCAGGGTTCATCTTTAAATTAACTTTCAGTATGACATAGCTAATGATATTCGAAGACAATTTGCAATTGGTTTTAATTTTTTTATTATTTGTGGTTTCTGCGTTATTTCGCTTTTTTTATTCAGCAGCTGTCCAGTTTGCAATTTGGTTGCTAGGTTCCAAGTTACCCTAGCAACCAAGCATTGCTATGAATAAGAGATTGAAATATGAATAGGAGAAAATCTGAATAGAAAGATGAGCAATAAAAAGTAGCAACAGCAATAAATGTGTAGCCTTACAGAGCATTTGTCTTTTAGATGGGGGTCAGTGACCCCCATTTGAAATCTGGAATGAGTCAGAAGAAGAAGACAGATAATTAAAAAACTATTAACAATAAATAAGGAAGACCAAATGAAATGTTGCTTAGAATTAGCTATTCTATAACATACTTAGAGGCACATTTACTTAGCTCGAGTGAAGGAATAGAATAAAAAATACTTCGAATTTCAAAGTATTTTTTTGGCTACTTCGACCATCGAATTGGCTACTTCGACCTTCGAATGGAACGATTCAAACTAAAAATCGTTCGACTATTCGACCATTCGATAGTCGAAGTACTGTCTCTTTAAAAAAAATTTCGACCCCCTACTTCGCCACCTAAAACCTACCGAGCATCAATGTTAGCTTATGGGGAAGGTCCCCATAGGCTTTCCTAGGTTTTTTTGTTTGAAGGAAAATAGTTCGATTGATGGATGAAAATCCTTCAAATCGTTCGATTCGAAGGATTTAATCGTCCGATCGAACGATTTTTCCTTCGATCGTACAAACAAAGGAAATGCGGTAATTCCTTCGACTTCGATATTCGAAGTCGAAGGATTTTACTTTGACGGTTGAATATTGAGGGTTAATTAACCCTCGATATTCGACCCTAAGTAAATGTGCCCCCTAAAGTTAACTAAAGAAGAAACCCCCCACTGCCCAATTAACTGTATGTTGCCTTATCTTTTGCCTTCAAGCCTTTTTATTTATGTTTAGGATTAGATTTTATGATGTGTGCCCCAATCCCCACATGTGGCAAATCACAAAGTGCCACTTTTTTTTAGCTATTTAATGTGGCATTTAGGCTGAGGCCAAGCCAGACACGCGGCACATGATCAGAGCAGATGAGGGATTCTGCATTGACCTGGCCTTTCTCTGTAACATTTGGTAACAGTTATCAACTAGGAATAAACTCCCACCCACCTCCATAAATACTTATACAGAGCTCACTCCCCCCCAGGACCCCCGACCAGATGTGCACTACTGCAGTCTCTCCCAACCTGAGTTCCACGACACAAAGCAAAAGGCATTTAAGGTTGTTTACCTTTAAATTAACTTTTAGTATGCTGTAGAGAGTGATATGTGCAATTGGTTTTCATTTTTTATTATTTGTTTTTTTAGTTATTAACTTTTTATCCAGTCATTCGGTTGCTAGGACCCAAATTCCCCTAGCAACCATGCACTGATTTGAATAAGAGACTGGAATATTAATAGGAGAGGCCTGAATAGAAAGATGAGTAATAAAAAGTAGCAATAACAACGCATTTGTAGTCTTGCAGAGCACTTTGTTTTTTAGGTGGGGTCAGTGACCCCCATTTGAAAGCCCCCAGTAATTTTGGGTTTCTTTCTCTTTGAATGCATGTCAGTATTTTTCATGTAACCCTGCACCCTCATGGGAAATGAGGCCACATATGAGAAATATAACTATGGAATCAAAATATTTATTTAATAAATAATTAAATACAACAATAATAATTTGTAGCCTTATGAGCATTTGTTTTTTAGATGGGGGTCAGTGACCCCCATTTGAAAGCTGGAAAGAGTCAGAAGAAGAAGAAGGCAACTCAAAAACTATAAAAAAAAAATGAAGGTCATTCTATAACAAACAAGGGGCCGTATATATCAAGTCTGACCAAACTACTAGAATCCACGATAGTTATTATTAAAAAAAGCACAATTTATCGAATCGGGGACAACCCCAAATAAATCAAGCAAAAATCCGAATTATATGTTGTTTTTCCCAAAACACACGATTTTTTCCGGCTTTTTCCCGAAAAGCCAGACATTTTTCAGATTTGTTTTTTTGGGATTTTTAGGCTAATTTCATTGCAGATCACAGAAAATTCCAAATGGGATAGGCACCTCTCCCACTGACTTCGGTAGTTCTGAGATGCTGGATTTTCAGATTCTTCCTTTTTGCAGCCTCGGGGTATAATACATCCCGAATTAATTTCGAGGTTTTTTTTCCCACTAAAAATTTGGATTTTATAGTCAAAAAACTAACATTTTTCACATTAGGAATTTAATCAATAACCCCCTAAAAGTTAACTTAAAGGTGAACCACCACCTTTAAAGTGGGCAAATTAATGAAATTGTGATATTGTGCAGGGTGGATCAGTCCAATTGCTATCAGCGTATTTTTATTTAGGGCTCCAGCTGTTTCAGAACTACAACTCCCAGAATCCTTTGTCAGTATCCTGCAAAACCTTTGTCCCTATTCATGTGACCCTATGGTTCTGATCTTTATTGCTAGGATCTTGAAGGAGATTTATAGGATCTTAAGGGGCACCTTTATTGATCTGTGGACAAGTAAAAGGGTTGGGATCTTACCCTCCTGCTGCTTTGGCAATGCAAAAGACGGACTGTGGGAGATCATAAGAAAGGTAATGACCACTAAATAAATTCCAGTTCAAATACAAAGGGAAAGTACAATACAAGAATGAGTGGCCCTAGAAGCGACCAATCATTTTTCTACTAGACTCTTCAGTATATGAAATATATAGGGATGCACCAAATCCAGGATTCGGGTCAGGAATTGGGCAGGATTCAGCCTTTTTCAGCAGGATTCAGATTCAGCATTTGCAAATTAGGATTCGGTTCGGAATTCGGCCGAATCTTTGTGAAGGATTCGGGGGTTCGGCCGAATCGGTGCATCCCTAGAAATATATAAGCTCACAGTCCATGGTTTGTTGAAAAGTTAGAATAGGAATCCGGGGTGTCCAGAAAGTTTAGGGGCTCCAGTGGGGTGTAATATATATTTATGAAAACAAGTCTTACTCCCAAAGTTTAGAGGGGCCCTAAAATGAGTTTGCTGTGGGGCCCTTTATCTTCTAGTTGCAGCTGCTCAGATTCAGAGTCGTTTCCATTCTAGCACAGCATTGATCAGTCCAAACTTCTCCAAACTTTAGTTACGGCCGACATTGCGGTGGTGTGACAATTGGAGTTTAGCGAGGATGAGTATGGGTAAAAGCCACACATGTTGACTAATATTTGGAAGCAGCTTCTCGGCAGAGGCCTTAGTGCTGGGGACACAAGCCATGGCTGAGGCTCATGCACAAAGCACTTTAATGAACTCCAGGCTTGGCACCGGGGCTGAAAATATGAAACAGCTTTTCTCAATATGGGAGAGAAATCTTTGATAAGCGGAAGGGGGGGGATGCCGGTTCAATAGTCGGTGTGACATCTGTCAGGCTGCTGCCGTCTGAAGCCCCTTTATCTGGACCTGCGCTCACAAAAGATCTCTGTTAATTGGCTGCTGGCAAGAAGATAAAAAGAAGGGTGCGCGTGCTCTGCCACTTCTCAGGTGCCTGTCTCCAGCACATTGTGCAAATATGTTGCATTGGTCTCCCTCTCGCACGCCTACCAAGTACACACTCCCACCGTATGACACTTTAGCTCCCTCTTGTGTTGCTGATTGTAATAACGCTTTGACCTGAGCCTTCTGAGGCTCACAGTAGAGGTATAGGATCCGTTATCCAGAAACCTGTTATCCAGAAAGCTCTGAAATATGGAAAGGCCATCTCCCATAGACTCCATTTCATCCAAATATTCCACATTTTTAAAAATGATTTCCCTTTTCTCTGCTGTAATAAAACAGTAGCTTGTACTTGATCCAAACTAAGATATAATTAATCCTTATTGGAAGAAAAAACAGCCTATTGGGTTTATTTAATGTTTATATGATTTTATAGTAAACTTAAGGCATGAAGATCCAAATAACAGAAAGATCCATAATCTGGAAAAGCCCAGGTCTCAAGCATTCTGGATAACAGGTCCCATGCCTGTACTGGATATAGGGTTCTGTCTGGGTTACATTTTTGTATTGGTGCAGGTGCAATACTGGCATCAGATCAATTGATCCATAGAAGCCAATCAGCAGGCAGAGTGGACTGGGAAACAAATATCAGATTTTTTCCATGTGTCCCGTATATCCGCAGGAACTTCCATGTGCAGGAAACCTATAGCATGTTCCTCTTTGATCTGCCCCATGCCCTCGCTCATTGCCCCATTTCATTCTGCCAAAAGTGAGTGAAACTGGCACATCTCTGCCCCAATGTGTTTCCTAAACTCTGGCCCTGGTCTGGACTACAAAATACACTCAGCAGAATTTTGCCTCAATTTACTAAGGCCATTGCCCCAGACCGAGTGCCCTGCACATTGCCCACTTACCCACCCGGGCTGCTGCTTTGGGGCCCCCAAACCCCTTAGACCCCCCCATGCCACAACCCCCCTCTGGACAACCGGGGGCCGGAAGGGAGTTCAGGGAGCAGCGATAATAGCGGTTCTGGGCCAGCAGGGCCCACAAGGGCCTGGGGCCTTTTTTCTTGGTGTCCCACCAGCCCATTCTGACCCTGGTTTGCAGTTTGACTTCATTATCCCTGAAAGGGTTAATGCCCTATTTATTATTTCAGGGAAGTAATGACAAAACAATTCACTTATCTCCCCGCTCTCTGCTGTGGGACTAGATGGCAGGAAGTGTCCTCTAAATGCACATCCTCTGCTTCTGTTATTTCATTCTCATAGATAAAGGCATCCCAAACCCAAACAGTAAGAAGCCACATCTTATGTAACCCGTACTACTCCCAGCGCCCCCTGGCACAAACACAGCTGAGGTCATACACTAACATGGTGCCAGTGCTCAGTATTCTACACCAACCAATCAGCACTTAGTTTTAATAAGACTGGTGCAGATACAATGAAGAAAGCACATTTCTGATTGGTTGTTCCAGGGGACATATTGTAGCACTTGAAGAATCACCACACTACACTATTACTGAATAATACAGATGTTAAAGTGGTGGGTCCCCTTAACGTTAACTTTCAATATGTTATAGAATGGCTCAAGTTTTCAATTGGTCTTCTTTTTTTATAGTTTAAAGTCACTGACCCCAATTTAAAAACAAATGCTCTCTAAGGCAGCAAATGTATGGTTATTGACGCTTGTTGTTATTCTCCTATTCATATGCCAGTCTCTTATTCAAATAAGTGCATGGTTGCTAGCGTAATTTGGATCATAGCAGCCAGATGGTTAAAATTGCAAACTGGAGAGTTGCAGAATAAAATAACTCGAAAACCACAAATGATAAAAAATGAAAACCAAATGCAGCTTAAAACAGAATATTATTCTTTATGTCATACTAAAAGTTAATTTAAAGGTGAACACCCCTTTAAGCATAAACTGGATCTTTATGTCATACTAAAAGTTAATTTAAAGGCGAACACCTGAAATCCTGGGCAAGGGAACATCGTTTCATTTGCATTGGGCAAATACAAATCCCCAGACCCTCTCAATACAAGAGATGGACAAGGTGCATATTTCCCCTTTGAGAGAAGAACTACAGTCAGGGCAGTCCTGTCCAGTGCAGGGGGCCCAGTAGAGATTTTTAAGTTTTAACCCTAAAACTCGGACTGAAGGGACTGGGTGCATATTTCCCTATGAAGACTAGGCTAGCAATCCAGTGCAAGAGACGAGCAGAGTGCTCATTAACTCAGACCAGCAATGCAGTGCAAGACACAAGCTGGGTATATACAGTATTTCCCCAAAAATCAAAATGGAAGTGATGGGCTTAGTACCCATTACTAGTGATGGGCGAAATGTTTTCGCCAGGTTCACCGCAAAAAGACTCCCATAGACTCCAATGGGTGAAAAAAATTGTTGTGTGTCAAAAAAAACAGTGTCACCCATTGACTTCAATGCATTTGCCATTTTGCCAATTTTAGGTGAAGCGAAATGGGTCAGAGTCACTCATCACTACCCATTATATCAGCCTGGCTACACCAAGAATGACTTACAAGGGAGTGAGTGTCTGACTAGGGTTGAGGTCCTGGCCCACCAGGGCTGCCATATCAGGGGTCTGAATCAGGCTGGACTGGCAATCTGAGGGGCTGCTGTAAGTTGACATAGACAGTCACTATTTATTGGGCTGGTGGGGGGCAGCTTGGTCCTCTGTGTACTTGGAATGCCAGGGCCTATTGTGAATCCCAGTCCAGACCTACCTGCATGCACCCGCTACAGACCTCCGACTCCCGCACCGACAACTTCAGGGCCCCTCTTCGGCAGCTGCCAGCAAAACTGGCAGGCAGGTCAGGCAGGTGGGTGCAGATCTGGGTCAGCAGGGCCTACGATGGATGGGGCCCACCGGGATTTTTCCCGGTGTACCGCCAGCCCAGTCCAACCCTGGATAAGAGGAGTCAGCACTCAAGTAGGTACTCTACAGGAGAATATCCAGGCCTGGATTTGCCAGCTGGGCACCCCAAGGCTAGGTCCCCCTTGGAAGGTGCATCTGCCCCTCAGACTCCTGCATGCTCACTTCTGCTCCTCCCAACCTCCTGTTTGCTCATTTATGCTCTTCTGATTTTTGGGACTTTGTAAAAAAAATGTAGAAACTTCTACTCCTTAATTTGTGTCGTCCTAGACCAAGCCTTTGTTGCCTTACCACAAAATCTGGGCCTGAAAATATCAGAGGTGAGAACTTCAGGGATGGACTATGTATTGTAATACCTTTTACTGTCTTATTATAACAATTGAGGCTGGAGTGGTGGTGACGTTATGGAACTGTGTGGCCTCTTTAGTGTCTAAACAAGCATCAGCCCTGTGGGAAGAGTCAATCAGTCTCAACTCAATCAGAATCTAATTGTCCTCCCATCAAACTAAAAGGGTTACTGTAGTGGCTATGAGATAGAAGACTTGCTATAGAGAGACAGGGCTGGATAAAATCCAAAGATAATAAAGGAATAAGTCTAGTAGCTCAATGTGCCAGATTCAAGGGCGGAAGAATGAGAGTTTGTAGAATAATAGACAAATGGGACTCTCAGTATTATCCCTGTCTGTTTCCCCCGTGTAATGACATTGGTGCTAAATCTGTACAATTCCACATATATTTTCTCACAATGCAGAATTATTTTTTTAGTAGAATTCCCTGACTGTTTGATCTGCCGCTAGGAGCAAGACTTATATAATACAAAGCATGAGGGTTGTTGTTAATGTCGCACAAGTTGTATCATTATGGGCTTTGCTGAACAATGTAATATGTAATGTAAGGGTTTCCTTGTCACTTATAGTGCTGCACCCTGGGCCTTGCACCCAGCAGTGATTCTGGGGCTGCTGCCCCCCTCCTCTCCCGATCCGCGCTTAAAAATTAGCGTCAGAGCGGGTTTAAGGGGGCAGTATCGCCAGTGCATTGAGCGCAATAGCGCTCTTTGCTCTAGCGGAGCCGAATTTCTGGGTTAAAACCCGGAAGTACGGCTCTTAAAGTTACAAGAGGCGGCTTTTTGCCGTACACCAGAAGTATTGATGCTCAAGCACCTTCCATATTGTGTTTAAGGGGGTTATTTATTAAAGTCCAAATGCCCAAAACTCAAAAAAAAAATTTAGTAAAAAGAACCTCAAATTTTTCGGTATTAATTAAACCCCAAGGATGGAAAAAGTCTGAATCCGTAAATCCGGCACCTCAGACCTTGTGTATAAGTCAATGGGAGAAGTACCAAAGATATCCTGATCTGCGCTGGGTTTTCTGAAATCTGAAATTTTGTGGTTTTCAGACAAGACATCCGAAAAATTCTTACAATTCAAATTTTCGTACGATTTTCATAATTTTTCAGAGTTTTTTTTACAAACTGTAATTGTTTTGGTAAATGAATGAATAAATAAGTGGAAATAACCTGTGTGGATTTGGTCAGAGTACATTTTAGAAAATAATGAGATAAATTCAGATTTTGATAAACTATTAATGCAACAGGTGCTGTGTTTCATCCCTCTTGGTCTTAAGTAATGGGAGGGTATGATCTGAATTGTATTTATATATATGCAAGTCTGTGTATCTGTCTTTTGGAGGCCTGTGATTAAGTGCTGGGTAAGCATGAAACGCATTAGGCTTTTTTTTTTTACGGGGAGGGGATGAATGATTTTTAACATGTCTGATGTAATTTTTTAAAACTTTCAATGGTGCAAGAGCATATTTATAGTTTGATTATTTTTTGGCAATGTCTTTGCACTTGCAAATACAGATAAAAGGGGGAATGTAATTAAAAATCGCAAGCATTATTTAAATTTGAGTTTTTGAGAATGTTTATCGATTATCACAATGTCAATTAGTTCGCTAGCGAATATTACATCTCTAAGCATAGGTTAGCGTCAACACCTGTTTCGTTAAATATTTTGATGAAAAATACACTTTGTGGTGGCGCAAAAGCCATTTGGTTACAAACTTTGAGAAGAAGTTGGTCAAAAAGGATGCAAACATGGTCGCTAACATTCGCAATGGTCTTTGTGATTGCCCTAACAAAGCATTTTACATTCCCCTGAGAGGATCTATTATTTTGAATGCTTGGGACCTGTTTTCTGGATAAGAGATCTTTCCATAATTTGGATCCCTATACCTTATCATCAATATATTTCGCTAAGGAAATCATCTAAACATTAAATAAATCCAATGGAATTGTCAGTGATGTGTTGTCCAAGGCCAGAACAGCCAAACCAACAGGGTTTTTAGTGGTGCCTGGCAATGAATCACCTCTTCTTTGGGCAAAAAATCTCCCCAAACTGTCTCCCCGCCGGGCAACTTTGGAAAATGAAGCTATCCGAGTGCCATCCTGCCAGTGATTTAGATTGTAGCCAGCGGGGAGGCAGTTCGGGGATAATAGTCGCCTGGAGAAGAGGTGATTTGTTGTCGGGCAACTAAATCTCCTCGAATCGTCTCGTCTGTCTCTGCCCTTAAAGGGATACTGTCATGGAAAAAATCTTTTTTTTCAAAATGAATTAGTTAATAGTGCTGCTCCAGTAAAATTCTGCACTGAAATCCATTTCTCAAAAGAGCACACAGATTTTTTTATATTCAATTTTGAAATCTGACATGGGGCTAGACATATTGTCATTTTCCCAGCTGCCCCAAGTCATGTGACTTGTGCTCTGATAAACTTCAATCACTCTTTACTGCTGTACTGCAAGTTGGAGTAATATCACCACCCCCTTTTCCCACCAGTAGCCAAACAAAAGAACAATGGGAAGGTAACCAGATAGCAGTTCCCTAACACAACATAACAGCTGCCTGGTAGATCTAAGAACAGCACTCAATAGTAAAAACCCATGTCCCACTGAGACGCATTCAGTTACATTAAGATGGAAAAACAGCAGCCTACCAGAAAGCATTTCTCTCCTAAAGTGCAGGCACAAGTCACATGACCAGGGGCAGCTGGGCAATTGACAATATGTCTAGCCCCCTGTCAGATTTCAAAACTGAATATAAAAAAATCTGTTTGCTCTTTTGAGAAATGGATTTTAGTGCAGTATTCTGCTGGAGCAGCACTATTAACTGGTTCATTTTGAAAAAAAATTTTTTTCCCATGACAGTATCCCTTTAAGAGCAACACAAACAGTTTACCGTATATACTCGAGTATAAGCCGAGTTTTTCAGCATCCAAAATGTGCTGAAAAAGTCTACCTTGGCTTATACTAGAGTCAGTGGGCAGTAGCTGAGATTGCAGTCACTTTTAATCATTCCTATAACAACAGTTCGCTTGGGGAGAGACTGCAATATCACACAACACCCTCTGTTGGTTATATGAAAGAATAACAGTGACTGCAATATCACAAAACCCGCTCTGTTGGTTATATGAAAGAATAACAGTGACTGCAATATCACACAGCGCCCTCTGTTGGTTATATGAAAGCATAACAGTGACTGCAATATCACACAGCACCATCTCTTGGTTATATGAAAGAATAACAGTGTGCCCTCTGTTGGTTATATGAAAGATTAACAGTGACTGCAATATCACACAGTGCCCTCTGTTGGTTATATGAAAGATTAACAGTGACTGCAATATCACACAGTGCCCTCTGTTGGTTATATGAAAGAATAACAGTGACTGCAATATCACACAGCGCCCTCTGTTGGTTATATGAAAGATTAACAGTGACTGCAATATCACACAGCGCCCTCTGTTGATTATATTAAAGAATAACAGTGACTGCAATATCACACAGCGCCCTCTGTTGGTTATATTAAAGAATAACAGTGATGGCAATATCACACAGCGCCATCTGTTGGTTACACGAAAAATTAACAGTGATGGCAATATCAAACAGCACCCTCTGCACATGGTAGTGGGACAGTGGGACAATGCACACAGTAATCCATTTGGCGATTTTCTGTCACCATCAACTTTGCAAAGAAGTCCAGTTGATTGCTGGGGGGATCGCTTTGGCGGAATGTGCGCTGCTGGGAGACAGGGCTGTAGTTGTGTCTAGGCTTATACTTCAGTCAATACGTTTTCCCAGTTTTCGTAGGTAAAATTAGGTACCTCGGCTTATACTCGGGTCAGCTTATACTCAAGTATATACGGTAAGTGTCACAGGAGGAAAACTTGCACATCTCTTGAAGACACACACCCCCTGTATTGCTAAGCTTTGCCCCTTCGGCTTCTTTAATTGAAAGGTAAAACCTTCACATTTTCAAGTTAAGGGAGAACAATAAAGGTACTAGGTACACTGTATCTATTATCCAGAAATCTGTTATCCAGAAAGCTCTGAATTACGGAACTGCTGTCTCCCATAAACTTCATTTTATCCAAATGATACAAATTTAAAAAATGAATTTCCTTTTTCTCTGTAATAATAAAACAGTAGCTTGTACTTGATCCAAAATAAGATATAATTAATCCTTATTGGAAGCAAAATCAGCCAATTTGAATTTATTTAATGTTTACATAATTTTCCAGTAGACCTAAGCAATGAAGATCCAAATTACGGAAAGATCCATTATCTGAAAAAACCCAGGTCCCGGGCATTCTGAATAACAGGTCACATACCTGTAGTATTTTGATGATGTTCACATACCTAATGTGCCAAAAAAGGGACATTTTGTGCAGATAGAAAGGAGCAAATATAACATAGGTATCAGCCCCAATATACTGTACAATAAATATGGAATGGAATTTTTCCAGATAAGGAATCTTTCCATAATGTGAATCTTCATACCTTAAGTCTAGTAGACAAGTATTCAAACATTAAATAAACCTAATAGGCTGTTTCTGGAGGCAAGTTTTGGTTGCATAAAAACCAGGTGAACCTCCTGTAGGCTGTTAGTCCAAATAGTCAATGACAGCCCTTTTTTGGCACCTCCAGGGATCTATATTCATGCTTGGAACGCTCCCCGACTCTTTTTACATTTAAAGGAGAAGGAAAGGCTTGGTGCACTTGGGGGTGCCAAATGTTAGGCACCCCAAAGTGATTGTATTGACTTACCTGAAACCCTGGGCTGGTGCTCCTATCAGCAGAAAACCGCACCAGCCCGGGGTTATACCAGTAAGCACCACGGAGCGATCCTCTTCCTGCTTCTTCTATCTTCAAATTTCCCAGGGCAAACGCATGCACAGTTGAAATAGCCGACTTTTTAGTTAAAGTTCTGCCTTTCGTTCTACTGCACAAGTGCAGCCGTGCAAAGAAATCGCAAGACGGAAGAGAACATTTGGCACCCCCAAGTGCACAAAGCCTTTCCTTCTCCTTTAAATGTGGCTCATGGGTATAAACACTTGCAGACCCCTGTTTTATGGTGTCTAAGCTTCTCAGTTCCTCAGGTTTATACAGGGTAAGAAAAAACATGACTTTGCATGTAGAGTTTAGATATACAAAAATGTGGGCTTCCGGCCATTTCCTAACTACAACATTACAGTTTTTCAGGTGTTGTGGGGAGGTGGGTTGCTGTGAATTATAAATCTGCAATTTCAGGGTGACCAGTTGTGGACCCCTAATGGACAACATTCGTCCAAAGTTACTTTCCGTGTATGTATAATATTGACGTTCCATTGTGACACCATTTGACCAAAACTGGAAGTGAAATTGCTTATCAAAATCCCCCTCTGCCACTCTATTTATTGCCCTGTTGTTGTTGGACCATCTCTGCGCCCTGTAGACGTTTTTACAAATATCTTCAAAATAAAAACATAAAATTTTGTGCTGTAGCGATTAACAATACCAAAAAAAAAAAAGAAAAAAGAAAATTCAATCCTCAAGAGACGCGCTACAATGAACCCAGACAAAAACATTTCTGGCCAGCTATTCCTGACATCTGTATCCTGCCTGAACTTTTGCACATCATTTATACGCTACACGCTGTCACACCTGCCCATGCAGACTTGGACATTTGACACTTGGAAAAAAAATTATATATATATATCTCCTAGCACGTATCATCCAGAAAAACACCATTGTTTTTAAGTTCTCTTATCTCGCTGCTCCCAAATATCCTGTTGCTTCGAGCAAGTGAGGCCAGGACCAATAGAATTCTCTTCCTGCCACTGGCTGACTTCATTTCCCAGCCTTAGCACAATCTCATCCGCTCCAAACAACCCCATCAAATCTACTTTCTGCTCAGAGCGAAGCTATAATTATTATTTTTTTTTTTACCAATAATAATCCAATTTTAAAACTGTTTGGGAAGATGGCTAGCACCATTAAGGTAAGATACCTTTTGTTTTTGTTTTCTCTTCTTCATGTTCACTATTTTTGAAATTAAAAATTCATTTTTATCAAAGACAGATAAGTCTGGTTCGGGAAACACCCCCAACTGCCACAATAGCAGGCAACAAGATTTCCTCTGCCGTGCCTAGTAAATTTCCTTTTTCCTATCCCAACCATCCGCAAGCTTTAAAAACTTCAATCTCTGCAAAACTGTATATTTTTAAAATTTCAGCTTGAATAGTGTGGACCCGCCGTGCAATTTTTCTATCATTTTTTTCCCTTTTCACTTAAAACGTTTTGAATTTTTTTGGTTTTGATACAGACATTCGTGTCTGTTTTTTTCTTCGGATGGTTGGACATTGGAATGACTTTCTATCATAAACAAAACAAGCTTATGGTGCATTTATTTTGCCATGGGGTTTTTGGAAGCGACAATTTTCCAAGAGACTGTTCTTCCCTAATTCAGTTTGCATATTTGGATTTAATGAAAGATGCAATATAATAGCCTTAATAAGAGTTTTGTTTTTACCTTCCTTATGGGATGTAGTTGAACGTTGTTCAATTGTTTGAAAAGTACGGTTATGCAAGCTTAATGGTGAATGTATTCATTTGTGGTTTTACTCTAAGATTTCCATAAATTTTAGTTTTTGCAGGTTATCATTCTTTGGAATATTTTTTGCTAAAGGTTTATTGTTGACTACATTAATTAATAGCAACTATGAAGTTTTAAAGGTAACTAGACCTTCATTTTGGATCTTAATTGAATGTGGAATTGTACAGGTATGGGATATGTTATCCGGAAACCCGTTATCCAGAAAGCTCAGAATTCCACAAAGGCAGTATCCCATAGACTCCCATAGACTTTAGATTATTTGTTATAATCAAATAATCTAAATTTTTTAAAATGGTTTCCTTTTTGTTTATACTAAAAAAACAGTACCTTGTTCTTGATCCAAACTAGGATATAATTAATCCTAATTGGAAGCAGAACTGGGTTTATTTAATGTTTATATGAATTTCTAGAGTACTTAAGGTTTGAAGATCCATATTATTGAAAGATCCGTTATCCGGAACCCCAGGTCCGAGCATACTGGATAACAGGTCCAATACCTGTATATAGATGTCGATAAAAAAATATAACATTTGGACTGATCATTCATAACAGATCTTTTAGGTGAGTGCATTGGTTTGGATTATATACGATACTACCAATATATTTTTAACCCTTTTATGTTTATCAAAAGAAATAATATAATAATGATGTCATTATACTGCTTTTATTAGCACAATGCAAATTGCCATATCAATAGTAAAATATAAAAGGGGGTTCAGCCAAAATACTGTTAAATTGCCTAGGATCTAAGCAAAAAAAAAAAAAAATTTTAATTATTTCGTTCTTTTGAAACTGCTTATGGTAAATACCTTGTAACAAATACAGGTGTGGGATCAATCCTCCTAAATTACGGGAAGGCCATCGCCCATAGATTCCGTTTAAAACAAATAAATCTAAAATTGTTAAAAATCATTTCCATTTTCTCTGTAGTAATAAAACAGTAGCTTGTACTTGATCCCAACTAAGATATAATTAATCCTTATTGGAAGCAAAACCAGCCTATTGGGTTTATTTATTGTTTACATGATTTTCTAGTAGACTTAAGTTATGTACATCCAAATTACAGAAAGATCCATTATCCAGAAGGCCCCAGGTCCAGTGAATTCTGGATAACAGGTCTCATATCTATGTAGTGTGTTAGAAAAGGAAAGAAAAGTTAAAAAAATTAAAGAGGAAAAATATAATAAAAAATTAAAAAATATTTTTAATAATGTATAATTTAAAAATACATACAAATATACTAAAAAAGTGAAGGAGAAAACATCTTTTTTTTCATTTTTTTTAAAGTATTTATTGTTTAATAATGATTTCAAAATACATAAAACAAGAATTTAAGCAAGCTGATTTGTTTTAGAAGAAAAAGTGTTTATTTGGAACAATGAAGCCGTCCAACAAAATATTTATATCGGCTCTGCACGTCTGTTCTGTCTTGATAAGGATTTATTATTGTTGTTTCATATGGTAACAAAAGCTTGTGGAGAAATGATGCATTGAAACAGAGATATATTAAATAAGTCAGAGCTGCAGGTTTTTTTTGGAGGGGTGGGGGAATGTTTAAAAGATATACAGTATAGCATAAATCTAAAAGTGGGAAAATAAAAGGATACAGGTTATACAGGTATGGGAGCTGTTATCCAGAGTGCTTGGGACCTTGGGGTTTCTGGATAACGGATCTTTCTGTAATTTGGATCTTCATGCCTTAAGTCTACTAGAAAATCATGTAAACATTAAATAAACCCAATAGGCTGGTTTTGCTTCCAATAAAGATTAATTATATCTTAGTTGGGATCAAGTACAAGCTACTGTTTTATTATTACAGAGAAAAAGGAAATCATTTTTTAAAATTTGAATTTAGTGATGGGCGAATTTCTCCCTTATTCGCGAAGTTCACAAAACTAAACTAAAATTTTGGCGCCCGGGTCAATTCACATCAATTTTTACGCCACCGTTAAAGTCAATGGGTGTCCGAATAGTGTTGATGTGCGCTGGTTTTGACATGACAGTTTTCCAAAATTTTTTGACCGAATTTTGAGTTTCACGAATTTATTTGCCGGTGGTGAAACACGGAGATTAGCCGCGAATTTGCGCCTGCCGAGTTTATTCACCCATCACTATTTGGATTATTTAGTTAAAATGGAGTCTATGAGAGAGAGCCTTTCTGTAATTGGAGTTTTAGGTTTCCAGATACCTGTACTGCTAATGCTTAGTTAGCACTGTAAATCAAGTACAAGCCTAGGATCTATTATACAGAATGCTTGGGACCTGGGTTTTTCCAGATAAACATTAAATAAACCCAATAGGATTGTTTTCCCACCAATATGGATGCATGCAGCTTAGTTACCATCAAGTACAAGGTGCGGTTTTATTATTACAGTGAAAAGGGATTTTTTGTAAACTGGAGTATTTGTGAAATGTTCTTCCCATTATTTGGAACTTTCTGGAAAATGGTTTCCCAGACAAGGGATCCCATACCTGTATACCAAACCATTCCGTGCTTCCAGTTGTAGTTGGATTGATACTTTTTGCCCTAAAGTCATTGGGAAGTCAACATTCAGAACTCAAGTTGTGGAGCAATATTGAGTTGGTGTAACTATTGAATTATGTGGTTTCAAATGAGTCCTATTAATATTTGACCAACAGCCAGAACTAAGGCTATTTCTTGCTTTCTCACTTCTGTCTTTCCCCTGCCTTGTTATCTATGAGTTTGAAAGCATATAAGAGTCTATAGTCTTCTGTGTTCTTACCCAGAATTAGCCCTGATTTGATCACTGGTATCATATATTCTTCTAAATCATAAATAGTTAGCTCCTTGGCAGCTTCCATGATATTATCCAACGTGTTGACTATACATATATAACGTAACTCCTGTAGATTGCCAGGTCCTCCAGCGAGGCCTTCTAGCTGTCTTCTGAAACAGATTGCTAAGTACAGGTTTTCTTCTGCAGTAACCAACCTTTAATAAAGAATGTATATGGCTAAAATTCTAAAGGATCCTTATAAAAAGTTATTGTTAACCTAAATTGTTCCTTGTTTCTTGATATCTCTAGAACTAACTCTACTAGATTCTTCTAGGCTTCTTCTAGAACTTCTTACAAACCACTTGTGACTAATGATATGTTTTCCAAAATAAGATTCTTTTCAGGTGCCAAATGTGTGTGTATCCTGATATCCTTGTGCTGTTTTCTTGCTATACAGCAGCTTTTGGCCTGGTCATATATTGTATCATCTAGAAGGGATAAGGGCCACAATATTGCGCAGCACAAACCAACCCTTTTTTCTGTTAGGCAGATGTTGCATTTCTAATGTGCTAACTCATGTGCAAGTGACATTTTGAGGTTTGTGGTTATTACATAGCTTTATTATGTGTCAGACATTCCTATATGACTGAGTGTTGTAACTGACACACACAGTAACCACTGATATAGGTGGGGGGGGGGGGGCTCACCGTGAATGGGTCGGTTTATGGCAGAAGGTTCCTTATTTTAACTTGTTTAATGCATAACTTAACATAAACAGAAATTACACAATTTGCATCTACTGTACGTACAGTTTTTGGTCAACACATTTTGTAATCGCATAATTACATGTATTTCTGTAATATTTTGTTTACACTTTATATTTTGTTTGTATACAATTGAAGCTGTAATTTCTAACCATAATGCAAACTTTTAGTGCCAATGGTGCTCAGGGCATACAAAGCACACAACCCAAATCTCCCCCTAACTGGCCTTCAGGCTGGCCCCCCTTAGCTCATAACAAGGTTACAGATATATAGAAACATTGGGGTTACAGTCACCCTGCTATAGTTCCAGGGGTATCCAGGACACAAATGACACTCACCCCAAATCTTCCCCTAAGTGGTCTTCAGACTGGGTCCTCTTAGCTCCAAACAAGGTTACAGATATATAGAAACATTGGGGTAACAGTCACCCTACTATAGTTCCAGGGGTACCCAGGGCACGAATAAGCACTCAACCCACATAAAATTACATACTTATCTCTTATGAGATGCTAAAAACCTATTCCACAATTACAATAAGAAATATGGCTATGATTCCACTAAACCTCTATTACCTGCTGGTGATGTTACCAGATAAGGCTTCAGCCCTACCTGCACCTTCCTTCGATCCTGCCTAACTTGCCTAACTGTCTGTCTCAGTCCCAGGCCCAGCTAGCTAGAAAGCGGGGGGGGGGGCACGGGGCACCCACTTGTAGCAGCCAGCACCCCCGGTTCTGCAGCAGTCAGTGGGCACAGAATTTTTTTTTTTCTTAAATTAAAAACTTCAGGCTCAGCCAGGGGTCCAGCAGCAGCAGTGCACAAGGTGCACCACTCGGCCGGGCCCAGCAACAGCTGTAGAGCCAGCCTGCGCCTGAAACAGAAACAGTCTGTCTATGAAATAATTTTTGCTGTCAGCCTGCATTGCAGTCAGAGACAATTTGCAGCCTGCAGACATTGTAATAATTTTTGTAGCCTGCAAACAGTGAAATAATTTCTGCAGACAGTAAAATAATTTTTGTAGCCTGCAGACAGTATGATATTTTTTGTAGCCTGCAGATAGAGAAATAATTTCTGCAGACAGTGAAATAATTTCTGCAGACAGTAGAATATTTTTGTAGCCTGCAGACAGTGAAATAATTTCTGCAGACAGTAAAATATATATATATATATATTTTAAGGAAAATAAAATAAGGGGTACTAGTACTACTGACTGACGTGCAGGTCCAGGGCACAACACAGAAAAAATATTGAAGAAAATATAAAAGCAAACAACTAACTAATAATTCAAAAAATTGTCTTCAGCTGCACCCATGTCCCTGACTAAAATAAAAAGAAAGTGAGTCACTGGCGCATAATCCACCCATTCTTACCTGCCACTGCCTAGAGGCTGTAAAGGTCCACTCCATATTTAACTTTTAGACCAGTATAGCACCTTGTCTATTGTGTCACTTTCCCCTGCTGCAGGTGCACCCTATTACTAATAATAATACGCTGTGTAAATATGCTAGCATCATGTGCCATTGCCTAAGCTTTAAACCGCTAGCGTATTTATATGGCGGCTTTTTTTTTTAAAAAAATGTGTCAAAATATGACCCTGCCCTGGAGGGGGACTCTGTGCAAAGTGTAGCCAAGGGGCCCCACATGTCCTTAATCCGCCACTGGGCGAATATGTCTGCTGCCTATATTGCACCAAAGTGCTGCCACAGCATAAACCTAATGATAAAATGCCTGCAGACAGATACTTCCTTTGTTAATTTCCCATAGAGATAACTCGCCAAACAGGGAGGGCCAATTAAGGAAATGCTCCCAATAGCAACTTCCTGTTGAATAGTTTTCTGTTCATGATCTACTTTAAAGGTAGCACAACCGTATCATCCAATGCGATTGGAAGGGAACAAAGTCAGCATCAAACAGGGGTGTTTATGTGAACTCTGCCATTGTTTTTCTATTTTACAATGCATTTTTTTTAATGGGAATCACAAACACTCGGCCACTTCCTTTAGAAAGGACCAACAACCCCTTTCCCAAACTCATCCAACTTGAATCAGGATGTTCAAGGTCTTTTGCCTATCAACATCCAGCATGTTCTGGCACACATCCCAACACAAAATGCTGAAACACAATGAAATGAAACAGGGCATTGTAGGTGATCATAGACCTTGTGCACAGTTCTCATGTTGGTTTCCAATCACAGATGTGTGAAGTTGCATGTGCTGTTTTTCTGCATGCTAGGAAAGCACTTCTACTTCTATATTACCATAAGATCGTTACTGTGGTTTCTATATATCTTACCTGTCCAGCCCTTATATGGCCATCTTTACGGCCCTCTATCCAACAGAAAAATTAAGTCTGACCAATCGACGTCTGGCTGATTTCTGGCAAGATATCGATTGGGTAGGCCTGTCGCAGGGCCCTATACACGGGCATATAAAATGCTGAAACGGTCTAAAGGGCCTGAATCGGTAGCTTAAATGTGTATTGATAGCTTAAGAGTATTAAAGAGAATTGAAGTAGATGTCCTGGAAACCTATGCAGACATAAATGAAGACATGGGTGAGAGCAGGTGGTGTCTAGTAGAAAAGTTTAGAGATGGGTTTCTGCAAGGCCGTTCAGTAGAAGTTTGCAGTAGTCTAGGTGGGATAACGGCATGGATAAGTGTTTTAGTAGTTGCTTGGAAGAGAAAGTAGGTCATGGTAGTGTATACTACTTTTTGAATATTTTTTTTTGCTTTACACACATCATTATGATGATACAGTGTAGGCTTTCACCATGGGGTTTCATATCAGGTTGACTATGTTGCTGGTAGAGACCTCTTGGTCCCTAACCTTATCTGCAGCGCTCAGATCTTTCCAAAACATTTTATCAATGTTAATCAGTAATCCAAGTGTAATTTATAAATTACAGCATTTAACTTGCATATACCTTGGGCCTATTTCAGGGCATTTCTATTTTTCACCATAAATGTCATTTTAGTCAATGGTTACAGTGCAAAGAACTGATTATGTAATCTAAGACATGTCCCTATAGCATGATATGTATGATATAAGCTACTTCTGTAGATGAAAGTACAGTAACTTTCCAAATCATTCCTTTTTCTCTGCTCCTCTTGTTCCAACTCCCATGCCTATGCCTTTTTAACTAGCATACCTCTTTCCTTATCATTCATTAATAAACACAGGTAAAGGTGTTGGGTAAGACATTTCCAAAGCATTATTATCAAGCCACAATTTTCAAACAAGTGATCTGTAAATTGTACCTGCTTGTTATATATGGTACTAGACTTGGTGCAGTCTTTGTGACCATCTTAAACTACTCATTAAAGGAGAACAAAACCTAATTTAATCGAAAAAACCCTTCCCTCCATTGGCCCCCTTACCTACTTTCTGCCTCCATAGTACCTTACTTAAAAAAGTGTGCCTGGCATTAATGTTGGCATATTCATGCAGAGTAGCCCAACGGAACTCTTGGGTGCCATCTTTAGTATCTACAGAATCCTTGGAGAAGTGAGCACTGAGCCCAAGATTGCAAAAGAAAAAGAAGAGGATCTGAAGATACTAAAGAGCTCTGCTGTGCTACACTGCATGCATATGTCAACGTTAATGCCAGAGACACTTTTTCAAGTAAGGTACTATGGAGGCAGAAAGCAGGGAGCGGGGGCAATGGAGGGAAGAGGATGGGGATTTTTTATTAACGGGGCTTTAGTTCTGCTTTAAAGAACTGCTAGGGGAAATCTAATACATGTTTGCTGACCAGATTAGTTGCTATGGGTTTATAGACCTAGTGGGTCTCTAGAAGACATTTCACTACTCATCTGAGCAGCTTCTTTAGTTCAACTGAAGGAATGAGTCGTTAAACATCTTCAATGATTACTCAGCAAGTCCAGTTGCTTCTACTAGATATAGACCTGGCACAGAATTTGCAATTATTATTACAGTTTAAGCAGGGAGTTCAGTTTTTGTTACTGCAGGTGAACTCAATGGGCTGTTATCACAGAGGTTTACATGGAAGTGTACATTAAAATGGCCTTCATCACCCTTGAGCTTTGTGTTTAGAATCAGATGCCCCATCTATATTTCCAGATATCCTGCTTTCTACAACTCATGGAATATCTGAAGTCATGTGAGCCTTCAGCTAAGAAGAAAAACAGTTTCAGTTGCACAAGTAATGTATAAATAGTCTGCTATCTGTGGCTTTTTGGAAGCAAAAATATGTTCAGTAAGTGATAATGGCATCTGGATAATCTTACGGTGGTCTGTGCGGTTGGGGGTTGCTCCACAAGCCTTCAGCCTGGCTTGGTCCCAATCCCTATTTGGCTCGGAGCTCTCTAATATATTTAACTTGGAAGACTTTGTTGGAATTAGGGTTAGAGAAATAACCAATTGTGAGCCTCCGTCTCAAATATTTAAATTCCATTATCTTAAGTGTGCAGGTTGTAGATTTTTTGTTCTGCCCTAGTGTGTTCAGGACTTCAGAACCGACTTTCTCTCCAATTTGCTGAAACATGCAGTGAGATTAGTTTCACACCCTGTATTTCTTTCCATGGATAGTGATTTAGCAATGACAGAGTCTGATAGTCTTGAACAGGGTCATGGGAATGCAGTAGCAATCTTTCCGTGCTGTGCATGGAAGTGTTCCACTGGGTTCCGTGCAATCTCCCTGCTGCCTGTCTGCCTGTTATCGCTTGAAATGGCTCATTCTTTCCAATAGTTCACTATTGACTACTGTTGTTTTAATCAATATTTATAATGGGCGTCTCCCACCTGCGATTTGTTAGCAAAGGCTGTCATGGGGGAGCAATATCAGTTAAGAGAAAAAGAAAAAGAAATTGTTACCATGACACCAATGTGAATTTATTTTTGTGTAGATCCAGGACCCACTTTGTGGTTGGGTTTTTGGGCAAAACTGACTTTGCAAGACCCCATTATAAAGTAGGATTATGAGACCTGGGGTATTTCAGCTGTTGTTGATGTACAGCTTTTGGGTGCTGGAGAGGTTTAGTTGGTGGAGGCCACAGGGGGATTTATGTGTTTATGAATGTATGCAAAACAGATGGTTTCATAAGTTCAGACATCTCAGGTCATTGTGCCTGTTCATGTGCTTTCAGAAAGAGCCAGTGCTGTACTATGGAACTGCTTTCTGATTGGCTATTGTTTCTCCTTCTCAATGTAACTGAAGGCGTTGTGGTGGGACATGGATTTTTACTATTGATTGCTGTTCTTATATCTACCAGGAAGTTGTTATCTAGTTACCTTCCATTGTTCTGCTGATGGGCTGATGGGGGAGGAGGTCATATCACTCCAATTTGCAGTACAGCAGTAAAGAGTAACTGAAGTTTATCAGAGCACAAGTCTCATGACTGGGTGCACCTGGGAAACTGACAATTTGTCTAGCCCCATGTCAGCTTTTTTGAAAAACAGATTTAATTGCAGAAGTCTGCTGGAGCAGCACTATTAACTGATGTCTTTTGAAGAAAACATGTTTTCCCATGACAGTATCCCTTTAAGTACTTATCTACTGCTACGTTATGTTTTTATATACAGCATGTTCTGATAATAGACTTCTAAAGTCCTAATAGTTCCACACTGCGTGACAAGCACTGATGCTAACGGTGACATCACTAACCAACATTTATATGGATGTATTTCAATGGATAAAAGTTTTAGTTTGACATATATATATATTATATAGTCAGCTCAGTTATACAGGGACCTCTGAGTATCACTCATATGTATTAAGAAATAATGTACCCCCTACTGTAAATGATAAGGATATTAGAAGTCACTGAGGGGTTCTGTAACCATATAAAGGCACAAGGCTGCAGGTTGAGTTATACAGGGAACTCTGAGTATCACTCATGTATTATAAGGCATAATGTACCCCCTACTAGGGATGTAGCGAACTGTTCGCCGGCGAACTAGTTCGCGCGAACTTCGACTGTTCGCGTCCGCCGAATGTTCGCGAACGTCGCGCGACGTTCGCCAATACGAGTTCGCGTTCGATTCGAACAAAAATCGTTCGACCATTCGACCATTCGATTCCTTCGACCGCTAAAATCGAAGGATTTTCGTTCGAATCGAACGATCGAAGCCATTCGATCGAATGAAATCATTCGATCGAATGGCTTCGATCGTTCGATTCGAACGAAAATCCTTCGATCGAACGATTAAAATCCTTCGATCGTTCGAATCGAACGATTTTGCGGATGTTCGAAGTTCGCGAACTGTTCGCGAACTGTTCGCATTTTTGCCGGTGTTCGCGAACGGCGTTCGCGAACACATAAACGGCAGTTCGCTACATCACTACCCCCTACTGTAAATGATAAGGATATTAGAAGTCACTGAGGGGCTCTTTGACCATATAAAGGCACAAGGCTGCAGGTTGAGTTATACAGGGAACTCTGAGTATCACTCATGTATTATAAGGGATAATGTACCCCCTACTGTAAATGATAAGGATATTAGAAGTCACTGAGGGGCTCTGTGACCATATAAAAGCACAAGGCTGCAGGCTGAGTTATAAAGGGAACTTTGATTATCTTTCATATATTATAAGGGATAATGTACCCCCTACTGTAAATCATAGGCAGCAATGTGACAACCCCACTCAAAGTGCTGCCTACTGATTGGTTACCATAAGGACATTTTATTATATTAAAGCAGCAAAGGACACCAGTAACCATTTCATCTGTACTGTGATTATTGGCTCAAAGGCCGCCATATTGTTTCCAGCACCAATATACTGGTATTTTTCATTTGGAACACAATAAGCGTAATCATCATTTTCCATCTCTCTTAAATATGTTTTGTTTCCCCCAACTCTTTTCTCTGTGGCACGAATGTAATGCATTAGCTGTAATCTCAAAGGATCATACAGCCTATTCACCATGAAACGCAAAGATGCATGTTTAGTTTAAGTGGGGGGAAAAAGAGTATCCTGCGCCTTTAATGTTGTTTATAACGGTTAAACACAGCTTGTCAGGTGAAGGTTAATAGCTCTCCAGCTCAGGCTCCTCTAGGCACAGATGGGTTATCAGTACTGAACACTCGTTACAAGATTAATCTCATTTCCAACAAGACTTCCTCTTCCTTCAACTGATTTCTGCTCAGCCATTTGACCTGTCATCGGCCGTTCGGAGCTGGGTGGATATGCCAAGGGCCCACTCAAGTGTTTCGCTGTGCCAAACAATGAAAAGAAGCACATCCTATCGCAAGGGAACATCTTTAGACTCGAGTCCGTTTGAAAGGCCGGGATTTTTAGAAACAATTAAAATTAGCAGCCAATTTAATGAGATCCCCCCCATTAACGCTATTCCCACTTCGCATGTTTGGAATCACCTCTAATGGATTTTTATTGTTTGTTGGGTCGTTCAAAGTATTTGTCTTTCCCAATTATTTAGTCACTTCTAAGGAATTCAAGCCTTTTGTGGTTTATTATATTCCAAGGAGCCTGATTGTAAGAGATAAGAGGCCTCATTCATGTCCGCAAGTGCAGTTGGTAACTTGTGCCCTTCTCGGCAGGGAGTAAAACTACTTTCATTGAAGGTGCTTGCGTCAACGTGAGCTCCTTGCACCTCTCCATAGTTGCGCTTGGTGCTGCGCAGTCCTTCCTGCCTCTCGTTCCTAGGGATGTAGTGAACTGTTCGCCTGCGAACTTGTTCGCGCGAACTTCGACCGTTCGCGTCCGCCTAATGTTCACGAACGTTTGGGAACGTTCGCAATTTGAGTTCGCGACCATTTGACCGCTAAAATTGAACGATTTCCATTCGTTCGAACGATTTCCATTCGTTCGAACGATTAAAATCCCTCGAACGTTCGATTCGAATGAAAATCCTTCGATCGAACGATGAAAATCCTTCGAACGTTCGAATCGAACGAAAAATCCTTCGAACGTTCGAATCGAACGATTTTGCGGGTGTTCGAAGTTTGCGAACTGCTCGCATTTTTTGCCGGTGTTCGCGAACGGCGTTCGCGAACACCAAAACGGCAGTTCGCTACATCCCTACTCGTTCCAAACTGAGCGCTCCTGCGCCCACTGATGCAAGGAAACTAGGGTTAGCACCTAGTGCCTGCTCAGAAAGCCCAGTTTTTGGAGGGGCTGTCCTGGTCAAGACTGCAAGACTGCCTGCCTGGTTTTCCAAATAAGTCAATCTGGACAGGACTTCAATTGTGTCAAATGCTGACCGCCACATCATAGCCCACCCCTGATGACACAAGTACCAACTCTGACATCAGCAGTCATGCCCATGACACTATCCTGGCTTTTGACATCACCACACCCCACACTAGAGTCCTGTAGCGGGTCGGGTACCTGCGGGTTACCCGCAGAAACCTGCGGTACCCTGCGGGTTGAGTGTAGAAGTTCCAGGTGCGGGTATAGACGCGGATCGGCGGTTCTGCGGGTTTGCGGGTCGCGAGTCGTGCCGCAGGTCTTCTCAATATTGATAGTCACTCCTTTTTGCTGGTCACGTCTACGTCCAATGACGTCACGTCCGGTTTACAATGACAGCACTTCCTGATTCTTGATGGTCAGCGGGTCGCACATCCAGGTTGCGGATAAGGTACTTGCAGGTCGGGTAGCGGGTCCAAGCGGGTAAGAATGCAGGTTGCGGGTACGGGTCGGGTTCGGGTCACAAAAAATGGACCCGCGTAGGACTCTACCCCACCCCAAGTGCTCTGAAATTGAAAGTTGATAACCCTAAGGGGAACCCTGGAGTAACCGCCACCTCTTGACCAGGCAGTAGTTCCAGGGTTCTCACAAGACCCTTCATCAATCACTGTAGCACTCTCACGCTGATCACCCAAAATGATGGATGACATATAGGGATGGGCGAATTTTTTTACCTTGTTTTGCCGCATAAATGATGCCCATAGACTTGTATGGCGTCAATCGTCAAAAAAAATTTGCCGTGCATCAAAAAAAAATTCTGGGCGTCAAAATTTGATGCCCATAGACTTTAATGGGAGTTGGGGTCCAATAGTTGGCGAAACGAAACGTGTCAAATTCGCCCAAGCCTACAGACAGACTTTAGAACTTTGAATCCTCTAAAATGCCCATCCATTTGCTTCAATTGAACCTTAATTGAAAATTGAAAATCCTAATCCAGTGGCTAATCCTAACCCTAATTGAAGCAAATGGAGGGGCAGTTCAGAGTTCAGTTGAATGTGTGGGTTAAGGTTAGGTGGGTTAGGTTAATGTACCAGCAAATGCCATTTAGGTCACTGTAGGAGCAATATAAGCTTCTCATTGATCTGGAAAACACCCCTGGCTATTAATTATGTGCCATTGGCCTCAGAGTGAAATGTTGCCAAACTGGCATTCAGCACTTGGCTAATTGCACCCAAGACCCCCTCAGCCATCATCCACCTACCCGCACACACAATTCTGTAGCTCAGTGGCCACTGCTGATTCTGGATGTGCAGCAGAGTATGTGCCTAGGGCACCCAAGTATCATACCCTCTGTACATACTTCTGCTACCTAATTTTGTCCCTGCTGGTATACCCTGCTCTCTTCTAAGCAATTTTTTTTGCAATCTACACAAATTTATTTATTTTCTAGATTCCGTGTTATTATCGATTTTTTTCACTACTAAAATAATAAAATGACAACAGTGCCACCTGCTGGTCGGTTCAACTGACAGGCCACAGCCAGAAAAAGATAAAAGAAGAGGTAAAGCCTTAATGGGATACTGTCATGGGAAAATTATTTCTTTCAAAATCATCTGTTAATAGTGCTGCTCCAGCAGAATTCTGCACTGAAATCGTTTTTTTTCAAAAGAGCAGACTTTTATATTTAATTTTGAAATCTGACATGAGGCTAGACAGCAATTTTTTTTTTTTTGAGTGGAAATTTTTGGTATTTTTTTAATTGGATCCCTGGCAAAATAAGACTAAAGAGGAAAGAAAGAAAACCTTGTTTTATGTCTGTATAACAAACTCTATAGAATTTATTCTCACTTAGAAGATAGGATTTTTAATAAAAACCTAACGATTTTATTTTAAGACCAATTCATTTAACCATCACTTAATTAAATCCGGATTATCGTTTGCCACCCTTACATCAACGTAATGAATTTTTGCGCAAAACGCGTGTCAGGGCAAGACTTGACTCATTGGGGCATATTTATTAAGGGTCGAATTTGAAATTGAAAAAACATCGAAATTTTAATTCAAAACGACCAACCGAAATTAAGTCAAAGTTTTTTTTTTTAGTCGAATCGGTCCGTTTTCGAACGAATAGGCCCGTATTTGGCTGAATTTGAATCGTATGAATCAAAGGAATAGCGCATTCGATTGAAAAGTTAACGTTTTTTTTTTGGGAAAAACTTTGAATTGAATTCGAAGTCCACCAATTGACTCCAAATGGGTTCTAGGAGGTTCCCCATAGGCTAAAACAGCAGTTCGCCAGATGGCGAATGGTCAAAGTCGAATTTTTAAAGAGACAGTTCATGATAAAGTTCGATATTCGAATTTTCTAATTTTTGTCAAATTCATATCGAATTTGGACTATTCCCTAGTTGAAGTACACAAAAAAATAGTTCGAAATTCGAATTGTTTTCATTAGAAAATTCACCTCGACCTCTGATAAATCTGTCCCTTAAGGTCCAAATTCCGGAATGACCTGTAATCCGGAAAACCCCGGGTCCGGAGCATTCTGGATAACAGGTACCCATATAAGGGGTCTCACTGAAGATTATCTATGTGAACTTGTGAGCTTGTTCTTTATCTGTTCTTGGTGGTTTACCAGTAGGAAGGACGTTGGTTGTAAAGATCGCATTGTGGTTTTTCTGTTCTGTTATTATATCCGACGGGATAGTTACATAAGAAAAACACCCTATTGTTGAGATACAGGGGCATAACTACAGAAGAAACAGACCCTGCGGCTGCAGGTGGGGGCCCAGGAGGTATAGGGGGCCCCATGAGGTCCAAATAATGAGCAACGCATAATGGTAAAACAGGACAATCTGTGGATATTTTGGAGGCACTTAAATCAATTTGCTGTGAGGCCCAGTAACATCTAGTTACTCCACTGGCTCCAGACCCCCAAGCTGACAGCTAGTTGGTTATAGACACACACATATATTTTTGGGGAGCATCTTATAGAAGCAGGGTGACTGTGCTTCCTGCACTCCTGTGGCGGATGTGCGGCTCCCCACGTTACCACAATCTCTAATTATCTGACAATTATGCACCGAGCAGAACACGACTTTGCCAGAATGGCAGTTACTAAAAGGCGAGGGTTGCGCAGTATAATGAGGAAGTTTCCCAATAGTATGTGCGGGTACATGAAGTTCTATGATTTCCTGCATATCCTAATAACCCAAAGCAGTTATGAAGAAATGGCACTTTAGAAATATTGCTTTGATGTACCGTAATAACTATCTTCTCAGCCCATAGAAACGTCTCCCTTTTTTTTACTGCTAAATAGTAAAAATATAGTCAGGTTTCCATGTCTCTTATAGGTGGAGAGTGTAGGGATGAACCAGACTTTGTCAAACGTTGGCCCAAAAAAATCAATATTTATACAGATATAAGATCTGTTATCCTGAATGCTCGGGACCTGGGGCCTTCCGGATAAGGATCTGTCTGTAATGAGGATCTACATACTCTATGGGGGGTGGGGGGAATGTAAATTTTGCATTTTGGTGTAAATACAATTTCCATATTCGCAAAAACCCAGCATCCATCTTGCTGATCAGCGAGCAGGCGCTAAACTGGGATATTATATGACTGCACATGTCCCTTGGTGAGATAAATAATGGGAATGAATAGAAGATAAAGTGTATGTTCGGTAGTGAGGAGAGAATCTGTCCTGTTTCGCTTTTTCAATAAATTTGAGAAACTGTGGAAAAAATTCATAAAATGCATTGAAGTCAATAGGTGTCTAATGTTTTCTAATTCCAAATGCATTAAAGTCAGTGGGTGTTTTTCTTGTGTTATTCTTGTGATTTTTCGCTCTCTGCAGCTTTTTTGTCTCGGTAACTTTTTTGGCCAAATGCTTTAAAGTCAATCGGTGTTTTTTCTTAATGTGACTTTTTTGTTTCTGCGACAGTTTCGTCCCAACGACTTTTTTCATGGCAGGGAAATTTCTCATGGCAGATTTTTGCCGCAGTTTCAATAAAAAAAAAATGTTGGTATTTCGCAGAGAATCCACGCTTGGCGAAAAAAAATTGCCTTTTAAAGTGGCAGGGAATCTCGTCCCTGCACAATCATCAGCATCAGGCAAATGTACAGCTGAGAGTGATCTAGCGACAGACTTAAAGATTTAGGAAGAGCTGAAGACTAGTGATATAGCCTGTACTGTGAGCCAGGATAGGGTTCTCCACAGTACTAAACACAATTCAACAGGAATGTAAGTGTATCCTAACTCTTTAATACTAATACAGAAGCCTGGTTTCTTTGCTTCTGGTTTGCAAATGGAACAAAATAAACCAATAATTCACTAGGGCTCCCTGTTAACTAAGCTGAGAGTGATGGAAATATTTGCAACAAAATATAGTTTATTTCCTTCCGAACAAGCAAAGCATTAGAGTGCCACACATACTTCCTCCAAGATAGATGAATTTATGGGGCAGACTGAGGAAGGGCCGAGTTCCTTGCAGAACATTTGTTGTTATTCGGCTTGGAGAGATGGTGATTTTTTGATTTTTTTCCCAAGTTATTAATTTGTTACTTAATGAATAAACCCATCTGCTTGTCTCTATAAACCACTTGGGCATTCTGGATCTCAGTCCTTCATTGATTGTCTAGTTCTGTCATCCAAAATCTAATACTGAAGGTGTGAAAAATGTATGGGACTGGGAGACATTACCACATGGAAAGATTGTTTGTGCCTTTTCTCAACCATAAGATAGATAGTTTATTAGCATGACCCTAAGTTCCTATAAAACAGGAGAATTTAAGTGATACAGTACCTGTATCGAACAAATTCTAGGGCTCATTTACTACTTGAGCTGCAGTTGCGGTCACACAAAGTTGGATGCAGTCATTGCACACTTTGATACCATTAATTAAAGGTAATTATGTCAAAAGACTCTCGTTGCATTTTCCGGCCACGTAGCAATTCTTTTCTGGCTTCTTCTTTATGCAAATTTCCTGGGACAGATGCATGTTCTTCACTGGAAGAACCCTGTGCCATGCAGTTTTCTGCTGATAGGAGCACCGGCTCGGGGTTTCAGGTAAGTCAATACAATCGCTTGGGGGTGCCTAAAATTTGGAATGTTCTCTTTATATTTTATGGTATAAAGGGGTTATTTTTGATGAACCAGACAGAAGCGCAAGATACGCCCCTTTTTGCACTCATGAGGGAAGCATTTTGGTTAGCGGCAGGGGAGGACTGGCCCACTGAGGCACAAGGATAAAAAATCGTGTGGTGGATCGTGGGGATGCGGCTGTAATCATCTTTGGCACATGTGGCATCATTTATCACGGTGGGAGCAGTGTGCCAGAGAGATGGGCCCTGAACTGGGGGGACAGGATAGTAGGTCCTCAGCTGGGAGAAAAGGGTGGTAGGCCCTAGTTTGGGTTTTCAGGGCTCTGGCTGTAAGTGCAACCAGCCCTGTCTGCTTTAGAGTACAAAACTCTGTTGTGGCCTGAAACTGCCCCCACAACCAAACTTATATGTCTGAATGACGTGCAAATTAGGCGATGGGTAAGGATCTGGAGGGGGAACACCTATGTGCCCCGCCTGCCCCTCATGAACACAGTGCTGCCAAATGCAGGGGGTGCTTTATTCATGGGCGTGGCTGTCTGAAATGGAGTGCAAAGTAAAAGGCCAAATGAACCCCCTTTTTTACCTTTCACTTCATAAATGACCAGTAGTGTTTTCTTTGTTTAGCTTGTCATATACACATGTTCTAGACGTTTGTAGACCACGATTCAATGAATAAGAATATCTTTTAAAGCCATGGAAAAAAAACCTACTTCCTTTCAGGATTCCGCATGTGTATGAGTATGAGCTTGACCCATTCTGTCACTCTTACATAGAAAAGAACACACCGGCACATAACTTCTTGTGTGCTGGTTTGTTCTTTTCTCCGTTGGATTGGGAGGTTGCCGTATCCTCCAAACACTAGGCACCAGACTCATCTGTATTACCTTAAAGGGATACTGTCACGGGAAAACATGTTTATTCAAAACGCATCAGTTAATTGTGCTGCTCCAGTAGACTTCTGCACTGAAAGCCAATTCTCAAAAAAGCAAACAGATTTTTTTATATTTTATATTCAATTTTTGAATTCTGACATGGGGCTAGACATATTGTCAGTTTCCCAGCTGCCCCCAGTCATGTGACTTGTGCCTGCACTTTAGGATGGAACTACTTTCGGCAGGCTGTTATTTCTCCTACTTAATGTAACTGAATCAGTCTCAGTGGGACTTGGCTTTTATTATTGAGTGTTGTTCTACCAGGGAGAAGTTATCTTGTGTTAGGGAGCTGTTATCTGGTTACCTTCGCATTGTTCTGTTGTTAGGCTGCTGGGGGGGGGTATTACTCAAACTTGCAGTACTGCAGTAAAGAATGACTGAAGTTTATCAGAGCACAACTCACATGACTGGGGGCATCTGGGAAACTGACAATATGTCAAGCCCCATGTAAGATTTCAAAATTGAATATAAAAAATATGTTTGCTTTTTTGAAAAATGGATTACAGTGCAGAATTCTGCTGGACCAGCACTATTAACTGATGTGTTTTGAAAAAAAACATTTTTTCCCATGACAGTATCCCTTTAAGAAAAAGGGTGTGCGAGTGCCTACCTAATACGTCACTCTTCCATAGACAGACTGGTCATTCATATCATTCAGGTTTAATAAACAGAAGAAACAGAAAAGGTTTAATCTAATCAAGTAGGTCCATAATACTAAAAAACTGACTGTAACATATATGGTTTAGTAAAATCGACTCCAACTAACAATTGTGCATTTGGAATAGACAAGGCCATTTTTGTTTTCTCAACAAAAACTGCTGGGTCAAGAGTAAGAACTCAAGTGATAACCTTTAGCAACTTGCTTCTGTCTATATAACCTATCATGCCCCTCCAAAACATTCCTCAGTGCTGCTCCTTGAGTAGCTCCTTCCTATATTCATCAAATCCCTTGGCAATACAAGCCAGGGGCATTGTTCTGTGGAAATAGTTATTCTGAGTTTGCACTTCGTTTTCCTGTTGATTCTTTGGGAAGGTGGATGTGGTTTGGGAGATATGGAAATGGAATGCAACTAATAGGCTTTGTTCAGGGGAACAATCACACAATGACAATTGGTGTGTGTGTGTTTTATTTTAATGGTGCATTCACAAACTGAATTTCTTTAACACATGTAAGGGTAAACGTAGGAGTGAAAGGAAGAGCTGACGTAAAGGCGCACGCCAAGTTAATCTTAATTTTTCTGAATTCTTTGACTAGTATAGGTAAATAGACAGACAGACATTTTTAATTAACGGTCACAATGAAAACGTTTCTTTTGTTGTTGTACTATACAAAATAAACGAAATACAAAAAAAAATCATTCTAAACTATTTTCATGTGATTATTTTCATATTTTAATTGAATTTACTTAATTTAAAACAATTTTTGCTTTAAATGATACATCCGCAAACTGGATTTCTCGATTTAGTTTATTTTTATAATTTACTTTTGAATATATTTTCATTTTTTTTAATGATACATCCATAAACTGGATTTCTGGATTTTTGTGTTTTAATTTAGTTTATTTTCATAATTTACTTTTACATTTATTTTCTTTTTTTTAATGATATGTCCACAAACCGGATTTCTGGATTTTTGCGTTTTAATTTAGTTTATTCTTAGAATTTACTTTTGAATTTATTTTCATTTTTTTTTTTTTTTTAAAAATGGTACAGCGACAAACTGGAAGGGTAAATGTAGGAGAGAAAGGACGAGCTGACAAGCTGCTGTAATACACACCAAGTTAATCTAAATTTTTTTGAATTCTTTGACTAGTATAAGTAAATAGACAGACAGACATTTTTAATTAACGGTCACAATGAAAATGTTTCCTTTGTTGTTGTACTATACACAATAAACGAAATACAAAAAAAAATCATTCTAAATTATTTTCATGTGATTATTTTCATATTTTAATTCAATTTACTTAATTTAAATTTTTTTTTGCTTTAAATGATACATCCACAAACTGAATTTCTGGATTTTTGTGTGTTGATTTAGTTTATTTTCATAATTTACTTTTACATTTATTTTCTTTTTTTTAATATGTTCATAAACCGGATTTCTGGATTTTTGCGTATTAATTTAGTTTATTCTTAGAATTTACTTTTGAATTTATTTTCATTTGTCATTTTTTTTAAAATGGTACAGCCACAAACTGGAAGGGTAAGGGGCAAATTCATCAAGGGTCGAATATCGAGGGTTAATTAACCCTCGATATTCGACCCTTGATGAATTTGCCCCCAAGTTAATCCAAATCTTTTTTAATTCTATGCTTAGTATAGATACATTAATAAACAGAAAGACATTTTTAATCAAGAGCCAAAAGGAAAACATGTATTGCACAAATATAAAACATATAAAATATACAAAAACATCATTCTACAAAAATGTTATTATAAAATATTTTTTTCATTCTATTTTTTTCATTTTTAGAATTTATTTCCAGTTTGTTGTTGTTTTCCATTTTTTTAATGGTGCATTCACCATGGAAGGAGACATGTTGGAGTGAGGGGAAGAGATGAAAAGCTGCTGGAATTAAGGCACATGTCAAGATGTTCAAATTTTCTATGCTTAGCACAGATAGATGTGCTTTAACAAAATAAATCAATTACAACACAGACATTTAATGATTACTTTTATATTATGTTGTATATTTTATTTTTATATTTAATTTTTATTGCATTGAGAATATCATTAATTCAGAATAAAACAATAGATGTTCTATTATCTTTTTCAATGGGCAATTATCTATCTAGCTCTTATCTTGCGCTTCGAAGACTGACACATTTTGCTTGTTAACTATGTTATTATATTGTATAAAATGAGAGAGTCTTCGTTGGCTTTGTTCCAAGCTTTTGCCAAAGGCTAAACTTCAAACTGATCATTGTGCAACTGTCGTGATCTTGGACTCTGTCTGGGATGAAGGTAAAGCGGAAAGTCCACACCCAACCCCTCAATTTCTCTCCGTCCCTTATCTATACAGCCTAGTAAAAGGAATAAATAAAGAAATGCAGGGCGCTTAGTATTACAGTGTGTTGGCAGCAATTCTAAAAAGGCATTAGCTAAAGCTGGGCTCACACAGGTTAATTTTCATTAGCAGACAATTTAGCCAATCCACAATCAGTCAGGATGACTACAACAAGCAGATCTCAACATAATAAACATCATCATAAACATAATCATCATAAACATCTCAAATGAATTAACAAGTAGAAATGAAAGTAAAAGGCACAATAGGAAAGTCAACAGAAACCTCAGTTCCTTAAAGAATTAGGTTTTAACATTTTAGTATAAAAGGTAAAATTACACTGCGTGAGTCTCTGGAGTTTCTACCTAAAGGGCTTACTTGTAAATGTTGCTTTTTCTTTGGGTGTAAAGGTCAAATTTTCTCAAAATGTGGCAGAAATGTATTCCTCATATCTTCCACTCTAGATAGACTACTTCTGAAGTTGGTGGGTTGGTTAGGGTCTTTCTGCCACTTAGGGGCAGATTCACTAACTTCTAGTGAAGGATTCGAAGTTAAAAAACTTGAATTTCGAAGTTTTTTTTGGGCTACTTCGACTTTGAATCGAAGGATTCGAAGTAAAAATCATTCGACTATTCGACTATTCGACTATTCGACCATTCGATAGTCGAAGTACTGTCTCTTTAAAAAAAACTTCGACCCCTTGTACGCCATCTAAAAGCTACCGAAGTCAATGTTAGCCTATGGGGAAGGTCCCCATAGGCTCGGCTAACTTTTTTTGATCGAAGGATATTCCTTCGATCGTTGGATTTAAATCCTTCGAATCCTTCGAAGGATTTAATCATTCGATCGAAGGAATTATCCTTCGATCGAAGGAATTATCCTTCAATCGAAGGAATTATCCTTTGATCATTCGATCGAACTATCTGCGCTAAATCCTTCGACTTCGATATTCGAAGTCGAAGGATTTTAATTCCTAGTCGAATATCGAGGGTTAATTACCCTCGATATTCGACCCTCAGTGAATCGGCCCCTTAGTAATTGATAGTCTTTAGCAGCCTTTAGAATGTAATTCATAAATCTTTGTTCTGAGTTAGTATTGTGGGGCACTGGTTTACCCACCAAGGTATTCCACATATTCAAGTGCATTTTTTGTAGGAGACATGCAGACAATTGGTCCTCCTAAAGTTTTTCCAAAGGTTGGTAAGGTTAGAGCACTGCCACATTATGGGGGTTATTTATCAAGTATCCGAACCTCGAATAATTTGTGGTTTTCAGAGAAAAAAAAAACTACGAATTTTTTGAGATTTATTAAAGTCCGATGGTCTAAAAACTCAGAATCCAAAACCCTGGCATCTAAAAGCTCTCAAGGTCCTGTAGAAGTCAATAGGGAAGGTCCTAGTGTCTGCGCCGATGTCCATACTGATATCCGAGGAGTTTGTGATTCTGCATAAAAAACGCGGAAAACTACGTTTTTTCCGCAGATTTCTGAGTTTTTTGCGCGGAAACCATGAACAATCCGGAGTTTTCGGGGAAAGCACCGAAGTTTGTCTGACTCCATTTTTTCGGGCTTTTTTCTTTATAAGTAAGGTCCATTCGGGCAATCAGAGTTGCTCGGATTTCTAACTTAAGAAATACTAATTCCGACCTTGATAAATAACCCCCTATATACTGTAAGGTGCCCACTTCACATCCCTGGCATTTCTGAAGAAGAGGTTCACTATCAAATATCAAAAGCTTTAAGAAAGCAAAATAAAGAGGATTCTACAGATTGTTTTGGATTTTTTTTGGAGATGATAAGAGATCATATTGTTATTTAGCAACCAATTTCATAGTGATGTAAAGGCCTGGTATTGTTTTAAGCTTTAATGTAATGGTACAAATGGCAGTCGCAACCATAATGATTAATAGCTCCATATGCAGGCAACAAAACTCATGGAATCCTCCCCCATTGATTTGATAAATAACGAGGTATGGCCTTAAACATTGTAATGCCCAAAGTGCACAATAAAGGCTTTTTGATTTGTGTTTCTGTTCCAGTTTGATCCCCCCTCAATGATTTGAACAGCCTGGAATCACCCACATAACCAAATAATTATCCTTGTGATAAAACACCTTTAATTACTGATGAGGCAGATTTATCAAGGTTCGAATTTCGAATTCATGGGAGTTTTTTAAAACTTCCATAAACTCCCATGAACTCGAAATTCGACAAATCAAAATTTATTATAAAAATATAATTTTCTCAACTCAGGTGAAAACTTGAAAAAAGTATGATAAATCTCGAACATCTCATTTAAATTTTTTTGAAAAATTTGGATAACTCTGTAGTCAAATTTGATCGTTTTGTCATGGGATGCACCGAATCCAGGATTCGGTTCGGGATTCGGCCAGAATACGGCCTTTTTCAGCAGGATTCGGATTCGACCGAATCCTTCTGCCAGACCGAACTGAATCCTAATTTGCATATGCAAATTAGGGATGGGGAAGGAAATCGCGTGACTTTTTGTCACAAAACAAGAAAGTAAAAAGAGTTTTCCCCTTCCCACCTCTAATTTGCATATGCAAATTAAGATTCGGATTTGGTTCGGTATTCGGCCGAATCTTTTGAGAATTATTTGGAGGTTCGGCCGAATCCAAAATAGTTGATTCGGCGCATCCCTAGTTTTGTCCATAAAAAACCTTGAGATTAGAATTCGAAATTCGACCCTTGATAAATCTGCCCTGATGTGTCATTGCCTTGAGAAGTATTGAGCTCAGAAAATATAATATTACTACATGGTGTAAATAAAAAAAATAGAAAAAATAAATGAAGGAGTAGATACTGCAATCTTTAGAGGATATTCATTATAACTTGGAATTTCGATTTAGTGCAAAGTTTGCCTGACAGAAAATAATTCATAATGAACAAAAAAATAGCATTTGCAGAAAAAAGGCTCCAATAAGTTTGCTTCTAAAATGTGTTTATAGAAAATTGTGTTTATTATTAAAACAAGTTCAGATATACAAGGTTAGCTCCATTTGTGATGCATACACTTTAGTTGCTCCTCTTGTTGAAGTTCATTCTCAACATTTGGTACAACATGCTCTGAAAAAACGCTTTAAAAGAGACGTCCTGATTGAATGCAAGTAGTTCAAGTGCAAAACCGCAAGTTCTTTGCACTTGGACACACAAAAAAGAAACAATTATAATATGTGATCATGTACCCTTGGAAGCTTGTTATCCCCTATATCTGTAGTTTATAGAGTGTGAATTGTTCTTAGTCAACTCTAGGGTAACATGACATGTTATTTGTCATACCTTTGCCCATAGGTCGAAGAAACAGAGTACAGTACAAGAGAACGCTTTCATACCCAAAATAATTATTCAGGACATTTTCCATGCAGTCTGAATCCAGGATTAAAAAGACCACTGAGTCTTATTTGAGTCTGTTTTTCCCCTTCTTATTTACTTAATTGAAACCACATATGGTCGTTCACTTTTGATACAATAAACAAAAAGTTTGCTCTACATCAATGGCCAACTTGTCTTTTTCTGCGAATGCCAATGCAAGATTTAAGTCTTAAACTCAATGCCAATACTATTTCTTTAATGTAAAATATTAGCGGAAAAGTGGATTTATGATTTTTTTTTATGGAGGCCAAACAGGGAGACTCTTTATTTCAGTTGGCCACAATTTAAAAGAAAAACAAAAATACGAAACAGAAAGAAAATTTCAGTGGGATCTGAAAATTCTTACTTCAGTCTTCAGTGTGTTGTAATAAATAGTTCCTGGGACCTGTTATGCAGAATGCTTGGGACCTAAGGTATTCTAGATAACCAGGTCTGGATTTACAAATCTGGCGCCCCCAAGCCGGCACAACTAGTGAAGGGCGAATTTATTCGCCAGGCGCGAATTCGCTGCGAATTTGTGCGATTCGTCATTAGCGAATAAATTCGCAAAACACCAGTGAAAATTTGCCCGAAAAAATTTGCTGGCGTAAAAAAATTGTCCGTTTCGCAAATTTTTCGCCTATCGCAAAATTCGAGCGCAAATCCGCCCATCACTAGGCACAACTTGTCGCACCTCTGTCCCCTGCTACTTCCTCTTCCTGTACGTGTGCACATCCTGACCCGCGTCATGTCCAGAGTACTAGGACTGGAGATCGGGGTGGGTGGGGGTGGGAAGGGCCCGGATTTGTGGCCTTTACTTGATTTTTTTCAGAATGGAACTGAGCTGTGAGATTTTCCCCTTATAGCCATTTACTTTCCCATTTGGAGTATTTGCCACTTGGTTAGTGTATCTAAATATTTTTGGATCCAGCAGAGTGCACCAACTCTTCACATATCTTAGTTGAGATCAAGTACAAGGTACTGTTTTATTATTACAGAGAAAAAGGAAATTGTTTTTAAAAATCGGAATTAATTGATTAAAATGGAGTCTATGGGAGATGGCATTCCCATAATCTGGAGCTGTCTGGATAATGGGTTTCCAGATAAGGGATCCTATACCTGTATTGTGCTGCCATCAAAATAAAAGGCATTTAAAGAAAATATATGGGGGGGGGAAATAAATATATATATATATATATATATATATATATATATATATATATATATATATATATATACACATATATATATACATACACACAGTGGTGAATAAATTTATTTTTGGTAAAATATAATTATAAAATGTTTTGGTATTTTGACATAACCATTTTACAGTATTCAAGAGTGCACAATAAGGGGCCGATTCATTAACTTTGAGTGAAGGATTCGAAGTAAAAAAAGTGTTTCAAAGTGTTTTTTTGGCTACTTCGACCATCGAATGGGCTACTTCGACCTTCGACTACGACTTCGACTTTGAATCGAATGATTCGAACTAAAAATCGTCCGACTATTCAACCATTCGATAGTCGAAGTACTGTCTCTTTAAGAAAAAACTTCGACCCCCTAGTTCGCCACCTAAAATCTAGTCCCCATAGGCTTGGCTAAGTTTTTTTGGTCGAAGGATAATCCTTCGATCGTCGGATTAAAATCCTTCGATCGTCGGATTAAAATCGTTCGAAGGATTTAATCGTTCCTTCGATCGTTCGATCGCAGTAATTTTGCAAAATCCTTCGACTTCACTTTTCGAAGTCTAAGGATTTTCATTCCCAGTCGAATATCGAGGGTTAATTAACCCTCAATATTCGACCCTTGATGAATTTGCCCCTAAATGTTTAATTTTAATGGTTGTTGCTCCTTTAAAGGCAATAAAAGCAAAAAAGGCAAAAATAAAGACAAATCCTGCTGTGTGGGCACAGGCTTGGTGTATGGCACTAGTGATAGTTGTATCGTTTTGATTTGTATAAAAGTTGCCAAAACTGCAAAAATTTTTCCAATGTACATTGGATACAAAGGGAAGACAAAATTACATTCAGGATCAGACTGGGGGGTCAGGGCCCCTGCACCCCCCAAGGTCCCCCCTCCCCAGTCGCAAGCCCCGCTCCCCTACTTCACATGCATCATCTTTATGCAAGCGGTGGGGACAGAGGTCAGAAGCGGAGGGGGAGGAGGTCAGGCTCTGTGGAGCGGGTCTGGGCTCATGAGGGCTAGGGCGTCACGTCGGCCCAGTCCGACACTGATTACATTGCAGTTAAGGCATTTTAGCTCTGGAATAGCAAATATATTGCCCTATTTGCTAGAGAAGCTCCTTTCCACTTTGCTACAACTGTTCCTCATAGGAAAAAACTATCCCATGTTGCCAATTTCTTTTCAATGTGTCTGCCACTTATTCATCAATATCCATCTAGATATCCTTTCTCCCAGCTGATTTAAGACAGAAATTATACAGATCTGGGTCCAATTCCGTTGGTTGACGTGCCAGGCAAGAGGAGGATTATAATGATTTCTTTGTTTATTCCTGATGGTGAAACAAACCTGGAATTCTAGGGCACACTCGCAAATTAGCAAATTTTGACTGGAAACTGTTATGGAGCAAAAAAGGGTTCATACCTATAAGGCAGCTCTGTGTAATAAAAGGTCTGGGTTCTTTTGTGGTTGTCTGCATTCTAGCCAGGCCTCTTCTTTGATTTGGTGACTTTGGTGTGTGCTCAATGGTCTCCGGTACTTAAAGGAGAAGGAAAGGTCTTTTTATTCGGTGGTGGCAAAAGTTAGGCACTACCAAGTGATCGCATTTACTTACATGTGCACCTATTAGGAGAAAACTGCACCGGCCCGAGGTTCTTCCAGCAAGCACCACGGAGTGATAGTCTTCCTGCTTCTTCTTTCTTCAAATTTCCCAGGGCAGACTAGTGCGCTGTAGAATGAAATAGACAGCTTTTTTCGTTATAGTTCGTCTTTTCACTCGACTGCATATGTTCACCCACGAGAAAAAAGAAGTAGGCTTGGGCGAATTTGACCCGTTTTGCCAAAAATTTGTCGCTATCGAAATGTCGCCAACGCCCATTAAAGTCTATGGGCGTCAAAAGAAAAATTTTTGATGCAAAAAATGATGGGCTAAAAATTCCCCCATGCCTAGCCAGAAGCCAATCGCTCTGTGGTGCTCGCTGGAAGAATCCCGGGCTGGTGCCGTTTTTTTCTAATAGGAGCAACAGCCCAAGGTTTCAGGCAAGTAAATGCGATCACTTGGGGGTGCCTAACTTTTGGCACCCCCAAGTAGAAAGACCTTTACTTCTCCTTTAAGGCATAATCTGCATTGCATTTATTAATAATTTCTACAATAGACAACAAGGTTATGTAAAGGGCATTCTATGAAAGTAGGGTTGGCTAACTTTATCGTTAACTATAATTAAACCGTAGAGCACAATATACCTTGGTAGCAAGCACATAAAAAAAATGTAAACAAATATGATTGTTTAATGAAAGAAAGAAATAAGAAGATATATACAGCTTACTATTTAAAAAACAGTTGTCCAAGTTGGTATTTTATGAATGGTTTGTTTCACCGTGCTGCATATTGTAGTGTGATGGAAGGGGAAACAAAACAGGAATTGGAGATGCTGCCTTCCAGATTAAAGAAACTGCTAGTTCCTGGTGCTTACACATCAATCACTACAAGTTGTACACTTGGAGTTTCACAATATCCTTGTCAGACAGTAGTTACACAACTCAAGGAGGCATGGAAGCTCTTCTCTCTTGGGCCAGCACAGTGTATAGACCTGGATCTAGTCTTGCGTTCTCTTCAAAATAATTACATTTGTGTAAATATTATTAAAATTACTGGACCACATCATTTGATTAATCTTGTGACCTGGAGGTGCCGAAAACGATCCACGGGAATCTGTTCCCAAGGAAGTGGATTGATTTCTCGCTGGGTGTAATAGAGATTAAGGCAGTCTGGGTTTTTTTTTTACATATCAATGTAACTATTGATGCCAAACTACATCCAAAGCATAAGAAAGAAAAGGATGAGAATTTGGATTTTAAAGGATCAGGAAACATGCAGCACATGGCATTCATCCCAACCTACGAGGAGTATAATAAAGTAAGTTGTGCCTTTTCTTTCAACCTTAAGGCTGCATTCAATGTGTTGTCCTTTTTTTTTACTTCTCTTTGTTTGGAAGTAGGTGTAATGTAACTCTGATATATATTTTGTCCCCGTTTAAAGGAAAATTCACAACAATGCATGTTGCACTGCAATTGGTCTATTTATTCTTCCTCACTTCAGTCAGTTGCTTTAGGTACGGATAATATGGCAATTATGTCTATAAATTAGATCATGTATTTCAATAAATATGTGTTCAGGGGATTTTCAATCAATTGTTCAAATTTTTAATTATTGAGATTAATTGTCACTCCCCTTTTGGAAGGAAGGCCATGTCTTAGTCTACTATTACATATAATGCCCCCTCCATGTTTAATATGAATTAAAAAATACAGGTATGGGACCTGTTATCCAGAATGCTTGGGACCTGGGGTTTTCCGGATAAAAGATCTTTCTGTAATTTGGATCTTCATACCTTAAGTCTACTAGAAAATCATGTAAACATGAAATAAACCCAATAGGCTGGTTTTGCTTCCAATAAGGATTAATTCTATCTTAGTTGGGATCAAGTACAATCTACTGTTTTATTATTACAGAGAAAAAGGAAATAACTTTTTAAAAATTTGGATCATTTCATTACAATGGAGTCTATGGGAGACAGCCATTCCCTAATTCTGAGCTTTCTGGATAATGGGTTTCCGGATAACGAATACCTGTGCACACAAAGCAGTAAAAAATCAAAGAAAAATCCTCCTTTAAAACTAATGATTTTATAAAGCTTTAAAGCAAGATCTGGTCACTTTTTTTGTCAAGTCTCCTTGTTAAGTCTTCCCTGTGTCGCATGGGGGCATCAAAGGACAAAAATATAATTTTCCACAAAAATTCCAAATAGAGATTCCAATAACCAGTGATAGACTGTTATTCTGCTCTTACACTAAGGCTCGAATTTAAAATTAGAAATTTTAAATTGGAATTGAAAATTCAAATTTTTAAATTCAAACTTCTAGTTTATTTTAATGTAATTCGACTAGGAAATAGTCCAAATTCTATTCGAGTTTAAAAAAAATCAAAATTCGAATTTCAGAATGTATCATGTACTGTCACTTTAAGAATTCAAATTCGACTATTCGCTATTTAAAACCTGCAGAATTGGTATTTTAGCCTATGGGGGACCTCCTACAATCAATTTGGAGTCGTTTGGTGGACTTTTAAAAATCTAATTTTTTTTTTTATTTGCAAAAACTCGAATCAAATTAGATCAAATTAGTTTTGAATTCGATTTGAGTTTGCGGGTCGATCCTACTCACATAAACTTGAAATTTCACCCTTGATAAACCTGCCCTTAAATGTGAGGGGCGTAATAAAAATGGTGTTTTCTATGATGCTTTTCCTAGTTTGTATATGCTTATATAAAAATAACGCTACATTTTGGGGCAGATTTATCAAGAGTCGAATTGAAAAATCTAATTGAAAAAACAAATTTTTAAATTCTAATTTCCAGCTAATTTTAGGGGCAGATTTATCAAGGGTCGAAGTAAAAAAAATTAGAATTTCGAGCTATTTTTTGTGTACTTCAACTAGGGAATAGTCCAAATTCGATTTGAATTTGGAAAAAATTAAAAAATTCTAATATCAAAATGTATCATGTACTGTCTTTTTAAAACTTCTACTTCGACCATTCGCCATCTAAAACCTGCTGAATTGCTGTTTTAGTCTATGGGGGACCTCCTAGAAACTATTTGGGGTCAATTGGTGGACTTTAAAAATTCTATGGTTTCTTTTGAAAATACGATGCAAATTAGATTTGAATGATCGAATACAGCCTATTCACACGAAGTTAAAAAAATCGATTTTTTTTTTTTTAATACATTTCGGTTGGTCTTTTTTTATTCAATTTCGAGTTGATGGGAGTTTAAAAAAAACTCCCATCACCTCGAAATTCGACCCTTGATAAATCTGCCCCTTTGTGTAGGTTTCAGCTACTGACAGATAATTGAGAGAAAACAACTGGATTATCAAAATCATATAGAAACATTTTCAACCACAAACTTCCGTGGGAACCTAAAGCACTGAGGTGGTTACACCAGTGTTTATTAGAGATACATGCCATTACAACATTATCAAATTTGAATATAATATAATAAACTAAAGATTAATAGTTATAGAAATGATTATGTATAATGGACATATCTGTTCAATATATTGTATATTATTTTTTTTTAAATGCACAATAAAGAACTATACATTTTATGCACAAAAGACTAACAACATATCGCATAAGGTTAGTGATGGGCGAATTTGAGGCGTTTCGCAAAACTGCGCCAGCGTCTCGTTTTTGATGCCGGCGTCTGTCTTTTGGACGCCGGTGTCCGTTTTTCGGACTCCGGCTTCCAAAAAACGGACCATTTTTTTTTACACCAGCAGTTTTGCAAATGTATTCGCCGGCGGCGTATCGCGGGAATTCGCCGCAAATTCGCACCTGCCGAATAAATTCACCCATCACTACATAAGATACAATGCTAGAAAGAGAATATTTAAAAAGAAAATCTCAACTTTATTTTAAATTTTTTTACATAAAATTAAAATGGTTCCCGCAAGATGCTTTTTAATGATGTTAATCTTTTTTTGTGCTATTTCTAGAACCTGAATTTTTTTATAACCATTGAATCCAAAATATACGTTTTTGTTGCATAAATGATTCTCGATGAACATCTTTTACTGGATTCTGCTGCAATAAAGGAGATGGCTGTACCCATTGAGACTTGTCATAAGGAAAGTTCATTATCTTTCCGTTGTAAAGAGAATTGTTCATCTTTGTTTTTTACATTAACAACTGAATCACTAGCAAGAGATTTTTGTTGATCCCCTTCTCTTGCCACCGTTAAGCGATTGGATTCGTTTAGGTTACAGACTGTTGAATAATGCGCCTGAAGTGCTTTGGAAGAATTGTAACATTCCTGCACATTGGAAATAATAATAATGGCTGAACTGAATCTTCTAGCACAGAAAAAGCAAATATTGTAACCCAGACGGGTCGGCCAATATGGTATTGATTAAGTGGAAACATAAGGTTAATGATAGGAAAATAGTTTTTTTTTCAATAAGTAAAATATATTCAGCTTACAATACAAACATGGATCTAATAAGGATAGTTGAACACCTGTATGCATGATCTATACAGTATATGGATCTGTTATACGGAATGCTTTATCCAGATAATGGATCTTTCTCTAATTCTGATCTTCATTGCTTAAAGGAACAGTAACACTAAATAAAGAAAATGTTTTAAAGTAATAAAATATAATGTACAGTACTGTTGCTGTGCACTAGTAAAGCGGGTGTGTTTGATTCAGAAACTCTACTATAGTTTATATAAACAAGCTGATGTGTAGCCATGGGGGCAGCCATTCAAGCACATGATACACAGTAGATAACAGATAAGTACTACTATAGTTTATATAAACAAGCTGCTGTGTAGCCATGGGGGCAGCCATTCAAGCACAAGATACACAGTAGATAACAGATAAGTACTACTATAGTTTATATAAACAAGCTGCTGTGTAGCCATGGGGGCAGCCATTCAAGCACAGGGCACACAGTAGATAACAGATAAGTACTACTATAGTTTATATAAACAAGCTGCTGTGTAGCCATGGGGGCAGCCATTCAAGCACAGGATACACAGTAGATAACAGATAAGTACTACTATAGTTTATATAAACAAGCTGCTGTGTAGCCATGGGGGCAGCCATTCAAAGCTGGAAAAGGAGAAAAGGTACAGGATAAACAGCAGATAACAGATAAGCTCTTTAGTATACAATGGGCTTCTTCTGAACTTGTTATCTACTGTGTCTCCTGTGCTTGAATGGCTGCCATGTGAGGCCACATCATCAGGTTTATTGAGCATTTTAATACAATGGAAGAGATACACAAGAACTCTGGAATAATTCTTAGACTTTATTTTTTTTTTTAAATATGTATTCTTAATATAAAGATGTTTTGGTGCAGATTCTAAGACCTCAAGCACTAGGTACTCTATGTAATCGATACTGAAAAAAAACACATGTATTTGGAAAAATCATAATTAATTTATTTTGTCTACTTTATAATAATTGTCTTTATAATAATTGTCCTTTTAAAGGAAGAAAACTGGAGTGTCCTACCACTTGGACATATTCCAAATCAGAAGCTAAAATGAGCCATTGTTAACACATGTAAACACTCAGAACAATGACCACAGTATGCATTAACCTACTGTATGACACAGTCTGCAAAATTCATTATTTCAGGGTTTGTTTTTTAACCCTTTTCCATCAGTGGAAAGGGTGCTTATCTTTTGCTTGTATGCAGCTTCAGGATGTTTATATGGTCCTCAGGAAATCAGAATGCTTCAGTTTAGATTACATTGGCTTTAATTGCTTTAGAAGTGGCTTCCTAAAAGAGGAAACAAACTGGTCTGAAAACAAGGGAAATAGGGAAAAATAACGATAAAAAAATAAAGATGATGCTATTCTTACAAGCTGAGAGCCTTGATCACTTCTTACACAGAACTGTGTGCGCTTTGACTAAAACATTAGCTGAGGTGCACATGATTCCGTGTAAGAATCGAGGTAGGTAGCTTGCAAGAGGGACAAGAAGAGAAGCAGTTTTTTAAAGGAAACAAAATCCAGGGAGGGAGCAATCCAGGCAAGGAGCAGGCTTATGGGAATAATTTAGCCTTCTATTTATTTGGGATATTAAAGGGATCCTGTCATCGGAAAACATGTTTTTTTCAAAACACTTCAGTTAATAGTGCTACTCCAGCAGAATTCTGCACTGAAATCCATTTCTCAAAACAGCAAACAGATTTTTTTATATTCAGTTTTGAAATTTGACATGGGGCTAGACATTTTGTCAATTTCCCAATTGCCCCTGGTCATGTGACTTGTGCCTGCACTTTAGGAGAGAAATGCTTTCTGGCAGGCTGCTGTTTTTCCTTCTCAATGTAACTGAAGGAGTCTCAGTGGGACATGGGTTTTTACTATTGAGTGTTGTTCTTAGATCTACCAGGCAGCTGTTATCTTGTGTTAGGGAGCTGTTATCTGGTTACCTTCCCATTGTTCTTTTGTTTGGCTGCTGGGGGGAAAAGGGAAGGGGGGATATCACTCCAACTTGCAGTACAGCAGTAAAGAGTGATTGAAGTTTATCAGAGCACAAGTCACATGACTTGGGGCAGCTGGGAAATTGACAATATGTCTAGCCCCATGTCGGATTTCAAAATTGAAGATAAAAAAATCTGTTTGCTCTTTTGAGAAATGGATTTCAGTGCAGAATTCTGCTGGAGCAGCACTATTAACTGATTCATTTTGAAAAAAAAAAAATTCCCATGACAGTATACCTTTAATTTATAAAGACCCCGTAATTGGAATTAATTATTTGGATGAAAACGTATTTTTAAAGTTTTTTCATCAGCATGAGCCTATTAAAAGTGTGTTTTGCAATGTTTTGGGGTTTATGACAAATATTTACTATTTCTACAAAGAAGAGCTTACCGGTATTGCTAAGTTTGCTCTTCTTACTGCAATACTACATTTGTTTCCCATACAAATGAAATCTACAAGAAATTAAGTAATAGAAACTGCAAATTTGGGATGTGGTGTAATTGTAAGTGTTCTGACGAAACAGGCAAATATTAGTGTAACGGTACCTGTTGTGCCTGTTGTGCGGCGGGGTCGTCCAACGCGTCGTCGGCGTGGTCCACGAGTCGGTGCTGGCGCCAGCGCAATCTTGGATTCTAGGGCGCGCGCGGCGCGCCTGTGCGCCTCTTAAAGGCGCAGGCACGCTGGCGCATTTGCGTCAGCACGTTTTTGACGCCCGTTTGGCGCGAAATTTGAACCTTTATAAGGCCCATTCTGTCTCCCAGCCAGTGCCCGTGATAGGATTTGTTTCCTGGTGCTTCTGAGCCTTAGTGCATCTGTTCCTGTTATTCTGTATCTTGATTATCCGTGTTTGACCCTGCCTGTATCCTGACGACTCTGAACTCTGTATCCTGACCCTCGCCTGCCTACGACAACTCTTCCTGCTTAACCCCTTGATTGACAACCCGGTTTGACCCTTGCCTGCTTGACGATTCTGATATCCGCCTGCCTCGACCCAGCCTGTCTGACCATCCTTCTGCCTAATCCTTTTGTACCGTGACCTTCGGCCCAAAAAGACCAACGGTGGTCACACTACTGGTGAAGCCGAGCCGAGACCAGGGTGCTTGGCATTTGTTCTGGTATTGGGTGCCGGTCGTGACAATTAGACAGAGCAAGCCCCCCAGTCCCTATGTAACGTGTCCGTCTTCTTTTAAATCTTAAGATAGTCAACATATTTGCTTAACTTAAAGGGATACTGTCATGGGAAAAATGTTTTTCAAAATGAATCAGTTAATTTTGCTGCTCCAGCAGAATTCTGCACTGAAATCCATTTCTCACAAGAGCAAACAGATTTTTTTATATTCAATTTTGAAATCTGACATGGGGCTAGACATATTGTCAATTTCCCAGCTGCCCCAAGTCATGTGACTTGTCCTCTGATAAACTTCAATCACTCTTTACTGCTGTACTGCAAGTTAGAGTGATATCACCCCCTCCCCCCCCAGCAGCCAAAGAAAAGAACAATAGGAAGGTAACCAGATAGCAGCTCCCTAACACAAGATAACAGCTGCCTGGTAGATCTAAGAACAGCACTCAATAGTAAAAACCAATGTCCCACTGAGACCCATTCAGTTACATTGAGAAGGAAAAACAGCAGCCTGCCAGAAAGCATTTCTCTCCTAAAGTGCAGGCACAAGTCACATGACTGGGGGCAGCTGGGAAATTGACAAAATGTCTAGCCCCATGTCAGATTTCAAAATTGAATATAAAAAAAAAAAATAAGTTTGCTCTTTTGAGAAACTGGAGTAGCACTATTAACTGATGCGTTTTGAAAAAAACATGTTTTCCGATGACAGGATCCCTTTAAATACGTGTGTTTGCATATATGCATGTGTGTCCTACACCTGGACGTGTAACTATTTCTCTACTTCCACTTTCTACTTTCAATTCCACCAATTATATATAGGGTTTATTTAGTGTTTATTGGGATGTTGATTATCAACCATAGACTGGGTGCATGGATTCTGTATGTTCTTCCCATGGCTGCTTGGTTTTCTTCTGGGTCCTCTGGTTTCCCCATAAAACATACTGACCTTATAAAATGTGTTCCTATGGTAAGTTAAATAAATTGTAAGGCCATTGGCCAGTAACTAGTGTGGTTGATCATCACCTGTAAAGTGCTTTGGAATTTGTACTGTACATACCGGGAATGACAGCGACTGTGCTGAAAGTTTGCAACTCTTTCTGAAACGGAAATGGCAGTGTCCACCTTTTCTGCACTCATAGGTATATGGAAATATATACAGTATATTAGCAATGGGAGCATTTAACAATGGTGGTGGATTAGACCTACAGTATTTTGATCTCCTGGGTAGGACTTATTTGTTATCCCTCTAGAATTCGTCCCACCACACTCAGTTACCACCTTACTTATTTACATGCACCCTTTTTAATCTCCCACTATACAATTTTATATTTTTTTTGCTCATCATGATCATGATATTTTTATTTTCATCATGATCACCTCAGAGCAGTTTCATTGGCCTGTAGCCAGCCCTGAGCAGCTGGACTGGTGTTTGGATGAGTTAGGAGACGCATCAGCAGATCTGAACCCACAGGGATCTCTTGGTCTCAAGCTGCCTCCCCACCTGCAAGCATTATTATCCACCATAGGCATTGCATTCATTATCTCAAGGACACAATATATGACAAGTGAAAGGCTACAGTCTAGCCACAAACACAGAAGGTTATAGTTGCTCTTTACTAAAGGCAGATCTTCTTCCTCTGTGTATTCTGCTTTGAGATAATGGTGTAACTCATCCCCATAGACTCCAGTATGAGTAAATTGGCTTTTGGCTCAAAGTGATGGCTTGCAGAGTACCATGCACCTGTTCTTACATACCCAACTGAATCAATTTATTGAAGGCTTAACACTCACATTGGAGTCCTGCGCGGGTCCATTTTTTGGGACCTGTAACCGACCAGTACCCGCAACCTGCAATCCGCAACCAGGACCCACAACCCGCATTCTTACCCGTTTGGAACCATTACCCGATCCGAGCCACAAGTACCTTATCCACAACCCGGACCCGCGACCCACTGACCATCAAGAATCAGGAAGTGCTGTCATTGTAAACCAGAAGTGACATCATCGGAAGTAGACGTGATCAGAAAAAAAGGAGTAAAACAGGAAGTGCTATCATTGTAAACCAGAAGTGGCGTCATCGGAAGAAGACATGACCAGAAAAAAGGAGTAAATATCACTATTGAGAAGACCCGTGGCCCGACCCTTGACCTGCGACCTGCAAACCCGCAGAACTGCCGATATGCATCTTAGCCCGGAACATCTACCCGCAGGGTACCGCAGGTTTTTGCGGGTAACCCGCGGGTACCCGACCCGCTGCAGGAATCTAACTCACATATTTAAGGGGTTGTTTAGAGTTCAATTATCAGATGTATTAAATTTGATGCAGAGAGGCTGCAATATGCTTGTGCTTACTCGTGAGAGATGACAAGACACTAGATACCACCCCAAAAAAATAGTTTGTGTATTGTGTCACATTATGCTGTAGAGCAATGGTGCAGAGACTCCAGTGTGAGTAAACTGCCATTAGGGTCCAAGCAGTGGCTTGCAAGGTACCATGTGGGTTTCTAAGTATATTTTAAAATAGGCACTAGCCTAACTGGGAATTCCGGTACTTATGTGATCGATTATTATTGATGAGCGTAATGTTTCACCAAGTTTTGCTTGAAAAATGCTGCCCATAGAATATTTTGTTGCCAAATTTTTACTGTTTTGGTGAAGCAAATGTGTCAAATTTGCCCATCACTATTGATCATCACTGTTCAAATATGATATAGAAAGGCCAAAATCTAGACCTCAATGATAAACAACATAATTGTAAAATAATGGACAATGCTGATCTACAGCAGCAGACAGCACACACTATATGGGAAATGGACAGGGTCAGACTGGGCCTTGGCCCTCATGGGCCCCCTGCCGGCCCAGACCTGCTCCCTCGATCAACTGGCCCTCCAAAATAAGATGATGTGCCAAACAACATTCGCGCATGCATGCTGTGCGCCCCAGCCCCAGAAGTTTGAAACTGAGTGGGCCCCCATTGCTCCAGTCTGACCCTGAAAATTGATAAGGCCATATGCAAGAATAAAATAAAAAGTCCATTGGGGTCTCTAATAAAGAACAAACAAATCTATCTAGGCACTGGCAACCCAGTGGCAACCAATAAGATGTGTACAGTTTACATTGCTATAGCCAATATATAATCACAATATTCTAAATTTAAAAGTAAACAGGACCCAAAAATAGCCCATTAAATGAAGTTCATGTGTTCAGCCTGATAACATAATACTGTTGAAAGACTCTATTATTGGACTTCATGGACCCTTAAAGATTATATATGTAGTTTAAGTTTTAGGGTTTCTTCATTAAGATTAATACTGAGTATTTCCCATTTTTGCAGGAAGCGCTTTCAGTGGTGAGTGAAGATCAGTCATTGTTTGAGTGCACCTACGGAACGCCACATCTTACTAAAACGGAGATGACCGCATCTTCCTCTAGTGACTATGGGCAAACCTCGAAAATGAGTCCACGTGTGCCTCAACAAGACTGGCTCTCACAGCCTCCATCTAGGGTCACCATCAAGATGGAATGTAACCCTAGTCAAATCAATGGATCAAGGTAAGAGCTGAGCTATCATCTTATTATAACATATATTTCTTTATTCTGGTTATATGAGGTGACATTCCTTTTCTTATGGTCCATCCATGTGTAAATTAACATCTCAAGAAATTGGAATATGTATAGACCAAGATCAAGCCAACAAAGTGGAAAATGCCCTTAAATAGTGGGTCATGTCAGGTGTTCAGTTTGGAGTCATCAATGCTACCTGCGATTTGTGGGATGGCCTAGGGCAGCAAGATTCTAGGGGTGGCATGTTACTCAGGCCACATCTGCACTGGAGGCTGGGTGGAAGATTGAAATTGTTATGCCAAATGTCCTGCTCCCCTTCCCCCAGGCCTCAGTGCTGCCCCTATATGATCTGATAACTGGCCAGGAACTCAAGCAATATAATTGCCCCTGATGTGGTGCCCCTGCGAAATAAGACGATCTGGCCATAGATAGCCAGCTTTATGGGGTTTTTTACTTAGAGAAAGTGAATTTAGAAAGTTCACATGAAAAACTGTATACATCTCCAAATTGGAACCCCACTTTAAAATAAGGCCCATTGCTTTTTGCAGCCATCACCTTTTTTCCATTTTCTGTAAAAGGCAGCAGATCATTTATATCCTAATCTGTGACCTAAAAAATTGTACCAAAATGACATAAATACAGTATATATGTACAGAATACTGTATATAGATCAACAATTGCTGTCTTTTTAACATCTTCCTTTGAGCCGCCATTTTGTAACGTTCTGTGTACTCCCTCAGAGATCACCTGACAGGAAGTATTGCAGATTCCAAGTGTAACAGGAAGGAAGGGAGTAAAAGATTGTGTTCATTGGCTGATGCAACCTAGCATGTATGTGTGCCCGTGTTTGTGCGTGAGCTCAATGCTCAGTGAAGCAGAAATAACCATACTAGTCCCAGTTTTCACTGTTGCACTAGAACCCGCATCCCCTCAGGCCTGCCAGTTGTTCGCATGCACACGAATCCTCATTGAAGATTGCTTCTGGGGGAAGGGGTCTAGGGTTGCCACCTTTCCACGATCCAGACAGAGGGCAGAGCCATGATGCCAGAGGGGCGGGCCAGTGCCTTTGTGGGTGGAGCGAGCAACATCACAGGTGCAGGGCTATGACACAGCAATCAGTGATTGGCGGATCTACATGTCAATCAACGGAGATCCTGTCCGGTTGTAGTTACGTTACTGCTGGTGCCCTGAACCCTTACTGCTGGGGAGGAGAGAGGACAGGAGCAAAGGTTCAGACAAGGATAAGGCAAAATTAAAAAACTTCGGAGAGGCAGAAGGCCAGGAAATGCAGCACAAAATTCTGGTCAATAACAGGCATGGGTCACTACATTAGATACATTAGAACTGAACTCCCAGGTGTAATAGCAGGCCCTAAGTTTGCACAGGTGCAGTAACCCATGGCAACCAATGGTGAACAGTAAATGCAGCCAGATTATTGGTTACTATAGTTTACTGTACCTGGGCACATGTAGGTGGCTGTATTTATGACAAGTGCAGAGAGAAAATTGCAAATTTGAGAGCAATTTTTTTCTGACAATGCTGCATTTTTCCCCAGAATTACTGCACTGATGCGATTATAAGGGGACGCTGCGTCTGACGGAATTGCCCCTGATGCATAAAAAATGACATAATAATGGTTGTACTTCACTGTAATTGGACTCAATTGCTCTGACCATTTCCCAAGTCAGGTGGGAGTCATTTCCAGTGTTTACTGCTAGAGTGATGTGGTGGCCAGGGCCGCCCCCCCACATTATGAGAAAATTGGTGGCCAGGGCCCCTTAAAAGTCCATGCCTTCCTGAAGTCAGCAGCTCTCAGAAAGATGGGGGGCCCGGCTAATCAAGTAAGCAGGGCGGAACAAGGGGTAGGCAGAGTAGGCACTGCCTAGGGTGCAAAGCTGGGGGGCGCCAGGCACGCACCTCCTCTGTTGCCTACCCCCAGTCCGGTGCCCGACTCTTTGTGGTCTTTACTTCTTCTTGCGCTCCTGCGCATGCGCCCAATGTATTTCCCGGCAATTTGCACATGCGCACATTCACGCATGTGCAGAAGCGCAAAAGAAGTAAAAACTACCACTTTTCTTGCGCACGCGAGCGCCACCTTGCGCATGCGCACTTGGGCTAAGCCGGCGACGCGTTCGCCGGCTTGCCTTGGGTGCCTGTGCGGCGCGGCCTGGCCCTGCAAGTAAGTGTGGCGTGACCGGGACCCCCTTACCCTCGGGCCCCTACAACTCTCCCCCCTGTCCCCCCTGATGGCTGCCCTGGGTATAGGGGACACCATAAGGCCCTAATTAATGTGCAATTGCGACATATATTGGTAAAAAAGTACAACCTGTGGATACATTGGAGGTCCTAAAATGAATTTGCTGTGGGGCCCAATAACATCTAGTTATCTAGATTTATGGGTATTTTGCACCATAGAAAGTTATACCACTATGTCATGCAATCATGACAATGATATAGAATTTAGGCTTGCATCAGAAACCATACAGAATTATTCTCATTAGTATTATTTGCATGGCCTCTCATCCCTATTTTGTTGTCATGTTTGTAGTAGTGGATGTCATGCCTTGTTTTTCTAAGCTGAAGCACGGTGCTTAAAGCAAATACTCTGAGTTTGCACCAACCAAAATATTTTCTGAAGCAAAATAAATTAATCCGTCTGTCTCTGTCAAGCTGTTATTCGATACATGAGGGGCAGCGCACGAGAAGCCATAAACATGGTGCTTGTTACACAAATAAGCTGGTCTTGACTCTTATCCAACTTATATAGATTTAATGTTAATTCACAGTCCTGCCAAAGGTCTGCACCAGGGACTTGTGATTTCTGGCAAGCGGAGCTGTCTTTAGTTTTGGTGGGGTCTGCGGCAGAAAAGAGTTTGCAGGGCTCACTTATTTATGCAGAGTCCACTGTCAGAGCTAAAGACCTTCAGCTAAAATGGAACTACAACACCTAGAACCCCCCAGCAGCCTGTAGATATGGACACAGAATTTCAAAAGTCAAATACAAAGAGCAATTCTCTCTTACATAATACACTATATAGTGGGAATGGAAACAAATTGGAAGTTAGTGTAATAAAACAGTAATGTTTTAGCTAGGTATGCAACAAATCCAGGATTCGGTTCGGGATTCGACCAAGATTTGGCTTTTTTCAACAGAATTTTGATTCGGCCAAATCAAAGTACCTGGCCGAGCTGAATCCGAACCCAAAAAATCATGTGACTTTTGATCACACAAACAAGATATCAAAAATAACCACCCATGGTTCTGTCTCTTCCTCATTTTCCTAATATTCAAATTAGGGTTCGGTTTCGGCTCGGTATTCAGACGAATCTTTCACGAAGGATTTGGGATTCAGCAGAAATTTTCAAACAATCTCTCACAGATTTATAGTCCAAAGTGCAAATCATCAAAAGATATTATTGTAAAATTACTCTTCTTATATATTATCAGTTTTAAATTGCAGACATGATGAAACTGAAACAACAGCCCCACCAGCTGCTTAGTTTTGCCAACCGCCAGTCGGGAGGAAATGCCAGAAGAAAAGGAAAGTCTTATGTTGTTGCTCAGCTTGGAAAAGAATACAGATGATTTTTCTGAGCACTTTTGTGATTTACAGTATTTTTTAAATTATTAGCATTGTTGCTCTGCTTCTCTACTCTTATCTAAGCAACATCAGAAAACCTCCCTCTTCTGAAATGTTCTCCCAACTGTCAGACAGTTCTGACTAGCAGATGGTACTATAGGCAGATCTGACTAGCAGATTGTACTATACTTTCGTTTTCATTATATGAGCATTTGAAAAAATGCAACATTTTTTTTTGGGGGGGGTCAAGTACAAGGTACTGTTTTATTATTACAGAGAAAAAGGAAATCAATTTTAAAAATGTGAATTACTTGATTAATATGGAATCTATGGGAGATGGCCTTTCTGTAATTTGAAGATTTCTGGATAACAGGTTTCCTGATCCCATGCCTATATCTATATAGAGTTTATTCAATTAAATGATAATAAGTCAAAATCTTCCAAAACACATACAGAGGATGACATTGAGGATGTGAACACAAATATTAACGGGGTTATTTATCAAAATTCAAATTTTTCTGATTATTTTATTTTAAAAAAGTTAGAGCAAACTAGAATCCACAATTTGACCTGATTTACTATTTAAAAAAACATGATTTAATTGGATCGGGGAAAAACTCTATAAAATCGAGCACTTTTTTGATTTTTTTTTCCCCGGATCGGTTGATTTTTTTCAGGCTTTTTCCTGAAAAATCTGAATTTTTTAAATTTTTTTACAAAGCCAGAAATAATTGGATTTTCTGGCTTATTCCAGCGTAGACCTTAGAAAGTTCCAAATAGGATAAGGACTTCTCCCACTGACTCCTCAGCAAGGTCTGAGAAGGAGAATTTTCGGATTCTGACTTTTTCCATCCTCTGGGTTGAAAATTTGGATTTTATAGTAAAAAAACTAGATAACCTCCTAAATGTTAGACTAAGCAGCCAAGTTGATTTGAGAAATGTGTATCTTGTCTTGTTAAATTTGTTCCATTTTTCATTGCAGGAGCTCCCCAGATGACTGCAGTATAGGAAAAGGAAGCAAAATGGGCGGAGGGCCAGATAATGTTGGAATGAATTATGGCAGCTACATAGAAGAAAAACACATTCCTCCCCCAAATATGACAACCAATGAGAGGAGAGTGATTGTCCCTGCTGGTAAAGATCTTGCACTACTACCATTCCTTGCATATTAGTTTCTTTTATCTTATTTAAATAATTATGAAATATGGGCGGTGGGTTATGAGAAAACCAATGTAGAGAGTCATTATCAACCTTTCCTCCAGAAACATGAAGTTTTATATATTATATCATAAGTATTAATAAACACTCAAACGGTAAAGTTCTTACTACCACATACTTGCTTATTATATAACACCCATAAGGTATCTGAAGAGACATTTGTGAAAAGATTTGCGAATCCTGAGAACATTTTAATCGAGCAGGAAACTTCTTAGCTCAGAGCAACTGTAGGAAGTGGAGGAGAAGGGTGGTGTTTTAATGAGATTCTCCCTCCCAGTTAAATCTCCTGTGTAATAGATTCATCCTTATTTATAAGCCTGACCATGGCCTTGGGATTAGCGTAACTCAGGACCTCCCCAAGGGAAAACCATAACCGAATTATTAAATACTGATATGAAAAAACATTTTTGCGCACAAAATGTTCATTTTATTCACTTGTATTTGTTTATTTGTACCAAATGTGTTGGCATAGTCTATTATCTGTCTCCCTTCCAGGTGTTTTCAACTTTCTTCTGCTGTTTGATTCTGCTTGTTCAGCAGGGAACAGTGTAGTTGGCTTCGCCAAGCACATATTTTCCTGAATAGCTAATGGTATCGTTTTCTGAAATGTACAAGTACATTTTGCTAATTATTTCAAGACTGCAGGAAAAATTATGATTAATTCTGGTAGTTGAAAAGCTTTTCCAACACACACAGTGGGTAGCTGTAGCTATACACAATGGGCCGTATTTATCAGGTAAAAAATATTCTAGCATTGCCACTGTCTTTGCATCATTTCATTTGGCGTTTCGAGGAAATTCATTTGTTAATGAACTGGTGAAGAGTCAGTGATTTTTTTAGGTTGCAGTGGTGTTACAAGACAAGCGGAAAAACAGAGGGCTACTAATTTTTCATAAAAAATAGAATAATAAAAAGCCACAATAAACAGCCAAAAAAAGGAGCAATGTCTACGTAGCCCCTTGTATGCCATACTTTTTTTTAACTAAGCAGTGGTGTAATTGAAATACAGATAGGTGAATTTATAATTATTGACGTTTTTTTAACACCCAGGGGGTTATTTATTAAGCTTCTAATCGGACTTTTAAAAGGGAAAATACCATATTTTCAGAGATAAAAAAACTAGATTTTTTCAAAATTTAATTAAACCCTGATAGTGTTAAAAGTCAGATGAAAAAAGTACTCAAACTCAGACCTGCCAAGAACGTGAAAAAGTCAATGGCAGATTTTCTGAGTTGCGCTAGGTTACCGAAAAAAACAAAGCTTTCGGGCGATTTTTCATGAAAAAGAATTCTGTTTTTTTTACGATTTTAACATGACTATTTCCGCATAAGAAAAATTTGTTTAAATGTATTGAAAAATAGTGTGGGGGGGGGGTTAGTGCGGATTTGGTTGGAGTATTTTTCAGAAAATAGGGAGAACATTTCATAGTCTCTATGAAAGTATTAATAAAGCCAAGCTTTCATCATCTCCAGCTGCAACCTTGCATATCCCTCCAAAAGTATTATAATCGAGAAGCTTAGAAGCAGTATCTGTCCCAATGACCAAGGTGGCACAGTTGGCTATCATTGGGTTCTTGCCAACTGAAAGTTGGTTTTATTGGCTTTTCATGGTCAAAGAACTGACATGGACATCCCCCTGTGGGTGTAATGTAAATTGTTCCATGTCAAGTAACCCATAGCAATATTTAAAGGAGAAGGAAAGTCTGCTTGCACTTAGCGGTGCCAAATGTAAGGCACCCCTAATTGATTGTATTGACTTACATGAAACCCCGGGCCAGTGCTCCTATCAGCAGAAAACTGCACCGGCGCGGGGTTATACCTGTGGGCACCATGGAGAGATATTCTTCCTGCTTCCTCTTTCTTCACGCGGTTGCGCATGCGCAGTAGAACGAAAAGCCGAATTTCAACTAAAAAGTCAGCTATTTCATTCTACTGCACATGCTTTTGCCCTGAGAAATTTGAAGAAAGAAGAAGCCGGAAGAAGATCTCTCCTTGGTGCTCGCTAGAAAAACCCTGGGCTGGTGCAGTTTTCTGTGGATAGGAGCACTGGCCCAGGTATTCAGGTAAGTCAATACAATCACTTGGGGGTGCCTAACATTTGGCACCCCCAAGTGCAAACAGACTTTCCTTTTCCTTTAAGTCTGGTGCTGTCATAACCACTTGGCAACCCCCTCCATGCAGAATTGACGATGTAAATAAAATGTTCATGTAAATTGTTAATTTGTTATATAGGAACCCAAGGCCCATCCCTTTAAAGCTGCTGCCCTAGGCACAGGACCTTGGGTGCCTATATATAAATATGGCCTTGTGTAGCCACCAATCAAAAATTGTATCTCAATGGGCAGTCCAGTAAATACTACCTGACAATTGGTTGGTACTGTATGGTCTAATGATACAGTCAACCTTAAGCTCCCCATAGATGTGACGATTCTTCTTGGCGAACGACCGATTTTAGTGAAGTTCGACCAATCCTTCGAAATTATCGTGCGGTTAGTGGGATTCGAAAGATCGACCATCTTACGATTTTTCGGCCGACATCTGTCAGGAAATTGATCGGCCAGGTTAAAAATCTTTGTCGGTCCCAGTGCAATCTATCTATGTTTGCAGAGACAAACAGGCAGCTCCCCTTTGTTTTCCTGGCAAATTGGTCTTTTTAGTTGATGGTCAATTTGTTCAGAGAAAATTGTGGTCTCACGATGAGGATCGGATCTTTTAAAAATCTCAACATCTATGGCCAGCTTTATGTTTGCTTATAGCTACTCCAAAGATTTACTCTAATATTCTAATACCAGCACAGACATTTCACTGTACTTAGCTAGAGGGACTCAAAGCGTTGACACATCTAATGAGCTGGAGTTTGGCTTCAGCTTTACCAAGGAGGATGTGGGATGTTAGAAGTTCTAAACAAGTTTGATCGATGATCAGTTCACCCAGAAGAGTTTCCTGGATACTCATGGAACAATAGGAGGGTGACCCTTCAGCTTAGGCCTTTTGAAATGCTACAAAATTAAAATGAATTTATTTATGAATAGGTCGTTGGCTGCAGCATTTTTCATCTACAAATTTATTTTTGTGTTTTCAGACCCTACTTTGTGGAGCACAGATCATGTAAGGCAGTGGCTGGAATGGGCAATAAAAGAATACGGCCTTCCAGATGTCGATGTGCTTCTATTTCAAAATATCGACGGGAAGGAATTATGCAAGATGACCAAAGAAGATTTCCATCGACTAACTCCAAGTTACAACGCTGATATCCTCCTCTCACATCTTCACTACCTCAGAGAAAGTAAGGAAAACTGCCAGATTAAATAACCAGCATCACTAACTGTCACCGCATGTGCTTGCTTGACCACGGCATGGAATTTTATTCTCTTTCTTATAACTGTTCTGGATCTGTAGATATTAATTGGATTAGTACAAAGTGTTATAGTTAAGTCGAACTTGGTGGACATGTCTCCTGTTCCAACCTCAGGTGTATATGTGCATGTCTATACCATACAGTGTGTATTTAGTCTACACTATGTTTTATGGCATGGCATGCAATTTAAAACATAAAATCCTGACACATTTGTAGAATAATATCCATATACTTCTCCCCCCCAAAAATGATATGAATAGATATTAACCATTTTCCAGTTGACGGTAACAAATGTATCTTTCGGTACATCATTTATTGAACGTGGCTGCCATCTTTTAGTGGGCAAATCCGTACCAAAGCAGTAACCCATAGAAACCAATTTTAAATTTACTTCCATTTTTCTAGCCGCAAAAGACTGATGAGAGTTAACTTCTGGTGGGTTTCTGTGTTGATGCACGTTTGCCAGGCTAATAATAGAGGCTCGGCCATTTAAATTCATTTAGAATTGATGAATTTTAAAATGTAATTAAATGGTGGGGTTGTGGTTTCATCTGACCTTCAAAACGTCGTATTACTCAATTTGGTGTTGCTTTGTTTTGTTTTGTAGCTCCTCTTCCACATTTGACTTCAGATGATGTTGATAAGGCCTTACAAAACTCGCCACGGTTAATGCATGCTAGAAATACAGGTAATTTTGGCACAGACCCTAATCCTTCAATCATAAGCAGATCCGAAACTTTATAAATATTACTGTTTAGGCTAATGGTACAGATTTCAACCGGCACAAAACCAAAATTGCCCCCTTCTACTCCAATTAAGTTTATTGGGATACCCCTGAAAGCAGCAGCCCTGGTGCTTTTCAACCTGAAAATATTCTTGTGTCCTGGCACTTTCAGACTCAATGGGAGGTAACAGGGAGCAATTTTGTTTTGGCTGAATAACATCAGGCCTTAATTTGTGCTTTAACTGCACAAATATATACATATAAAATGTTCATCAAGTCAATTTAATTTAATGATTGTTTAGCTAAATTAGAGAAAATGATTAGCTTTATGTTGTACTCAACATCCACTAAGCCTTTGCCACCAATGAAACATTTTGAATACAGACGTGTCATTCTTTATGACTCATAACATATCATCCTCTGAAACAGGGTTGTATAAGCCACGTAATTACATTTTAATGAGATAATCAATTTCTCAAATTAAATCCCTGAATCCCTTCTATTAAAAAGGAACGGAGAAACAATTTCTTGCAAATGTGTCATGATATTTTATACACTGAGCTGCATTTACCAATAAAACCATTTTTAATATGCTGTAATTAATATTAGGAGCAGCATGTGTTTCATAGCTGTACTTTACGGGGAGAAGTGAAACGTGTAAATAACGGCAATGACACATAAAGCTGGGTAATTACATGATTAGGAAACATCCGAACAGTAAAAACATTCACAGAAACCAGAATGGCAATACCTCATTATCTTGCATAGGGCTGAGAAAATATAAACTCGTGAAAACTGGTTGCTGATTATTTTCCAACGATTTGTACAAATTATTTATGAATTTCATCTTCGACAGAAATGTTTAATGCCTATACAAGTTTGCCAAACTGAATCCAGCCCATCATGCAGACTCCATGGCACCTACATAAAATGAACCAGAGCATTAAATTCTAATTAATTAATTCTATTCTTTCTTTCTGCATATGGCACTGAAAAGCTTAAATGAAACAGCCATTTTTACAAACGTTTTTGTTCACTGATAATGCTGATAATAAGTTAATATGCAATTAAGCTTCACATTTATTTCACAAACCTTTGGTATAATGTTAAGTATTTGGCCAGACCAAACAATTATGAATTCAGTACATAAAATGACTTTCGAATTTCCCCTGTTGAATTCGACATTGCCCAAAATATCTTGGACTGATCATCCTGGAAAAAAATCCCATTATTTTCTATGAGAAGATGAAGAAATTAATTTGTAGTAGTAATAGTATTTTTTTGTCATTTTTTTTTCCTAATTTTGCCAAGTTGTACCTCTTCCTGTAGGAAATAATGGGATTTAAAGGGTTCAGAAGCAGCCAAGTAATTTCTCTGATATTTTGTTGAAGTCATAGTTTTTTTTATGAATATGGTGAAACGTAAAGAAGCACAACAGGCGTGTTGAGGTCCTATCTGAACAAGATATTTATGTTGAAAATTAAGGAGCACAATTTATTCTAGATTGAACAGAGGAATCCCAAAAGATTCCCAGCAGCTAGAAAATGCAGCAAAAAAAAGGGTTGCAAAATGAGTAGAAAAGCATTTACCTTGTTTTTTATAATAACCCAAAAAGAGAGTGATAGAGGGAGAGAAATTCACATTAGACTTCAAATTTCATGTATTTACAAAGTTATGGGGTTTGCTTGTTTTGCTGCAGATGCAGTTCTTATCCCTTCCCTATAGTTTGCATGGAAACAATTTCAAAAATCAGCCTGAATCAAAAGCTGAAAAATTCTTTATTTGTCTCCTAAGACAATTGACCTGATCCTGCATGTGTATCAGGACTCCCTGTAGATAGACTGCCAGAATGGACTATAACTTCTTTAGAAATAAAGTAAACATGTCTTCTGCTATTTTACAAAACATCATATCTCTATTTTACAAAAGTAACAAAATACCAGTGTTTTTAGATTTATCCACATTGGAACAATTTGTCCAAGCATGGAAGAGATCTTTTTTAATCCCGACATATTTCTGAAATGGGTTAGAGTTTAGTGCTTCTGAGAGCTCTAACACATGCTGACGGATGAACACATTCATCTACCTTAACACGTGTGAATTTGTTAAACACTTTCCTGCCCTTCAGCGAATTTTTGGTAAACCTGCTCCGTAGTTTTCTAGTAAACATTATTCATTCTGTTTTGTTACGCCTTAAAGAAATGCAATAGTTTGTTTTAAATAATTCATTAAGCCAAAATGAAATACATAGCTCTGGTTTTGCTTTTCTACAGGAGGGGCATCTTTTATTTTCCCAAACACATCCGCTTATCAAGACGCAAGCCAAAGAATCTCCAGCAGGCAAGGTACATAATACAAACTTGTGTTCAACTGCATGTTATTTCACTTTAGCAGGAACTCTGTTAAAGGACCAGCAACTGTAACCATATTTATATCTGCTCATCCAGCACCTACAAATGAACAGTTTCTTGGCAACAAATGGTCTTTTTTGTATATTTTTTAAAGCACATACCTACTACAAGGATTTGCATCTCAGTTTGTTTTTCTGTTGAAAATTTGCTGTGGCAGTTCTGTCTCAATTTCTTTATATAACCGAATGTGTACAAACCAGCTATTGTTGCACTGGACTTCTTCGCTGTTGCGTATAATAAAGTGTCTGCACAAGCCAATTTCCCCAGGGCCATGTCAATACAAAACAGAACATTTAAAAAAAAAAAGTTTTGCTGCATATCCAACGCTTAGATTTTGTTAGCTTGGCATTGCCCGTGTGTTTGATTAATGACAGCCGTCCTGGTGTTTGAGGAAATGGTGAAATGTAGAGCAAGTCTAGAGTTGCTTCAACTAGTCAAATTTTAATGATATCATTGACTGAGCATAAACACTTCAGTGAGTGCTACAAAGAATCTGATTCATTATCCAAAGGTAAATTAGATCTTATTTAGAATGGAATTTATATTCAACCAATTATAGATAAAGAACATTTTCTCTTAAAATGCATGCCTGCAGCTCTAAAGCAATCAATGTTCACCCCTTTTACTTAAACTCAGCATGTGATGTTTGATTTCTTAGGTTAATATGTATATCTAATCTTTCATTTTATTGAACAAAGATTTAACTGTAATGTGTCAATCGATAAAAATCTTTTGAATCCAATTTTAATGAAAACGTATGTGGCCAAAAACTTAGGGAGCGTCTACAAAAGTCAATGAGAATTGTATTTTTCAACCTTCAAGCTATTTCGTTTCTTAAATATAAGTAAAATGTGTAAATTTATATGGGGCAATGCCATTTTTCCCACAAATTAATTGAATCTGAATTTGATAAATTGATCCAAGTTTTTCTGTAAACAAGTTAATGATCGTGAAAGCAAAAGCGCAGTGGTGGAAAAAAAAGGCAATCAAGGTTAAGAGCAACTGATGTTCTGAAATTGAATTTTAAATTAATTTGAATTCAAAAGTAAATAAATATGCCTTCCTATGTTCCTAGGCCCAATTAGATCATAATAATAATTCAAAACATACTTATCTAAGGAACCATGTCCAGCTATGGGCTTCCAGTTGGAGATCCCTGATTTAAAACATGGGTTGCTATGGGGAACAAAGAAAGCAGAAGACTTTAAATTAACTAGTCACCTGTATCATTAACAGATTAATGTGAAAACTCTCCAAAGTGATACGTTGCAATATTCTAGTTAGAATATGTTGGGGAGTCAATTGGGAGTTCTTTGGGGGTTTTTTTTATAAAAAGAGAGGTGTAAAGCATTTTGGGTTCTACAGGATGATATAATCAGTGCTTCTTTCCCAACAGATTTATCATATGAGCCCTCAAGGAGATCTGCTTGGGCAAATCATCCTGCACCACCATCAAAAGGTTTGTGCCAAAAAATATCTCAAACTGCACCTGACATTTCCTTTTTTTTTACTCCTAAATGGAGACATTCCTATTTGGAATACAAAGAATCATTTTGGCACATGATTTTTGGGGAAAAAAACCCCCAAAAGATTAATCATCAATGAACCAATTTTCAAAATTGACAGATTATTACAAATGTCAGTGTATATGGCAGATTTACATATGACTGATTTATTTTTACCTAGTGGTAACAATGGTTAAAGTTTTGGGGTAATGTAATGAAATGTAAATTGTAAAATTATTTTTAACATGTTGAAGTAAACTTTTTCTTTTTTTTTAGCTTTAAATGATGCACTGAGTGTATCTATAGTTTTTGGTATTTACCTCTTTTGGTCACTTAAAGGGGAATGCAATAAAAGTCGGTAACGGAAAAACTATTCGCAATGCGAAAAGTTATGCCTTTGCAAGAACAAATTCTGCTTTGCAAGAAATTAATATAGCTTTTGCGAACCCGGAAACTGTTTAGTGACCACTTCCGACAGTGGAAGACTGTTTGCGAATTTTATAGTTTGCTCCAATGCGCAGTAAATTTAATAAAACTTCTTACTGAAAAAGTCGTTATGTTTGCTCCAAAAGATTACAACACCTTCAAGCACTTCTTAAGAGTGGACAATTAAAATTCGCAATGTGCAATTAAAATTTGCAATGCAATAACAGTTTAAGGAACAATTTTACATTGTGAGATGTGGATTTTTATTGGTGCAAATTGTTTTTCTCTTTGCAACTTTAATTACATTCCCCCTTAAAGGTTTTCTGTGCACTATTTTGATAATGAGGCATACTGACTTTTTATCACTGTTACTGGGACTCCTTTTTTTATGTAATGGAAGGTTTTAGTAAGTTTTAGTAACCCATAGCAACCTATCAGATTTCTCTTCAAACAGCTGACCATGCTACATGATTCTGCAATAATTTACACCTATAAAAGGAAACTCACCCAAAATGATATTGTCATCTCTGTCTGAAGGACAATTTTCATATATTCATTGAAAACACTGTCTAGATAAATAAGTAATAATACGTTTTCTCATTTTAGCATTGCAACCATCTACCACAGTTCCCAAAACAGAAGACCCCAGACCACAGCTAGGTAAGTTGTTATATTTTGGTGAGTCTTTTATGTACTGTACCTATTTACATCCATAATGAATTTCTTTTATTAATCCAATTTCCTATTTTACAAGGTTTTGACAAAGTTTATAAATGTATGTCGGTGTGGAAAAAAAACAAATACATTTTATAGGGCTTATTACAAACACAAGTACAACTGTTCTTGTTGTGCATTGAAAACTATATTCACATGTCAATACATGCACCTCTATACTTGTGTTAAATAGTGATGGTGAATCTGTCCCATTTCGCTACGCCGAATAATTAGCGAAACGCCGAAAGCATTTGTGAAAACATTCAATTCTTAAAACGCATTGAAGTCAATGGGCGTCAAAATAATTTTGACACAGCAATTTTTATACACACGACTAAATGCATTAAAGTCACTGGGGCATCCGAATAATTTTGACGTGCAACAATTTTTATTGTGAATCCATGCCTGCCGAATTTATTCGCCCATCACTAATGTTAAACACAGGCTAAGGAATAAGTAAAATTACACTAAACAACCCTCAGAATAACATATGCTTCTCCCTGCATTCAGATTTATTTTGTTTCTCTATTACAACCAGTTCAACTGCAGGTCTTTTAGTTACTTCCTTGCCTAGCACGAAGCTCCATCCTCTTTTGCTTTCTGAGCAAGCCTTCTCTCTCCAACTATGAAGACCCCATAGAGGTGCCTACTGTGCATGCCTGATTGGTTTCTATTGGAGCAGAGGCAGTGGGCAAGTCAAACAGGCACCTCTTTCAGTTGGAGAGAGAAGGAGGAGAAGGCTTTAATAGAGAAACAAAATAAATCAGAATGCAGGAAGAAATGTATGTAATTCTGTTCAGAGTAATTTTAAGGGACTTTAAAAAAGGCTTACTTATCCTTTAATTGCTGAACAGGGCAACAAATACAAGGAAAATTGATGCAAGGGAGCCCCGGAGTTAACATATCCCTTTAGGAGTATTACTCCCAGGGTTCTCAAGAAATGCATACTCAAAAAATATATTTTTTTCTTTTAAATTTTCCCTTTAAATTACCTAAATACGTTTTAAAAACTCATGGTTTACTTAGAACCCCTGTTTGTACTAGTACTGTTTTATGTGTGCAGTATGATACTTATATATGTTATTGTTTTTAGATCCTTATCAGATTCTTGGGCCAACAAGCAGCCGACTTGCAAATCCAGGTAAGTTAATTTAAAAATAAACTTGTGTTTTTTTTTTGTTGTTATTTAGTAATGATCTATGGTGAATATATAGTGTATAGTTATACATACATGAAGTACATATGAATTAATAGAAATGAAAATCCCATATTTCATTTCAAAATCACACTACAATCTGGTTTTAAATATTTGAAAAATATTTATCATCTTCTTTAATCCATGAATCCATTACATATAAATATAAAAACACTGCAATGAGAATTTTAAAAATATAGTATTTTCCCCTACTTTAATTCTAACTCGATTTTTTTCTTAAAGGGGACCCTTGACCCAAAAAAATTATTCCAAATCCTATTTTATCATGTTAGTCAAGCAAAATTAACTTTAATTACATTGTATAAATTATTTGAATCTTGTTTCCATCAGTCTGGGAACTTATAATTATAGCAAGCAGGCAGGAGCCATTTTGTGGACACTGTTATTAAGGCAAGCCTTGTATCATCTCAGAATCTTGTTTGTGCACCAGAATGGGGGACTAGATGTCCATCCCCATGCCCTGGTTACACAATTAAATGGTTAAGAAAACTGAGGGAATGTGGGGAGAGCAGTGACATCTAGAAAGTGCTGAATGGAAAGTGAAAGTAATTTTCTGCCCCGCCTCTATGCCTAAGGCATAGAGGAGGGGCAGACAATATTTGATTGACAGCTGATATTTTTAAATGATTTTACAAAAATTATGAACACATTAATAAAAAAAAGAATTTGGATTTCATGTTTAATTTGAAAAGGACTTTTATTATACAACTTCTGGTTGACAGGTCCACTTTAATATTCATGAAAGGTATTCCCGACAGTCTGAAGCTTTTTTTTACTTTCTTCAAAAAATAAAATAACAAAGTTGTTCATTTATCAAATTTCCTCACTTCTCCCCATTGTTTTTCCTAAAGAAAGTTTTCTCCAGTTTTAAAAAGCAGTAACAAAAAACTCTTTTTTGTTTATCCTTGATCCACGAGTTTCATGATGAGAAGTTGTAAAATATTTTTTGCACTGTGAATGTAAACAATTGTTGCATCTTTTAAATGCTAGGAAAAATTATAAATACAATAAATAACTTTTACTGCTGTTAAAATGTGCAATGAAAGTAAATGTTTTCAATGTTTTGTTAAAAACCAAACCAGAAAACAGAACCTAGTTAGGGTGAGATGGGCCAAGTAACCCAATAATAACTAGCTTTTCCCAGAAGATTGTTTAGCAGCCACAGCTAAAGACCCAATAGCTATACTCAGTTACATAACCAAATTTCTAAGGGGCAGATTTATCAATGGTCAAGGTGAATTTTTGAATTGAAAAAAATTTGAATTTCGAGCTATTTTTGTGTACTTCAACTAGGGAATAGTCCAAATTCGATTTGAATTTGCAAAAAATTTGAATATCGAAATTTATTTATTATGTACTGTCTCTTTAAAAATTCGATTAGCCTATGGGGGACCTCCTATTCTCTATTTGGAGTCAATTGGTGGACTTTGAAAACTCAAAGTTTTTTTGGGAAAAACTTCAAATCGAATTCGATCAAATGTGATATTCCTTTGATTCAAACGTTTCGAATATGGCCGAATACAGACCTATTTGATTGAAAACTGACCTATTCGAACCAAAAAAAACTTCAACTTCATTTTGGTTGGTCTTTTTGAATTCGAATTTCGAAGTTTTTTCAATTCGAAATTCGACCCTTGATAAACATGCCCCTAAATGTTCCAATTTAAGTTATTACTGAGTCTTTTTTTATTTTTTTTTAATAAATAATCTCACATTCGAGTCTGGTGAGTTTTCAAGTTTTTTCAAACGAACAAAAAAAACCTTGAAATTTCACAAATTTTGTTATCTATGCTTGCCTGAGATAAACTGGAAAATTATGGAATCTCCCAAAATTTTCTGGTTCTGAGTTTAATAAAGGGTCAGATAAACAGTCAAAACTGCAGGCTGAAAAGAATCAAAATAGGAAAGCCATTAATTATTTTAAATAATTAATTTAAAATAAAGTCCAGCTGAAAAGTTGCAACAAAAATGTCTACAATATACCACAAGTATTTACCTTAATTTTTATCAGTAGACTTATAACACTTTGAGCAGTTCACAACAAAAAAAACATAACATTTTCGTGTTTCATGTTTGCCATTTATAGGAAGTGGACAAATTCAGCTCTGGCAATTCTTACTGGAACTTCTTTCGGATAGTTCCAACTCCAACTGCATTACTTGGGAAGGAACCAATGGAGAATTTAAGATGACCGATCCTGATGAAGTGGCAAGACGTTGGGGGGAGAGGAAAAGCAAACCCAACATGAACTATGACAAGCTGAGCCGTGCACTCCGTTACTACTATGATAAAAATATTATGACTAAAGTTCATGGCAAGCGCTATGCCTACAAATTTGATTTTCATGGGATCGCTCAAGCTCTTCAACCTCATCCTCCAGAATCAACCATGTACAAGTATCCCTCAGAACTTCCGTATATGAGCTCATACCATGCACATCCACAGAAGATGAACTTTGTTGCCCCCCATCCACCAACTTTACCTGTGACATCATCAAGTTTCTTTGCAGCCCCTAATGCATACTGGAATTCACCAACTGGAAGTATTTATCCAAATACTCGGCTGCCAGCTAGCCATATGTCTTCTCATCTTGGAACCTACTATTAAATCAAGTTATGAAAGACTATAATGTGGGTAACAGTCCCTAATTTGTTGCAACTGACTCTGACTTGAGTTGACTTACAAGTGCCTTTTATAATAGTTACATGACAAAGGGGACAGTACAGAAAAGAAATGTTGTAGAGTATAGGGCTGAAAAGAATTTATTACTAACGAAGTTCAGATGCTAAAGATGTAATATAGAAGGCATCACAGCTTTGGACCAATATATATATCAGACTTTAAACAGAAGTCTGCAAAGGATTCTCCGAACATGGAGTAAACTGATTCTACAATGTCATACGCTCTTTCCTTAATGACAGCAACTGAAAAAAAACTATATGTATAAATATATATGCCAGACAGTTACCAAGAAAATGCAGTTTTTACACTTCTGATTTAAGAAAAATGAAATTATCAGTATTTAAAAGGAAAAAAAAAGAAAAACAGATGTATATATAAAAGTTTCGTTGAAAAGCTAATGTAAATTGCACATTATCACAATTGAATTCATGCTAATTTTAATCTTTTTTTTGTAACCACAAAGGAAAAAAATGGAAACATATCAGATAATGTTGTTGTCAAACTGTGAAGATTATCCACATTTTTTTTTTATTATTCAGCCGTAAGAAAAGTTTGAACTCTATGGAAAGAAGAATGTGCTAAAAAAGAAGTTTAGTCTAGGTGTGGACACCCAAATGGAAAGAACAGAGAGAAAAGTAGTGGAGAATGGGGGATACGTTTCTATAGAAGATATGAAGGACAGTTTTTGTGATCTTACTTGGAAATGTTTTTGACAGTATTACTTGTGCCATTACAGTGTTCCGTGAGGCAGAACCAAAATAGAAAACCTGGATAAAAATTGAAAAGGGAAATAGTATAGGTTAGATAATTGTATTATAAAACTGGAATTGTCTGATATTTAAAAGGAACATTCAGGATCTCATTTGTCATTTGTACACCGCATCCTACATTTTCTTCTACGAGAAGCATGGCTTTTCTGTGAAAAGTAGGGGGGGAATATCAAATTTAAAAATATATACATAAGTATCTGGTGTTCTTTTTTTAAACCAAGTTCTCACACGCATATTTTATAACTTCCATTTACAGTTTTTTTTTTAAAAAAAAAAACATTAGCATAATTTAAAAAAGATGCCACACAAGGCAGCAGATTTAATATCGCACTGATGCTTTTTAACAGCAATAAAAATACCGTAATAGAAATTTATATATGGGATCCTATAAAGGACCTTTTCCAGTTTTGCTACCTATGCTCTCAGGGCGGAATTTGTGATGTCTTTTTTTTTCTTTTATTAAATCATTTTTTAAGGGGAGTCTGGATAGAGCGTAAAAGCAGCTTCCTCTGAGTTATCGGACTTTGTGTGTTATTGTTTTTTCTTCTCGAATAAGCAGGCGCCAGTTTTATATGAGCCGCGAACGCTGTGCGTTCGTCAGATTGAAGTATACAAGTCAATGGTATTTTTAATTTTTTTATATATATATAATTATATAAGTTATGCATTTATACATTACGAGTTGAACTCGGCCAACCAAAGAAACAAGGGACATTTAAAAAAACAAAAAAAAAAACAATTGTGGCCTTGAATTTAAACTCTGTATGCTTATTGTTTACAATATGAACTAGTAGTACTTAGACTGCCATTTGTGAGCAATACAATTAGCTTGGCCTAGCATGGCATTGTAGTTTCCTTAGCATATAAATATGACCAAAATGACCACCTCTTTCCCTTCCACTTTCACCTGTGGCATTGGAATTTTCCAACCTCTTGCTTCTTTTTTCCCTTGCAACATTCCCATGATTGCCTTTAGAACAAGTGTCAAGTCTTGAAACCAAAAAAATTGGGACAAACAATATTGGAGTTGTAAAATATGATATAAATTCAATTTTGTAACAACTTTATTATAAGGTCAATTTTGAAGTTTTAAGGACAATGTTTAACTACAGTCTTCTTTTTATACTTGTGCTAAAAAAATTTCAGAGTTTTAATTAAAATTAAAACAAATCCAAAATATTTATAGGAAAAAAATTGAAGGGATAATGTGAGGAAAAAACATTTGTGCCTCTCCATCACTAATTGGACTTACTACTTAAAACCCCACAATCTTCCTCTAACAGTAGATGTGTCTTTGAGTAAATGGGGCCACATACAGTGCCAGATGTTCCCAATTTGGCCCTGGCCATGTGCAGGTCAAATTTATTGGTGGCGGGTCTACTTTGGTCATCTTCCAATAGTATTTTTAAACTTGCCTGATGTTAAGCCAGATACTTGTTGAACAGGTCCTTCTGTGCACCCCAACCACAGTCCAATAAGTTGATAACTAGTCCAGAAGGGCTGATTGGGCAGCTTTTATCAGCCCAATTTAAGAAAACTGCATCTCTCTCTAAATGACATATTTATTAAGAGACAGATTTATCAAGGGTTGAATTGAAAATTCGAATTGTAGAATTCAAATTTCCAATTTATTTTAGTGTAATTCGACTAGGTATTAGTCCAAATTTAATTTGAGTTTAAAAAAATTTGAATTTTGAAATTTATCATGTACTGTCCCTTTAATAATTCCAATTTGACTATTCGCTGTCTAAAACCTGGCGAATTGGTGTTTTAGCCTGTGGGAGACCTCCTACAATTTGGAGTCATTTGGTGGACTATTGAAAAAAAAAACATGAATCGAATTCGACCCTATTCAAACGAATTTAAAAAAATATTAATTTTTTAATAACTTTTGATTGGTCGTTTTTTTCAAATTTCAAGTTTATGGGAGTTTTTAGAAACTCCTATAACTCGAAATTCAACCCTTAATAAATCTGCCCCTAAATGTCGAATTTGGGGGGGGGTTCCATGGTTCAAGAAAATTGGTTGAAGAATATGATCACAGATATTTTCTAATTGGAATGCTTTATCAAACAAAAACAGAAAAATTCAAATGCAATCCAATTTTTCAAAATTCAATGCTTTTCCATAAATACGATGTAAAAAGTGATGTCGTTTTCAGAAAAAAATCTGATTCTCATGTTAACTATAAATTGGACGTGGTTGAGCATGTTTTTACTGATGAGGTATGGGATCCGTTATCCGGAAAGCTCAGAATTAAAGAAGGGCCATCTCTCATATACTCCATTTTATCCAAATTTTTAAATAGGATTTAGTTTTTCTCTGTAATAATAAAACAGTAGCTTGTACTTGATCCAAACTAAGATATAATTAACCCTTATTGGAAGCAGAACCTGCATATTGGGTTGATTTAATGATTACATGATTTTCTAGCAGACTTAAGATAGGAAGATCAAAATTACAGAAAGATCCGTTATCTGAAAAGCCCTAGGTCCTGAGCATTCAGGATAACATCCCATACCTGCATAGGACAACCACATTTTTTTACCACGGCCAATGCACTGCAAAAACTATGAAATTCTAAAACAGAACTCTGGGTTGATATGCAAAACAATAATACTGGTACCCCCTAAAGCTTGGCTGAAAGCTTGAAAAATCATTATTGCAATGAGACACCAACATGGAAACCAAATGAGAATGTGCTTAGTTGAATGTAGCAATGTATTATGCTTGCAACCCATTTTAAAGGAGAAGGTCTTTTTACTTGGGGGTGCCTAACTTTTGGCTTTGTTTTGTGATAACATGTACATACCTATTAGGAGAAAACTGCACCGGCCTGTTGATTCTTCCAGCGAGCACCATGGAGCGATTGTCTTCCTTCTTCTTCTTTCTTCAAATTTCCCAGGGCAGACGCATGCGCAATAGAATGAAATAGCTGACTTCTTAGTTAAAGTTCGACTTTTCATTCTACCGCGCATGCGCAGCCACGAGAAAAAAGAAGCCAGAAGACAATCGCTCTGTGGTGCTCGCTGGAATAACGCCAGGCTGGAGCAGTTTTCTCCTATTAGGTGCACCATCTTGGGGTGTCAGGTAAGAACATGCGACTACTTGGGGGTGCCTAACTTTTGGCACCCCAAGTAAAAAGACCTTTTCTTCTCCTGTAAGGAGCATTTAACAGAACGTCCATTCTATTCTTCTCGTGAATTGTCATAGATATTCAAAGCATTCCAGATTTCCATACTGGTGTGTTTTGGTTGGGTGATTTTGTTGGGAAGATCAGGGATAACAATTCCATAATTTTTGGTGCCTATTGGTAAAATGGACTATAACGTATAAAGCTCAGAACACAAATATGGCCTTTGCTTTAGTCATTTTGCTAAACTTCACTGTATAAACCGTTGATGGGGAGGCACAGGTTTTTACAAATGGCCTGCAATCAGCAAACATTGATGCAATAATTATTTAACTTGGTACATTAAAGGGGTTGAAAAATGTACATAAAAACTTTTCCTAAATACATTCTCTCTGAATTAATTAGAAAAAGAACCAAAAATGTCCCTCTGTTTTTTACGGACCACTACATTCTTACTTACAATGTAAAAAAAACCAAAAAACCCCACAATGGTTGTGTTATATGTGTAACCAGGACCTAACACTAATTGATTCTTTGTTGCATTAAAGGCAGCTTATTAGATGTGTCAGAAAAAAGACTTTGTCTAAAGCAGCAGTACTAATTATTATTTAAAGAAATCAAATATATAAACCAATAAAATCATCAACAAAAATTCCTTGTTTTTTTTCTTAATTTCATTTTAATTAGTCATTTTAGTCTAATGATGCAATAATTTGGCAGTGTTTAGCTGTGCTTGTCATACTGGAATTTTGAGTGTTGTCCAATGCCTCTAAAATATCAGGGTCAGAACTAGGGGTAGGAACTAGGGCTCAACTGGTGGGGCAATATAAATAATGAATAAAATACTCTGCTCCTTCTCCAGTCCTGGTTTAGTAGTTCTTGAAAGGGTAAGTAGGAGCAGAAGCAGGTTAACAAGCTTGAGGGGCTGGGGTGACATTTGGAGTAGAGTACTGCACCGGTGCAATTGGAAGGACCCATGCCCGACTCAGACCCCTAACCTGACTTGCACATCCCCCTCCCCATATATGCTACCCAACCTGGACCATATAATTTAAACTTACCTTCCGTCCTGGGTGCCACAAAACCAGAAGTGAAGTCATCACAGACCGTGAAGTCACCTCGGTGCCAATTCTTCCAAAAAGGTACGAAAAAATCACCTACAGGACTACGGAGAGCTGGTGGGACCAGTCCTGCACATTCACCAGGTACCCGGGCAGGTTACCCACGGACTACCTCCTTGTATTTTCTACCCAATATTCGAATGCATTGTGGGTATTCCGCAGGTACCTGCGGGTACCCAACACAATGCATTGCTCTAATGTGGGGCATCTGGGCTCCCAAGCACAAGGCAAGGTTGTTGTAGTTTGTGTGTTGTGGTGCCATGAAAAATACTTGATTCACTGGTCGGAAAAGGGCAGGTATTGTGGGTAGTGGGCAAAATTTTGATGGATCATGAGCAGGGTTTTGGCATAATTGGGGAGTGGCCAAGGTAAATCAGGGGCATGGCCATGCATGAAAGAGGTTTTTTACATTGAGGCCATATTTCATTTTTTAACAGCGCCCACCAGTGAGGCAGCAATGGTGCCCACTGGTGCTAGGACCCTGATAATTTAGTAACATGGGTCTCCATGACTACTGAAGGTGACCTTGACTCAATTACACACTCAGTCAACCAAGCAAAAACTCAAGTACAAAATTGGTCAACATATAGTAGCCCTAATTATTTACTTTAGTCGTATTTCTAAAGTGGTCATCGTCCTTCTTTGTTACATTGTTTTGAAACTCCAAGATCCATCCATCACTGTCCTTTGTCTTCCCTATGACTTTTTATTTAGGGAGGGATGTGTCTTATACTAAAAGAAAAACATTCTTGTTTCTTTAAAGCTGAGCCATTGCCAGATGAATGTTTGACCCTCCATCTACATAACTCAGTAATACTCAATACAAGAGACCTCTGAGTAACCCTAAAGTACTCACATTATTATAGAAGTGCCCAATAAAATGATAATGCTCAAGTAGCCATTGACCCATTTGACAATGTGTCTCTCCTGGCTTATAAGTGAAACTAAGCTAAAGCATCTTCCAAAGTCTGTATGATAGGTTGCTCACAAGAGTCTCTTAGAAGATACTTTATTTCAGGTCCCATGACTGTGGTAGGTATAATGAAACTCTTCTAGACATCAGTTTTTAAAAAGGTGCATGTTTACCCTAGTGCCGAGACCCTATTGAACCAATGACACCTTTGCTTTCATGAGTCTGTCTTCATTAGAATAAAAAAAATACTTTGTAATTGGTTATGTGATCACTGCCATAGTTGTCAAATCCTTTTTAATCTGCAGTATTAATTTATCTTTCATAATGCTCAATCGTTTAAATTGCAATTCATTCATATCATGGACATTCATATCCTTCATATCATAGCCTTGTTCATACAGTCCTTGTCCAATGGGTCTACATGGGCCCCCCGTGAATGATCCGATGGGGAAAAACAAGGGGATCTGGCCATGTATGTCCACTTTAATATAAAATATGTTGGCAATACCAAGTGGGTCCTTAAAAAAGGCGTTTATGAACATATATCAAATACTATAGGGTTTAACTAGAAATTAAGCTACACGTGTCCATTGTGTTCAGAATCAGGGGAATTTTTTTTAAGGTACAGACAGGCATCATGGAGATACGAGAGGGGGATAGTGAAGATTAACTTCATTATTTCAGAAATGGCATAGAATATTTAAGTAATTATATTTAGAAACTACCTCTTTTCAGTGGGATAAAGCTTATATTTTTTATATTTATGAGATAGCGTCCCTTTAATTACACCATTGAATAATTCTTTCACTCAATGCATACAGCATACAGAAAAAACCCACAGCTCTATCCAAAAAGTGTATATTCTAATATTTCCAATTAAAAACCAGAGCTCACCCGGCATTAGAATTGACCTGGCTGCATGCAGGCCCGGATTTGTGGAAAGGCCACCTAGGCCCGGACCTAGGGCGGCAGGATTTTAGGGGGGGCGGCATGATGCCCAACCACTTTGGTTCAAAAACACTGGGGATGGGCTGGAGATACAATATTTTTTTAAATTTCCCAATTGATGATGAAAATTTGCACGAATAAAGGGGAGGGGACAGAGGCGATGAATGGCAGTAGGCCTTGGGGCACCTGCTATGTAAATCCGGCCCTGGCTGCATGGCTCTAAGTCCGTCTTTTATGGGTGTTGCATTCTCTGCAATTAGGTTCAAACAATGTAAATGATGTTCGCACTCACCGATGATGAAAGTGGCCCGGATACAGTGCCCCGAACCTGTAGCATGGGGTGAGATACAAGAAAATAGATGAATAGGCATGCACTCCTGCGACACACCAGTTTGGATATAATTCAACATTTATTCCATGGATTAAAATCAAATGCCCTAACGCGTTTCATATCTAGAGATACGTAATCATAATCACCATGTCTATGATTATTTCTAGATACGAAACGCGTTAGAACGTTTGATTTTAATCCATGGAATAAATATTGAATTATATCCAACCTGGTGTGTCTACCTTCTAATCAAGTCCAATACTAAAGGCCTCGGTACAGAAGAGAGTCTGAGAGCCCTAACATGGAACATTTGACTGTTCATGGTTAAGAACGACCAATTAATTCTAATTTAAAGCTCGACTGCAACATCCTTTTCGACACCAGTTTACCTAGGGTCCATTATAAAGGAGGTCTATGTAATGCAAGCTTGCTGGGAGTTTTCATCCTTGTAACACTAGATGTGTTAGCAGTGTGTTCAAGTCCAAACAACCAACAAAATATCATGACAAAAGGATCTTGTATTAATCAGTAGTAGATGTTTGTATCCCAAAAAGGGACTGAGTTGCACTTGCCTGGCTGCTCCAGCAGGGGGGAGTAAAGTTTCAGGAATTATTTTTCGGAATGCCCATAAACACTGTTTGTTTGCCTTGAGCAAATCTGTATAATTTCCAGCAAAGCCAAAGCCATTTGCCTGACAGTCCTCTAGCTTATTGGTTGCCTGCGCTTGGATAAAAAGACCCAGGACTTTACAAGCTCCGAAACAATTAAATGAGCTGTTACGGCTCACGTCTCACGGTCAATATCGAACAAACAGGTTGAACTGGAAATAGGAAATTATTATATATCAAAAAATTTCAGTTGTGTTTAACCCCCTCCGTTACCAGAAATACAGTTATTTTGTTTTTCCCCCCATAATTCCAGTGAAATTGCAGATGCACTCTACATTGGGTCTACCACTACACGCATGCACCAAAGTAGTGGCCCTTTTGGTAAATATTTTGCCCCTTGTGGTAAATGTTTTTTCTCCCTTATTTGAGCTGTAATGGAATTGGCAGGGACTTAACTGTGGAGGAAGCAGACCCTGTGGTTGCAGCGAGGGCCCAGTAAGGCCCTAATTTATGAGCAATTGTAATATAGATCAACTTACCTGTTTTTGGCCCCAAAATGTAATTTGCTGTGGGGCCCAGCAACACCCAGTTATGCCACTGGGAATCAGTTCCAGGGTGCGGCATTAATACTGCCATTAGTATCAGATACACTTGACAGTTGGGGCCAAATCCAATCTGGAAATTATTGGAAACGCCTCATGGATGGTTACAGTCTAGCAAATGATCCATACGTGACCATTCCCGAGTGAATTCAGAGCCCTAATGTAGTGCCAAGCGCCCGGCTCTCTATAATCTCAATCTGATTTTTTATAAAGGAGTATTTGAGCTCAGAATTAAATATAGATCAGCATGAACTGGACTGGCCCCTGGAGTTCAGCAGAACACAATGTGGATCTGGTTGTACTGGTACAGACATTTGTACAACTTTGTCAATGTCATTACAACTTGAATAATAATAATACACTGACCCCTCCATCATACAGTACTGCCATACTGCTACCGACTGCACTCACAGCTTCATTATACTTTACTGCCATACTGCCAACACAGATGAAGTACTTCATTGATGGATGTGACACAAATTCTCTTTAGTGGTGGGTGCTGATGGTAGAAGATCCCAAACAGTAAATGCATTCAGATGTTATATACTTGCAGTTTGCAGCCCCCAAAGGTAGTACTTACTGTCTGGGGGACAATACCCAGCCACAGGTAAACCTCAAAGAGGTGAATCACTCCAGAAATCTATCTATGTCTAAGCCTGACGGCCTGAGTCCCTCTATTGGCCTCATTGACACTGCATGAAATTATTAGCCTTCTCGTTGGAGCCTCTGTCTGATCTACTAACTACCCTGATCCTGCCTTTCATTCCTAGAGTGACTATTACACATTTCCTAGCACTTACTTATCCTATACTGGATCCTTCATTTGTTCCAGACTCTATGGAGCAGTACACCTCCTCCAGCAAGTAGGGAACAAAACAGGCTTAACACTTGTGCTTCCCTTTTTATGGAATAGAACAGTGACATCTACTGGACAGTTACTGAATTTCCAGGACATTACTTTAATACAGGATAAAAAAAACATCTCTTCAGACGAAGATCACATGCCAGGAACTATCCCAGCCAGGACCTATGCTGGGCAATTGGACAAATGGATGAAAAATATTTGAATTTCGCACCAGTGTAAAAAATATGCCCTTGCATAAGAAACGAGCAGAGGGGAGGCAGCAGGCATTCCCACCACCTCCCAGGTAATAAATACAAGCGACCATAGTCTCTTCCGTAGTCTGCTTGATCACTGCACTCACAGTTACTGCAACATACATTATTTATTGTGCCATTAAACCAAACCGAACAATATTCTGATGGGTCTGTGACTATCTTTGTTAGGTACAAATCCCAACCAACATATTGTTCACTTTGGTCAACTGCCATTATGGACAATGAGTGTCCTTGCCATTGATCACTGCCTATCTTCAATGTGATGTGCCCAAAACTCATAAGCATTATCTCTGCCTGTTCTGACTTTGACCTATTCTAGCCTTTGCTTGGTCCCTGTGTAACTGGTGCAGGGTGTGTTCCAGATTCTGCCTGATGACTGAATGTCCTAACTGCCACCTTTTCCAGACCTGATCACTGTTGATCCTGACCGTGCTCCAGATTCTGCTTAGTGCTGCTTATTCTAGGCAAAGCATGAGCTCCATTGAGAGCTCAATCACTCATTTTCACTTCAGTTATAACAAACAAATGAATGTAATAAGTACCTACAGTAAATAACCTTGCATAATCCATTGCATGGGATTATACGAAATGGGACGTTATGCAGTGTAACACAGCAGCCGACTGCCACGCTATCTGATATATTTGCAGTGTTTTGCAATTGTGATTCAAACAAAGGGCTTGGGGTTTGTATAACTGATTTGGCCAAAAAAGCTGAAACCTGAAACCGAATTCTCCCTTGTAAATATGCAGTATTGGGTTTCCTAGTGGAGATGTTTCTTGGGCTGTCCGATGGCGCTACTATTTTGACAACATTTGGAGGCTTCAGGTTTCATTATTGTGATTTAATTGACTGTAGACTGTAAGCCCTACTTTAGAGGGTAAGGTCCTCTAGCCTTTTGTTTCCTTGACACTGAGCACTTAATCTGCATTGTAATTATATTCTATATTTTTGTGAATTGTATTCTAATAATGCACTTATTGTTACTTTTTATTCCAATGACCCCCTGTTTGTTACTACTGATTTATTGTTTTGTTGTACAGTGCTTTGCCCTCAAGGAGCACTTTACAAATAAAAATATACATACTGTACATACATACATTATTGGCACAACAGTCCTACATGTTATTCCACCTACCTGCAGCTTCTCCGGAAGCCACCTAGCCTTACTGTACACACTGTCCTAAAAGTTCTAAAAAAATGGCTGGAAATAGGTATTTATAACGTTTTTTTTTTTCCTTCTCATGTACACTCTTTCATGGCTCACACCTGAGGATCTCAGACCATACAGATCGCTAACAGTGCAATATGCCTATTGTGATATCATCTGAATAAGAAATAAGCATCTGCTTGGCTTCAGGCACACTGTGTTAATCTGATGTCATTGAACAGGTAAAATGCTGACGGTTCCTGCAGTGATCAAGAATCGGTGCAAGGTTCACAGCTCAGTAGTAAATCCTCTATTCAGACTTCCCCAATCTGAATTCTTTCTTCGGCTGATAATCTTCCCTCCATTGTTATGTCACTGTGTTGGGTTTTGGAGAGACCAAGATAGCTCCTGCAGACTAGCTAGTTAATTGGGTTGTTCACCTTTAAATTAACTTTTAGTATGATGTGGAGACTGATATTCTGAGACAATTTGCAATTGGTCTTCATTTTTATTTATATTTATTATTTGTGGTATTTAATTTATTTAGCTTTAATTCAGCAGCTCTCCAGTCTGCAATTTCAAACTTACCCTAGCAACCATGCACAGATTTGAATAAGAGACTGGAATATGAATATGGTAAGAGATGGCTGGATAGAAAGATGAGTAATAAAGAGTATCGATAAAAATAAATGTGTAGCCTTAGCATTTTGGGTTTTTTTAATTTGAAAGAGCATCGTTGGGCTGGAGGATTCGGAGCCCACTAGGGCTGCTGCTTCCGGGGCCCACAACCCCCCCCCCCGGGCACTGGTCCCAACCGCAACCCCCAGCCCCAGATCCCCTGAGCAGCTCACAATAAACCGGGTGCATGTCGCTTTAACTTACAGTTGTATCAGACGTTCCCAATTCTTTTCTATCTGGTTACCTTCAGCACTACTTTGCCTTTATTTAGCATAAGGAAGGTTAATAGGCCTGGGGAAGCAGAGGATCTTGGGGAAGCTGCCTCTCCATGATGGAAGGGATATGCTTGGCTTTGTGCTACTGTAATTCCACTTCATTTGGCAGATTGTATTAAAGAGATCACAGCGCTAATTAACAACAAATCACTAGAGCAGATAAGGCTAACAGTGCATAGCTCACTCCCATGTCATACCCTACCCTGTATCATGAAATATTGCTATTACCTTAATAATAACAACAATATCACCTGTCAGGGGACGCCAATTCAGGCCACAATTAATAGCAACGAGCAGATTTACTGTTTGTTCCACTTCTCGTTGCAAGTGCTACTTAGTTTGAATTATGAGTGTATTGTGAAGAAGAAATATTTTCTTGCGGTTATTCACTTCATTAAAGAGGCAAAATAACATTCATGCTGAATTGTCCTCAGTACAAGCAAATACCTATGCTGCCATAGTTTTATGGTTTTATTTATCTTATTTCTCTGTACAGACTATAAGTAACCTTAGAGGGCTGCTCCTGCTGAATTGTGATTAAGGGATCCTGTCATCGGAAAACATGTTTTTTTCAAAACGCATCAGTTAATAGTGCTACTCCAGCAGAATTCTGCACTGAAATCCATTTCTCAAAAGAGCAAACAGATTTTTTTGTATTCAATTTTGAAATCTGACATGGGGCTAGACATTTTGTCAATTTCCCAGCTGCCCCTGGTCATGTGACTTGTGCCTGCACTTTAGGAGAGAAATGCTTTCTGGCAGGCTGCTGTTTTTCCTTCTCAATATAAATGAATGTGTCTCAGTGGGACCTGGATTTTACTATTGAGTGTTGTTCTTAGATCTACCAGGCAGCTGTTATCTTGTGTTAGGGAGCTGCTATCTGGTTACCTTCCCATTGTTCTTTTGTTTGGCTGCTGGGGGGGAAAGGGAGGGGGTGTTATCACTCCAACTTGCAGTACAGCAGTAAAGAGTGATTGAAGTTTATTAGAGTACAAGTCACATGACTTGGGGCAGCTGGGAAATTGACAAAATGTCTAGCCCCATGTCAGATTTCAAAATTGAATATAAAAAAATCTGTTTGCTTTTTTGAGAAATGGATTCAGTGCAGAATTCTGCTGGAGCAGCACTATTAACTGATTCATTTTGAATTTTTTTTTCCCATGACAATATCCCTTTAGTACAGGGGAATACCTATGCTGCCATAGTTTTATGGGATCTCTCTGTACAGGCTATGATTCAACTTAGGGGCTGTTCCTGCTGAATTGTGCTTAGTACAGGGGAATGCCTATGTTGCCATCGTTTTATGGGATCTCTCTGTACAGGCTATGAGCACATTTAGGGAGCTGTTCCTTCTGAATTGTGCTTAGTTCAGGGGAATACCTTTATTGACATAGTTTTATGGGATCTCTCTGTACAGGCTATGTGTAGTGATGGGCGAATTTATTCGCCAGGCGCGAATTCACGGTGAATTTGCGCGATTCGCCGCCAGCGAATAAATTCTCGAAACTCCCGCCGGCGTCAAAATTTTTTTTTTGAAAAAATGGACGCCGGCGTCAAAAACGGGTGCCGGCGTCGAAAAACGAGACGCCGGCGCCGTTTTGCGAATTTCGTGCGAAATTCGCTAATTTTTCGGCGAAACGGCGCAAATTCGCCCATCACTAGCTATGTGCAAACTTAGGGGCTAATCCTGCTGAATTGTGCTCAGTACAGGGGAATACGTAAGATGACATAATGTTATGGTATCTCTCTGTGCAGGCTATGATCAAACTTAGGGGGCTGTTTCTGCTTAACTGTGTATTTTTTTTTCAGGCTGAGAGAAACTGATCTGCTCAGTGCACCTGCTCCATTGATTTAAATCCAATCAGTATTTGGGCTGATCTCATCCTGTGTGTGATTGGATTCAAATTAATAGAGCAGGGGTACTGAGCAGATCTGCTTCTCTCAGCCTGCAAAAACACACAGGCTGACAACAGCAGGATCCTTCAGCCTGTGTGCCCATAGCCTTAAGATGCATTGCTGCTATATAGCACTGAATTCAGTGCCCAAGACTGAACAGCTTCCAAATTGCTAGGTCCTGCCCCTTCTGTCTTCCTGCAAAGGGATATAACACAGTTACTTTGTTTTATTTGCTAATCGCACCTATTTTATATGCAGTTGCAAACATCTTTAGAATCCTAGGCACTAAATGAATGGACACTTATTATTGAACGATAATCTAGCTCTAAAGTCTGTACTCACCACCCAGCTGAAGAAAGGTATAGCAAAATGAACCGTATCACAGATGTACTGCAGGCATTTACAGATCCGACATACATGCAAAGTAAAGCAAAGTGCAGACTTTATTTTAAGCAAATATGAGAAATATAATAGCCTTACACGTTTTGTGCATAGGGTATTTAATCATATAGCAACTTGAAAGCAAAAGTACCTTTCTTGGCGGGGCAGAATAAATGCTGTACTGTGTTTGACAAGGTTTCATGTTTCATGTAAGACACATCAGGAATCATTTGCAAAGACCTTGGACATAAGTGCAAGGGCACCCAGGGGCTTTAAAGTGTGGCATTTAATTCACATTAAGGAAGCTCTTTTAATTGGGGGCTTATCTGTCTCTGCCAGATAAAAACATATGGCCTGCCATAGGGCCTGTGTCTGCGGGAGAGAGTGGACCAGACTAGGGGTACAAGGCATAGAAGGTATGTGCCTTGTGCCCCCCAGCTTTGCACCCTAGGCACGTGCCTACTCTGTCGACCCCTATTTCCAGCCCTGCCCTAATTTGTGCATCTGAATGATACATACCCATTTCACACCCATCATGAATACAGCTCTGCCCAATGCTAGCAGCACATCTTCATGGGGCAGGCTCAGGTCTCTGTGCCCAAAGCTGAGCAAAGATGTTGTAATTTATTTAGGGTTGTGGGTAGAGTACAAAGTGCAAAAACATAGTAGATTGCTCTAGTTTTTCATATGCTGCACCCTACTTTCCTCTCTTTATGCCTCTACTACTGGACTCTCTTTATGCCTCTATCATCCCATATTTCCCAGCTCTTGGATATAGTGTTGAGTGTTGTCCCTTCATACTCTCTAGGACCATGCACAATGCTGATCCCTCTAATGTCACCCCTGTACATCACAAATACCTTCCAACTGCCCAAAAGGGGCAGGACTCACCAGAGCATGGGCTGGAGTTCAGGCAGATGATGGGGGTGGCAAAAAAAGAGTGGTAGGTGTTCTCCTATAATCTGTACAGTTAATTGCCTCCTGATTAAACTGTTACCGCCTGTTAAATATACAGAATGTGACAGTAATAAAGGGAATTAGATTGTAAGCTTCTTTGGGACACAGCTTGCTACATAACCAATGAACAGCAAGTAGTCAGCACAACAAGTTCCAGACTTTCAACATAGTGCAGATTTCCCCAGTAGCCACATTTACTGGTGTGTTCAACAATGAGATTAAGACAGCACTACTCAATTTCTTTGAATTAAAAATGCCTTTATTGCATTATTCTCTGGGCATTGCAGCTATGTTTCGAGCACTCATTGGCTTGATAAAGAAAACATAACTGTAATGCCCAGAGAATAATGCAAAAAAGGCATTTTTAATTTAAAGAAATTGAGTAGTGCTGTTTTAATCTCATTGTTGTACACATCCAATGAAGACAGCAAAATATTTAAAGACACTGTACATTCAAATTATAATTTTATTGACAAAAATCCACAAAAAAGGCAAAGTACTGGCAATGATATACAGCAGCAAATGGAAATTCTGCAATACAAACAAAGGTTGGCTCTTTAATACAGAATACCCACCACCGTATAACAAATATAAAATTGTGCAAACAAATGGACGTGTATTTAAAAAAAAGGTGCAAAACAATATTCACATACATAGTAAATTTACAGTGACTATTTTAATTTACTTCCAATAGATTACAGATAAATATTAGCAGCAGATCAGCTTCCAGAAAACTGATCGTCACAGGATACAAGTTTCTCTTCCATAATTAACATTTGAAATTAAGAAGTGTTTTTGAAAAAAGTAAGACAATTGGTCTTTGATCACAGATTCTTAAAGGAGCCCATGGTCCATGTGTGGCACTTTATGATTGGCTTTGAGTATAAGATTGACAGCCACTACAGTTATGAAAATGGGGGGACCTATCTTCTCCCAAAGTGCACTGGAGCCTGGAAAATAATTATTACTCCAGCTCTGCGCAATATATACTGTATATACAATGCTTCCCACAGCAGTAGATATCCATGTAACCAAAGACCTTCTACAATGCTAAATCAAGTTGTCATGTGACTTCTGTGTTATGAAGTCATCACAATTAAATAATGTTGGTGACATCATTGCTCAAGGGTCTCAATGAGATAATTACCTCATGTCAGTCACAGCTGTCATTCACCCCTAGAAGTCAACAGTAGAGTCAACGATTAAGGTCACTCAATGTGTCTGGCCATTTCTCCTCAGTATGGCAGTGTGCTGCCCATGTGTCACGTGAGATAAAATGGCAGTGTAGGTATAACCTTGTAGTAAGCACAGGGCCACTGTCAGTAATCATGGGGCTCCATACTACTAAGTTAGAAAAGCCATCCCCACATGGAGTCCTGATTATTAGCCCACCAGTTACCCAGGCTTCCTGGGCCCTGTCTACCAGAAATAGGTGACCCCAATGAAAAAATTTCCCATGCACGGTCACTCCCATGATCTACCTCTTTGTGCCAAAACCATGTTCTCTACCTGCTTAACTAACCCCCTATGCAACCCTGTTAGTTGCACCTTTGCAACTCTTGGTACCCCTGTTTGCCGATGACTGGACTACCCCCTGTACCCCCATTAAGAGTTGTATTTGGTACTGGCTTTCAAATAACAGACTGCCTGCAGCATCCTACACTTTGCTTCTTTCATGTTCCTGTCTCATAAAACATTGCAAAGATTGATGTTCCTCACAACTAGACTTCTACGGTCTATGGACTTAAAGAAACTAACAAACATTTACAGTAGGCTATAAGTCAGGTATATTCCTACAACACTCTTTTTATCAAACAGTGCATGGTTCATTTACAATGATACAAAATGTAGGAGACAAAAAGGATAATGGTGCGATTATGGTCCACTGAAAGTCTTACTCAATTGATGTCCTGCCTCACATGCCTGCATTGTCCATGTTGCTGTCTTGTATGAATACAAGGAGGACCTTTGTTCACATATTCTATTTTGGTGTCTACTACTGTATGTCCTTTGGATGTGTGTGTATGTTTTTAGTTTATATTTTTTAATATAATTTTGGTCATTTTGGAGACTTCCACTAGAGCAGGCGGAAAACCTTTCAATTTCCCAGAATATGCAATTGCTTAATCCAATTCCAGTGTATCCAAAAAATGAATGAGTTTTCTTTTTACCGACCATACTAACATGGTGCAGCTATTACTGATCAAGGCGCATTAATTCCTCAAGCCTTTATTCCATCGGCCTTGAGTACTTATGTCACTTGAAAAAAAATACAATTTTATGCTAATTAAACATTGGTTTGCCTCTCTCTGTCTGTTAATTCTTGTTGTCTGTACTTTTCCTCCAATTTGCATTTCTCAAAATCTGCAAGATAAATAGTTTCTATGGATTTGCATTTTCTGATTTTGTCAAAATTGCTGAAATCAGCAACATATTTCCCTTGGGAAGATAAAGAAACAACCGGCACAAACTCGTAGCCCCAGTACATCTCCTCGGGAAGGTACGATGTCCTGCTCTGACATACTGTGCTGGTAGATTCCACGGTGGCATTCAGAAGAACAACAAGTTCAAAATCCTTTGTCTTGATATTGTCCGCCGTTAGATCCCTAAGTGGGCTGTTCTCATCAAGCACATGATAAAATGTCAATGGTAAGATTAAAAATGGACTTTCAGAAGAAGAGTCCACATTGAAGTTCATGTTGGCCTGCTGAAGAAGGATCTTCTCACCTTCTTTGGTTTCGTATGAATGAAGAAGTTTTCCATAAAGTTGGCACTGTATTAAGAGGCTCTTTCTCATGTTGGCCACTTGTACAACAAGGCAAAGTTTTCCATTGTGTTTAGTAATAACAGCCTTGTTGCTGAACTTTATAGTCTCTGCACGTTTTTTGGGTCTAGCTATTTTGGCTAAGAAGGTCCCTGTGATGAAAATTTCAATTAATGTTGTAATGACCAATTGAGCCACCAGCATGAAAATGGCATGTGGACACTCTTCCGTGATAAAACGGAAGCCATAGCCAATCGTTGTCTGAGACTCCATTGAAAAGAGGAAAGCTCCGGTAAAGGAGTCAACGTTCATAACACAGGGTGTATGATTTGACAAAGGTTCAATATTCATATCACCATGACAGATGGCAATGACAAAATAGATGACACCAAAGAAGCACCATGTCAAAAAGAAGGTAGCTGCAAACAGAGTGAGCTTGTACCTCCATTTCATATCAATTACAGTGGTCCACAAATCCTGGAGGTAAAGCAGGAAAACTCCTTCCACCTTGTCAATTTTCACATTGCTGTGTCCGCTTTTTGAGATAACTCTAGGTCTTTCTGACTTGCCTTCAACATGGATATCATTGAGCACAAGTGGGCAACTTGATAGATCTGAATGTCCTGCATCCATCTTCTGTCCTGGTTCAGCCCTAGGAAAACAAGTACATTTTAGTAATCAGCCATGGGAATATATACAAAGACACAGGGACAAAATGCTTCTAACTGACGTTGACATGTACACAAGATGATCATTTTATCAAAGTGGTAAGATAACTTAAGCAGTTAACATCATATACTGCAATAATCTAGACTATTTTACTTCCATACCCAAGGCTGTACTGATACTTATCATGAAAAGTATCCAAACAGATACGTAAAATGCTGAACCGGTTCAAAGTGCTCCAATGCTATGCAATTACTTGTAACAAATAAGTAATCTGCATTATAGAAAAGTAACAAATCTCATGTTATGGAACAAGTCTCCATGTCTACTGTAATCTACAATATACTGTGAATAAAGATCTTGGAAAAGAAAATACGTTGATTAAACCCTAAGTTCAAACATAAGGAATTTCTGGACACGTTTTGGTTGAAACGGTATTTGAAAGACAAAACTGTTCTATTATAACAGAGACACAGTAAAAAATGTTACATCATTGCTTTATCTAAAATCTAAGGCCCTTAGAAGTCACCAAGGAGGAGACTTCATAAAATCAATGGTGGTTAGAAATCACCAAGGAAGTGGTTAGAAGTTGTCCATTGAGGTCCATGGCCATTTATGGTTTATTCATGGCTTTGTGTGCCATGAGATTAGTGTTAGAATAGACTCTAGTCCTATGGCTTCATTCTGCAACTTCTTTTTGTTCATTTATTATAGGTCTCTGTTTGGTTTATAGGAAAGAAATGGAGGACTGTGTTAGCAGTGCTGGGCAGGATGACTTTAAAAAAGCAAGAGTATGGAATGACGGTAGAAATAAGGCTAGAATGATGCCGTAGGGCAATGTAGAGTCAGTAGGGACAATGGCATCAGGAGGGCAAGATTGCAAAAGTAAAGCAAGATGGCGACAGTAGTAGTGATAGTCGAATTTGTCCACTTTTGGCACAAAATTCGCGAAAAATTTGTGAAACAGGGATTTTGACAGCTTCAAAATGGGTGCCCACTGCAAATTCATGGATGTATTTGCTGGCGGCGAAACACGGAAATTCGCTGCGAATTTGCGCCTGCCGAATAAATTCGTCCATCACTAGACAGTAACAATGCATACTGCGTCTATAGACCTTTAGATGCTTTTGAAAAAATCCAGCAGCACAATAATAACCAAAAACCTGGGTGCTGGAAGTTGTAACAACAGTATCAACAACAAAGGACCATTTTAAACAGTTCAGCTTTTATATAATTAATGCAAAAAAAGAGAGTTGTCTATCTAGATGCTGCTGTGAGTTTTGCATTATCTCATAGCCTTACTTCATGCAATGGGAATTGTCAGTGGTTCTCTGCAAGAGGAATTTCTAAGTACGATGGAACCATCCTTGCAAGTTTCACTATTTATAGCCAAGGAATTATGCATTTATGATAATTTATAGGGCATAAGTAATATCTCAGCTTAGCTCCGGCAACTGCGGAGATCACAGGCTTGCCAATGGAATTATTAGTGACCTAGTTTTAAAATAGAAACTTGCTGAATAGGTTAATGCCAGATGTGGGAATGTGGGTTTGATAATGTCTGAGAGGTGCTAATTTCAGTAATTATTGCCCAAATATGGCTGATATAATTGCTGATTCAGATTCTTGAGACTGAGCAGCTTATTATCCTGTGCATGGAGCAGCCCAGTGTCTTGCATGTCCAGTATTTGGTCAAACACCTTGCATTTATCCAGGGATGGAACTCAAAGTAGCCAGCAGAGACACATATTTATGGTGCAAGTGTGAGAGTGCGTTAGCAAGTAAACGAGCATGCATAATGCAGAACTTGTGCTATCGGCAGTGGGGAACAAAGAGGGTTGGGCCTATCGAGGGTCGGTGTCAGCAAATAAATTTTGCCTTGAGCACAAATACTACTTGACCAAGCTCTGTAGCTATCAGTCAGGCAGATGAGAGGATCCCAGAAGGCAAGGACCACATCAGTCCATTGACACAATCTTCTGCCATCTTTTTTTGATGCTATGCTTTAAGTTTTATGTACGACAGATTAGACTGTGATTTATGGAACTGATTATCTGACATTTTTACATTGCTATCTTATAACAATTGTTGCATTCAAAACCATGGGCACTAGACAAAAAGACATAATGTCCATCTCCTTTCCAGGAAAAAAGATCTGGCTCAAACCAAGGTACTAAGTCTGACTGTGATTTGAATAGGAATCAGCTAGTGAGTGTCCAGTCTGTACTGTCCCTGCCTCCTGGAAACATAAAAGTCAGTGAAGCATGAAGTTGCACAGCGTACACTCCCTAGACCTGTAAATATAGACGGGCATGAGAAATTTAGCTCAATAAATGTTGGCTTGATGCATGCTAATAACCCCTGCTGCAACCTAGCAAAGTTACAATGGAAAAAAACCATGGTTATCTAACTTGCATTTCTAAGGCTGATAATCTGTCTGTTGGATGACCCTAGTTTAGAAGGAAAGTAAGTGAAAACTAAGGACATTGGCATTTTTTTTTTTTTTTGCATAAGAAAAATGTGGGAAGAGTTGATTGACCTTATAGATAATGCGAGTCATCATGCTTCCTTAGGATGAAAAGAATCTGTGACCCTATGCAGAATCTTTGACCCTATGGCTCCTTCTTAATTTGCATAGCTGTATATATAGAGTATATATATTTATACTTACATAACTAATAGTTATACTTATCTAAAAAATAAAGTTACTTGGAAAAAAATGGCGGTCTAGGACAAAGAACAACAATTCCTGTATACAGTATTTAAGCCAATATGTCAGATATCACAGTGTTCAGATCAATATCACAGGCCCAAACCAGTTCATAGCAATCAGGACTGTCAGTTTCTGCATTTCCCAAACCCCACCCAAATTCCAGCTCATGGTTCACCGATGGGCCAGATCTTCCCTTCATTCCATGAGGTTGCAATTCTTGGAAGTGGTTCGAAGAGCTTTGCCATTAGTACAAAATATCTGCCAATCTCTACATTCCAGAGATACAGTAACAGTGGGAGATTTCAGCAAACGCAAGAAAATGACTCATTTCACTAAATGTAGAATTACACCCCCCCAAAAAAAAAAGAAACATTTAAGGTTTATTAGGATTGTGAACATGTTCCTCTAAATATCATGGTGATCAATATGCAAGATTTTCATTGAGACCTATGTACTGAACCCCAAAAATGTTACTGTCCATTTTGGGCTCCCTGCATCAATGTATTCTGGTGCATCTGCAAGGCCTGAGATTTACTGGACTTTTGGATCACAGTGGAGCTGTAAATGAGAACTGCTGTAACCAAATGCTTCTGAGCCTGCACTTGCTTTCCATTCAGCTGAATGGTGAGTCATTTAGAAACATTTGCTATGGAGGTCCCTGTCTGGCATCACCATCTACCATGGATATAGAGGTTCCTCAGGGGCATAACTATATAGAAAGCACTATATGGGGCCCCATAAGGCTCTAATTCATACACCAATTGAATAAATATTGGTAAAACAGGTATATATATATATATATATATATATATATATATATATATCCAGAATGCTCGGGACCTGGGGTTTTCTGTATAATGGATCTCTCTGTAATTTGGACCTACTAGAAAATCATGTAAACATTATATAAACCCAATTGGCTGGTTTTGCTTCCAATAAGTATTAATTATATCTTAGCTGGGATCAAATACACGCTACTGTTTTATTATTAAAAAGAAAATGATTTTACAAAATTTGGATTATTTGGATAAAACGGAGTCTGTTTGAGATGGCCTTTTCTGTTATACATATATATATATATATATATATATATATATATATATATATATATATATATATACTTGGCAAAGTCCATGAAAGTGAATAGGAACTTCTCTATACAAGTTGACTTAAGACTTACCTGGATTACCTGCAAAATATTCTATGATTGTCAGGGTAATTGGGCCTAAACATTGCAGTGTTTTGTGCGATGGGTCTAGGGTACTCAAGGCTGATGATTTACTTAAGATCAATTAAATAAATTAAACCTCCCCTGAAAGGTTTGAGTTTTCCCCTCCCCATCATGCCCAGTCCACTTAACACGGCCACTTGAAACTCCAGCAAATGGGCATTTACATCTCCATTAGGGAAATTTATTGGTCAGTCCCCTACGGCCGCACAATCCAATAATAACTTGTGTTCTCCAAGCAGCTCATTAGTGATTCATGGGTAACATTTAGTAACAAAGCCGAGCCTCGTCCACAGTGTTAATTAATAATGTTCCGCTGTCAAAGTTCCACTGAGCGCTTTGTCCATATGAAAGCAAAGTCTTGTTCAAGCCCTAAGGCTTCCTCGGCTGTTTGTTTAAAGGAGGAAATGGCAGTGAATTGGATTGTTTGTTTCCAGGCTGAATTATTTACATTTCAGAGAATGTTCACACAGGCATAAAAACCATGAATATTTCATATTTCGGCACCAAAAGGACAACATTTAGGCAGAAGAATAGAATGTAGCGTTGTGATCGTCCTTGTGTACTACATCGTGTAGGAGGTTAAATATTAACAAAACATGTTTTTACGAGACCTGAGAACGAGAGAGGTGAAAGCCATTACAGAGGATTAAAGGGAAAATCCAAACAATATTATGTGATACTATGGAGCCTATAGGGAAAGCTTGCTTTGCTTTTGGAATGCATTTTCTTATTAAAGTATGTTTAATTAGATATAAACACTCACAAGTAAAATATATTTACACACAATCAGCACATGATAGATCAACGTAATGTTCTCAAGCTTGACTGATATTCCTTATTACCTCCCATAAACCCACCTGGACCGTTATAGTCCTATTACAGATACGGGGGGCTGTTATCCTGAATGCTTGGGTATTCCAGATTAGGGGCCTTTCTTTAAATTGGATCTTCATACCTTAAGGGCTCTTACACATGAGCGTTCTGACCTGCGCTCCCCTGCGTTCTGCTTTTTGGCGTTCAGCCGCAGGGGAGCGCAGGAATAGATGCAAGTAATTATTTGAAATGGGGCTGTACTCACTCAGGTGGGTGTAGGCGGCGAACGCAGGTTCAGACGCAACATGCTGCATTTTTCCTGCGTTCGGCGCCTACACGCGCCTGAGTGAGTACAGCCCCATTTCAAATAATGACTTGCGTCTATTCCTGCGCTCCCCTGCGGCTGAACACCAAAAAACGGAACGCAGGGGAGCGCAGGTCGGAACGCTCATGTGTAAGAGCCCTTAGTCTACTAAAAAAAATAATTTAAACATAGGATGGATTCCTCCAATGAGGATTAATGATATCATAGTTGGAAGAAAGTACAAGGTACTGTTTTATAATTACAGAGAAAAAGAGCCTATGGGAGATGGCCTTCCTGTAATACAGAGCTTTCTGGATAATGGGTTTTTGGATAACGGATCCCATACTTGTACAAGAAGCCAGCAGGTTGGCCTTGTGGACAAGGGATCCCTTGACATTATAAGGAGTAAAAAAATAAATAAATACAGTAATAGTTTGAGTCATCGGTGCAGAAGGTACTAGTGATGGGCGAATTTATTCGCCAGGCGCGAATTTGCGGCGAATTTGCGTGATTCGCCGTCAGCGAATAAATTTGCGAAATGGCCGCGAAAATTCGCGGAAAAAATTCGCCAGCGTCAAAATTTTTTTTTCGAAAAAAAAAAAAAAATTCGCCCATCACTAGAAGGTACCACTGAGGTTTGATCAGATACTGTACAATAAAGCAATAGCAGCACAGGTATTCCATATACTAAGCACCCAGATGCAATTCTGCACCTCAATTTGATCTTAGCCTATATAGACAGATACCAAAAAACAGCATAGGTATTTAGGTCCCTATCATTGGGCTGATAATAGCTACAATCTAGGTCCCTCCATGTCTATAGGGTGGTGCAGTGCTTTCTTAATTAACTTTAATAATACTTTGCAGTCGACTTAAGGTATGAAAATTCAAATTACAGAAAGATCCCTTAACCGGAAAACCCCAGGTCCCAAGCATTCTGGATAACAGGTTCCATAAATGTACTAAGTACAATTCATCAGGAACAGCCCCCTTGTTTACTCCTGATACCCAATCCAGGGAAATGCTATAGAAATATGATAATGATCACTGGCCTCAGTACAGGTATGGTACCGGTTATCCAGAATGCTTGGGGATAAGATATTTTTCTGTAATTTGGATCTTAAAACCTTAATCTGCTAAATAATTGTTTAAACGTTAATTAAACCCAATAGGATGATTTGCTTCCAATAAGGATCTATTATATCTCAGTTGGGATCAAGTACAAACCACTGTTTTATTATTACAGAGTAAATTAGTCTATGGCAGATGGCCTTTCTATTATTTGGAGTTTTATGTATGACGGGTTTCCAGATAAAGGATCCTATACTTGTACTTGCAATGCTGATGAAAAATTGTATAGTGCTCCTTTCATTTACAACTGTTAACTGTGAACCTCACATATTTAAAACAAATTACTACAGGTATGGGATCCATTTTCCAGAAACCTGTTATCCAGAAAGGTCCAAATTATGTAAAGGTCATCTCCCATAGATAGGGTTGCCACCTTTTAATAAAATTTCCACCGACCGGTGGAGGGGGGCGGGAAGAATAGGGTGGGCCGTGACGTCAAAGGGGCAGGTCATGACAGCAAAGGGGGCGGAGCCATGGTGCGTGATTGGATGGGAAGGTTCGTGACGTCAAAGGGGGCAGATGCACTGTGCACGATTGGCCAGAATCTGACAGCAAACAGTTTTGACCAGACTGGGGGCAGGCCATGGGCTTTTGTTAGGTGTATTACAAATTTACCAGCAGCTACATTGCCGGTAAATTTGTAATACCGGCCCCAGGCTTGGCAGGTGTTTTACCGCTTTTCCTGCTAACCCTACCCATAGGGGCAGATTTATCAAGGGTCGAAGTGAATTCGAGGGAAGTTTTCGAAGTAAAAAAATTGGATTAGATTTGTTTAGAAGTAAAAATAATTTGAGTATTCGACCATTGGATAATCGAATTACTGTCTCTTTAAAAAAACTTCAACTTCAATACTTCGCCAAATTAAACTTGCCAAAGTGTTAGCCTATTGGGACCTTCTACAACATTTTTCTAAGTCCTTACACATCGAATAAAAATCCTTTGATCATACGCTAAAATCGTTCGAATCGAACGAGTTGAACAATTTAATCGATTGATGAAACGATTTTTATTTGAACACAGGATTGCCAAATTTGCTGAAAAAACTTCGAATTCGATATTCGAATTTTTTAATTCGATGGTCGAATTTCGAAGTTTTTTGTACTTCGAAATTCGACCCTTGATAAATCTGCCCCTAGACTCCATTTTATCCAAATAATCCAAATTTCTTAAAATGATTTCCCTTTTCTCTATAATATTAAAACAGTACAGGTATGGTATCCGTTTTCCAGAAACCTGTTTTCTAGAAAGCTCTGAATTATGGGAAGGTCGTCTCTCATAGACTCCATTTTATACAAATAATGCACAGTTTTGACATGTATTTCCTATTTCTCTGTATTTATAAAACATTTATTACTAAAAAAACATTTTTTAGTAGATTCAAGGTATGAAGATCCAAATTACAGAAATATCTGTTATCCATAAAGCTCCAGGTCCCAAGCATTCTGGATATCAGGTCCCGTACATGTACCTTGTACTGGATCCAAACTAAGATATACTGTAATTAATCCAAACTGGAAGCAAAACCAGACTAGTTGGATTATTTAATGTTTAATGATTTCCTAGTAGACTTACGTTATGAAGATCCAATATACTGTATAGTATATTAAAATATTAAATTAGTTATAATTTCTCAGCATTCTGCTTAGAAAACCATGACCCAGTCCAATTAGCAGCAATTAGCAAGAGTTATGTAGTGACGGGCGCCAGGCATGGAATTTGCGGCGAATTTCTGCATTTCGCCACCTGCTAATTGTTTCACGAAACTGCTGCAAAAATTCTCTGGCAAAAAACTTTGCTGCAAGCTCATGTAAAAATTGCAGTGCGTCAAAATCATTTTGTCACAATTGACTTTAATGTATTTGGACAACAAAGTTGCACGTGTAAAAATTTCAAGCGCATAAAAATTGTTGCGCATCAAAATTATTTTGACTCCAATTGACTTTAATGCATTTGGACAAAAAAAGTCACGCATGTAAAAATTGTCGCTCGTGTAAAATTGTTGCACGTCAAAATAATTTTGAAGCCCATTGACTTCAATGCGTTTCATGAATTTTTCGCCGTTTCGCTATTTTATTTTTTTTTTGGAGTTTCACAAATTTTTCCGTGTAGCAGAAAACAGATTCACCCATCACTAGAGTTACAATCACAAGATGCCAGTGAGATAACTGCAAAGAAACTCGGGGACACAAACAGTAAATTAGCAGCAAATTAATTTTAGGACCCCAACATATTCAGAGGTTGCCCTGTTTACTTGTATATGTTGAAATCGCTCATTGTTTGGGTCTCATGGGGCCCCTATACCTCCTGGGCCTCCCTGCAACTGCAGGGTCTGCTTGCTCTGTAGTTACACCCCTGGACAGAAACACATAGGCGCAAATTCACTAAGCGTCGAAGCGCCGAACGCTAGCGTTAATTTGCTAGCGTTTGGCATTTTCGTTACTAACGAACGCTGGCGTAGTTTCGCTAGTGTTACTTCGCATCCTTACACCAGGTGAATTTTCGCTAGCGACGTAACTACGCAAATTCACTAACTTGCGCAGTGTACTGAACGCTACCTTTTACGCTAGACTTCCTTCGCCACCTCAGACCTGGCGAAGCGCAATAGAGTAGATAGGGATTGTTTAAAAAAAAAGTCAGATTTTTTTCTAAGTCCCAAAAAACGCTGGCGTGTTTTCTACATGATGGGTGATAGGCTGAAAAAGATCGAAAATATTTTTGGGGCTCCCCTCCTTCCCCTTCCCCCCTACATTTCCTGACTCATGGCAACTTACCTAGACAGTGGGCACATGTGTAGGGCAAAATAAAAATTTTATTTGCTGATTTGAAGGTTTTCTAGGCATTTGTAGTGCTGATACGTGTTCCTCCATTGAAATTTGAATTTCGCGCCGTATGCAAATTAGCCTTCGCTAGCGTAACTTCGCTTTACATAGCGAATCAACGCTAGCGCAACTTCGCAACCTTACGCTACCCCTGTGCGCAACTACGGATATTAGTGAATTTGCGGAGCGCTGGCGAAACTACACCTGGCGAAGTGCGGCGAAGTTACGCCTGGCGCAACTTCGCATCTTAGTGAATTTTCCCCATAGAGGCAGATTTACCTAGGGTCGAATATCGAGGGTTAATTAACCCTCGATATTCGACTGCCGAATTGAAATCCTTCGACTTCGAATATCGAAGTCGAAGGATTTAGCGATATTCCTATGATCGAACGATTCGAAGGATTTTCCTTCGATCAGAAAATTGTTAGGAAGCCTATGGGGCTAACATTGGCCTCGGTAGGTTTTAAGTGACGAACTAGGGGGTCGAAAGAGACAGTACTTCGACTATCGAATGGTCGAAAAGTCAAACGATTTTTACTTCGAATCATTCGATTCTAAGTCGAAGTTGTAGTCGAAGGTCGAAGTAGCCATATTCAACCATTCGAAATTCGAAGTTTTTTTCTTCTAATCCTTTACTCGAGCTAAGTAAATGGGCCCCATAAGGTTCAGGATGGAGTACACCTGAGAAATAAAAAGTGAGACGCTTTGGCCAGGTGAAGTTGTAGTAGGTTTATTGTATTAAGCTTGTTTTTGGTTCTGAAGATCATTCAAAAAGAGCAGAATCTGCACCACAATAAAGCTCAAAGCCCCACGTGAAACAAACGTTAATCAGAACGTGAGTAACTGTTATACCTTAAGTATGTTTAGGGTGGTTGAACTCAGTGATACTTTACCATTAAATTATAACTTCCAATGTTCCATTAACTGGATTAATTGGGCTGTAACTTGTAGTCGGCAGAAAAAGAATGCAGAGTTGATTAATCATTGCCAGGGCTCTGCCTCTGAAGCACAGGCTTTTGTTGTTACAGCTTTTATGTCACTTACCTACAGTAACCGTAACGGTGCATTGATTTACTGGATTAACTGGGCTATAGATACCATTGGGAGGGATGCCAAATGGAGATCCTTCTGATCACCGGCATCGGGAGTTATTGTAGAGACATCAGGGTGTGTAATAAAAGTCAGAATTTAATAATAAGGGTGGTGGCCAGTGACAAATCTCTTCTTCGGGCGACTATCTCCCTGAAATGCCTTCCCGTCGACATTTGGATTTGCCATTTGGATCGATTTGTTTTCCGAAGTCGCCTGAAGTCGCCTCATGAGGAAACTTCGGGCGACTTCAGAAAACCGAAGCGATCCAAGTGCCATCTCGCTGGCGATTCACATTCTTGCTGGCGGGAAGGCATTTCAGGAAGATTAGTGCCTGAAGAAAAGGAGATTTGTCACTGGGCGACTAATCTCCCCAAATCTTCAGTTGTGCCACCACCCTAAAGCAAAGTATTTCCAGAGCCTATTCCTTAGCCTTTCGCTAACAGCGCAATATTAATGAGGCAACTATGATGATTGACAGTCACTCCTGGGAAATCTGAGTTTGACCATGAGTTTCAGGCTTCTGAACAAAATCCTCAGGGTTTTGGAATAATGACTCCCCCCCCACCCCAATACGTCAGCAGTGGCCTTGGGTCTAGTGGATATAGTGTCAAATAGAGAACATGTCAACACGACACAGAATAATGCGTTTTAAAGATGGAATACCATGTCAATGTCAAAAAAAAATCAGGGCCACTTCTGTTATGAGGCAAGGTGAGAACGTTGCCTCAGGAGGCATCGAGTGACCGGTTAGAAGGGGCGGCAAAAAGCCACCACCCAGGAATTCGGCTCCTCTAATGCAGAGAGTGATATTGCACTAATTGCCCTTTGCTGCCCCCCTTTGACCTGCTCTGACGCTGATGTTTTAAACGAGACGCCGGAGAGGGGGCAGAAGTAGCCCCAGGATCCCTGATATCAAGGGTTTGCATTTATATAATGTGCATTTAAATATAATAATGCATGTTGCAAAAATTTCATTTCTATAAATAAGAAGCCATGGGGTAACCCACTGGGGCTCATTTATCAACACTGGGCAAATTTGCCCATGGGCTGTTGCCGATAGCAACCAATCAGTGATCAGCTTTATAAACAGAAGAACAATGAATGCAGCAATCTGATTGGTTGCTATAGGTAACAGCCCAGGGTCAAATTTGCCCAGTGTTGATAAATGAGCCCCACTGTGTTGAAATATGGCTACAGGGCACACATTTTCATTTGCAGATAACAGATGAGCTCCATGGAATGCAATGGTATAGATCTTACACAAAGTACAAGTTAAGTTGGCAACCAGTAGGCCGTGACAGCACACAAGGTGTGCACACAAATGGCTTGAGAACATTGCCCATCTAACCAGGACTGCTGCTGCCCTAGGCACCGGACCTAATCACGCCCCCTACGTAACGCACGTGACATCAGCGCATTGTGCGTATGACATCACACGCACGGACGTTGTGGAAGTGACATCATGCGATGTGTGACGTCACTTCTGCCAACCATCCTTGCCCCATACCCTTCACCCCCTCAGCTCTTTCACCGGATTTCCTCTGGCTGGGCCATTTTTTTTATTTTATGTATAAAAAATACATTTATAGGCACCCGAGGGCCACCCCCAAAACAGGCCCTCGGGTGCCTTAATAAAAAATAAACCCCTGCATCTAACCACTATTCATTATTCAGATTTAAATAAATATGATTTGAGGGACTGGTGTTGCCTATATACATATAACAATACAGAAAGTGGTCAGCTTCCATAGAGCTTATAGAGATTTTATCCAATTTATGGAAAGCTCGATTTAGCAGAAAAGCCTTACTTTCTGTATAACAAGTCCCATAACTGCATGTCATTTCAATGTAGTTGATGGGGTATGGAAACTTTGCCACCAACACCAATGAAAGTGAACAGTTCTAGCCTGGTATCAGTGGCCCTATGCATTAATGAGATACTGCCACCCATATTATACAATATTTCCATTTATAACTAAATATTCTATTCCATTGGGAAATCAAGGTTCCACTTTATTGCATAATTAAACTGCCTTCTTGGGATGCTCATTGCTGTGAAAAGTAGGACTTTGATTGGCTCATAATCCTGCTTGAAGAACATTTATTCTTTTGCTGCATATTTCATTTTTGGCCTGGATTTCTTATCGAGCCTTTTGGCAGACGGGTCAATCTTGACGATTTTAGAGACAGGCTTCCGGATCAGCACAAATGAGGAATTATTGGTTAGAAAAGAAGGTTGAGAGTAAAGTTCAGAAATGAAAGTCCAAATGTATAAGTTTGAGTCCCGGGAAGATAAGGTATCCCCAAAGTCCAACCAAATATGGGTCATGTCGAAAGGCAAAAGTCTTAACTGGTTTGTGGATGGGGTCAAGAGAAACAAAGAAAGTCCGTCATGGTATGAGCCGTAAACGAGGGAATTCTTTTCCTATACCAGCTGGATTGACTCGTAATTTGAAGAAGGTTGGCTGCCTTTTCAGCAAGTGAGAAATACAATGCTCATGGTACTGTATATCAGTAAGGGATTGTTCCTGTTGCCATTTTGGAGTCAATTTGCCCAAACTGGAGGTACAACCACACATCTTTTTTCTTTTTTTTGTCTTTTTTTAACTTACCCTGTGTCAGCTAGAAGTTAGATATGAACTATATGAGCGAAAGGTCTAAACTGATGGGCTTCTGTTGATTTTCAAACGCTACTATTAAAGATACTATTAGCTAGTAGCTACTAGTTACAAAGATTCTTTTCATTCTCTATTTTTGAATTCATTATTTATTGTTTCATTTTTCAATTTTGAAAGTTTTTCAGATCTTTGTATTTTTTTTACGTATTTTTTTTTATTTCTTATGTAAAAAAAACATTATTAGCTGAAGAAGTACTAATTCAGGAAAGTACAGTTTAGAGGTTATGATGAGCCCACTGATGATCTATGTGCAGTTGTGCAAAATCCCCCAAATCCAGGCCTGGAGGGGACTGTTGTTGACATGGTCTTTCAGAGTTTGAATTCAGTGGGAAGAGAACCACAAGGAAAGGTCCCTAAGAGCTTTGCAACTTTTCCCCTTTGGGTGTGTCCTCACTTTGTCTTTGGGTTTTATACTATCCCTTGCCTATTCCTGTGTTGATCAAGGCAGAACCTTCACCTGTCTGCAAGAGAAGGGAAAATCCAAAGAACAAGGGGAAGGACTCACCAAAATTGGCAATGATGAATAGTGAAGAAAGAGGGCATGGTCAGGCAAGAATAGCCCAACAAGGATTTGAACCTGTACCATCAGGTACCGTACAAATGGCAAAAGAGCCAATAACTACAAATACAGTAGGACATTACTTCCATGGGGATGGAACTCGGGGAGAAGTAAATCTGCTATTTATAAACCTGTTTAATATTTCTCTCTCTCTCAACATTCCACCACACCCAGATAAGACATTAATTGTTACTCTCATGACCAATAAAGGTTTTTTTTAGTGCTGTGCTTTATGAACTTCCAGGATAGTTTATTGAGAACATGAATATCACATAAACCAAGAAACTTATTGTGCAATGTACTTTGTGCAACGTTAAACCAGCAGAACTATTTTTGTCGTCACATCATGACAATGATACCATCTTTCCTTTTATATGCTGACTCCTTGTATTGTTACTCATTTACTGTACAGGCAAAGACAAACAACCTTCTATAGAGTGTGGGTAAGGATTGCTGCTAGAAGTAAACTCCCTTAGATTAGTGAATAACAACCACTGTGTTAAAGAGCAAGTATACCGAAGGCTGATGGCAAAAGAAAAGCCTGGGTCGCATGTCTCAGCTACACAGAAGCATTTACCCCTTGCCCTTTCTCTGGAAGGCAATAATAAAGCTTTGGATAGTGTATAGGAATATAAAGATGTGAATTCATCACACGTGACATCATCAGCTTACGTCAGACATGATCTCATTGTCACAGTTCTGGTACCATATTCTCAGACTTTGTGATGGTGCCCAGCTCCTAGATGCTACCAAGTCTGATTGAATTCCTGGTTTCTTAAGTTATCCTGATCCCACCCAGACTTGATCTCATTGTACAATTATTTCTGTCCAGCCCAGCCCTTGACCTTCAGCTTGAATCTGACTCTGCAGATCCCTCTGATCCCAACATCGGCCTCCTTCTTCCTTGTCAATAAATGCTACTAGCAGATGTTTTGCCATGGGTTACAAGATCTTGGATTATTAATAAAATACCAACATATTCTACAATAAGGGGCCGATTCACCAAGGGTCGAATATCGAGGGTTAATTAAGCCCTAAAGAACTAATGTTCAGTGGGTGAACATGTCATTGTAATAATAATAATACTACACGAAACCACTCAATAATCTGCAAAATAAATGGTATTACTGTAAACAGATCTTTGTGATGTCACCAGTATTATTTGGTCCCTAGGGTATGACCTGTGCCATATGATTCATTGGAGCCTGTGTATTGTAAGGCATAGTACAGCCTATTCTTTGAAATATCACTGATAATAAAGTCAACTTGATCCTCCATACAGCCTGTATAAAAGCCCTAAGCCTCACTGCTTGTGTAAAAGCATGGAACTTCTCAGTGACTACATATGTATTTTACAACAGGAGATATATTGCTCCCCACAGGTACATATACTGTGATACATAACTCTCTGCTTGTCACTTTCTCATCTTAGATAAAATAAGGTGATATTTCACTGATGGGAGTCAGTTTTGCTGCATGCACATAATTCATATCCATAGACTCCTCCCAAATACTCTTATTAATTGGGGAATAAACTGTGACTTGGATCCATCTCATCACTAATTTATTATTATTATTCACTTTCCACGGTGCATTCAATAACTGATGTGCACGACATTACCATGATTGGTCTGGGCTCTATGGTTGGCACTGGCTAAAATACCAAAATTCTAGTTTCCCCTCTTCCCATTCCCTGGGGGGTTTTGCTCTACAAACACATTCCCCAGTGCAACTTTGTCAGCAGATCCTCTTGGATAATTTATCTTTCAAATCCCTGGAGCACAACATTCTTGAGTATGTGTATGTTGTTATGAATGAAAAGGCAATATGGCCACCACGATCATTTTCATTTCATAATTATCCCCTAGTACTTAGAAAAAGAAACCCTAAGTATGATTTACTTTGACTTTGTCTAATTGTTTAGTGATCTGTAAAGCATCCGGACATAGATCATTCAGAACCAGTGGCTTTATTCCTCTCCATGTTTGTGTTTATGGACATGTCGAAGCTGCCATACTGCCTTCAATGCACAAGGCAAAATAAATTCTAGCGTGAAGACGTGAAGCATTGTCCCCATCAGTCATAAAATATACGTTTGCAATGACGATTTCAGGAAGTCTCTCTCAGACACAGGGGCAGCCTTGTTTTTGTTCACGGAGAAAAATCCTGTGAAACATCTGTTCTTTTCAAACCCTATAACCAGATAATGTTGCCTCCCATGAACACAATGAGCACATGTGTTACAGTAATTACAGGCCATCATGGAGACATGGAGACACTTTACAACCACTAGTTTCACTGAACAAAGGACTTATTATCAACCAGAAGGATCTTTCCAAACCCTTTGATGCAAAATGGAGGCAACTTCAAAGGTTTGGAACATCTACTCCTCAGATACTGTAGTTAGTGATGTCCCACACCAGCTAGTTGGGAATACTTTGAGTTGTGCTCCTACAGGCGGAGGGCAATGGTACTCTGAGAGGTTTCGGCATTGCGTTGACTGTGCATTTGATAGCTTCACTTGCTGAAGTCAATATATAGTCATAACCTGTTATGTCATCTCAACAGCCAGCTATTCCTCATTATGGCCTATGGCAGTGATCCCCAACCAGTGGTTCACAAACAAAATATTGCTCACCAACCCCTTGGATGTTGCTCCCAGTGACCTCAAAGCAGGTGCTTATTTTTTATTCCTGGCTTGGAGGCAAGTTTTAGTTGCATAAAAACCAGGTGCACTGCCAAACAAAGCCTCATGTAGACTGCCAATTCACATAGGGGCTACCAAATAGCCAATCACAGCCTTTGTTTGGCATCCCAGGGACTTTTTCATGCTTGTGTTGCTCCCCAACTCTTCTTACATTTAAATGTGGCTGACGGTTAAAAACGATTGGGGACCCCTGGTCTTTGGGAAGCATTATGGTCCCCATGGGCAGCACCTTTGCCAAATATTCACACCTCTCTTGCTCACTCAGGCATCACTGGTCATTGGTAATTTTGACACAAAGGTGCATTCCTTCAACATGTATTACTAGTTTTATTGCTGTTTAGGTGGGCTCAATATATCCCAGGGCACAAATGATCCAGTCCATCTCAAGGCTAATGGCACAAGCACAAACAGGCCAGATTTTGGCACAAAAAAATGCATATATTATAGATTTCCTCACTCAGGAACGGATTTATGGGAAGTTCTCCTGCTTGACTATCTCCCAGTGCTCCGGGATCAAGGAGGGATGATTGATTGTGCATTTACAAGCAATGGAGGCTATAGCGAGATGAGTACATGTGCGAGAATATGGCAGAACCAGGTTATAGGGTGCTGGGAGGTAATATAGAGGCTAGCCTAGGGACACGGGTACTGTAAATCCGAGGCTGTCCACACTGTGCCTCTCAGCGCACACTAGTGATGGGCGAATTTGTCCCATTTGACCACAAATTTTGCAAAACGGCGATTTTGACGCCCAAAAATTTTTTTCTACGACGCCAAATTTTCTCCAGCTAATTTTTGTGCCAAATTTGCAAATTTTTTCGCCGGCAGCAAAATGGCCAAATTCGCAGAGAATTCGCACGTGCCGACTAAATTCGCCAATCACTAGCGCACACAAAAAGCAATGGAACCGTAAACTCTAATTCCAGATAATAAAGATACTTAATGCTGAGTGGAAACTTCAACTATTGAAAGCAGTATTTGTTTATCCCTTTCTATTCTCTGCTTCTGGCTCTAGAAACAATTTATCCAAAGACAGTTCTGCTCCGGGTCAATCTATCGGTTGACTAAGTTCTGGCACATTGTTTCAAGAGTCGGTACCAGAGAGCGTATAGAGACACAGCAGTTACATTTACAAATATGTAATGAATGTTTATTGGGAAGTTGCTTAGAAAGACATTTACATTCATTGTGCAACATAACTTATTTTTTCTTTCCCTACGGTGCAGGAGAGAGGCAGTTAATATATTCTGATCCCTCCTCCATTTAAACCTGGTGGCATTTGTTTTCCTTTTGTTTACTCATTTTAGAAAGCGGCACAAATTTAGCTTAAACGATTGGGAGTTTAAGTGCCGGTCAGACTGGTTCCTCTCGTCTAGCTACTTCCATGGCAGGGCTCAGGCTGAGGCACAAGGTTGATGTAGTCATTTGAGACACGCACATGGTATTTGTATTTAGTGCAACAAACACCATTCCACTCCATCAACGGATTCTGAGAAAAACAGGTGTCAGTGCCTCCTTGCCATTATAGTCGGGCTGAAAAGGGGATCTAGTTGCGTATAAGGGCAGCAGTGACGTCACAATACTCACGGTGCTGTGCCAAGTGCAGTGCACTGCCTATCATCTATGATGGGAAAGGGTTAATGGTTACAGCTGAGCTTCCACCCCAGGATTGCCAGGTTGGTGGGTTTCCAGCCAAACCGTGCTACTAATTTAAAGCCCATGGCGTTTTTTGAAAGTACCAACTAGTCAAGGTACGGATTTGGGCTACTTTTTAGGTGTTTGACTGGTTTGTAAACCAGTTTTATTTTGACTGGTTTGGAAACCAGCCAACGTTTTTTCTTGCCCTAATTTGCCAAGCCTGCGTCTCCCAATCCATGTTGGGTAATGTAGTTTTTGTTTAACAATTTGCCAACTGCCAAGTTTAATGTAAGACTACAATACCCAGCATGCAATGGGACTGACTTGTGTAGACGTCGCCAGTCAGGACCGCCATCAGAAATTGCAGGGCCCCATACAACAACATTTCCTGGGCTCCCTGGGCTGCGCCCACCGCAAGCCCCACCTACAGGTCCGCCCTCCCCACCATACAGTAAAAAAACAAAAAAAGATACTGGTGGCTAGGGTTCCCACATGTTAATGAAAAATAAAAAGATATTGCTGGTAAGGGCCCCCATAAAAAAACATTTGTGGCTAGGCCCCCCCATTAAAAAATATTGGTGGCTAGGATCCTACAGGAGAAAAAAAAATTGGTGGCCAAAATTGGTGGCCAGGGCCCCCCCCCACATTATGAGAAAATTGGTGGCCAGGGCCCCTTAAACGTCAATGCCTTCCCGAAGTCAGCAGCTCTCAGAAAGATGGGGGGCCCGGCTAATCAAGTAAGTGTGGCATGGCCGGGCCCCCTACAACTCTCCCCCCTGTCCCTGTCGGGAGTTACCAGATTTCGGGCTCTGTACCCAAGTCTCCCGTCCCTTTTCTCAGGTTTTCCAGTGACTTTCCTCAATTTTTAGACAATTTTAGGGCAAAAATCTGCTAGCCACCAAAATGTCTAGAGGTTGACCTGTTTTACTAAAATTGTATTTATATTAGGGCCTTATGGGGCCCCTATACCTCCTGGGCCCCCCTCTGTAGTAACGTCCCTGGTGAATCTGTCCCATTTTGCTTCATGGAAAAATTACCGAAATAGTGAAAATTTGAAAAAAGCATATTTTCACATATATTCATTTACTTTTTAAACTTTTTTTCACTGCACATATTGTGCTATTTTTGTGCCTCGTGGCTAGTTTTGGGCCGATTTTATAGCTGAATTTTGCTGGTTTTGAAAATTAGACCCTGTTCCACCCAAAACCCTTGTGGGCCAGGTCCCAAATTCCAAAGACTTGTGTTGCTTTCCCCAACCACTGAGAACCCCTGGGCAGAGCGTTGGGCCCTGAGTGACAGGAGGGTGTGATTTGCAGTTCATAAAGTGGGTAGAGCTTGCACCGGATTTACAGGTGGAGTTTTTAGGGGAGGTTAGTGATATACAAAACAAATCGACCCAATACTTGAAGTTCAGGCAGGTTCGAACCTGCCCATCCCTTGGATATTGGGTTGAATTCCACATGCTGTTTGTGGGTCGCGGGAGGGTTGAGCTATTCAACTGTGCCAGTTCTGCTTCCAGCAGTCACTATTTATAGACACCTGCCCTACCCCGTCCCATTTTATGATGTTATACAATTAGAAGTGCCTATAGGGTTAGGAGTCAACCCCCACATTACTATGGGCAATGCCTGTGTGGTGGGTCAGGGGAAAACTGTGCATGTAGGGCATTTTCTTTTTTATTGGGGCCCATTCTGCATGGTTGAAGGGCTCACTTACCAGGTGTCCCAGATGACTGGTGGGCTAATGATTGGGGCTCCCAGAGAAGGTAGTATGGTACCCCATAATAACTAATGGCAACCCGTGCCTTACTATACATGCAGTCACACAGGGGTAAATAGGCGCTGACCGTGTGTATTCAGATTCCTCCCCCATAGGACTTACAGTAAGATGACCAAGGCACTTATAAATAAATGCAAGTTTCTGGGCTCAACCAATTTCAGACTGATTGCATTTAAAGGGATCTTTGCCGAAACACTGCATTTTGCTGAATAAAAGAAAATGTAATTCTAAGCAAAATTCCACTTTTATCAATTCTACCTTCTAATGGTTTAAAGTCATTTATAACTGTAATTGGAGTAGCCCTCTGGCTGTATATATTTTTGCACTGCTTGTTCTGACTCCTGAAACCATGTAACAGAAGCTAACCGATTAGTAGACGTGGAGGAGAATTGGACTTTCCGGTACATTGTTTCACGAGTCAGAACCAAAGAACAGAAAAGGATAAACAAACTCCGCTTTCGAGAGCAATTTCATTTATAAATAACTTTAAATCAATGAACTGTCAATTGTCAATTGCCAATACACAGCAGACTTATCCAGCAAGCGTAGTGGGGGGAGCGGAATTCCCATGCTTGACTTTAACTCTGACAAACGCAAGCTCTGCTTGGCCTGATTTTATCCAGCTCCCAATCTGCCTTTATATGGGTGGGTCTGTACATAAAGATCTTCATCAGAATCAGATCCAAAGATGCATTGAGACAATGTTACAATAACAAGTTCTCAGGCTTTTTCCAATTCCCCCTGCAAACTCAATTGACCATGAGCTGTTATTGGCCTGCCGACCCGCCATGTCTGATACTTCAAAGGAGCGACTCCAAAAATAAAAATAAATTTGGCAGCCATGGATTCACGGCAAATTTTCGCCCGCAAATGTTTTTGCGAAGATACATCGAAAATTCGCCGGGGAAAAATCCACCACAACAAAAAAAACTTAAAAATTGTCATGCGTCGAAATTATTCGTACACCCATTGACTTTAATGCAATTGGACAAAATAGTAACGAGTATAAAAATCGTTGCTCGGTCAAACATTGTCGCGCGTCAAAATTATTTTGACGCCCATTGACTTCAATGCCTTTTGCAAATTTTCAACATTTCGCGAATTATTCAGCGAAGCAACACGACCCAGATTTGCCCATCACTAACGCTGACATTTGGCCAGGACATTTCCTTGTGTGTCAGCTCTGGGGCCAGTCTGCAGCTGCATTAGATGTAAGAGACAAGAGGGGTTATGTAATAAAAATTTGCCCAGCAGTAAGCCATAGCAACCCCAAAAAGGGTACAGGTATGGGATCTGTTATCCGGAATCCCGTTATCCAGAAAGCTCCAAAATTACAGAAAGGCCATTTCCCATAGACTACATTTTAATTAAAAAATTTTTTAAATTATTTTCTATAATATTAAAACAGTACCTTGTCTAAATATAAAGTGAATCATTGTTAGTGACAAAACAATCCTATTGGGTTTATTTAATGTTTAAATGATTTTTTAGTAGACTTAAGGTGGCCATACATGGGCAGATTAAAGCTGCCGATATTGGTCCTTTAGACCGATTCGGCAGATTATCTGCCCATATGTGGGGGGGCTCCTGACGGGTCCTCCCGAGAGATATCAGGTCAAAAATCAGGCAGCTATCGATTGGTCAAGTTCGATTTTTTAACGATCCAGGACCACATATTGTTGATGCAGTCTTGCGACCCGTCGGCGCCCACTAGTAGCATAGTGGGGGGCCAAACCAGGCCCAAACGTTCGGATTCACCCGAAATTGCCCAGCCGCTAGTGGGCATATCGGGTTAAGATCCTCTTGTTTGGCGACCTTGCCAAACAAGCGGATCTTATAGTGTATGGTCACCTTAACAGTATGAAGATCCAATTTATGGAAAGACCCCTTATCCATGAAACCTCAGGTACAAAGCATTCTGGGTAACAGGTCCCATACCTGTATCTGGACAGGACATATAAAAAATAAACCTTTATGTCTCTACCTCCAAAGCCTCAAGTGAAGAAACAGCCCCTCAAATCTAAACATGGGCGAATAAATTCATCTGGCGCGAATATATGGTGAATTTTCGTGTTTCGCCACCGGCTAATACATTCACGAAAATCCAGCGAAAACTAACCGGCATCAAAAAATTTTGGACATGCATCCAAAAAGTTGCTTGCGTCAAAATCGGATGCACGTCCAAAATTGACGTGGCCGTCAATTTTTCGTGTTTCATGAATTTTTCCCAAATTTTGCGGGACATTCGCAATTTTTTTGGCGAAGTGAAACGGGAGAAATTCACCCTTCACTGGAGGGCAATGAACCCAAAATACAACCACTGACCCTCCATTTCACCATGAAGCATGTATCCTGTTGAGACAGAAGAACAGTAGATCAGGGGAAGGTGATCACGATTTAATTTCGGAAAGTGAAGCGATCCGAGTGCCATTTACATCCTAGCCAGTGGGGAGGCAGTTCGGGGAGATTATACGCCCGAAGAAGAGGTGCGGGGGCGACTAATCTCCCAGAATCTTCTTGTTTGTCTCTGCCCTAATGTAGATTGCATGACAAAAATGTTTTGTGAAGTTCCTACCCTTTCGCGAAATTTTCTACAGTTTCGCTATTTATTTCGGGCGAAACAGGACAGATTTGCTGATGGTTATACATTGGCAGTAAATCTATAATACAGACCCTAGCTAGGCCAGTGCAGTTCTATATATACACATTATAGTGCCGGCATTCTGGAGCTTTGCAGCAGTGACTGTATCCGCTGACCCACGTACTGTATCCCTGCTGCCCCATAGAACCACAGGCACCGCCTTCTCTGACTCTATTCCCGAGTGCCACCAGTTCAATCCCATCTGGCTCCAGCCTTGCATAATTCCCCATATGAAAGAAAACAAGCCTCTCGTATGAACTGATTATCATATTTGGATGTGTTTTGCCCTCGTTGCTGACATATCTGCATTCCAACACTGAAACCTTTCTGAATGATGAGGGTGACGAGTGAAATTACCAAGAAATTGTGGAACATTACATTACCAATCACCCAGTAGGAATACACGTTTAAAGGAGTTATGACACACAAATAATGAATGGGTTTGGTAATGAGAGTTACGATGCTACTGTGGTTTATAGACCTGCATTATGAGGCCAAGCTAAAGTAGGGCTACAGGACAAAGGCTCAGCAGATAACCAATAAGCTGCATGGAATACTATGGGTTTAGTTCTTACACAGGAAGATAAACAGGAATTAATAGCGCTCTCTCTCTCTCTCTCTCTCTCTCTCTCTCTCTCTCTCTCTCTCTCTATGGAACTATAAAATCACCTGGTTTATTACAGGGGTGATTCACCTTTAGGGCAGAGACACACGCTCAAATTCGGGGAGATTTAGTCGCCGGCGATAAATCGCATTTTCTCCTCGTGAGGCAACTTCGGGCGACTTCGGAAAATGAAGCGCACCGATTGCCACCCCACTGGTGATTTATATTCTAGCTGGTGGGAGGCAGTTTGGGGAGATTAGTCGCCCCCGAAGAAGAGGAGATTTAATCTCCCTGAATATGAGCGTATGTCTCTGCCTCTGTCTCATGGAATACTATGGGTTTAGATCTTACACAGGAAGATAAACAGGAATTAATAGCGCGCTCTCTCTCTCTCTCTCTCTCTCTGTCTGTCTCTCTCTCTCTCTCTCTCTCTCTCTCTCTCTCTATGGAAATATAAAATCTCCTGACCCATTACAGGTGTGATTCACCTTTAGGGCAGAGACACACGCTCAAATTCGGGGAGATCTAGTCGCCCGGCAATAAAACGCCTCTTCTTTGGGGCAACTAATCTCCCCGAACTGCCTCCTCGTGAGGCAACTTCGGAAACCGAAGCGCACCGATTGCCATCCCACAGGCGATTTATATTCTAGCTGGCGGGAGGCAGTTCGGGGACATTAGTTGCCCCCAGAAGAGGAGATTTGTCGATGGGCTACTAATCTCCCCGAATATGAGCGTGTGTCTCTGCCCTTAAGTTAGTTTTTAGTATTATAGAATGGCCAATTCAAAGCATAGTTTCAATTGGTCTTCATTTTTTCTTTTTTATAGTTTTTGAATTATTTGCCTTCTTCTTCTTACCTTTTTCTAGCTTTCAAACGAGGGTCACTGACCGCATCAAAAAACAAATGGTTTGTAAAACTACCAATGCATTGTTGTTACTACTTTTTATTACTCATCCTTTTATTCAGGCCTCTCGTTCATTTTCCCAGTCTCTGGTTTAAATCAGTGCCTGGTTGCTAGGGTAAAATTGCGCCCTAGCTACCAGATTTCTGAAACTGGAGAGCTGCTGAATAAAAAGCTAAATAAGTCAAAAGCCACAAATAATAAAACATGAAAACCAATTGCAAATTGTCCCAGAATATCACTCTCTACGTCATACTGAAAGTTAATTTAGACGAACAACCCCTTTAGCACTTGCAGCTCACGGGAGGTGGAATTTAGTGCCAGGATGATTTAAATCGGTTAAACCAAGACCAACGGAGTGGTAAACAGGTAATCAAATCTGTGTACTTTGACTTAAGATTGTTTGGAATTTAGTAACAACTAATACCATTAATAGAGGTAATAAAAGGAGTTCCGGGCTTGGAGCAAATCTCTTGGCTGATACTGAAGGTTCCGCATCACCGGATATTGTTGTTTTTACTAATCTTCTTAGCAGGAGGCACATCTAAGGCTTTGCACACTGTCCTTACACAAGCCCAGAGAGCTGGGAATACCCGTGAGTATTCTTAAATACTGCACAAAGACTCACTCACATAATACAAACTGGGGTTTTCACAGTACAATGCAAATATACTTTCACAGACAGAACTTAACCTGACACCTCACCTAATGCCTGAAGCAAGGTTCCGCCAGGATTATCCTGTTCATATGCCGTTACAGGCAGGCAAAGCTAACAACAGACTGCACCAAGCACTTTACCTGAGCTCTATAAGAGCGACAACTCTATGGGACCCATTTACTTAGCTCGAGTGAAGGAATAGAATAAAAAAATGTTTTTTTTGGCTACTTCGACCATCGAATTGGCTACTTCGACCTTCGACTACAACCTCGACTTCGAATAAAACAATTCGAACTAAAAATCGTTCAACTATTTGACCATTCGATAATCGAAGTACTGTCACTTTAAAAAAAACTTCGACCCCCTACTTCGCCACCTGAAACCTACCGAGGTGCAATGTTAGCCTATGGGGAAGGTCCCCATAGGCTTCCTAGCTATTTTTTGGTAGAAGAAAAATCGTTAGATTGATGGATTAAAATCCTTCAAATCCTTCGAATTAAATGATTTTTCGTTCAATCAAACTATTTGCGGTAAATCCTTCGACTTCGATATTCGAAGTCAAAGGATTTACATTCGGCAGTCGAATATCGAGGGTTAATTAACACTCGATATTCGACCCTATGTAAATCTGCCCCTATGTGTCACACACTTATGGCACAGGTACTAAAGCTACTAAAGTTTGTAGTCGCTCTGTAGCGAGGTTATGAAATGCCCTCACTTATATGAAATATCTCAGATCTACTGTATGGCTTAGAGAACAGGGAAGCGTCAGGAGATGCTTCCTGTTTCAGTAACATAAGCTTTGGTTAATACTTCTGGATATAGGAACAGATACTCCAATGCAGAAACTGTGCTGCTACATTATTTATTCAAGCTTTGGTTGTTCTTCCCAGCAATGGTTTGGGCAAGGCCCTTTCCTGTTTCACCATATAGGAATTGCTTTTTAAAGTCGAAATTACAAGCAGGTGGCAGCGGCCTTGAAAACTTCCGCTGGGATCAAGAATGATACCTGTTATGTGTTGAGAGACAAGAATAAGTTTTGACCTCTGTTTGTCATCATTGCATTATCTCTTACCTGCTGAGTAGTGATGGGGGAATAAATTCGCCAGGCATGGATTCGCAGGGAATTTCCGCTATCTGCCACCCGCAAATACATTCGCAGTCCTCAAAAAATCCACAGCGAAAAAAAAATAAATTGTCGCACGTCACAATAATTCGGACACCTATTGACTTTAATGCATTTGGACAAAATAGTCGCGCGTATAAAAATTGTCACTCGCTTCAAAATTTTGCACGTCTCACGAATTTTTCGCTGTTTCACAAATTTTTCCGCAAAACTAAATGGGACAGATTAAATGGGTTTTATAGTAACCAATGCCTTTTATTAGCTGGAGTTACAGGTCCTGTAACCAGTTTGTAGCAGACTAAAGAGACTTTCTGTCCTGGGTTACAACACAGTGTAACATACTGGTACTTTATATTGACTCCCAGCCAACCCCTATTTACTGAAAACAATGCACTTGCCCTCATGTATTTGAAGAAAACGTGTGAAAAGAAATAGAATAACATATAAACAGGTTATAACTGTTCTGCATGAATGCACAGAAGAAATGCGGGCTTGCTAATATTCGACCCATATTAAGGTGAAATGTTAAAAAACGAAAACAAACGTTAGTGGGTAGTGTTGGGAGAATTTATTCGCCAGGTGCGAATTCATGGCGAATTTGCGCGATTCGACGCCGGCTAATAAATTTGCGAAACGGGCGTGAAAATTTGCTGGCGAAAGTTCGCAGGCGTCAAAGAAAATTGTCACCGGCGTCCAAAAAACAGACGCCGGCGTAAAAACGGGCGTCGGCATCAAAAACGGGTGTCGGTGTAAAAAAAAAAGGACGTCAGCGTCAAAAACTAGACGCCGGTGCAGTTTTGCAAATTTTTAGCCGCCAATTCGCCCATCACTATTAGTGGGTATTAAATAAGAACTACAGGTATGAGCTGCCTCAGACTAGTGGGTGCAGGGAGCACCAGTGCTGTCGCCCCAGGGACCCCCGTACCCCCCAAGTGTCTCACACCGCAATCGGATTGTTTTGCCTCCAGTAAGGATTTGGTTGAGATCGAGTATAATGTTCTGTTTTATTACTACAGAGAAAAAGAATTTAGGTTTTACATTTTTGAATTACAGATATGAGAAATGTTAAACAGAATGCTTGGGACCAGGAGTCTTCCACATAATGGATCTTTCTGTAATTTGGATCTCCATACCATAGTTCTATTAAACAGTCATCTAAACATGAATTAAACCCACTAGGATTGTTTGATCTCAAATAATGATTAATTCTATTGTAATGGGATCTAGTACAAGGTACTGTTTTATTATTATTGAGAAAAGGGAAATAATATTAATAAATGTTAATTATTTAAAGAAAATTGACTTTATGGGAGATGGGTCCTATCATTGGGAGCTTTCTGGATAACAGGTTTCTGGATAACAGATCCCATGGATGATGTATGTTGGAGCAGTACCCAGTGCCAGCCAGCTAGATATTGTACTGGAACCAGTCACACTGGCGCTACCCACTCCCTGCCGACTGGTAAAATAAATATACACATCTAAAAGCAACCTTTGCAAATTCCTATAAAATATTGGGTTTTTGTACAACACAGACAGGTTACAATTAGGCAGCTAAAGACAGAAAAAAAAGACACGTTATTTTCTTGTTTTTCTGCAGATCTGAGGATTTTCAGAGGAGAGTAAATGAAATGGGAGCCTGATATCACTTGTCCTAAAACAACCTTTAAATACTGAAAGGCTCTAAAGATCTGATAATCCAGACTCCTTCCTCTAAACTAGGGGTTCTGCTCTGAATTTTGGGGAATGGGCCCAGAGACACAAACATGACTGCTAAGTGCTTATTAAATGCTTGGAAATCAGCTGTTATTATTTACGGCATGCACTGTAGTACAGACTCAGTAAACATTGTAGTACAGATTTGGTAAACACTGTAGTACAGACTCTAGTACAGACTGCAGTACGGACTCTAGTATAGACTCTAGTACAGACTGTAGTACGGACTCTAGTACAGACTGCAGTACGGAATCTAGTATAGACTCTAGTACAGACTGTAGTATGGACTCTAGTACAGACTGCAGTATGGACTCTAGTATAGACTCTAGTACAGACTGTAGTATGGACCCTAGTACAGACTGCAGTACGGAATCTAGTATAGACTCTGTTACAGACTGTAGAATAGACTCTAGTACAGCTCTAGTATTGACTCTAGTACAGACTCTAGTATTGACTCTAGTACAGACTCTAGTACAGACTCTAGTACAGACTGTAGTATGGACTGTAGTACAGACTGTAGTACAGACTGTAGTATGGGCTCTAGTACAGACTGTAGTACAGACTCTAGAACAGACTGCAGTACGGACTCTAGTATAGACTCTAGTACAGACTGTAGTATTGACTCTAGTACAGACTGTAGTATGGACTCTAGTACAAACTGTAGTACAGACTCTAGTACAGACTGCAGTACAGAATCTAGTGTAGACTCTGGTACAGACTGTAGAATAGACTCTGGTACAGACTGTAGAATAGACTCTCTTACAGACTGTAGAATAGACTCTAGTACAGACTCTAGTATTGACTCTAGTACAGACTCTAGTATTGACTCTAGTACAGACTCTAGTACAGACTGTAGTACGGACTGTAGTACAGACTGTAGTATGGGCTCTAGTACAGACTGTAGTATGGGCTCTAGTACAGACTGTAGTACAGACTCTAGTACAGACTCTAGTACAGACTGCAGTACAGAATCTAGTATAGACTCTGGTACAGACTGTAGGATAGACTCTAGTACAGACTCTAGTATTGACTCTAGTACAGACTCTAGTATTTACTCTAGTACAGACTCTAGTATTGACTCTAGTACAGACTCTAGTACGGACTGTAGTACGGACTGTAGTACAGACTCTAGTACAGACTCTAGTACAGACTGCAGTATGGAATCTAGTTTAGAATCTAGTACAGACAGTAGCATAGACTCTAGTACAGACTGTAGTATGGACTCTAGTACAGACTCTAGTAGAGATTGTGGTATAGCCACTAATAGAGACTGTAGTGTAGAATCAAGTACAGACTGTGGTACAGAGAATTAGTATTTCAGTGCAGAATGCTGCAGGGAAAAATTTCTCTTTTCTCAGACTATTGACTCTAGTACAGACTGTATTACCGACTCTAGTATGGACTTTAGTACAAACTCTTGTACATACTTTAGTACAGACTCTAGTACATACTGTAGTATAGGATTCAGTACAGGCTGTAATATAGACTCTAGTAGAGATTGTAGTAAAACCACTAGAAGAGACTGTAGTATAGAACCCAGTATAGACTGTGGTACAGAGAATTAGTATTTCAGTGCAGAATGCTGCGGGGAAAGGTTTCTCTTTTCTCAGACAGAAATTATCAATAAAAAATGTCATGAAGAAAATAGGAAACTGCAGCTGCTGGGTATAAAGATGAAGATGACTGTTCCAGGGGCAATTACTACCCCTGCCCCTAGGCCATAATAATAAAGTCAGCAATGGAGATTGTGATTAATACACAGTTTTAAATTATGGGACTTTCCCATCTTCCTGGCTATGGCTGCCCAGAAGTCATCATCACAGTCTGCATCTAGATACATTACCACATGGGAGGTGCATTTAATATTAGAGTATTTTTTGAAAGGTCTATGATGGAAACCCCTTCATCCCTAAGTTTTGGGGTGACGCGGCAGATTTTTCGCCAGCTAATTGTCGTCACAGTTTCGTAAATGAATTCAATTGCGGCGAAACGCTGAAATTCGCTGCAAATTTGCGTCTGCCGAATTTACTCGCCCCTCACTACTGTAGTACAGACTGTAGTACAGACTCTAGAACAGACTGCAGTACGGACTCTAGTATAGACTCTAGTACAGACTGTAGTATTGACTCTAGTACAGACTGTAGTATGGACTCTAGTACAAACTGTAGTACAGACTCTAGTACAGACTGCAGTACAGAATCTAGTGTAGACTCTGGTACAGACTGTAGAATAGACTCTGGTACAGACTGTAGAATAGACTCTAGTACAGACTCTAGTATTGACTCTAGTACAGACTCTAGTATTGACTCTAGTACAGACTCTAGTACAGACTGTAGTACGGACTGTAGTACAGACTGTAGTATGGGCTCTAGTACAGACTGTAGTATGGGCTCTAGTACAGACTGTAGTACAGACTCTAGTACAGACTCTAGTACAGACTGCAGTACAGAATCTGGTATAGACTCTGGTACAGACTGTAGGATAGACTCTAGTACAGACTCTAGTATTGACTCTAGTACAGACTCTAGTATTGACTCTAGTACAGACTCTAGTATTGACTCTAGTACAGACTCTAGTACAGACTGTAGTACGGACTGTAGTACGGACTGTAGTACAGACTCTAGTACAGACTCTAGTACAGACTGCAGTATGGAATCTAGTTTAGAATCTAGTACAGACAGTAGCATAGACTCTAGTACAGACTGTAGAATTGACTCTAGTACAGACTGTAGTATGGACTCTAGTACAGACTCTAGTAGAGATTGTGGTATAGCCACTAATAGAGACTGTAGTGTAGAATCAAGTACAGACTGTGGTACAGAGAATTAGTATTTCAGTGCAGAATGCTGCAGGGAAAAATTTCTCTTTTCTCAGACTATTGACTCTAGTACAGACTGTATTACCGACTCTAGTATGGACTTTAGTACAAACTCTTGTACATACTTTAGTACAGACTCTAGTACATACTGTAGTATAGGATTCAGTACAGGCTGTAATATAGACTCTAGTAGAGATTGTAGTAAAACCACTAGTAGAGACTGTAGTATAGAACCCAGTATAGACTGTGGTACAGAGAATTAGTATTTCAGTGCAGAATGCTGCGGGGAAAGGTTTCTCTTTTCTCAGACAGAAATTATCAATAAAAAATGTCATGAAGAAAATAGGAAACTGCAGCTGCTGGGTATAAAGATGAAGATGACTGTTCCAGGGGCAATTACTACCCCTGCCCCTAGGCCATAATAATAAAGTCAGCAATGGAGATTGTGATTAATACACAGTTTTAAATTATGGGACTTTCCCATCTTCCTGGCTATGGCTGCCCAGAAGTCATCATCACAGTCTGCATCTAGATACATTACCACATGGGAGGTGGATTTAATATTAGAGTATTTTTTGAAAGGTCTATGATGGAAACCCCTTCATCCCTAAGTTTTGGGGTGACGCGGAAGATTTTTCGCCAGCTAATTGTCGCCACAGTTTCGTTAATGAATTCAATTGCGGCGAAACGCCGAAATTCGCCGCAAACATGCGTCTGCCGAATTTACTCGCCCCTCACTACTCACCTCATGTCTCGGTGTAAGATATAATAAATGCTGGGCAAATCCGCTGTAGATATTCAGTATTCTGTAAAACCTCCACGGGAAACTTGGGTTTTACCCTACCAGTTACTGTGCCAGTCACCTATCGCGTCGCAGCATCGAATTCCAGACAGTCTCTTTCCATTGACAAGGTTCAATCTGTGTTCCCAACCGTTTAACTGATGTGATGAAGGCAATGCACCCCTAGATATGAGGAACGCCTTATATATAATAGGACTATTGGCTACACCCACTTACCTATTGTTCTATATGAACATATGCCATAGTAAGACTGAACCAATGAATGCCCCTCATATAAACTAACCCTTACAGGCCCTACCCACTTATCCATTATTGGGTCTGAACTAAGATAATAAAAGCAATATAGGAATATCTCCTCTAGGTTCCTATGAGATGATCAGAGGGCCCTGTCCATTCAAGTGGAACAGAGTTACAGTGAAACAACCTCAGCTGGTGCCTCCATAGCAGGACTTACTTTGTTTACTCAGAAATCATAGGAAAAGAAAAATGAAATGTCAATATTTATAGGTTCCATTCCCACAGATTTTGTGCCTGGCGTGAACTGGTTATTACACCGAGAGTAACACTGGTTCTTTGTCCTCGCAGGCCTTGTTTATGTAATATTTTGGAAATTATGGCCTTTCTTAAATTTCAGAAATTACACTGTGCGTTGTTTTTTGTACTGTACATTGTTTTTCTACTAGATGAGTTGGTGACAGCACTAGAGAGGGGGACAGAAAGGGGCAACCAGAACCGTTATGGACATTTTATCCATTGCGTCAAAGACAAAACACCCAAAGTTGCCCCCCATTGCTGCCTTTAGCAATTTTATGAAAACTCTAGTACAGTGGATATGTTCTATGTATTTAACCAATTCTACAGCCCCCCAGATAACAATAACAATGTATCCCATCAATCCTTGTTGGTGACCTTTAAGGTGGCCATGCACGTAACAATTAAGTGTATTTGTTTTGTATGATAATATTGGTGTGTGTATGGCCACCTTTACTGACCAAGAGGCAAGAGGAGTGACACCTTCCTCTTGTTTCCGATGCAAATCAATGAAACCCAAGTCCCGTGATCAAATCACTGCAATTTGCCATCCAAATCCCCCTTGATGCAATCAGTACTCTCTCCAGTTAGCCAATAATATCACATGACTTCAGTCGTCATCAATGAACCCCTATCAGAGGGATAATTTGTGAGTGTCCCCTCATTTACTGGGGAACTTCAAGTTCTATGCACATTTTTAACCAATCAATAATGATTTTTTTAATCTTTCTAGCATGGTTGAAATAATGAAAGCAATACAGGCTACAGCAATACCACCACTGCTCTTATATTTGTGAATACATATTACAATTGATCAAGGATGATTGCACGCTGAGCACTCTGACAGCTGAAGGTCTCTTAGCAATAATCACTTTAAATTGTAGCATTGACCTCCATTCTTTTGAGTATTAAAAAAAAAACATAAAAATGGAGAACAAAATGTATTACAAGTAAACAAAACGGGTAATTGTCTCAAGGCTAGCAAAATGCAAAAGACAGAGGAAAAATAAAAAATTTTCTCCCCCATAATGGACATTTCTACCCCTCTATGCCAAAGGCAAAAGACAATCAGCTCCTGATTGTGAACCAAACTGGTTGCGCCTTGTAGAATACTCTTCACCTGTCATGTAAGGGGTAGCTCTAGTGGGACCCATGGGCATCTACACTATACTTTCTGAATGGCAAGCTGGAGCACCTATGGGCACAAAGTAGGTTATGAACCCTGTTATTGACTGTCTACTCAAGGTAGGTAATATGTACAAGGATTCCTTGTGCTCCTGATCTCTGCACTTTGCACCTTATGCCAGGTGTGCCAACAAAGGTGTAGTGCATATACTGTATCTAGCATAGGCTTAATTGCTAAGTATAAGGTGCTCTATGGGGTTTAATTTGGCACCATTTAGCATATACAGGTATCGGTATATGAGCTCTGGATTTTAATGGTTAGCTTGTATAGCCACAAGGGTATATAACTATGGGCAGTGGTATTCGTGGTGTACATGTGCTGCATTTCAGTACAAATACCTGTGCCAGATTATCTACAGTGACGTAACTAGAGGGTGGCGGGCCCTGACGCGGGACGCCTGCCGGGCCCCCCGCCCCCCTCCGTACACCCGGAATCGACGGGAATCGTGAGCTGCCGGGGGGGCCCTGAGGGGGTGTGGCCCCTGGCCCAATCGCACCCCCCTGCTCCCCCGGTAGTTACACCACTGATTATCTATTTATATGCAACTGCCACATTCTCATCCTCATCACTTAAATATGAAATACCTTCACTGTAGCAGCCAGGGATGCGGGAATCACTTACACCCATCTAAGTGAATGGCAGCCATTGGCCTTGGCCCCCCCCCTCTGTCAATGGCGACTCACACCCAACGACACAACAATAAAATCCACACAAGCAGCAAAAGTCGCCTCAGAATGGTGCTAAATCAGCACTCTGGGTTCAAAGTCTACAATCCCAAGAAGCACAACATGTTTTCTCTTGGATAAACTCATTAGCATTCCTTCATCCCATTCCCCAGCTGCCCTAATTAGCTAAATATCTATATTATACTGTATGATGAATATATATTTATTTCATTATATCAAGCATCATGTTTAGAGATAAGAATAGGAAATAATCCCATTTTGTCTGCAATATTACTAAATATATTCTTGTCAGGTTTCAAAGTTCTTCCTTTTCTTTAATTTCACTTTATTCTTTTCCGGGAAACCCACCAGGTGTACGAAACAGGGAAAGGGGGGGGGGAGGAAAAATTCCTATGTTTGTGGAGCGCCATTCAGCTACTGTATAAATACTTTCGGGTTTCTACCAACTGATTTTACTTTCTACTTTGCCTTTCAAAGCAGGACAGAGAGGCAGCACATGTACAGTCCTCCCGCCGACAAGTCAGGAAACATTTAAAAAAAAATTAATTTATTCCTTTTCAAATTCAGGCGTCGGAAGGGGAAAAAAAAACTGTTAAAAAAAAGTGACATCTTACCTTTTCCAGGGGGGCCAGGTCTCTCAGCGTTGAGCTGTGGTTAAGCCATGACTTGCTTGTCAACAGAGCTCGGATTATCCCACACGCTTGTCGCCTACTGCAGCTCTCAGAGAAAAAAACGAGTTTGCACAAGTTTGTATTGGAATTACCTGATTGAGGGAAGGCTGGAAAGGAATTTGAGAAGACTCAGTGTGATGTCAGCGGTGTCTATCTGAAGAATTTCCAACCCTAGAATATTTTATAGCTCAATTTGCATCAACACCCATTGCACTGCACACTCACAAACACACACCTGCTAAATAGGGAACGCTTGCACTCAATAGGAATGCAGGCAATCTTCAAAATCTGTTTAACCCTTTCGTAGACAGCCTTTTGTGTTATTTTGCATATGAAAACAACGAGGAGGAGGGATTCCAGGCAGGTTAATGAGTAGCTCGCCTTCTGCAGGGATTCACAGGTAGAACTGGAGAGAAGATTAAGCCAATATGTGTGTATTTGTTGCATTTGCTGTAAGAAATAAAGTCGCATGTCATTGTCTGTTTTGGGGGGATCTAATCAGTGTCACTGATGGGAGTTTACGGATTAAGGCACAAACAGTAAAAACAAGTGCAAGTGATACAGGAGCCTGCGGGATGTTTGTGCAGATAGAAAGGTTTGGAGGGCTCTAATTGGCTTGGAATAGAAGCTGCTCCTGTGTCCTGTAGATGCATAGGATAAAATCAAAAAGTAAAGTTAATTGTGTATATGTGTATATAAATCATTATCCTTTATTTATATTTACAGAAATGATTCATCATTTCCATCAGTCCCTGCCGCAGTTGCAGACACGGAATTGTGGAAGACCATAAAGGTCTGGGCCTAGGCTGGCACAGTTTTACGGAGGGCATGCTGCCCAGACGTATCTGCTCCCTATCTGCTACTAGGGTTGCAACCTTTTCTAGAAAAAAAATTACCGGCCTTCCTATATATATATATATATATATCTTTTTTCCCTATTAATAACATCAACCATCATTTTTACCGGCCAGGCCAGTAAAATACCAGCCAGGTGGCAACCTATCTGCTATACATACTGGAGGCGTGTAGGATGTTTTGACAATACTTTAAAACTCCCTACTACCAATGGAGTAAAAAGCATGTGCACATACACACTCAAAATGGAGGGGGAACGGGAAGACGGGTGGCCTAGGTGTGCCACAAATACAAATACGATCTTTCCTAGTGGAGCTTACAATCTATGATCGCAAATACTGGCAGGGAGAAGAAACCCTGTTGTGCCCCTAACCCAGGGCCACTGCCTTCCTCAATCCCTGATGGCCAGAGTCTGCAGCCATCTTTGTTGCCCGAGATCTGTGACCAGGTCTGTGGGCCCCCTGCTGGCTGAGAGCCATTGGCCCAGTAGGAGAGAGGAGGTACACATTGGAGTGGGGTGGAGGTAGGGTTGCCACCTTTTCTGGAAAAAAAATACCAACCTTCCTATATATTTATCATTTTTCCCTATTAATAACATTAGGATCAGCCATCATTTTTATCAGCCAGGCTGGTAAAATACCGGCCAGGTGGCAATAGGGTTGCCACTTTTTCTGGAAAAAAATAGCAGCCTTCCTATATGTAGCACACCCTTGAGTGTACTTTTGCTGTGTATTAAGGCTGTGTGTGAACGGGCTAAAACTGCTTGTAGTGTGCCCTGGACCTCCAGTGTACCTGTGCAACTCCCTGCAACTCCCGGTACCTGGTGTAGATTAATGCAGCAGGATATTCAGCCAGACAGTTTCTTTGCAGTAAACTATAACTTGTTTATTTACAGAGAACAGTGGCAAGGTAGTAGTTCACAAGCACCTTGATGTTCACAGCAATCATAGTATAGCTTCAAACAGCAATATTCCCTCCAGGGCAGTAGCGTCACTAGAGGGGGACGAGCCTGGTGCGTGACGTGCAGCCGGGCCCCGCCCCCCTCTGTACGGCCGCATTTGGCCGCATTTATCAGTGGCGCGTGAGCTGCGGGGGCCTCTGAGGGGGTGCGGACCCTGGCCCGCTCGCACCCCCTGCTCCCCCGGTAGTTCCGCCATTGCTCCTGGGGGTACTAGGTACAGCAGATGGGCTAATATTCAATATGTATCAAAGTTACAGCAATAATAGACTTGGGGAATAGTTACAATCTCTGGTGAAGCAATAAGGCATGGGTTTCTAAGCATGGGGTCTTGTATCTTGGCACCGGACTTGGTCCTCACGCTTCAGTCCCTGCTCTAGTGGTTCAAATACCACGGGGTCCTAACCCCACCATTTCTCCTCGTTGGAGCAACATCTGCTCACTAGCTACCCTGTGTTTTTTTATGTTTAATTTTGAAATCTGACAACGGCTAGACATATTGTCAGTTTCCCAGCTGCCCCCAGTCATCTGACTTGTGCTCTGACAAACTTTATTCATTCCTAACGGCCTTACTGCAAATTTGAGTGATATCACCACCTCCCTTTCCCCCAGCATCAGGGCTCATTTCCATAAAAATCCCATTGGCCTGAGCACTGTATTTAACTGTGGATGCATTTCTAAAGGTGGCCATACACGATAAAATCCATTTGTTTGGCAAGGTTGCCAAACGAGCGGTCTTGACCCAATATGCCCACCAACCCACAATGAAGGAAATAGGCACTGACGGGTCGTAGGACTGCATCGGCTAGCTGATGCAGTCTTTTGACCCAACACCCATTTCCTTCATTGAATCTCGATTTCAGGAAAAATCAAACCCGCCCGATCGAAATCTGTCTGATTTTTGGCCTAATATCGATCGTCGAGACCCTTCGGATGCAACCATACATGGTCAGATAAGCTGCCGAATCGGTCTAAAGGACAGATATCGGCATCTTTAATCTGCCCTTGTAAGACCACCTTTGCTCGATGGGTGATTCAATTGTTGGCCTTGGAGGCAGGCAGTAGGATCAGCCCAACATGTAGGGGACCAAATCAAGCACAAGTCAATGTGCCATTTGACACGCAAGATTTTTCAAACCCATACAACATATATTTAACTGAACATTAGAGTGTATGGCCATATATTTGTGCAGCAAAATATTTCACTCAACTGACAGGGGCATTCTGACCACCGCTGTTTCCACCCAGATGCAAGTGGTCGTCAAAAAGCCCCATGTGCAATTATATGTGCAGTGTCTGACAAGCTGATCTCCACGCTCATTATAAAGTGCACGGCTATATAATATGGTGCCAAATCTCACCTTTATCTACTGCCTGCTTGCCAAGAAGCATGTTTATAATATATATTTAGAACACTCCTTTTGTGATAAGAATGTTTGAATATCATTGCACAGTCTGCAAAGCTTTTTTTCTTCTGCTGCCAACCATACAACATACAAAAACGATTAACTCTACTTGTACTATAAAGGGATACGTGTAGAGTAGGTTGTGCCAAACGTCATTGGCCGAGTGGAGACATTAAATAGCCAATCAGCCAGTAATGAAGAGATTGGGTTAGTAGGCATGCAGATAAGCAAATATTCCAATGTTACACCAGTTTCCTGTATTTAACGCTCACTAAATATATGTTTTAGTGCCATGTGCAAGTACAACGTTTGGCCTCAATCAGATCTGTCTTGCTGAGGCTCCAGCTACTAGTTACTAACCTGCACCTGGCATAATATCTAAACTGGATAGACAGTTAGTGCTGGAGAAGAATAGGTGTCCCAATGGCATAAAACCACTTGGAACACATCGATTGTAAAGGAAAGTACAGGGACTCCTTTTATGGAGCTGTATTAGAGCAACAGCTGGAGTGCAAAGGTTACTCACTGTGCATCTTAACTACAGAATCTGACAAGGGCTTTCTTATCTGAATGTTCCCAGTCAGAAGGGCAGATAATATTATGTAACACTGATTGACCAAGTGGAGGCAGTTTTAAGTGTCTCTTCTGTGCAGACACAAGAGAAGATTGCATGATTGTGGCAGTTACTATGTCTAAGGGCTAGTCCACACGGGGAGATAGCGACGCGTTTGCGGTCGCGGCGACAAAGCGCCGCGACAGTCGCTGCGACCGGCGCAGGCGACAGTTTTGTATGGGCGCCTATGTAAAAACGCCTGTGCTAACCACACGAGGCGATGCGCTTTTCAACAGTCGCCTGAAAATGCCTCGCCAAAACTGTCGCCTGCGCCGGTCACGGCGACTGTCGCGGCGCTTTGTGCCGCGACCGCAAACGCGTCGCTATCTCCCCGTGTGGAATAGCCCTTATGGTGGCCATAGACTGCTTTCTGACTCCAGTACTAGAAGTCATTCCTAGGATCAGCCACTAAAAGTGGCCATAGACATACAACTGCGATCTTTCCTGGAAAGATGATTTGTTTCAATACACACGTGTAGAACTTATTCGTCCGATATACAGGTAGAAACAATAGAATTCTACCTGTATCTGACAATTCAGCAGTAACAATGGCCGATATTGGGTTGCCTTCAAAGGTTCCTAATCAAAATTTTACAGACAGCCCAATCAAGTCTTCAGCTTGACTCCAACCATACACGCACCAAATATCATACGAAAATTCATTTTGTATGATATTATCAGTGCATCTATGGCCATCTTAAGGCTAGGGCCACACAGAGCGCCAAAATCAGCTAGCGGAAATACCAGTGGCTCACTGGGGGATGCACCAGGGCCCGCACCCCCTGGGGCCCGCCGGCGGTTTGCCAGAACGCTAATCCTACGAAAAAATCTCTTCCGGAGGGGGTGCCCTGCTACATGACCTGTACCCGGGCCCCGCGCCCCCTAGTTATGTTACCTCGATATACGATGGCTGATTGCAGCCCTACCATGGGCACCAACCCTCTCTCTTCCGCATGCAGAATTGTTGAATCGGAAACAACACGAACAGACTTCGGTGGATATCAGCTCAAAATGCAGAGACTCACAGCTCTTTGCTGAAATCTGCCGAGTCTGTTCGCACCGCTTTCGATTCAACAATAGTATCACCCAATCAATCTTAAAGGGGACCCGTCACCCAAAAAAATTATACAATTAGTCAAGCAAAATGAACTTTAATGACACTATAAAAATTATTTGAATCTTGTTTCCTTCAGTCTGGGAACTGTGGACACTGTTATTAAGACAAGCCTTGCATCATCTCTGAATTGTGTTTGTGCACCAGAATGGGGGGCCCAATGTCCATCCCCATGCACTGGTTACACAATTAAATGGTAAAGAGAACGGGGGAATGTGGGGCGAACAGTGACATCTAGGAAGTGCTGAATGGAAAGTGAAAGTAATTGTCTGCCCCGCCTCTATACCTAAGGCATAGAGGAGGGGCAGACAGTATTTGACAGCTGAGATTTTTAAATTAGTTTACAACAGCTATAAATGCTTTAATAAAAAAAGAAATTGGATTCCATGTTTCATTTGAAAAGGAATTTTATTATACAACTTTTTGTGTTTGGGTGACAGTTCCACTTTAAGCACTTCTGTACCCATGTGCAATGTTCTCTCTAATCTGTGCACTGGGTGCGCACACACATTTCGAGGCCAGCTCATATCAAATTGCAATGCGCAAAATAAATTTGTGTGAAAACATAACATTTTGTATTCATTCTGACCTGAACACACAATTGTTAAAAACTGGGCACACAAGTTTAAATTGTGCTCACAAAAGAATTTTTTTGCACACATAGCTGAGAAGGAATTAGAGAGAAGATTGGCCCACGGGTGCACTAGTGGATCAGGATAGCAATAGGGATAAATGGAAATTCAGGGTTGTCACTCAAGCTGAACAACTTTAGGCAACAAAATCTTCTGAATTATACTGTGTTTTATTACCTTAAATCTGTAATATATTCTCTGATTGTCCCATTTGCCCATTGTCTAGGATTGTCTCCCCATATGCTTTTTATGTACTTATAAAGCCAAAATATTATTTTAAAGGTGGTTATACTGGGGTCCGAATATTGTGTCCACCTGCAGAAAAAGGTCTATTGCACCACTTCTAACTTAGTGGCGGTGTGATGAAGTTGTCAGGAGAAAGAAAGAGGCTGCTCTGATGTTCTGTTCAGGAAAGGTTTGAGAGAGGCTTTTAATTGTTTTCCTAAGCAGAAGAACATCAGAGCAGCCTCTGTACATAGAGGTGATAATTTTAGAATCTGATTTAACCTCTCAAGCAACGCCCAGTTACTACTTTAATGTTCAGAGGTATTCTCTGCTACAGTGAGTAATGCAGCAATTATCTATATATACAGGTATGTCTATTAATAGAATTTAAGTCATCTGTAATTAATAGGGTGTGGCTTCAGTTGCACTTTCGATATTGGTAGCAGAGACACGACCGGATTTCAGTTGACCAACTGGGGATATTTTTTCACCTTTACACAATCTTTATTTCACGGGGTACAATATACAAATGGAAACGAAGATAAATGAGCAGGAAAACATTTCCAGGCACATACAGGTACCTGCAATGCTATGACCCTTTAAGAAATTAAACATTTTGTTTTGCCTTCCTGTAAACAATAGAGGGTGTGTGCTTTGGTGGAAACGTGGGCACAGGTAATGCACACTATTAACTGATTAATTTTGTAAAAAACATGTTTTCCCACGACAGTATCCCTTTAAAGATTAGACAATAGTGATGGGCAAATTTATTCGTCAGGCGCAAATTCACTTCGAATTTGTGTGATTTGCTGCCGGCAAATAAATTCACAAAACGGCCACAAAAATTTACTGGCGAAAATTCGCCGCCGTCCGTTTTATGGACACCGGCGCATTTTTGCCAAAAAAACGGACGCCGGCGTCAATCTCATTGTTCTTATACCTAATTTTCTTTAGTTTCAATAGCCAACATTAGAAAGGGTAGATTATATCTAGGGATGTAGCGAACCGCCGCAGATGTGTTCGCGAACGCCGTTCGCGAACACCGGCAAAAAATGCGGACAGTTCGCGAACAGTTCGCGAACTTCGAACATCCGAAAATCGTTCGATTCAAACGATCGAAGGATTTTAATCGTTCGATCGAAGGATTTTCGTTCGACTCGAACGATCGAAGCCATTCGATCGAATGATTTCATTCGATCCAATGGCTTCGATCGTTCGATTCGAACGAAAATCCTTCGATTTTAGCGGTCGAAGGAATCGAATGGTCGAACGATTTTTGTTCGAATCGAACGCGAACTCGTATTGGCGAACGTCGCGCGACGTTCGCGAACATTCGGCGGACGCGAACAGTCGAAGTTCGCGCGAACTAGTTCGCCGGCGAACTGTTCGCTACATCCCTAATTATATCCTGTCACACCAGAAGAAGGAAACAACAAATGTAAAGTGTGTGTTAAAATTTAGGGCATCGCCATAAGAGGTTTCAGTAACTAACATGTTTTTTTGGTTGACTGCAGAAGTGGAAGACATCACATGGCTGTGATTTTTTATAAAATGCCACTGGGCTTGTTTTATGTAGAATTGAAAAGTGCACAGAATCTGCTCCATTTATTTTTGTACTTTGAAATGCAGTATTCTTGAATTCTTTTCCAGTATTTCAAGGTAATTGTGCCTGCCACAATCAGGCCCAATAATTTGACGCAAATACCATCTGCTGAATCAAAAATAATTGATCAAAAATGAGGTGCAACTTTTCCTGAGGGGGAATCTGCAGCACACATGTGAGCCATGGCGTATGCATGTAAATTAGTTGGCATAACATTGTGCCTATATGTGCCACTCTGTCTGGTTCAAGGCAGTGTTAAGTATAGGTCTTCCCTGTGCCAGAGCATGATGCACCTTGCACCTCAATACACCAAATTAGGTGGAACCAAGTTTACCCATTATGCAAGTGATCCTCAACCTTTTTGAAATTCCTGGCCAAAATCCAGGTTTTAGTGGCATAAACACACAGAGCCTCATGTAGGATAACAGTCGACATGGGGCTACCAAGTAGCCTATTATAGCCCTGATTTGGCATTGCCAATCATTTTTTTCTTGCTGGTGTGTCTTCCTAACAATTTTTACAATTGAGAGTAAAACAATTTGAGAGTAGGGATGTACCGAACTGTTCGCCGGCGAACTAGTTCGCGCGAACTTCGACTGTTCGCGTCCGCCGAATGTTCGCGAACGACGCGCGACGTTCGCCAATACGAGTTCGCGTTCGATTCGAACAAAAATCGTTCGACCATTCCACCATTCGATTCCTTCGACCGCTAAAATCGAAGGATTTTCGTTCGAATCGAACGATCGAAGCCATTCGATCGAATGAAATCATTCGATCGAATGTCTTCGATCGCTCGATTCGAACGAAAATCCTTCGATCGAACGATTAAAATCCTTCGATCGTTCGAATCGAACTATTTTGCGGATGTTCGAAGTTCGCGAACTGTTCGCGAACTGTTCGCATTTTTTGCTGGTGTTCGCGAACGCCGTTCGCGAACACATACACGGCAGTTCGCTACATCCCTATTTGAGAGTAAAAAAATGCTGGGTTAGGAGAATGGGTTGGAGCTTAGAGTCTGCTTGTTTCAAGGGGCCCAGAAATGGCTGGGCATGGGAGTCCTTGGACCATAGTTGCTGCACAAAACATGCATCACCCAAAACCCAATCCCAGAGACCCTGACAGATAGTGCTTGCTGCAGATATGAACTTTGTAAGAGCATGTCAACACAGTACAGTTTTGATACTTTGGTTTATCAAATGATTATAGCTGTTGAATGCTTGAACTTGTTTCATGGTCATTGCCATATCAGTATAAAAAATGTAAACAAGGTGGTGCACACTCAATTCTGCACCTTTCAGATTCACTTGTGGCTAAAATAAATGAGTTCCCCCTTTGTAGAGAATTATTTGTTCACCCATAGACTGGGAGTCATCATTGCAACTGACAGACACTGGAGGAGCCACTGTGGATTTTGTTCATTCATTTCCATTTTTCTACCCTGAATGGGGGTCACAAAACTTTATTAGGACCAAAAATACTGACCCTAGAACGGTTAAGAACACGAATGTTTGAACACAATGGATGTGTCTCTCTTTTCACCCTTAGGTAGGTATTTAACAATTCAGCTATAACAATGTTCTGAATACAGATTTCAAGTTCCAATTACTGAAATTACTTTCTCAGAACTCATTTTTCTTAATTAGTACTGAACACCACTGTTCCCATGTGAATTGCTTCTTTTTTTTTCTCTTTATGTCACCAATGCCTTTGTTGGTTTCTATGTAAAGATAACACATTTTTGGAATGCTCTACCTCTTCAGCACACATGGCATCCATTGTTCGTTGTTGTTGCTTCAGTGTGATTCGATATGCTGAAAATATATACGTCCACCTCTAATATTTCCTATTGTATTTAAATAATGCCAGCAAACCAACACACGGAGATTGGGTTCTTCTCTGTTCAGTAGGAGAACAACTTGATAGTAAATATGCTATCAATCATCTTTAACATGTTTGTGTCCTAAATATCTAAATAACATATCCAGGCATAGTAACTAGAGATGCAAGTGTAGATTTACCACCATACAAATCACTTATACAACCAAATTGTATATGTGCTGTTCAGTTTTTGGCACCCATCACTTAAAAACACGAAGTAGAACTTAACGGGGTTGGTTAATATTGAGAAAGGCATCTTAGGGGTGACCTAATAAATATGAACTTATCATGGGCCACTACAGTGGTTGGCTTAAAGAGATTCCAAATACAGTAGGCTAAAATGAAATGGGTTCCAGAAGAATTTTCCTTTTTGACGTCCAAGGGTTGGATTATGTAACCAGCTAAATGGCAAGCAGCAGACTTGGGCTGGAAATCACGTTTTCCACTGAAGGAGTGTAAATACTGATATGAAAGCAATCGCTTTTATAACCTTGACTTTGAATAAAAAATGATTGTTCAAAATTCTATTGTTCATTATTTGGTGCAACAGCCACTTGCTTTGTTCCACACGGCCCAGCTGGATAAAGAGTTTTGCCTGAGCAAGGGGTTTAATACAATATGCCAATACGTGTAAGGGTTACACTGCAAAGGCCAATAGGAAGTACATTTTTTGTAGGACTGGAGGATGCACTTTGGCCACCGCCCATCTGCCAGTGACTTACTAATTTGTTCAGCCGATTCACTCCTCATAGGCTCCACAGTATCTCCCTAAAATACTCAGATGAGTTCCCCAGGAGCCATCAATCCCCAGCACATTTTTTTCACATGGTCTGGACCTGCACTAAACTAACAGGCCAAAATAAGATGCTGACAGGTTAAGTTGGCAGTTTATTAGGCAGTGTATGGGGCCCTCTGACGGGCTTCTCCTATTGATATCTGGCTGAAAGACTGCGCTGGTTTATTGATCCGGTCCTCGATACAACCGCCTATATTCTTCAAACAATCGGATCAGCCCAATACTTCAAGATAGGCTTATCAGGGAGAGATCTCCCTGGTCATCTGTAGCAGAACTGACATACCCCCATACTCAACCAGGTGAATTACTTAGCCCCAACAAGAGCAGAAAGAACATTGATATCCATATTACTAGCCTATGCCAAGCAGGCCCGGACTGGCAATCTGTGGGTTCTGGCAAATGCCAGAGGGGCTACTGTAAGTTCTCATAGACAGTCACTATTTATTGGGCTGGTGGGGGGTTGCTTGGGCCTCTGTGTATTTGGAATGCCAGGGCCTATTTTGATTCCCAGTCCAGACCTGATTCCAAGACATTTATTATTATCAAATGGAAAGACCCAGCCCCCCTTCCCCAAAAGATCCTTTTGAAAGAACTCTGCCTATATATAAATGTATTTGCACCAGATGAGGCTGCACAGACAAAGATCTTAAAGTCTGGTCACCCTGAAAGACCTGTTTCCCTAATCCCAAATAATTCCTAGCAGAGCATTGCTTCCAGTGTGCCCTCCTCCTGATAATAGAACCCCTGTGCTTCCTACTACTGTATATGAAGACACGACTGCCACTGTTGATACTGGGAAATATTTATTTCAGTTATCATACAAATGCATATGTTTTGCGTTAGGATTGTCTTTATTGTTGTTTTGGTTATTGTAACCAACTTAAAAATAATTATTCTACTCCATTGTAAAATCTGTAGGCATGTGCAGCTGACATATACTGTTACATTCTGTTTTGTACCATTCTTGCAGAAGTACTGTACATCTATCAAGCAAAGGAATGACAGTGTAATGCTTTACTATATTCTTTTCAATAAAACCTTACTGGAGGTGTATAATAACTTTTTTAGGAGCAGCTGCAAAGCCAAAGGCTGAATATTTTAGGGGTCATTTACCATGGAAGGGTGCAATATGCAGAAAATGGGTGCAATCTGCCATGTTTTGTATGTGTGTTTTGCCATACACTTGCCTCCTGCCATATGGTAAGTGCTTGGTTGGTCTATGACTGCCAACACTGTGTGGACCTCATTTTTTGTAGGGAACAGCCAGATCCTGGACAGAAGTGTTCATACACTAAAATGTATTCATGAGCACTAAGAGGCATGCTTCAGTCCAGGGTCTTTATTAATTACCCTTTTGATGTTTTATATAATAAACATATGATAACCCCCAATGCAGCGTTACCCATCTTTTATCATGTGATAGATGTTCCAGAGGAGGATCCAGATTTTAGCTAGTCTGAACCTATTGAAATTATAGTGCCCTGAAGTTTATAGATCTATTGGAAGGTCTGATGGTATTAAAAGTATCTTGGAGGGATGTACAGCAGCCACGTGGGCCACCAATTGGAGATCCCTGACCTAATCCATAGGCTCTAAAATGACAGTGGTATTTAATGGTCATAATTGGTAGACAAGGGGTAGCCTTGTTTTACCAAACACTGGTTTTCCTATACCAATGGTCTAAATACCCTCCAAAGAACTGAACAAAAAGATCCCATACTGCAGAAATACCATCCGCTTCAAAACATTTACATTGTTAAAAGTTGATAGACTTGTATGTACCTGGCGAGGCCTTGTGTTGCTTTTGAAGATTTATTAAGTCAGTTAATTAATGCTGTGCTGCAATAGTACATCATCGATACAATTTTATAGGAGTGAAATGGCTAATGACACCATTTATAGAGTAGATTGGTGCTAGCACGTAACACTGTTCATGAATGTTATGTGCCTGTTGCTGAATTCTAGAATAGTTACATAGTTACATAGTTACATAGTTACATAGTTAAATCGGGATGAAAAAAGACAAAGTCCATCAAGTTCAACCCCTCCAAATGAAAACCCAGTATCCAGACACAACCCTCCATACTTTCACATAAATTCTATTTACCCATACCTATACTAACTATAGAGTTTAGTATCACAATAGCCTTTGATATTATGTCTGTCCGAAAAATCATCCAAGCCGCACTTAAAGGCATTAACAGAATCAGCATCACAACCTCACTGTCCTGACTGTGAAGAACCCCCTACGTTGCTTCAAATGAAAGTTCTTTTCTTCTAGTCTGAAGGGGTGGCCTCTGGTACGGTGATCTACTTTATGGGTAAAAAGGTCCCCTGCTATTTGACTATAATGTCCTCTAATGTACTTGTAAAGTGTAATCATGTCCCCTCGCAAGCGCCTTTTTTCCAGAGAAAACAACCTCAACCTTGACAGTCTCTCCTCATAATTTAAGTCTTCCATCCCTCTAACCAGTTTAGTTGCACTTAGTCTCTGCACTCTCTCCAGCTCATTTATATCCCTCATAAGGACTGGAGTCCAAAACTGCACTGCATACTCCAGATGAGGCCTCACCAGGGACCTATAAAGAGGCATAATTATGTTTTCATCCCTTGAGTTGATTCCCTTTTTTATGCAAGACAGAACTTTATTTGCTTTAGTAGCCACAGAATGACACTACCCAGAATTAGACAAATTGTTATCTACAAAAATACTATCTATCTACTAAATAGTTCTGCATAATTTAGTATCATCTGCAAAAATAGAAACAGTACTTTCTATGCCCACCTCCAGGTGATTAATAAACAAGTTGAAAAGCAAGGGACCTAGTGCACAACTAACTTGTGGATAATTTGTTGCTGTTTCAAAAAATAAGACCCTGCCCTGGCCAGAGAAATGATAACACAAGTGTTATACCTGGAAGGTAAGTCTGCAACTAATGTGAGTGTGATGAGAGTCTAACAGAGGGAAAATCTGTCTAAGGCCAATTATACTCTGTCATCTCTTCTAGAACCTAAATTCTATACATTGCATATCCACCCCTCTGCCCCATTCCACAAAGGAAGCAGACACAATTTGGATAGGGAGACATGGTGTAGAGTGCAAAGCAGTGGAACACCTTCATAGAAGTTAGATTTTGAGTTTGTGAGAGCATTTAAGGAGAAATCATAGATCACCTGATAATGTTACTATTTGAGTACATCCATTCATGAAGATGGCTCCAATCTTTCATCACATCACATGTTTCCAAAGTACCAGCGTAAAGTTGACTTTTAGCTTTGGTGGTGCTAAAATAACAGAAAACCTAGGTTATTACATTTGGTGGAAAGCCTGTTATTAAAAAGGCCACAGCAGTGAGTATGAACTGTTGAGGTGCTTGCTGGGTATTAAGATGACTGGGTGTGGTTGGAATGGTGCTAATTAGTACTAATTAGTATAAATGACCAAGTTCTTTCAAGGGAACTCCTTTTCTCTCAGCTATTACACTAGGCCATTTCTTCCAATGGCAGGTAAGGAGATTTAAGGGTTCATTTAAATTGTGTCGGAAAGGTTGCAAAACACAAAGGACAGGTGCGATATGCAAAAGATGGGTGCAATGAACTATATTTTCTGCACTTTGTGTTTTGCCCTGCACAATGAAAAATTCTACAGGTCTCGGAGCACAGATCAGAGACATGTGTCCCCCTTTCTCCATGAAAATAAAGCTTCCTATGTTTGGCAGCCCTAAATATATGAAGGCACCTTGATGCTCGGTGCAAAGGGCAGCCAGTCCTAAGAAGCAAATGTTTTTATATGAGAGCTTAGTTGGGCAAAACATAAATGCCCCTCTTAATCTTCACTTCTGGAACTGTAGAAGTTATGGATATCCTGGTTTATGTATGGGAAATGATTGGAAAATAATTCTTTATTATTCTGTAAAACTGAGAATTTATTAGAAGAACGTTTAGCTTACCAACATTGATTTTCAGGAGAAATTTGACTGGATTGTGGGGCGAATTAGAATTTTTATTTTTACCCCCCTTTTGACAAATTGGCAAATGACTTAAAATAAATTCTTTGTTCTTTAGCTGGTTCAATACAGATTGGATCAAAGTTCAAATCCAACTACTGCGCACTGTGCATTATACCTTTTTAATCCATGTACTTAAGGTTAAAGTTGTTGTAGGGTTTATTTAGATAAATAAGTCCATCAGATATTGGCTTCTTTAAGCAATAAACTAGCATTCCTAAACAAAAACACTAGTCATTATCATGGACTGAGCAGGTTAGCTATAAGTATATGACCTGTAAACCAGGTAACAGTTAAATTCCAAAATGAAGAACTGAATCCAGTGAAATGTTTAGCCTTGCACTGGGCATTAGCAGGTAGTAAGGACAGCACTCACTTGCACTAAGTGTCTTTGACACACAAGTTGACAAACCTCCTCAAACTTTCATTTAATGAATACTGCACTGCTGAAAACAGGTAGTGCAATACTCTTTGGAGGAAAGAAGCAGGTCATTGCATTCCATAAAGCTACTCCAAGACCTCACTGTAGAGCAGGATGCACCATCTTGAGAACTATAGATTTTCTGAAACATATAAGTGAAGCCTCAGGAGAAGACAATGATGGATCAAATCTGTCTTAGGTGTTCCTCTTGGTCACCTAACTAATTCCTGCAATAATTGCATCCTTCAGGAGTAGTCATGGGCTAAAATTCGCTGGTAAAAATTCACCGGCGTCAAAAAAAAAATTTGTGAAATGGCCGCGAAAATTCACTGGTAAAAATTCACCGACGCCAAAAAAAGTAGCAGCATCCAAAAAAACAGATGCCGGCATCATAAAAATGGATGCCTGCATCAAAAATGAGACGCTGGTGGCGTTTCGCAATTTTTTCGCCGTTTCGTGAATTTCACGGGAAATTCGCAAATTTTTCAGCGAAGTGAAACGGCGCAAATTCGCCCATCACTATTCAGGAGCCCACTAAACTACAAAATGCAAGTGGGACTAATGGTTCAAGTTAGTTACAGAAGAGACTGAGACTTTGTCTTGGTTGTTTGGGGTGTTCCCATGTTCCGATTTATCCAGATTCCTGTGCACTTTAATGGGAGGCAAAGGCTAGCATTGTCATTTGGAGACTGTGTTTTGGTTACAGGCTTAATAAATGTGACAGAAGGCTTGGGCAAATTTGACCCTTCTTGTTTCGCCAGAAATTTTTTTTGATGCATAATTTTTTTTTACGCATGCCACCATACAAGTCTATGGGTGTCATTTCTGCGGCGAAACAAGGCGAAAAAATTCGCCCTTTCCTATTATGCCCTTTGATATTTAGCTGGAGTTGAATAGAATAGCCCTAAGGGCCAGATTTAGGATAGGGCAAAAAGGGGTTTGTTGGCCTGTAATTAAACTTCTTTAATCTACAAAAATACTATTATTACAGCCTTTGGAAGACAGGAGAGAGCTTATCTCAACACCAACTGTTTTTACTTCTAACGCAAGATTGTTTTTCCCATATTCTTTCATAGATAGAAATGCAAAGTCACACTGTACATATAACCAGGCCGACATACCATAGACATCAACCCCATAGCTCAGTTATCTGACTTACAAATAGAAACAAGCAGTGAGATTACATTATGAGAGTGTTAGGCCAGAATATACTTGTATATGTTGTTAATAGAGATATAATAGAGTTAATAAAAATATTTACACTCACGTCTGCTTCGGACATTTTTGGTTATCAGCCATACATGCTGTGATTAGAAAAAAATACAGTATGGAGATAAACAGCCCTCACTTAATAAAAAACGCATTTGGGCAGGCAGTCTTGTATGTTGTGAACAGTGCATGCCGATAAGGTGTTGCAAAGGTGTTTACTTTCCATTCTATCATATCTCCAAAATAAAGACTGATTGCCAAGCCGTTTCGTGCTTCTCAGTCTCCCTAAAAGCAAATGTTTCTCTTTGCATTAGCAAGAAATAATATTCTCCAAGAATTTTTTTATATCAGAAGCTACATAAAGAAGGGTCAGCTTATAGATTTCAAGGGATATGTGAACTGAGATTCAAATACATGTATATCTTAATGATGGGCCAGTTCAAATGACAGATCCATCAAGGAACTGGAAAAAAAACCCTGGTGGGCATATTTGGCTTAAACTACTGATTTAACCCACAGATCCAACACGTCAGCTTAAACTGAGTCTGAGTTGGGAAAGGGTGGGTTAGGATCAGGATGGTTGGACATACATGTGCGCGTGAATATGTTTGGCCTGCCAGGAGTGGGCACAAGGAACCCAGTTCAACAGTCCAATGCCCATCATGTTTTTGCTGGTGAATTTTCGATGCCAATTAGGGTGCACCTCCTATTTGGTAGACAGCCAGACTCTAAAAATTATGATTTTGGCCCACTCCAAAAAAGCATTTTTTTTTATAAAGAGCAAACCGTTGAATAAAATAATTTTAATGGTATGAAAAAAATCATCATCAGTATCATAACTCCCTACAATTGGATAATATTAGGCCACCCCTCTGCTGAGGCCATGCATAGCAACACCCTTATAGCTGCTTAAATCCCACCTGCGGTATGCTAAGTCCTCAATAAATGAATCAGTCATACTACTTCTCAGTATTATAACTTCAAATTTCAATTCCATGTGTTGAACATTCATAGAAAAGAATGGAGCGTGTCGGAATTTCACTCTAGAGGACTGTGGCGACCTCTAACTTCACTCTTTGATAAATAAACTCCTTAGAGTATATTGCCAGTTATCTTTGCTGTATTAGTAATTTTGTAGAATAAAAGGATAAAACTTTCAGAAGTTAATCATGAGAGTTCAAGTACCAAAACCCCCTAACATTATTATTCTACAAGATTACTAAAACAGCAAAGATAACTGGCAATATACGCTAAGTCTGTTCTGTTGGTTTGAACTATTTCTTTGGGTTCCACCTTTGAAGGAGATATCGTTTTAAAAAAAAAACTTTTTAAAAGCTTTTTGCTGGAATTATTTTTGAAAATTGTATAGTTTTATGAATTGGGGTCAGAAGATTGTATGAATTTATAAGGTTCCCTCACTGTTTTTTTTTTCTGACACATTTATTTATGTTGTATTTATTTATTGTTTTGAATTGCTTATAAATGAGTAGACTGGCCAGTCACTGATTATTTAGGTTTTCAATAATATTAAATTAAAGAATTCCACTATCTGTGATGCTAGGCTCTGCCATTTTTTATTTGTTCTTTTTGAATAGTTCCTCCTAGAAAAAGGATGACTTAGAGGTATATGTTGATGGTATATATAAACGTACCCATGGTAGTGATTTTCAAACAATTGAACTTTGATTAAAATAAGAATGTTCCTGAGGTTTATACATTAAGGCCTCATGTAGTTTAGTACTGCGGTCAAGACCTTTACTTTATACATAGTTATCTTATATATATATATATATATATATATATATATATATATATATATATATAACAAACACCAGAATCTGCACCTGGTAGGACCTGAAGTATGCTAGATGCACCACCACTTACCCAGCATTTTTTGTTTAGAATCCTGGTGTGTTACATATTTAACATTTACAGTACAGAGCTTAGGTATTCAGTAGACATCCTGCCCATTGTAGGTACTATACTGTATATTTGAGATCAAGTCTGTCCCACCATCCAGTTGAACATAACCTGATTGACCTCACTAATCTGTTACTGTGATTCCATCCCAGGTGACTCCCTCCCTACATATTGTCTATATATGCTTAATACCCTTACTTAAAAGTGTTGGGATCTCAAGCAGCATATCCTGGGGTTAGTCTACTGTATAGTCAAGGTCTAACCCAGTGATTCCCAACCAGTAGCTCTCAAGCAACATGTTGCTCTCCAACCCCTTGGATGAGGCTTCAAAGCATGTATGAATTTCAGGCTTGAAAGCAAGTTGTATTTACATAAAAACTAAGTATTGTGCCAAGTAGAGCCTCCTAGTCCACACAGGGGCTACCAAACAACCAATTACAGCCCTTATTTGGCACCCAATGGACTTTTTCATGCTTGTGTTGCTCCCCAACTCTTTTTACATTTGAATGTGGCTCATGGGTAAAAAAGCTTGTGGACCCCATCGACATATTCACAGAAGACCTTGCTAAGACAAGATTCCTACGGCTCTTTTGAGATATTGAGTGAATATGAGACACCATACCAGCATATGGGAGTTGGTGCAGATGTGGTAGAGCGTCCCTTAACATAGGATGAATCTCAGAATACTGATTGGAAATATTCCACTCATTGCTAAAGAAAGGATTATAATCCCTAAGAATTCATGACTATTGTATGTTCCCCTCATGACTATCCTATGTTCCCCAGAATCAGTATAGTCAACAGCACCAGAAGTAGGCTCATGCTGTCTTTAATGAACATCCCTGATGATGGAAGTATAGTCTCAGATCCAGTCTACAGTGTGCTGCTTAAACATAACAAAAAAACAAGGACACCCATTATGCCTTCACTAGGGATGTAGCGAACGTCGGAAAAAAAGTTCGCGAACATATTCGCGAACTTGCGCAAAAATGCGAGCGGTTCGCGAACGGTTCGCGAACCCCATAGACTTCAATGGGAAGGCGAACTTTAACATCTAAAAAAGACATTTCTGGCCAGAAAAATGATTTTAAAGTGGTTTAAAGGGTGCAACGACCTGGACAGTGGCATGCCAGAGGGGGATCAAGGGCAAAAATGTATCTGAAAAATCTGCCTGTGTGTGCTTGGAAGAGATAGTGTAGGGGGAGAGCTGTTAGTGATTTCAGGGACAGATGATAGTAAGTTTGCTGGCTAGTAATCTGCTTGATACTGCTCTGTATTGGAACAAAAAAATAAATAAAAGCAGTCCTTACAAGGACTACTGTTATTGCAGCAGTCAGCAGATGAGATCAGAAGCAGGACAGCTGCCCACTGCAGCTACATACAGAGCACTGCAGTAGAAGGTAGATTACTAGCCAGCAAAGCTACCTAAGCTTAAATGTCCCTCAAACCCCTGCAGACTTCTGTCCCTCCAATAACAGAGCAGTATCAAAACGATTACTAGCCAGCAAACTTTCAACTGTCCCTGAAATCACTAACAGGCAGCAGCTCTCTCCCTACACTATCTCTTCAGCACACACAGGCAGAGTGAAAAAACGCTGCAGGGCTTCGGTTTTTATAGGGAAGGGGAGTGGTCCAGGGGAGAGCTTCCTGATTGGCTGCCATGTACCTGCTGGTCTGGGGTGAGAGGGCAAAAAAAAGCGCCAACAATGGCGAACCCAAAATGGCGAACGTCGCGCGACGTTCGCGAACTTCCGGCGAGCGCGAACACCCGATGTTCGCGCGAACAAGTTCGCCGGCGAACAGTTCGCGCCATCCCTAGCCTTCACTCGCTGCTCAGAGCCATTATATCAAGAGAGAGACAACACTGGAAAATGTAAAGAATCTTTCCCCTGGTTGTAATTTCCAGCCATAAATTGATTTTAGTGTTGAACCTCTCATAACTTTCCAGCTGGGTCTCTCTCAGATGTGTTTCTTCACATAATGTTATATTTACAGTATTATGGAGTGAAAATGAGAGATACTGATACATAGAATGTTTGAACCATGTACCAAGCAATAACTTTGATACTGTATGTCTCTCAGGCATGGGACAAATCTTTGCATTTAGTGCTTTCTAAACCTATAATACACAGTATATACCTTAAAATAGGCCACTGTTTATTATGCTTTTATTTTCCCTTCCTCTTGTAGTCCTCCTAATGTGTAATACTTAATAAAAGCCACAATCAGGGCTACCATTACAAAAACACAGGGCCCCATACAACAACATTTTCTGGACACCCTGGGCCCGCCCACCCAAGCCCTCAAGCCCCACCCCAGATCTGGCCCACACCTCAGTAAAATGGCCACACAGACATCAGCACTAAAAATGGTAACCCCCCCCCAACACACAAGTTATAAAAAGTCATTGATTGTCAGGGCCCCCCTTATAAGTTAAAAAAAAAACATTGGTGCCAGGGCTCCCCATAAAAGTTTTTATAAAAACATTGGTGGACAGGGCCCATTTACAAGTTAAAAAAAAATTTGGTGGCCAGCGTGGCCACCCCTATCAGTTCAACTCCTTTCATAGCTTTAGGTCTTTTCGTGGCTTCGGGTCTTTTCGTGGCTTCAGGACTTCAACTTCGGCTCCTTTCGTTGCTTCGGGTCTGTTCTTGGCTTTGGGTCTTTTCTCTGCTTCAGGACATCAACTTTGCTTCCTTTTAGTGATGGGCGAATTTATTCGCCAGGCGCGAATTCGCGGCGAATCTGCGCGATTCGCCGACAGCGAATAAATTTGCGAAACTCGCGCAAAAATTCGCGTCAAAAATTCACCGGCGTCAAAAAAATTTTTTTTTGAAAAAATGGACGCCGGCGTCAAAAACGGGCGCCGGCGTCGAAAAAACGGGCGCCGGCGTCAAAAACGAGACGCCGGCGCCGTTTCGCGAATTTCGCGGTTTCGCGAATTTCGCGCGAAATTCACAAATTTTTCGGCGAAGCAAAACGGTGTAAATTCGCCCATCACTACTTCCTTTCGTTGCTTCAGGTCTTTTCACATCTTCAGGACTAGGGATGGGCGAATTTTATCAACCTGTTTCACCGCAAAAATGACGCCCATAGACTTGTATGGCGTCGTGCGTCAAAAAAAATCATGGTTTTGAGTCTTCATCGGTTCAGGACTTCTGCTATTCGGGACTTCTACTTCTGCTATTCGGGACTTCCTTGGTTCGGCGCTGGCCACAATGGAGTGTGACATAGCAGTTCAGTGGGTGTTACAGAATATAATGGCAGCATGGCCAGATGATGAATTGGCAGTCCCTTTTATTGGAAAGTATATTTTGGATCTGGAGCTCATTAAACCTCCATGACAGAAATAATACACATTTATCTTTTATCCCTACTGGAGGGAGCCCTATGGTGTTGGACTGACCTACACCCAAAATGCCATTTTGCCAGGAAAACAGATATAATACTTTTTTGACAAAATGCAGCCTCCAGCAGGATTGTAATTTTGCAAAACAGCAAACAGTTTGACATGTTCTTAGTTTCCTTGGTGCCTTCAGTCATGTGAATTATGCTCTGATAAATTGCATTCACTCTTTAGCTGTTGCACTGTAAATTCTGCTGACACCTGCATTGCTAAACAGGCTCCCATGCCCCACCAAGTGGTAGATATAAGATACTTCATGTTAAAAATCCAAGTCTGGCTCAGCCAAGTCATAACTCTTTAAGTTACATTGAGTTGGAGAAATAATAGCCTGAGGACACAGGAACAGGCAAAAGGGCCTGAGATGTCTGCCTACATGCAATATTACACATAAAAAATACATTTATTGGTTCAAGAATAAAATTTTAATTGGTAGAATTATTTTTTTACAATGTGCACAGTGTCATTTAGTAACTAAAACGACATAATAAAAATCACGCTAGAAGCCCTTTTGATGCTTGTGACTGAGGGGATTAAAGTTTTTTTCCTTCTTGTAAACCTCACCTTAGCATTCATCTGAAAAGTACCTCCTGCTCATGTGACTGGGGACTTCACAGGGAATTTCTGTGTGTATGTAGCTGACAATATAAACCATAAATGTGAATGGATTGTGAAATTCAGTTGATGTCAAGAAGTGCAAGTTCCCAGACAATATTACAGGCCCTATTGAGAGATGACTCAATAGGGCCTGAGGACATAAACATATGGGACAGTCTGAAGCAAGAAAACATAATGAAAACAAAAAAAAGAAATAAACATAGTAATAGTCATGTTTATTTGTATTATTGCACTGTATTTGTTTATCAGCTGTATCTGTTGTATCAAACAGTTCTCCAGTCTTAAAGGGCCCCAGGCCCTATATTTTCAATTTTCCCATCAAAATAGAAGGGGCATACCCATGCTGGCTTATGTGCTATTGCTGTTAGAAAATAGAGGGAGTTTTCCCTGGAATAAATGTATGTCCTTATTTGGCTGATTATGCCTTCAGTTATGGCATACCGAAACATGGCTTCTTATAAAGACAACAGGATCCTGGTGGAGGTGAAAAGAACCTTGTGACCAACCATTGTTGAGGCAATGGTTGTTTAGGCAAAGCAGAAAATGTCAGTAAAGCCTTCAAAAAATCATTGGAGAAATAAAGCAGGTGGACAATGAGTATGTTCAGACTTTAGTATTTTTATTATGCAAAGCTATTGCAAATATAAAACCTTGGTAAAATGGGCTTTTCATCAGTAAAACTACTTGACTGGTTAAATCTGGTGATGCATTTGATATGGGCACCCAGGGGCGATTATGTGCCCCTTCCCATCTGAGTCGGCTCCTGTGATGTTGAGCCCCCTCGCTCCACAGCTCTTACCGTTTTTGACAAGTAACCGACCTTCACTAATTAGCTTCTCAAATACTTTTTTTTAAAGCAATTTGCCAGGGTCAACTGCAGGCTCATGCTAGGCAAACCCCGGAAAGGGTTCTGTATGGAAAAAAAACCCAAGTTGATGCAGAAGCAAGGTATGGGCAAGGTAAGGGCAAAGTATGGGCAAGGTATGGGCAAGGTACACTCAACCATTCAGGAGGTCTCCCTTAGTGAGGAACCCAGAGTTCATATTGACTCTATTAGGCGGAAGATGGACTGTTGGCACTGCCAGTCAATGTAGAGGCACAAGGGGACATTTGGTTATTGTGGTCATCTGGAACCCTTGCTTGCAGGGTTAGGCTCTGTGTCGCAGGTGGCTAAGCACCTGTTGTCCACTTGTTGAGTTTAGAGTTCATATCCCGGGTTGGATGGTTTCCCGGTACTTACTGGGTTGTTCATGCCTGTACAGAACCCTTCCATTTTCATCTGGCTGCATTCAAGAGTGACTACTACTTTGGAGTCTGCAAAACCCGCACTCTCACATGTCTGTTCTATGGAGCATGCAGCAAATCACCTTATTTCTCCCCTATGAGCCTGTGGTTCGAGCCCCAGCTGGTACCTTTTGCTGTAGTTTGCCTTTTCTTCAAGCTACATTCAGTGCCGGATTTCTCTCCAGGGCCGCCCCGAGGCCTCTGGGTCCTAGTGCCCGATATCGGCGCTCACCATTTCCCCTCCCTGCGCAAGTGTGGGTCATAACGCCGGGGAAAGCTGCGTTCCTAACTTCCTTCAATCTGGTTTCCAAACTTTGCACAGAAATTGCCCTCACCAAAGTAATCAATGACCTTCTCCTGGCAACGTCATACTCATTGCTTTAAATTTTTTTACACCCTTTGACAGAGTTGACCCCTTCTCTCACTAGACTTTCTGTAAATGATTGTGATTCATGACACTGCTCTTTCATTGTTCAATTTTTTTTATTCTAATATTTCCTTTAAAGTTGTTTTATCTGTCCCCACTTACATGCACCTCAATCCAACATTCTATTTTTGTCTCTACCGAATTCCAAAAGCCTTAGGCCCTCTACTCTTCTCACTCTATACTTTTACTGGAATTTGAATATCGTCTTTCTGCTCTTGGCACCCAATTCTACCTGTCTACTCCAGACCTCTCTCTTTCTTTTATCACAGAGTAATCCTGGATGTTACACACCACCTAAACTGCACCTCTCTAAAACAGAATTCATATTTCCTAGAGCATGCACTACTCACTGCACTGCACTACATGCACCATCAGTACAGTAACCATTAAGGGTTCCTTGACTTATTCTATTTTATATGGTGTATTTGCCTTTTTGTGTAAAGAAAATGGTATAGTGGACTATACAACAAGAAAGCGACTTTCTGTGGCTTGCATTGTTGAATCTTTGAGACTTCATGGAAAAAATGAATCCCAGGGAAATGCGAGTATTAATATAGTAAGTAAATTTAGGTAATATATTTATATTTTTCCCTCAAAAATATATAAAAAAAGAAGATATGTGTCAGTTGTCACTGAAAGTAGCTCAGATATTCAGGCTGGAAAAATAGTCAATTCTGCAGAAAATTACGTTAAAAAGGAAACATGGGCAGGGAGTGCTTCTTCATTCACAATGTTATTCCTTGTCACTTTGTTTTTGGGTGTGTATGAGTGAGACTCTTTATAAAAACATGCCTTGAACGAAACACACCCAAAGGCTGAATCTAACTATGGCTTGCCTTGTGAGCCTTAAGAATCTTAAATTTCACACTGGAGTCCATGGTCCATCAACAGTATCTGGTAATGCAAAAATACTGAAAAATGGATCAGCAGAATAGTTTGTAGCTAATACAATAGAACGTAGTGCCCAACTCCAGCTCTTTAATGTAGCAAGCCATGTAGCTCACAAATGATAAATTCAAGAGCCAGTTTGTATAAAAATGATTATGTCATATAGAGCACTCTTTAGAGTCAGCAGGCAGGTGGGACAACGCAAATACCTTGGAGATTCTAATCCATTGCATGGACAACCAGTTGGTTAGCTCTGCCATAAACAAGGTCAGAAGAGGCATCTCCTCTATAAATGGAAATGTTATAGTGCAAAGTACTATGTTGAAAATGGGTAGTGCGTATTGTCCCTACGCACAAGGGAAAACCATCTTGAGACCTTTTTCTCCTGTAGAATTTGAGGGACTTATCTCTTAGAAGACATGAACCTGAACTTCTCTGCACTCTGAATTTTTTAAAAAAAATGATTAAGTCACATAATATTGAAGCTCATTTATAAAAATTGCACCTGGACAGTAACCCATGACAACCAATCAGTTATGGGGCTTGTTTTCTAGGAGTTGTATTTAAATAACATAGGTATTTTACCAAATCATTGTATCTTTGTACAACTGTCTGAATTGTATACACTCTGCTTCTGACCTCTTACTCTCTTCTCCTTTCATTACTTTACCAGATCCCTGAAGAGTTTCCTTAAGATTCTGATTTCAATATATTTAATGCACCTGTATTGATCAGAGGTCAACACATGCCTTATGTGTCAAGTGTTCCCTTTTTCCTTTAAATGTCTTTTGAAGCAGTTCAATTGTACTTGTTCTGTAACTCTTGTTAAAGTATTGTAAGGTACAGGTATGGGATCCGTTATCTCGAAGCCAAATATCCAAAAAGCTCAGAATTACTGAAAATTTGTCTCCCATATACAGTATTCCATTTTATCCAAATAATTCAAATTTTTAAAAATGATTTCCTTTTTCTCTGTAATAATAAAATAGTATCTTGTAATAGATACAAACTAAGATATAATTAATCCTTATTGGAGGCAAAAAGAGCCTATTGGGTTTATTTAATGTTTAAATGATTTTCTAGTAGACTTAAGGTAATAGGCCAAAATCGAACCCTTAATCTCAGGGTGAAACCACCAAAGACCTATACAAGCGAGTAGAACTATGGAGAGCCCATCTGGTTGATTGTTACAAACCATCTGTTGCTCCTTGAATTAATCTGGCCTAAGGTTCAAGCGCCAAGGATGAGAGTGCAAGTTCTATGGTTGTGGAAATTGTAAGGCTGATAAAGGATACGTATAGTTATGCATGGAATAGAGCAGGGTAAAAACATTAATTTGTTTCCAAATTTAAAAAACTATAATTGCCCATTACTGGCTCTTCTGCATTCATTGATTCTTCTTCTGTCTTTGACCTATCTCTCTCTCTCTCTCTCTCTCTCCTATGTTTGAAGGGTTCCACCCTAAAATTCTAGTTAGTACGTCACATCCCCTCAGTTCCCTCCATAAGCAAGAAAGAACTTTACGGAATGTGTCTACGCTATTTATTTTCCCCAAGGCTGTTCAAATAGCGTTCATTCCAGATATATCTCTGCACAAGTCCATCAATTTTAGCATTACCGCACACAAGAGTCTAGGCATGTAGAGGCCGGACGTGGGGACTCATTTATGAAACAAGTAACATAGTAACATAGTAAGTAAGGTTGAAAAAAGACACATGTCCATCGAGTTCAACTTTTTTTTTTTTTTTTTTTTTATTAACTACCTATCTGCCAGTTGATCCAGAGGAAGGCAAAAAAACCCATCTGAAGCCTCTCCAATTTGCCTTAGAGGAGAAAAATTCCTTCCTGACTCCAAAATGGCAATCGGACTAGTCCCTGGATCAACTTGGACTATGAGCTATTTCCCATAACCCTGTATTCCCTTACTTGCTAAAAAGCCATCCAACCCCTTCTTAAAGCTATCTAATGTATCAGCCTGTACAACTGATTCAGGGAGAGAATTCCACATCTTCACAGCTCTTACTGTAAAAAACCCCTTCCGAATATTTAGGCGGAACCTCTTTTCTTCTAATCGGAATGGGTGACCTCATGTCAGCTGGAAAGACCTACTGGTAAATAAAGCATTAGAGAGATTATTATATGATCCCCTTATATATTTATACATAGTCATCATATCACCCCTTAAGCGCCTCTTCTCCAGCGTGAACATCCCCAATTTGGCCAGTCTTTCCTCATAGCTAAGATTTTCAATACCTTTTACCAGCTTAGTTGCCCTTCTCTGTACCCTCTCTAATACAATAATGTCCTGTTTGAGTGATGGAGACCAAAACTGTACGGCATATTCTAGATGGGGCCTTACAAGTGCTCTATACAGTGGAAGTCTTTATTCTGGGACTCCTGGCTCATTCAATGCACCTCATTCAACAAAGCAGCCACAACCAGCAATGTGCTGCAACAAAAATATATTGCCTGCTGTTTTAAAGCTACATGCCAGAAGTTAGGCAGTTTCCAAAAATGCTAGCCTTAACTTGCACCCAATGTGCTACATCATCACACATGCAATTCCATTCACTTTGCTGGACAAGGCACATTTGCATCACGCCCTCTAAGATGCAATGGAACTAGGCTGGTTTCTCAGACTCATTTGTGCCACTTCATGAATCCAAGTCAGAATATTTTGACAGCCGTCAGTCATTGTTCATTGTTCCTGGGTTCTCCCCCGGCACTATCATAGATGAATCACTGCCTTTTGCATTGTATTGGATGGGACATGACTAATAATAATTGGCTCCAAAACACTGACACGTGCACGTGTTGAATCACTGGCAAATATTCTTGATTGACCCACTGACTCCTATTCTCCCTGGATAAAACAAGGGAAGACAATATTCACGGGAAATGCTGAGTCCTGTAAGGAAAGCTGTTGAAGGTTTAAGTACTTCGACAAGATTTGAGTCGATCATATTGCCAGTGCAGTGAGGACAATTGGGTGTGAGTGAACTGGAAATGTAAAACCTTGTTTTACATTAGCAGAACATGCACCTTGGGGAAGAAACTGGAGATGCTTGCCTTACAGTGCCAAGATGATGTGCTCATTCCTGCACTGAGTGGAACAAAGATTGATAAGAAGCAGCCACCTGGGCCGTGATGAGCCTTGCAGTTTTACTGGAGCAACAACTGGATAAAAAATGCAAATATTAAATGCACATAGTAAGAAAGTAGGCTACAAGAACCTTCTGGAATTCTATTAACCAGAATTTTTGTAAAGGAAAACATCCAGCTCCGCCATTCATTTCTCAAGCAGCTGCTCTGGGGGACTGGAGGGATTAGAGGGTCTGGAGTCCAATAGACACAATACCATTTCCAATGTCTCCCTTTTTAATCCGAAATCAAAATATGGATCATATTTAGTAAAATATATAAAGAGAATTAGTAGTTTATCTTGGGCCTTGTAGGTCCCTCCACCATCAAGAACCACAGGACCCCTGCTACCCACTCACTAGATGTAAAACAGGGAAAAGGGGATTGGGGACCAGACTGGAGGTAGGGGGTTTAGGGTCAATGCAGGGTCTCCTCACAGTCACAAGGTCCTAGGTTCTGCTTCCCTCTGTGTAAAGTCACTTAACAGAATAAAAATCCATACAATCCATACAGTGTTAGAAAATTAAGTTTCGTAATGTAATAATTAAAAAAAAAAATGAATACATACATTGACATTTCTAATGGGAAAAACGATTCACGCTGGGGCTCATTTACCAACACTGGGCAAATTTGCACCTGGGCAGTAGTAACCCATGGCAATTAATAAAATATTTGCTTTAATTGTTCTACCTGCAGCTGGCTAGGAAACGTTATTTACCGATTTGGTTGCCATGGGTTCTTGCCCAGGTGCACATCTGGCCAGTGCTCAGGCCCGGATTTGTGGCAAGGCCACAAAGGCCCGGGCCTAAGGCAGCAGAAATTCAGGGGCGGCATGCCGCCCAGTCGCATTGAAGTCAGCTGTGCATGCGCAATTTTGCATATTCAAGATATGCGTTTATATCTTCACACGCAGACACAAGGGGAGGGGGAGAGAGAGGGGGAAGCAGAAGCTGAGGGGGAAGCAGAAGAGGAGGCGGATGGGGAGTTGAGAGAGATGCTGAGTTGGAAGGGGAGGGAGATGCGAAGGGGGAAGCAGACAGGAAGGGGAAGGGGAGAGAGATACACAGGGGGAAGCAGAAGGGGAGGCCGAAGGGAAGGGGAGAGAGACGTGGAGGGGAAGCAGAAGCTGAGGGATAAGCAGAAGGGGAGGCGGACAGGGAGGGGAGAGAAATGCGGAGGGGGAAGCAGAAGGGGAGAGAGACACTGAGGGGGAAAGGGAGGGAGACACGAAGGGGGAAGCAGATGGGGAGGGGAAGGGGAGAGAGATGCGGAGGCGGAAGCAGAAGCTGAAGGGGAAGCAGAAGGGGAGGCGGATGGGGAGGGGAGAGAGACGTCGAGGGAGTGGAGGGGGAGGCTGAAGCTGAGGGGGAAGCAGAAGAGGAGGTGGACGTGGAGGGTAGAGAGATGCTGAGGGGGAAGGGGCGGGATACGCAAAGGGGGAAGCAGACTGGGAAGGGAAGGGGAGAGAGACATGGAGGGGGATGCAGAAGCTGAGGGGGACGCAGAAGGGGAGGCTGACAGGGAGGGGAGAGAGATGCTGAGAGGAAGGGGAGAGAGATGCGGAATGTGGAGGGGGAAGCAGAAGAGGAGGGTGTGCGGACGGAGTGGGGGAGATGAGCAAAGACGGTCTAGGGGCTCCCCATTTATAAATCCCTCTAAACAGGTAGTACAGGCTGTCTTGGTGATTTTCCCGAGCACTAGGGATCCCACGGGGTATCTTGCTCCTTTGCACTGTCCTTCCTCCTGAGCTCACCCACTTGTGTCCCTCTCTGGCGGCTCTCTTGTGCTAACCCCAACTACTCTCCTTGGAGCCAGAAAGCTGTTCACTAAATAATCTGCCACTATCTCTCACTCCTACAGCGACTATAACATAAACTCATACCACTAAATAAACTTTCCCTAAGTTTGGGCCTCATTAGGGTTGACACCTGAACGGATTTCAGCCCGGTTTTTAGAAGAGCAGTCCAGGTGAAAAGTGCCTGTCCGGATTTCCAAATTAGAAAAAAATTAGGCAAAAAAAGATGCACTCATCCGATTCAAAATGGTGTACTCAAAGTACCTCCGATGATTTATTGGTGCGGAAAAATCAAACGTTTTTGGGGCTTCACACCCCCTTCGTCAGCAATGGAATACACTGACGAAGGGGATGTAAAGCCCCAGAAATGTTTGATTTTTCCACACCAATAAATCATTGGAGGTTAATTCTCACGTAGAGTCACGTGACCTGAAGGTAGCACCGCCAAGGAAGAATTTAAAATTTCAACAAACCGTGAGTGTATTTAACCTAATTTTCATTTCCAAATTGGAAAATCTGGACAGGAAGTTAATGACATGGCGATCAGCCAATCAATGGTCAACCATGTCATCAGCCACACCCCCAACATCCTCCCCGCCCCCAATGTCACTCTCCGACCGCCCAATGGCCCTGGTCAGCCCCCCCCAATGTCATCTGCCCTGCCCCCAGCCCTTATTTCCCCAAATGAAAAGGTGGCAACCCTAGGCCTAATTATGTCCAGACCCAGTCCTGTACCCAGGGCAGCCATCAGGGGGGGACAGGGGGGAGAGTTGTAGGGGGCCCCGAGGGTAAGGGGGGCCCGACCAGGCCACACTTACTTGATTAGCCAGCCCCCCATCTTTCTGAGAGCTGCTGACTTTGGGAAGGCATGGACGTTTATGGGGCCCTAGGCACCAATTTTCTCATAATGTGGGGGAGGGGCCCTGGCCACCAATTTTTTTTTCTCATGTGGGGTCCTAGCCACCAATAGTTTTTTAATGGGGGGCCCTGGCCACAAATGTTTTTTTATGGGGGGCCCTGACCACCAATATCTTTTATTTTTTATTAACATGTGGGAACCCTAGCCAACAATATTTTTTTTGTTTTTTTTACTGTGTGGTGGCGGCAGACCTGTGGGGGGCGGATCTGTAGATGGGGCTTGCAGTGGGTGCAGCCCAGGGGGCCCAGGAAATTTTGTCGTATGGGGCCCTGCGATTTCTGATGGTGGTTCTGTCTGTACTCAGCTCCCTGCAAGGTGGGATCAGGTAAAGATTCTTGAGCACGTGTGTTCTCCTATTTAAATTTGCCACCTACTGGGCAAACCTTGAACAACAATGGACCCAGTGACTGTTTATTGGACTATTACACTTATCCTAAGACACCACCATATCTATCTGCTTGTCATCTGCTTTCTACACTTTGCACTGTAGGTACTGTGAATATACAGTCCAAAATGCCACCTTTTCCATTTCAATGAGCCAATTCCATAAGGCTTCTGTAGGTATCAAAGTATACAGCAGCCCTGTACAAAAGAAGACTTGTCCGTAACCTAGCTTTGATTTTTTGAGGAAGAGATGCTCTCTCATCATTAAAGTAATTGACTTCAATTGGCTCATTGAAATGGAAAAGGTGGCATTTTGGACTGTGTATTCACAGTACCTGCAGTGCAAAGTGTATAGAAAGTCCAATAAACAGTCACTGGGTCCATATATATATATATATATATATATATATATATATATATATATATATATATATATATATATATATATATATATATATATATGTATATATATATATATATATATACATATAAATATATATATATATATATATATAAAAACTGATATTTTTATATACGGGAGTGCTGGTTCTTCAGAGAATTCAAATGCATATATTTTAACCGTGCACCCCAGCTGGAGAAGCTATACCAGAGTGCATTGGAGTGCGGATATATATATGCTGTTATGCTGGTGAAATATAACAGGCAGGTGAATCCATGAATTATACAATTTAACAGGTAGCACAGCACCCTCTACAGGAGAGCCTGGGAAGGTTTGTTTTTCTACTTCAGCAGAATTGTGCAATGTGCCTGCTGCATTGTATCACTGGCTTCTCTACTGTCAATGATTTTACTTAATGTCCTTCACATGAATGAGTTACTGAAACCTACAGAATATAACTCAACAGCCTGAAAGTTAGTTAGGGGGAGATTTGGGGTGAGTGCTTATTTGTGCCCTGGGTACCCCTGGAACTATAGCAGGGTGACTGTTACCCCAATGTTTCTATATATCTGTAACCTTGTTATGAGCTAAGGGGGCCCAGTCTTAAGGCCAGTTAGGGTGAGTTTAGGAATTGTTTCTTATTTGTACTCTGGATACCCATGTAACTATTGTAGGGTGACTGTTACATGTGCTTGCACGTAGCAGGCAGTTATAGTAGGGTTGAATAGTCTCTAGTCCATACATTTTCTAGGTGGCAATAAGGCAAAATCCTCCACAAAGGAAGAATAGGACAGCCTCAGTTGGGATGAAGGTTAAATAGGTGACTGGAATTATACTGATGCTAGAGTATATGAAATGACAGAAATAATGTAGACAGCTGCCTTTCCAACATCTCATTCCAAAACCAAGGGTATTCATATGGCATTGATCCTCTCTATGCTGCTATAGCAGCCTCTGCTTTTTTGGGAAAGTTCCCACTAGATATTGGAACAATGTTTCAAGGTATTAATTTCCATTCATACATAAGAGATTGGGTACTGACTGTTGTTGGGGGATCAGGCCTGGCTCGGTCATGTTTCGAGTTGTTCATCCCAATAGGGGTTCAGTTGGCTTGACGTCAGGGCTCTGTGAAGGTAAGTCAAGTTCTTTAACTCCCATATATGAAAACCCATTCTGTGTGGACCTAAGCATGAGGGGAATGGTGGTGATACAGGAAAGGCCTTCTACAAACTTTTGCCCCATCATGACTGCTCAAACTGGGAACTCCCTCCCGGTGTGAGTATCCTAGCACTGGCGGGGGGCTTTTTTTTTACCCCAACAGGAGTGTGGACTCTATTAGCCTGCACCTTTGGTTGGAGATAAAATATTTTGCCAACCAGTGTCCTTTAATGGTGCCTGGGAGAATCTTTTTCCTATACAGTGGCAAAACAATACAGAGTTTCACTGTACCAGTGAATTGTGGGTGTTCGGGAATATTGCACCATTACTGTGACTGCTTAAAGAAGCCCAAATAAAGTGTTTCATAGAGAAAGGTGCTGACGCGTTTTATAAGTTCCTGCCAAAGCCATTAGGGCCTATGGACTTTCCATACTTAAGCTTTTTAATGAATGTAATGATTTATTTTGCAATTATGGGGAAATTTAGTATTCAGGGATGCTGCTTAATGAATTTAGGAAAATCAACAGCGTTAAGAAAGTGATTCCATTGCTGGTCGGAGGGAAGAGGTGCTTCAGATACACCATCTTCATTCATCAAAACTGTAATTACATAAAAACCACAGAAATGTGTTTAAACTTTCATAACCTGTCAAATTTTGTAAAATGAACATGGTAATTGGGGGGTGGGGCTACAAAATGGGCGTGGTCAAACAATTCACAGCGGCAAATATTTTTGTCCGTATTTCCAAAATGTTGGGAGGTGTTACAGCACTGCTGTTACAGGTATTTTGACCCTTTCATGATGATCTTTCTTTTCTTTATGATGTTCAGGTTCTGTCCCCAGAATGGCCCTGTGTCTGTGAATGATCTCAACCAGCTCGTTTCATTGTCTCTAAAAGCTGCCGACGTTTAGTGTCAAGAGGCCCAGACGTCCTTTCACTTTGCTGTGAATTACTGGCACCCAGTAACTGCACCCATCCATTTCATTGCTTCAGTACTGAGGCCGCGAGTATTTTCATACATAAGTATGATCTGAATTAGATGGAGGTTTATTTATTTACATTGTTCCCAGTACATAATGGCACATTGTTCCCAGTATATAATGGCACAGTGTCCCCAGTATATAATGGTACAGTGTCCCCAGTATATAATGGCACAGTGTCCCCAGTATATAATGGTAAAGTGTCCCCAGTATATAATGGTACAGTGTCCCCAATATATAATGGCACAGTGTCCCCAGTATATAATGGTACAGTGTCCCCAGTATATAATGGTACAGTGTCCCCAGTATATAATGGCACAGTGTCCCCAGTATATAATTGCACAGTGTCCCCAATATATAATGGCACAGTGTCCCCAATATATAATGGCACAGTGTCCCCAGTATATAATGGTACAGTGTCCCCAGTATATAATGGTACAGTGTCCCCAATATATAATGGCACAGTGTCCCCAGTATATAATGGTACAGTGTCCCCAGTATATAATGGTACAGTGTCCCCAGTATATAATGGCACAGTGTCCCCAGTATATAATTGCACAGTGTCCCCAATATATAATGGCACAGTGTCCCCAATATATAATGGCACAGTGTCCCCAGTATATAATGGTACAGTGTCCCCAGTATATAATGGTACAGTGTCCCCAATATATAATGGCACAGTGTCCCCAGTATATAATGGTACAGTGTCCCCAGTATATAATGGTACAGTGTCCCCAGTATATAATGGCACAGTGTCCCCAGTATATAATTGCACAGTGTCCCCAATATATAATGGCACAGTGTCCCCAATATATAATGGCACAGTGTCCCCAGTATATAATGGTACAGTGTCCCCAGTATATAATGGTACAGTGTCCCCAATATATAATGGCACAGTGTCCCCAGTATATAATGGTACAGTGTCCCCAGTATATAATGGTACAGTGTCCCCAGTATATAATGGCACAGTGTCCCCTGTATATAATTGCACAGTGTCCCCAATATATAATGGCACAGTGTCCCCAGTATATAATGGCACAGTGTCCCCAGTATAAAATGGCATAGTGTCCCCAGTATATAATGACACAGTGTCCCCAGTATAAAATGGCACATTGTTCCCTGTATATAATGACACATTGTTCCCAGTATATAATGGCACATTGTTCCCAGTATATAATGGCACAGTGTCCCCAGAATAAAATGGCACATTGTTCCCTGTATATAATGGCACAGTGTCCCCAGTATAAAATGGCACAGTGTCCCCTGTATATAATGACACAGTGTCCCCAGTATAAAATGGCACATTGTTCCCTGTATATAATGACACATTGTTCCCAGTATATAATGGCACATTGTTCCCAGTATATAATGGCACAGTGTCCCCAGTATATAATGGCACATTGTTCCCAGTATATAATGACACATTGTTCCCTGTATATAATGACACATTGTTCCCAGTATATAATGACACATTGTTCCCAGTATATAATGGCACAGTGTCCCCAGTATATTATGGCACAATTTCCCCAGTATATATCGGTGCAGTATATTTCAGCACAGTGTTCCCAGTATATCAGCACAGTGTTCCCAGTATATTATGGCACAGTGTCCCCAGTATATTGGCACAGCAACTGAAGCATACATTGGTTATAGCTCTGAGTGACAGTCCTATATGAATGAAATAATGGCATAGTATAGAACAGTGGAAATGCTAAGATGCCAGAGTAGGCTTCACTTCCAGGTCTACCCCAATTAATACATTCACATGTCATTTATGAAAATTGTTTAATTGTTTTACCCAAAGTCCCAATAAAGTGACAAACGTCATTTCTCTTTAATTTTTCAGGCTGAAAAGAAAAACAGACAATCGAGTTTGGAAAAACAGAAAGGGAAGGGTTAGCGTCTGTAACCTGTGAGAACAGCAGCTCCCCCCGTACATGGCCTCGGGCACCGCAGGGAAACCTAGTGGGTTGTAAAATCTGCACATTTTGTGCTTGTGTTTATTGCCTCTACTCCAGTCAGCCCTTTCTGAGAGCACAATGCTAACTAATGTGCTGTGCTTTAAAAATGAATGGGGAACATTTTACTCATGCCGTCTGTGCTGTAAATTCTTTCCAGTGAATGCTATCAGCACCCCCATCCCACCGCGTTGTTCTGGCAGGACGCAGGGTGTAGCCATTATGTTTCCCTCCCAAGCTGCAGAACGGTGCCCTTTGGCAGAGAGACAAAGAGCATAAAAATGAAGGTGAAACTGGTCACTGGTTTCTCTGCAGAAATTCTGGAGCGTTGCTTGAGCAGCCAACAATGTGGTGCCTTGGGAAACATGATTAAAGGGGACATTTACCCTTCAAACAAAAATCTTTCTTTTCATTCTTTGTACCATTTATTTGTCTATGAGTATACTTTGCAGCAGTAGCAAAACTAGATATTACTGGGCACCACAGTAAATTATTTATCAGACCCCCAAAATGTCTAGAGATTGACCTGTTGTTCAAACTGTATATGAATTAGGGCCTCATTGGCCCCCAAACCTCCTGGGCCCCCTGCAGCCGCAGGGTCTGCTTCCTCTGTAGTTACCCCCTCTGCTTTGCAGCCTCTGCCATCTGAAGCTTGAGCCCCATTGTCATTTAAGGGAGAAGAATCTAGCTAGACATGCAGTATTTTATATACTGAACTTACTATACCAGCCCAGAGCTTCAGCAGCCCTTTAACAGTAATGATCCAGGCCTTTGAATATGTCCCCAGCAAATACCCCATCTTGGATCTTGTTAACGGAACAGTAACCCAATTTATGACACAGCACCATGTCGTAGTTCAAAAATGTAAAAAGCCTTTATTGAAGACATGGTTTCATGATCTGTTACAAACATACAACGTTTCAGGCCTGTTTCAAGCCCTTTGTCAACAGAACAGTAACATCAAAAAATTAAAGTGTTTTAAAGTAATAAAAATACAATACAGTGTTCCCCTGCACTGGTAAAACTGCTGTGTTTGCTTCAAAAACACTACTGAAGCAAATAAATATATATATATATATATATATATATATATATATATATATATATACACAGATGCAGCCACTTTGGTTTTTGTGTGTTTGACACAGAATAACTAAACACATATATCCCACTTATCCCATTTAACACAGAAAATTGTGTCACAGCATCCCATCTAATTAAAGCATTCCCCATTGTGAACAATGGTGCTTTGGAATGCTAATGAAAAGGTTAAATGCATTAAATGAGTTAAGATGACTTTAGATAACACAATTTCTTCAATTATTCCATTTAACACACAAATCCAAGTGGCTTCATTTGTGTATATATATATATATATATATATATATATATATATATATATATTTATTTATACTGTTTACATAAACAAGCTGCTATGTAGCCATGGGGGCAGCCATTCAAGCACAGGATACACAGTAGATAACAGATAAGTACTACTATAGTTTATATAAACAAGCTGCTGTGTAGCCATGGGGGCAGCCATTCAAGCACAGGATACACAGTAGATAACAGATAAGCACTACTATAGTTTATATAAACAAGCTACTGTGTAGCCATGGGGGCAGCCATTCAAGCACAGGATACACAGTAGATAACAAATAAGTACTACTATAGTTTATATAAACAAGCTGCTGTGTAGCCATGGGGGCAGCCATTCAAGCACAGGATACACAGTAGATAACAGATAAGTACTACTATAGTTTATATAAACAAGCTGCTGTGTAGCCATGGGGGCAGCCATTCAAGCACAGGATACACAGTAGATAACAGATAAGTACTACTATAGTTTATATAAACAAGCTGCTGTGTTGCCATGGGGGCAGCCATTCAAGCACAGGATACACAATAGATAACAGATAAGTACTACTATAGTTTATATAAATAAGATGCTGTGTAGCCATGAGGGCAGCCATTCAAAAGAGAAAAGGCTTAGGTCACATAGCAGATAGCAGATAAACTCTGTAGAACATAATGGTGTTATTTGTTATCCACTATTTAACCATTTCTGCCATGGCTACACAGCAGCTTGTTTATATAAACTATAGTAGTGTTTGTGAAGCAAACAGATCAGTTTTTACCAGTGTAGGGCAACAGCACATGATATTTTCATTACTTTAAACACTAATTGTTTGATGTTACTGTTCCTTAAAGTCATCTTATGAGCAGGGCAGCCATCAGGGGGGGACAGGGGGGAGAGTTGTAGGGGGCCCGAGGGTAAGGGGGGCCCAGCCACGCCACACTTACTTGATTAGCCGGGCCCCCATCTTTCTGAGAGCTGCTGACTTTGAGAAGACATAGACGTTTAAGGGGCCCTGGCCACCAATTTTCTTATAATGGAGGGGGGCCTGGCCACCAATTTTTTTTTCTCATGTGGGGTCCTAGTCACCAATATTATTTAATGGGGGGGCCCTGGCCACAAATGTTTTTTAATGGGGGGCCCTGACCACCAATATCTTTTTTTATTTTTTATTAACATGTGGAAACCCTAGCCACCAATATTTTTTTTTGTTTTTATACTGTGCGGTGGGGGGCGGACCTGTGGGGTGGGGAGGGCGGACCTGTAGGTGGGGCTTGCGGTGGGCGCAGCCCAGGGGGCCCAGGAAATTTGGTCGTATGGGGCCCTGTGATTTCTGATGGCGGTCCTGCTTATGAGTGTCAGTGGCACTGCACATGCTCAGTGTTCTCTGGGCTGCTGTTTAGGGGCCTTTAGAAATCATCAAGCAGAGAATGAGGTTCTTCTCTTAGAGAGGCTGATGATATAAGGCTGATTATTCAATTCCAATACACAGGGTTCTGAGCTCCATATAATGTGAATCTGAATTAATTGCGAAACAGTCTTTTGGGATTCTGTCATGATTTTTATGATGTCGTTTCTATTTCTAAATTACACTGTTTACACTGCAAATAATTACCAGCAAATGTATTTTTGTTTTCATTTATATTATTGGGGTGTGTGCGCCATCTCAGGTCATTTTGCCTGATCATGTGCTTTCAGAAAGTGCCAGCACTTTAGGACGGAATTGCTATTTGATAGACTGTTGTCTCTCCTACTCAATGTAGCTGAATGTGTCGCAGTGGGACCTTGATTTTACTTTTGAGTGCTGTTCTACCAGGGAACTGTTATTTTGTATCAGAGAGCTGCTATCTGGTTATCTTCCCATTGGTCTGTTATTAGGCTGCTGGGGGGAAAGAGAGGGGGTGATATCACTTCAACTTGCTGTACAGCAGTAAAGAGTGATTGAAGTTTATCAGAGCACAAGTCACATGCCTGGGGGCAGCTGGTAAACTGACAATATGTCTAGCCCCATGTCAGATTTGAAAATTAAATATAAAAAAAATCTGTTTGCTCTTTTGAGAAATGGATTTCAGTACCGAATTCTGCTGACGCAGCACTATTAACTGATTCATTTTCAAAAAAAACATGATTTCCCATGACAGTGCATATACAGTATGGTGTATTTATGGGCATTGTAGGTGCCACTGCCCCAGATTGGGCTGTAGGTGAAATAAAGTAAATCCCGACACCTCTAAAAACCATATTGTCATTCCAGAAGCAGGTGTCGTGGCAAGAGATGTGTATTTAGTGCAATGTACAGGGCCCACTGCAGTTTACATGCAGTACATATTTTTCCATGACAATATCCCTTTAATTTATATGATATATATACACAGTATATTGTGAGTGGGTCCCTAAGTGTATATGCAGTGAATCAGCAGAAAAGAAGATGGGGAGCTACTGGGGCATCTTTGGAGACACAGATCTTTACTGCTAAAGGGCTGTGGTTGCCTTGGGCTGGTACCGAATCACAAAACATATTTCTGTTGAATTTAGTCCTCTTTTAAGACGTGAGAACAGACAATCCTGACAATCCTATTTACTTTCAACGTGAGCCTTATTATCTCCCACAGCACTTCCCTACTCTTGCCAGCAAATCCGCAGAATTATAAAACTACAATAAATCCATTCACTCGTTTCCTTCTACTGTTATCTAGGGACAAATTGGCATATTATATTATAAAAACAATTCTGCTTCTTTATGGCTTCTGATATCCCTGACTCTTGTGATGCATGGGAGCACTGCCCTTATGATATGCTCACAGATACAGCTTATGAAATGCAGCAATGCCAATGCTTGGACTGTTCATGCTATTTGCCAGTCTTTTTGTATTACTTAAATTATATATACCGGTATGGGATACATTATAGAGACCACGTTATCCAGAGAGCTCTGAATTATGTACAGGCCGTCTCCCAAACACTCCATTTTATGCAAATAATCCAAATTTTAAAAAACAATTTCCTTTTTCTCTGTAATAATAAAACAGTACATTGTACATGATCCAAGCTCAGATATAATTAATCCTTATTGGAAGCAGAACCAGCCTATTGAGTCTATTTAATGTTTAAATGATATTCTAGTAGACGTAAGGGGGTTATTTATTAAAGTAAAAAAATTGGAGGTTTTTTTACTATAAAATCTGAATATTTAATGGGAAAAAAACTAGAATTTTTCGAGATTTATTATACCCCAAGGCTGCAAAAAGTCTGAATCCAAAAATCTGCCATCTCAGACCTGCCTAGGTTGTATATAAGTCAATGGGAGAGGTCCCTATCCCATTAGTTTCTGTCGTCTGTACTGGAATTAGCAAAAGAATTGGACTATTTCGGGCAAAAATCGGGAAAAAGCCCAAAAGTCAAGCAATTCGGGAAAAAGATCCAAAAAAACATATGACTGTGGTTTTTGCTGGATTTTACTAGTTTTTCCTCAATCCGATTATATCTTGCTTTTTAATAATACATTTATTATATATAAATATATAATATATTTATTTTTTATTTAATAGTCAGAAAAAATCTGATTTTTACAATACCCTTAAGGTATGAAGATCCAAATTACAGAAATATATCTGGAATTCCCCAGGTCCCGACTCCCGAGCATTCTAGATAACAGGTCCCATACCTGTATTTATAAGTATATTGTTAGTATATTCTAGAAGAGAGTGGCATTAAACAGACAGAAGCAAGGGATACATCCATGGCGACATAAACTCTTTATTGTTTAAAGTTCCTGCCCCTGTCGTTACACCGGGAACAGATCCTTTAATAGCAATTAACTTTCCTATTTATCTTTGGCTGCAATGAAATTAGCAAAGAGTGTGCGGCTGTTCTCTGCTGGGAATGATGGATTAGGAGCATGTCATAAAACTGAGTTCATCAAACAAGGTTATCCCTCTGCAAATGTGGCTCTACTGCGGAAATGCGATCATTGCTATTGGCTGCTAAAAATAGATGCCTTCATAATTTATTTTGCTGGGGTTATTGACCTGATATTACTCGGATGACATAAATAGAATTGCAGGTGCCCAGAATTGTGTTTTACAGTGGCACGGGCTCCACCAATAAACAGATTTTTTTGTAGCTTATTATTTACAGTTTATGCAACATTATTTAGGAGCTGGAAAGTGGAGTGGTATAACAGGATCTAACCTCAAACTGGTAAGTCCTACCTTTTGGATATTGTTCTCCTGCTTCTTATCTCAAACTCTCCAGAGATCGTCAATTTCCGTGTAATTTCGTACATGCGCAGTTGTCGCAAACTGGCAAACTGCTCCAACTGCGCATGCGCAGAATTACTGATCTCTCAGTCAGCTTACAGAGATCACGGAAGATGGATGCGTGCAACTCCGCTGGAAGAATCTGAGCCGAGGGGTAAGTATGGAGTATGGGGCATCTCCCTGGGGGGGGGGGGTAGTTAGCCTGGGGGGAGGAGGGAAGGGGGGGTGTCTACCTGGGGTGGGGGGTACGGGGTTTTTTCACAAACAGGTTGAATTCTCCTTTAAGGGGACTATCTAAAGTAAAAATGGGAAAAACCCTTACCCTGCAATGTACTGTATAGTACAATTGTCCATCCAAGACCCCTTCAGCTGTCATCAATCTGCCCTACTGTTACCATCTTGTCCAATTCTCACCATCTTGCTTGGCTGTTGTTCTCTTGACCAATTTTTATCATCTTGCCCTAGAATCTTCATCCAGCTCTGAGGCCTCCATCATGCTTTACTGTATGTTACCCTACTATTGCCCTCTTGTCCTGCTGATATCTTTTCATCATGCAATCATCTTGCTTTGCTGTCACCATCTTGTCCTACTGTAACCACTTTTTGCTACTTCTTGTCCACGTGCCTTTATGCTCTACTGTCACCATCCAACCCTACTTTCACAATCTTACCTTGCTGCTAACTTGCCCATCCTACTACATCTTCCTCTACTGACTCTGTCTTGCCCTATGATCACCATCTTGGTCAGCTGCCTTCTTTTACTACCATATCTTTCGTTGCCAGCCTCCCCACGTACACAAAACTGTTCTGCAAGAACCCTGGACAGCCTTTTCCATTTGCATTTCCCTAAAAACTTCACTACAGGTTCCTAAAAGGAGACATATGCACAAAGTCAAAAAAGAGTTTGGTGTTGACAACATGCACTCATTAAAAAAAAAAAAGACGATTTTCATTCATCCAGGTCATGGTATATATAGTATAAGTAATTCTAAAACAACTGGACTTGCTGAGTAATCATTGAAGATGTTTATCTACTCATCAGAGCAGCTTCTTCAGTTCAACTGACTGGTGTGGGAAGTTCTCGGCATATAAACTCTTCCACTAATCCAATCACAATGGCACATTGTAACTCTTCAGAAAGGTGACATCTGAAACTCACAGAGGTGTGATTAAATGGGGTTACTGTTATAGGATTACCAAGGAATCATGTAACTCCTAGAAACAGTTGTTACTTGTGAAAGTTGCATGAATGGATGTGTGAAGTGTTCTGTGCCATTGTGATTGGATTAGTGGAAGAATTTATAGGCCGAGGACTTCCCACACCAGTCAGTTGAACTGATGAAGCTGCTCAAATGAGTAGTGAAATGTCTTCATTGATTACTCAGCAAGTCCAGTTGTTTTAGAATTACTTTTACAAGAACTACTGAGCCACAATAACTATTGTGACAAAAATCCTGATATTACCATTACGTACTAATGTTGTGGTTTAGTGTTGCCTTAAAATAGAACAGATTCATATTGTTTCTTTCTCGTCTTGAGCATTGTGATATTAGGATTGGTAGTAAGGAATGGTTCTTCTAGCAGTGAATTATTCTCAATATTCCTTTAGGAGAACCTGGCAGGCCCATTCTCTGTACGATTTCCCAGTCCTATCCTTGATTTATGGTCACCCTAGTTAGTTATTGTAGCATAGCAATGGCAAACTACAGGCTCCCACTAATTAAATCACATACAAGAGATGGAGACGGCAGATCCCTCCCCCGGCTTCTAGTGTTCAAGTAGTGAATGGTTTCTGAATTACTGTTCTCAGAAGACGATGCACTGGCCTTTGAAAGACCAGCGCTGCATTTTGAATGAAGCAATCTACACTGTGCAGGCATTTTTCTTCGTAGGAGCTGGATTGAAGCTTGAATATTATTACAGGCCTGTTCTCTTCAGATGCAAGTTGGCCCAAAAGGAAAGTAGATTTTCAATTTCACAAAACTTCTTCTGCGACCTGTTTTATTGTCTTCTTATTTCTTGTACTAGATCATTGATCATGACTGTACCAATTTTCAGACATCACTTACCATGTGCCATGTTTATGGTTATTCCTACTGGCCACAATGCAGTCAGCCAATGAAGTCATTTTCATTAGAATAGTTAAATTACAAGTAGCAGAGATAATATTGCAATGGGTGCATTTTCTACCCCTTTATCCACCTGGATTGTAACTTTGATTAAACAGGAGAAACCTCTGCTTGCTTCTCTTGAATTCTGCCGTTTAGAAGTGAATACACGTACATATGCAAAAGCTTGTCCATAAACAGCTGCCGTAATAAAATTGTAAAAAAGATAATTAGGTCAGAAATATATTTACTGCTAATGAAACAAATAAGCAGTGGATGTCATTGCCTTACCCTTTTACTAATCTGTATTGTAAATTAGATCAAACAGGAGAAACCTCTTTTTTGAATCTGTTGAATTCAGCCACTCAGCTGTGCAGCGTACAAACATTAAATTAGAAACTATATAACTAGGTGGAAAAAAATACTGACATCCCAGACATTACAGTTTTTGCATTTGTTAGGAGCACAAACATTTTCAAGAAGGAAAAAACACTATCACCCATAGATAATATTTGCACAGGAACGTCATAGCAACCATTAATGCCCAGTACACTTGACCTGCTGTTTGGTTGCTATGGGTTACTGCTCCTGGGCAAACTAAGTGCCTTTTATTACATAGCCCCATTTATCTTAAAGCTAGAATTGCTAAATATTGGACCATTCCATGATTATTTTGCTCTTTTAATTGGCAAGCATATTTATGTTCCTCTAGATAAAACCAATATGGCATTTGGCATTTATTTAATGCAAACCCTGCTGTTGCTCTTTGTATCTAAATATGACTTTAATGTATTGGTATTTTTCTTTTAAACATGTCATATTAGTTAATAAAAAAAACATCACAATAGAGCATGGAAATAAAAACAAATGAAAGACACTGTTGCCCAGGGCGGGTTAACCATCCTTCCCTCTGCCGTCGTTTTTTTAAGGCACAGAAATCAGAAACTCCTGCAGGACTTGTATTTTCCTTCCCCTGTGCAACACAGTTCATATCCCTTGCTGGAATCTACTAAATAGCTTTGCAGCAGCATAAACTTTCTTTCCATTACCAAACGTACTTAGGTTGAAGGATAAACCCGTCGCTGCCTGATTCTGCATTTTCATCATCCTATTGAGCTTTCACAACAGGTTTGAGAAGTGTTGGCTTAAGTTTCATGTGTTACAATTGTGCCGCATTTTGTAATGCTATTTCTTTTACTGTTCTGCTGTTTTTGTTGTGTTGGTCTCCAGTACTGGAGATAATGGACATTCTATAGAAGGTATGAGGGCAAATTTCCAGGTTTCGCGCCAGCGAATAAATCTGCAAAACTTAAAGGGATACTGTCATGGGAAAAACCATTTTTTTCAAAACACATCAGTTAATATGTTTCTCAAAAGAGCAAACAGGTTTTATAATATTCAATTTTGAAATCTGACATGGGGCTAAACATATTGTCAATTTCCCAGCTGCCCCAAGTCATGTGACTTGTGCTCTGATAAACTTCAATCACTCTTTACTGCTGTACTGCAAGTTGGAGTGATATCCCCCCTTCCCTTTTCCCCCCAGCAGCCAAACAAAAGAACAATGGGAAGGTAACCAGATAACAGCTCCCTAACACAAGATAACAGCTGCCTGGTAGATCTAAGAACAACACTCAATAATAAAAACCCATGTCCCACTGAGACACATTCAGTTACATTGAGAAGGAAAAACAGCAGCCTGCCAGAAAGCATTTCTCTCCTAAAGTGCAGGCACAAGTCACATGACCAGGGGCAGCTGGGAAATTGACAAAATGTCTAGCCCCATGTCAGATTTCAAAATTGAATATAAAAAAATCTGTTTGCTCTTTTGAGAAATGGATTTCAGTGCAGAATTATGCTGGAGTAGCACTATTAACTGATGCGTTTTGAAAAAAAAACATGTTTTCCCATGACAGTATCCCTTTATGCAAAAAATTTGCCTGCAAAAAATCCGCTGTGATAACAACAAATTCCCAAACGCCCTTTGACTTAATACATTTGGACAAAATAGTCGTGCGTATAAAAATTGTCACTCGTGCCAAAATTGTTGCTCGTTAAAATTATTTTGAAGCCCAAAGAGAAACGCCACAGATTGGCCATCACTACTCTTGAATAAAGTTCAAAGGGGTTATTTATCAAAATCTGAAATGTTCTCACTATTTTCTGAAAAGTACTCCAACCAAATCCACATGGACTTTTCCTTGTGCCTGGAAAAGATTCCATAAAATCCGAATCGTACAACTTTTTTGGATTTGTCGTCAAAAACCTTGACTTTTTCAGATTTGATGCCTTAAACCTGTGACTTTTTTGGATTTGACTCCCGAAACCATGAAATCATCAGATTATTGAACGAAACCAAACTCAGATCAGGATATCTTTAAAATGTCAATAGGACATCTGCCATTGACTTCTACATAAACTTGACAGGTCTGAGTTGGAGTACTTTTTTATTTTCAACTTTTAACACCATTGGGGTTTAATAAATATAAAAAAAAAATCAAGTTTTTTTTCCTATGAAAAAAATAAGTTTTTCCCCTTTAAAAGCCAGACCAGAAAAAATTGGGCCTTAATAAATAACCCCCTAAAGGACTGGTTTAAACCTCAGCCATGGGCAACTAACATAATGTCCATTTTGTCTTTGTTGGAACTTGCACCCAACTGCATGCAATCGGGAAAGATTAAGGTGAATACTCAGAGAAAATACTACATAGTGGAAAAACATATCAATTTGGACTGATTGAGGTACTTTTGCACATAGTAAATTGTGCGCCTGCAATTGGCACAAGAAATGCTTTGCTTCCAAAATTGAATCTGTCAGTTCAGTCAACATAAGAGTCTTCAAATTTCTTTTTGGTGGAACTTTAGTAGAACTCTGAAACTTCTGCGACGTCCAGGCTGGTGGTAATTCCAGAGTTCCCTTTTGCCAATGTTTGTAACTTTGCAGAGCAGGATGGGCAGGGCTATTAGTGCTGGTACCTAGGGATGTCGCAAACTGTTCGCCGGCGAACTTGTTCGCGTGAACAACGACTGTTCGCGCTCGCCGAATGTTCGCGAACGTCGCGCGACGTTCGCCATTTTGGGTTCGCCTTACCTGGCGCTTTTTTTTGACCTCTCACCCCAGACCAGCTCTCCCTCCTGGACCACCCCCACACCCCCTGGACCACTCCCCTTCCATATATAAACTGAAGCCCTGCAGCGTTTTTTCATTCTGCCTGTGTGTGCTTGCAAGAGCTAGTGTAGGGAGAGAGCTGTTACTGGTTTCACTGATTTCTTTGAGGGACAGTTGATAGTAAGTTTGCTGGCTAGTAATCTACTTGATACTGCTCTGTATTGGAGGGACAGAAGTCTGCAGGGATTTGAGGGACATTTTAGGGTAGCTTTGCTGGCTAGTAATCTACCTTCTACTGCAGTGCTCTGTATGTAGCTGCCTGCTGTGGGCACTGATCTCTTCTGATCTCATCTGCTGACTGCTGTAATAACCCAATAGTCCTTGTAAGGACTGCTTTTATTTTCTTTTTTGTTGTTTTACTTTGCTACTATAACAGCCCAGTGCTATTAGTCTAGCAGTGTTGGGGAGTGGGACTGGTGTGCTGCTGTGCTGCTCCTAGTAGTTCAGCAGCAGCAACCCGAGAATTTTTTTTTTTTTTAATATACATATATATTTTTTTTCTTTTACTTATCTTACTGTTCTTTAACGTGTACAGTGCTGTTGCTGTTCTTCATAGTAGTGCACCAATAGTAGTGCACTTGCAGGCATTATTTGCCCAGTGTGTTCTTCAAACAACAACCATCTAGCTGTGTGAGCTTGTTCACATTCTGTCTAAATATCAATAATAATACCGTCTCTAGAAACACCACCCGAGTGACGTTTTTCAGGCAGCAATAATATATTCCGTATCCACTGCTGTAGTAGTGTATACGTTGACCTTGTAGGCCTTGTTTGCCCAGTGTGTTCTTCATTTTCAAACAACTCCCATCTAGCTGTGTGAGCTTGTTCACATTCTGTCTAAATATCAATAATAATACCGTCTCCAGAACCACCACCTGAGTGACGTTGTTCAAGCAGCAATAATATATTCCGTATCCACTGCTGTAGTGTATACGTTGACCTTGCAGGCATTGTTTCAATTTGTTTGCCCAGTCTTTAACCAAGTGCCACCTAGCTGTGTGAGCTTTTTCACATTCCGTGTCCAGAAACATCACCTGAGTGACGTAGTGTGATTTCTGCCCTTTACAGCACAAAACGCAGCGCTGTGTCAACAATGTATTTTTCAGATACATTTTTGCCCTTGATCCCCCTCTGGCATGCCACTGTCCAGGTCGTTGCACCCTTTAAACAACTTTAAAATCATTTTTCTGGCCAGAAATGTCTTTTTTAGATGTTAAAGTTCGCCTTCCCATTGAAGTCTATGGGGTTCGCGAACCGTTCGCGAACCGCTCGCATTTTTGCGCAAGTTCGCGAATATGTTCGCGAACTTTTTTTCCGACGTTCGCTACATCTCTACTGGTACCTTCAGCAATGCAAATGTCTGCTCAATTGTGCATTAGTAAAGGAGGTTTCATATGTTGTAACACAAGGTCCCATTTACAAACACAGTACTAACAGTGCTAACACCTGGCACAAATCAACATTTTTACCCCCTGCCTTTGTGTTTCAAGGTGCACGGCATAAATAACATCATTAGTGTCCGATTCACTTGGTGCAAGTTAGTTGTAGCAACATGCTAAGGGAACTAATGGTAAGTCCAGGTAAATGTCAACACCAGATGTCAGAACATTGGTCCCAATAACCCACCAAAACCCCACACCTAGGGGCCCATTTACTTAGCTCGAGTGAAGGAGTAGAATAAAAAAAAAATTAGAATTTCGAATGTATTTTTTGGCTACTTCGACCATCGAATTGGCTACTTCGACCTTCAACTACGACTTCGATTCGAACTAAAAATCGTTCGAATATTCGACCATTCGATAATCAAAGTACTGTCTCTTTAAAAAAAACTTCGACCCCCTACTTTGCCACCTAAAACCTACCGAGTTGCAATGTTAGCCTATGGGGAAGGTCTCCATAGGCTTCCTAGCAATTTTTTGGTCAAAGAAAAATCGTTCGATCAATGGATTAAAATCCTTGGGATAAAACAATTCAAAGGATTTAATCAGTCGATCGAACTATTTGCAGTAAATCCTTTGACTTCGATATTCGAAGTCGAAGGATTTACATTCGCCAGTCGAATATCGAGGGTTAATTAACCCTCGATATTCGACCGTATGTAAATCTGCCCCCTAATCTCTAAAAACAGCAGTTAACAAATCTGATGTGCACAATGCCTACAAAAACGTACCTTTAATGCTCAGTACATTATTTTTCCCTGTATAGAAATGTTCAGTCATTTACTTAAATTATTAATTGATCTTTCAGCAAAGGGACCATCACTTGCTTCTTCCCTCTGAGAGCCTCTTGTATAGACAAGTGCGGATACTTTCTTATGCTCACAGATTCTCTATGCATATGGCAGCCTCAGTATTTTGACCTCATATTTGTGAATTTATTAGTTCCGAGTGAGAATTTCAATGATAGCATAATCCTTGGAAAGGAGAATCTCTCATCATCAGGGATTAGATTGCAAGGCGCGACCTTGGCTCATCAATCTTTCCAGGCTCGAGATTTTTCATCTCCTACTCTGGCTGTTGACCTGTTTCCAGCTGTTTGAATGTAGATATTCCCAAAGCAAATAGAGTTGCTTGACTGGTTACTGCCGTGGGGTTGTAAAGCCTTTAATATTCATTATAAGATGCCACTAGAGGATCACAATCATTTTTAAAGTTGACTTGTGTTTCCGGGAATGACAATCTTCCTTGTTCTTGAGTAACAGTGAGTATATTATAGTTAATCAGCACTTCTGTGTCATACCCTATCCTTCATCCCACTTAGTGTCTTTCATCTGCTGTGTGCAGAGAGTTCCTTTTATATCTCCCGAAGTAGGACTTGTCCTTTATTTATCTTAAACAGTGGCACCATGCGTACACAGCGATTATCTTGTCAGTGGTATCTGTTTATCTTATCAATAGTGTCTGTTTTAAGAAATATTAATGGGATAATGTTGAATGAATGATAATATATATGGTACTTTGAAAAATTCTGAAGTAGTGTGCCCAATAAAGATGTACTTATTTTTTTATAAGTCCTAGTGAGTAATAGCAGTTTCATTTCAAGAGCAACAAAAGGGCTGCAGAAGGAAGCTAAATAACTCAAAGACCTGAGATAATAAAAAAAAAAGAAAACCAATAGCAAATCGTCTCAGAACATCACTCTTTAAATCATAGTAAAAGTCAATTTAAAAGGGGGGACAACCCTTTAAATGAATGTGATTTCAAACACAACTGACTGTGGGGAAATTGCAAGGACGGCAACTACACTCACAGCCAAGAAGATCCCTACTACATTGTATTTCTCTTTATTAGGCACAATTCTATATGAACATCTTAGTGTATGGCCTTCTGAATACTGGAACAACGAACGTTGGGAGGTCAGGACTGATGGAATGGAACTGTGAAGGAAAAATGAATGCTAAAGGGGGTCACCCTAGTGTTTCATAGTTACATAGTTAGTTACATAGTTAAATTGGGATGAAAAAAGACAAAGTCCATCAAGTTCAACCCCTCCAAATGAAAACCCAGCATCCATACATACAGGTTACTTTACCTTCAACTGCAACCAAGAGCCTTATTTGTTTGAGGGCCCGTTATGAATTTGGACTTCTATAAAGCTGTCTCTACTGTGCTTGGGGATTAGGCACCCTCCTCCCAGGTGGAACGTTGGACAATGCTGTATTACAAATAAAAACACTTTAATTCACCTTTACTAGAGTGTGCTGATCCCTGCATCAAATATGTATATGTATATGTCAAGATATTGTTCAAAGTTTCTATCAAGAACATAGCACAAAAGCTGCACCGAACATTGTGCTTGTGACCCCAGGCAAACTAACGGCCTGCATTGAAATAACCGAATAGTAAATGACAGTTAAAAAAAGCTATAAAATGGTCCCTGCGGACACAGTCACCTGTGCCACCAACAAAGGGCTCTGCTGAGTGAGAGTGTTTGGAGCCGCCAGCACATAAATCATTTATACCCCCCTTTTATAGACATTTCCTTACTGATGTAGAGAGAAGCGGGGGCACATTTTCAGAACTTTGATCTGAAACAAAATCTGTTTCCACCGGTGAACCCAAATGCTCTGCTCTAGACACAGTGCTGAGAAAGGTTAAATCAATACTATCATTTATTGCATAGGGAAGTAAATGGTAGAGCCACTTTAAGAAATGGGCTAAATGGGCTTTTACCCAGGGCCCACCATCAGCCCTTTCATTACCAATTACTTTTTGACTGATCTCTTTTACTTCACATATACGCCATTCAATTGCACGAGATTCAACTGGCGCAACATTGACCATATAAAGTGCATCACTCAAAAGAACATATGTCTTTACCTCTTGTTCAAAGTCGGTGCTAGGCACACGTATGCCCTCTGCATCATGCACCAAAGTAGGTGATGGCATGGGTACAGGGTACAGTCCTACACAAGTCCGTTTCCTGAAACCTGGATCTGACCAGCACCTGGACCTGCATCCCACATTTTTACCAGCTAGGACATCCATCCCACATTTTCAGTCTCTACTCAATCCAACTGCAACTGCCTTATCTGTAAACCTAATCCACTACCCTCTGGCTTCCATGAAAAAGGCCATCATCTCAAACTGGAATTGACATCACGAGAAGATGAAAAACATCAGATTTGCTTCTACTGAGTCCATGACCTGCTGACCTGCACCCATACTCATGTTTTCTGATTGCTTCCATACTCACCCAACTTATATATGGTGGATGTAACTTGGGTGGCATGGAGTCAGTAGACTAGCATCTCCATACAAACAAATGGCATCTCCATACAAACAAATGCAGCCTTTAGAAATGTCAATGAGTTTATAATAATAGGAATGCTGGGCACATGGTGGGGGCTCACTTGGAACCATAAATTATATGTGACAGGTCACTCTACCAACTGCAGCTCCTGCGGTACCCCTTAATCTCTCGCCCCCATAACCAGCTCCTCCTGCGACTGGGCAGATATAGGTTTCTCATGTCTTAATTAATTTACTGACTGTGAATTAACTGCACCATTATTTGATGTGTTCAGCTTCGCAGTCCACATCCAGGACAGAGAGAGACACAGTCTGTATCTGCAAATTGACCGGCAAAGATCTGGGCACAAAGGGAAATTATAATACAGAAAGATGCAAATGACACCTTCACGTCTTTTGAGGGCACTTCATTCCCAATGGCCATCCTCATAGTTTCTGTAGCAAAGGAATAAGGTGTCGAGGAGAGGGCTTGAACTATAGATTAGTGTGTGTAGTAAGAAATGTGATGTCAGGCTTACGGCCGTAACTGTGCAATGATGTGTATTCCAAAATGATATTATATGAAGGGCTTTGACTGTTGGATGGTGTGTATAGTGGGGCAAGATGACACACAGGAAGTGTTGTAACTGTGGTGTAGTGCATATAGTAAGGCAAGATGAGGTTGATGGAAAGGGCACTTATATTGGTAACAGGAAAGCAACTAGTGATAAAAACCTCTTCGACTCACACCAACCGCAATGTCCTATTCCTATAACAATTATATATAACATATTATACATTAATATCAGTTATGGCCATCAGAAGTGGGGTTGGGACAAGACAGAGGATGGTCAAGAAGGGGCTGGTTTGGCTGCAACTGCAGGTGGTATAATGAACCTACGAGTCTCTATTTAATGTAAAATAAATTGATAAAATAGGACAACCTCTGGACATGTCGGGGGCCCTAAATTTAATTTGCTGTGGGGCCCAATAACATCTAATTACGCCCCTGCTATATATATATATATATATATATATATATATATATATATATATAGTACAGGCTGGTATTTTATGCTAATATCTCTTTAATACCATCACTGAAGCTGAGAAGAGAATTAAATACTAATGATGACACAGGTCAACTCCCACGGAATGCAGAAATTCTGCTGCTGTGTTACCGTTTGCATGGCTAAATGCAGATTAATAAGGATTCTGATCTGATGTAACTGACAGGGAAAACAATGGTTATTTAAATGTATTACTTCCCTATCAAATATAATGTTTCTGCATTTTACCCTTTAGAGCCACCTCTGAATGATGAGTCAATTCACCCCAGGCTCCCTTGCTTCACAGCTAAATGAATAATTTATTGAAGATTAAATATTTATTTATTAGAAAACTACATGTTTTTCCTGCATCTGTATAAAATGTGTGGCCCCTTTTGATGAGGCCTATACTGTAGTAGCAGTGGGATAATAGTCTATGGGAAGGGAGTGTGACTGTGGGATAGCAGGTATAGTAGGGAGAGATGGTGCCTATAGTAACAGTGGATAATAGTCTCTGGGAAGGGAGTGTGACTGTGGGATAGCAGGTATAGTAGGGAGAGATGATGCCTATAGTAACAGTGGGATAGTCTCTGGGAAGGGAGTGTGGCTGTGGGATAGCAGGTATAGTAGGGAGAGATGGTGCCTATAGTAACAGTGGGATAATAGTCTCTGGGAAGGGAGTGTGACTGTGGGATAGCAGGTATAGTAGGGAGAGATGGTGTCTATAGTAACAGTGGGATAATAGTCTCTGGGAAGGGAGTGTGACTGTGGGATAGCAGGTATAGTAGGGAGAGATGGTGCCTATAGTAACAGTGGGATAATAGTCTCTGGGAAGGGAGTGTGACTGTGGGATAGCAGGTATAGTAGGGAGAGATGGTGTCTATAGTAACAGTGGGATAATAGTCTCTGGGAAGGGAGTGTGACTGTGGGATAGCAGGTATAGTAGGGAGAGATGGTGTCTATAGTAACAGTGGGATAATAGTCTCTGGGAAGGGAGTGTGACTGTGGGATAGCAGGTATAGTAGGGAGAGATGGTGCCTATAGTAACAGTGGGATAATAGTCTCTGGGAAGGGAGTGTGACTGTGGGATAGCAGGTATAGTAGGGAGAGATGGTGCCTATAGTAACAGTGGATAATAGTCTCTGGGAAGGGAGTGTGACTGTGGGATAGCAGGTATAGTAGGGAGAGATGGTACCTATAGTAACAGTGGGATAATAGTCTCTGGGAAGGGAGTGTGACTGTGGGATAGCAGGTATAGTAGGGAGAGATGGTACCTATAGTAACAGTGGGATAATAGTCTCTGGGAAGGGAGTGTGACTGTGGGATAGCAGGTATAGTAGGGAGAGATGGTGTCTATAGTAACAGTGGATAATAGTCTCTGGGAAGGGAGTGTGACTGTGGGATAGCAGGTATAGTAGGGAGAGATGGTGTCTATAGTAACAGTGGGATAATAGTCTCTGGGAACGGAGTGTGGCTGTGGGATAGCAGGTATAGTAGGGAGAGAATTTTATTTAAAATATTCAAATTACAATGAACATAAACAATCAGTCAGACTGTTACAATCAAATACAGAAAAAAAAATCAAAACATCACAGAAAATTAAAGACCATCCCACATTATTTTAAATGTTTCTGAAGATCTACATTCTCTTGTCTTAATAAACATAATGTCTCTGTATATCGCCTCGGTTACAGTCTCAACTGACAGATGGATTTGACTAGTAATCAACCTGCACCTCATGTGCCATAGATGGTATCGTATAATCGCTATAATAATATACAGGGTCATCCTATCTTGATTCCCAGTTCTGTGACTTCCAATGATTCCATAGGAAAACTCAGAGAAACTTAAACTTTTAATCAGGTTCAGACTGAGCCGGTTAGCCACACTTTCTCTCAGGGAGCGTGAAACTTGACAATCCAGTAAGAAGTGTTCTTGTGACTCCTCTGTTCTGCATCCCCAAGGACATTCCCTGTCTACAATATTCAAATAACTCAGATTTCTCCTCACAAATAATTTGCCTTGTAATGACAACCATGTGATGTCCCACAATTTTCTAGGCATTCTATCATTTAGAAATCTGATACTCTCTTGTAACATCTCCTCCTGGCAATCTCTGATATTTATTGAGGACACAAAATGCAAATCTAATATCTTCCAATACAAAATTTTCCTTTGAAGAGATCTTAGGTCCTCAGAGCTGACACTCCATTTTTTCAGAATTTTTATTGCTTGTCGCAAATAGGTGGGTATAAGGCCTCCTCTTATCCTTACCTCTTTCACTCTGCCACCGAGTAACCAGTCTTTGATAAAAGGCGATGCCCAATCTCTAACACTGACTTCCCACAGAGACTCTTTCCCCTGCACCACCCCTCCAAAGTTAAACTTCAGAAAGATGGTGCAAAAGAAAACCACAGGACACGGCATGTCCAACCCTCCCCTTTTCCTCTGCAGGAAAGTGATCCCCCTTTTTACTGGGTTGAGCCTATTCCCCCAAAGCATTTGGAAGAACAGGCTCTGGATCCGGGCATAGAAAGATTCTGGCAGCAAGAAGACATAAGAAACAAAGAGAAAAAGTGGAACCAGGAAAGTCTTGATAATGTCAATCCTCTCTCTATAGGTCAGCTTCCATGATTTCCAACGCTGAACCTTTGCCAGACCTGCATTCAGTTTATCTTCCCAATTTACCTTTGCCAGATCACCCTTCTCAAATTTGATCCCCAAGATTCTAACTACACCTGGGGCTATTGGAAAATTCTCAAGTTTAAATACTGGTTCTTTATCTAAAGCCCAAAAAGCTTCTGACTTTTCATGGTTGATCTGAGACCCTGAGGCCTCAGAGTAACTTCTGATGCACCTAAAACCTTTCCCTCCTCCTCAGGTTTTGATAATACCAGAGTGACATCATCCGCATATGCTATAGACTTGAAGGATTGACCAAGCGGAAATGGAACCCCCTCAAGCCCACAATCCTGCAGCCTCCTCAGAAATGGGTCCAATGAGAAAACATACAGGAGCGGACTCAAGGGACATCCCTGTCTCACGCCAGATTTCACCCAGAAGTCCTTGCCTTTCCAACAATTAATCAATGGGAAGCTCTTTGCCCCTTCATACAAAACTCTGATCCAATCTATAAATTCAACCGGAATGCCGTATTTATGCAAAACAGCCCATAGATACTCATGATTGACTTTATCAAAGGCTTTTGCCTGATCTAGAGACAGAAAGTATTTACCCCACTGCCAAGCCTTACACCTTTCTAGTGCTTCCCTTAGTGAAAGAACAGCTCCAAAGATACTTCTACCTTCCACTGAGCAGAACTGAGATGCAGAGAGAAGAAAACCTGCCACCGTACCCAACCTCTGTGAAAGTATCCTTGCCAGAATCTTCCTATCACAATTGAGAAGGGCAATCGGCCTCCAATTCCCAATGTGCCTCGAATCCTTCCCCTTTGATATCAGAACTAAAGAGGAGTACTGCATAGATGGTGAGATATGTCTTTCAAACAGGCAGGCATTAAAGACTTGGGCTAACACTGGAACCAGATCTTCCCTAAAAGTGATGTAAAACTCAGCTGTTAAACCATCTGGTCCAGGAGCCTTCTTCTTCTGCTGTTTATCAATTGCCTGCCGCACTTCCTCCTCTGTTATCTCTGACACCAAAAGGGAAAAGTCCAAATTTGCAGTGTTAGAAATAGGGGTCGGCTTTAGGAAAGCTTGAATCTTTTCCCCATCCAAAGCCTGTTCTTTGTAAAGGTCAGCATAGTACGACCCCACAACCTCCAGGATACCCTCCCTAGATTCTTCTAAATTACCCTGCAGGTTGTAAAGACCATCAACCCGCTTTCTCTTAATAGTCTCTTTACAGTTCTGACAAGGGTCCGGAGAGCACGAGGCTCCATAGTCCCTCTCCAGAACCAAGGACTTAAGCCGGTTGTACTGATGCTGTCTCAACAAATACTGAAGCCGGTTTAATTTTTTCCCCTCCTCCCCTTTCGAAACACAGATTTCAAGTTTCCTTCTCAAAGACTGGCTCTCTTTCTCTTTAGCCCTCCCCTTTTTAAAAGAGGCAGAAGTGAAAAAGGTCCGGAAAGAATCCTTAGCCGAGTCCCACCAATCTGCAATAGAATCAAAGAAGTCCACTTTTGATATCTGTGATTTTAAAAAACCACCAAAACGCAACTTTACTTCTTCATCTTCTAATACCCCTTTACTAATACGCCATAAGCCCTTACCAGAGCCTGAACCTCCCAACTTACCAAAATGAAAGAAAAGACCTAAATGGTCTGAAAACTCAACCACTATCTCTTTAAAGTTTGAAGACAAATTTTCTTTTTTAACAAAAATAAAATCAATTCTGCTGCTTCTAGGACCGCACCTGTATGTGTGATGGCCTTCTCTCCCTTCACAGGTTGCTAAATCCTTCAAACCAGTATCTTTGATTAGTTCCCTAAAAAATAAACATTCATATTTTTTTATCTTCCCTGTCCTGTCCTTCTCACATAATACCTGGTTAAAGTCACCAGCGAAAATAATAGGTACTGAAGTGAAGAGGAATGGTTTAATGTCATTCAATAGAGACCTTCTCTCAGGAATTGCCTGGGGCCCATATATATTAATAAGCCTCACCAACTTCCCTTCTATCAATATGTCCAGCAGTAAACACCTGCCTAATTGAACATCTACCATCTTCTTGACCACAAATTGCTTATCACCTTTGAACAGTATGGCAACTCCCCCTGCAGGTTCTGTGGCTATGGACCAGTAAGAGAGACCCTCCCTCCACTCCCTCCTTGCTATCCTGATTTCATTTAGAGATGATAGTCTAGTCTCCTGCAAAAAGATAATATCAGCTGTCAATTCCTTAAAAAATTCGTAAGCAACAAACCGGGACTTTCTGTTCTTGATACTACACACATTAATGGTGAAAAAATTAATTGACAGATCCATTTCTCTTTTTGCCAGAAACCACACTACCGTCCCCTGATCGCTTCACTTGAACCCTAGGTCCTAAGTCAGTTTCCATTTCGTGTTCATCTAAAGATTCCCATTCTAGATCCAATGACACATCATCTAGTTCTTTTTTGCTTTTTTTTCTGCTAGTGTCCTGGACCTGGTTTTTCCTTTTTTCTCTCTCTTCTTCTTCCTCCTCCATCCTTTCCACCTCCTCTGATTCTTCTACCTCCTCTGCCCATGACTTTCCCCCTAGTACTTCGTACCTGTTCCGATTCTCAACAGTCATTTTACCCACTACATTTTTTTTCTTGAATCTCCTTTTCCTGCTTTCCCTCACTGTCTTCCATTCCTCTGTTTTTTCCTCAGCTTTTTTCTCCTTACTAGAAACAGTTGTCACTTTCTTCTGGGCTATATCATTACGATGTATTTGATTAACTTGTTGCACCTCCTGCAAGTCTGTAACACCACCAGCCATGTCCTCCATTAATTGTTCCTCTATGTTGGGAACTGATTTTTTAACATTGCGCCAGGCCTCTGGGCAATTCCTGTAGGCATGGCCAGTTTTGAGGCAGAGATTGCACATGATCTGTTTGTCACATTCTTTACCAGTGTGACCAATTTCCCCACAAAAAGCATACTTCTTTACGCTGCATTTCCCTGCTAAATGAGTTCTGGAACCGCATTTGAAACAGAGTTTAGGCTGACCGACATAATAGCATACTCCTCTATCCTTGCCAATAAAGAAAGAAGTGGGTAGGTGCTTTTGAGAATAACCTTCCGTATTAAGTGTAACCTGTACCTTATACCCTCCTACCCACAGATCTTCCTCATCATATATTTTTACCAAAGGAGATAATACTGTGCATTGCCTTCTTAGCCAAATAAGAATGTCCTCTGCATGCACAGTCTCATTTTTTATTATTATTGTTACATTCTTGAGCTCTGGTTTGGATATTGGAATCACTTTAAAATTATGCCATTCCTTAGCATTTTTCTTTAAATTATATTGCCTCCAAAATTCCTCTAACCCATGTGACAGATTAAAGCTTAAGTCAAATTCTATATCAGTAATGCCAATCAATGCATAAATATCATCGGCAGTGAAACCTAGAACTTGTTTGACCAAATTTCTAGCCACAAATCTCCTACCTGGAAAGTCCTCCCTTTCACCTACCCATTTGATTTTAACCACATTTTTTCTCTTGCCATATTCTTCTTCTGCTCCATCCTCTACCTCCTCAAACAGATTCTTTTTCCCCCATAACACCCCCTGCTTGTGTATTCCCTGCCTCACTGTTTGAAGATACAACATCATTTTTGTTTGTGGATGACGCAACAACTTTTGAAAAAGACATTTTGCTTCCTACAATTTTAGAAAAGGACACAGAAGCCTCCCCACTTGCTATAGGAATGTTAGCAGCTTGCTCAGAAGAAACACTTTCTGTTATGACACTTTCTGTCTGTTCACAAACTGCCCCTCTCATAGGAAAAGCATTGCCTGCCTGCTCACAAACATTATCCAGCTGCTTTGAGAGATCAGAAACCTTTCCTTTTGATACAGAAACATGACCTTTTGTCCCATAAGAAGAAACAGCCCCATTTTCCTTTGCTGGAAGATCACTAGCAGATTGACTGAGAGACAAATCAGCCCCTCCCCCCATTGCCAGAGAAGCAGCAGCAGTTACCTGCTCAGGTGAGCAATTAAGAACATTTGCATTTGCTGCAGAGGGATTAGTGGCTCGTTTAGAAATGGACAAGGCACCTTTCTCCTCTGATAACTTTGCTTTTGCATTTTGGGACTGTTCACAAAAAACATTTTCACATTCATTTTCTTTAAGTAATTCAGCAATCTTACATAGTCTTTCTGATGCTATATCCCCTCCCCCCCTTTTCATTTCCTCAAACCTTTTTTTGTTATAATATAGTTCTTTCCATGGTTCAATAACCTCCAAAATAGATTTAATCTGAATATCAACCTCCTCTAAATCTTTGTTTAAGTACGCCAGGTCTCTTATAGTCTCTGTTCTCTTCTGCCCCTTTAGCAAATTAAGACCTTTTATAAGTAAGTCAATTCCTTTGGTGAGTGCAGATTGTTTGGTCTCTAAGCATTTTAACTCATTCAATGCCGTAATAATCTTATCATATTCAATTACTGCACCACACCCAGAGTCTTTCTCCAAAAGGTTAGATAGACCCAATGTAGGGTTGGATTTCACAGTCTTACATGCAGTGTCCTTTCCAAAAAAAGAAAAATTGTCCACTCGCCCCCCATTTGGGGCTGTATCAGTCCCAGGGCTCCCTTCCCTCTCAGTCTCTGTAACACCAGTGTTCTCACCAGCCTCCTCCATATTAGAACTCACCAAACATTCAGAAGTTGGGATTTCATTATTCTGGCCAGAAGATTCCATCAGCGCTGTTTCAGCTACTTTTTGCGCTATTGCTCCAGCCGTTATCTCCATTGCCACAGTAGCCTCCAAATCTTGCGGTACCTCCTGTCCTCTTGCTGCCGAGACTTCACACACTTCCAGGTCTAGTTCCTCCATCACTGCACCGCAGCTCCCCGCAGTAACACCGACTTCTGGAGCCTGATCCAAGACGTAGCTCTTACTCTATTCGGCTTCACCGCATGAGGACAGCTCACTTCCCGCTGGCTCTTTCTTTGGAGACTTTGCTCTCGTACTTCTCCTTCTACGCTCAGAGGGAGCTGCCATACTGGCTTCAGCAGCCCTCCTTCCATATCCAAAACGGGATCTCTGGCTATCACCAGGGGTATTATTTCCCTTCTTCCTCATTATTGATGAAAGAAGGAAATGTTTAAGCCAAAAGGAAAAAAAAAAACCTCCCAATTAAGGGAAAAGATAAGGGAAGGGTAACAACCCTGAACTAAACCCCCCCAGACCCGCAAGGGCCTGGGAGAAACCTCACTTACACAGCACACTAGACACACGACCACTCAGTTCGAGAGTATAATTGTCTCTGAGAAGGGGGTGTGGCTGTGGGATAGCAGGTATAGTAGGGAGAGATGGTGTCTATAGTAACAGTGGGATAATAGTCTCTGGGAAGGGAGTGTGACTGTGGGATAGCAGGTATAGTAGGGAGAGATGGTGTCTATAGTAACAGTGGGATAATAGTCTCTGGGAAGGGAGTGTGACTGTGGGATAGCAGGTATAGTAGGGAGAGATGGTGTCTATAGTAACAGTGGGATAATAGTCTCTGGGAAGGGAGTGTGGCTGTGGGATAGCAGGTATAGTAGGGAGAGATGGTGCCTATAGTAACAGTGGGATAATAGTCTCTGGGAAGGGAGTGTGACTGTGGGATAGCAGGTATAGTAGGGAGAGATGGTGTCTATAGTAACAGTGGATAATAGTCTCTGGGAAGGGACTGTGACTGTGGGATAGCAGGTATAGTAGGGAGAGATGGTGTCTATAGTAACAGTGGGATAATAGTCTATGGGAAGGGAGTGTGGCTGTGGGATAGCAGGTATAGTAGGGAGAGATGGTGTCTATAGTAACAGTGGGATAATAGTCTCTGGGAAGGGAGTGTGACTGTGGGATAGCAGGTATAGTAGGGAGAGATGGTGTCTATAGTAACAGTGGGATAATAGTCTCTGGGAAGGGAGTGTGGCTGTGGGATAGCAGGTATAGTAGGGAAAGATGGTGCCTATAGTAGCAATGCAGATAATAGTCTCTGGGAAGGGATTGTAGATCATCATGATCTGGTACTAATGCAGCAGGATTGGCAGGAGGTAGTAACGGGCGAATCTCTCCCATTTCGCTTCTCTGAAAAAATTCACGAATTTCCATTAATTCCGCGTATTTTCCAAATAGTTAAAAATTCTAACGTTTTCACGAAAAATTTGTGAAATTCAAACATTTTCACAAAAAAATAGAGCAATTTGAACGTTTTCACAAAAAAATCGAGCCATTCGAACGTTTTCACTACAAAATCGAGTAACTCAAAAGTTTTCACTACAAAATCGAGCAATTCAAACCTTTTCACGAAAAAATTACGATAACCTGAAATTGATTGCGGGAGATTCGTGAATGTATTCGCCTTTGTGAAACTAGGGAATTTATTCGACCAGCAGGAGGCAGTCACATCACAGGATGTCAAACTCACATTACACAGAAAGAATATACAATTAATGTTTTTATTATTAATTAGACAACCTAGTATTCTTATGAGTAAAGCCCCCAAATGTTTCATATCCCATGATTGTAAATCCCTCTTTGTAGTTTTCTGATTAGATGAAGTGCTGCCACCTCCTTGTTGCAAGTAAAAAAGAATGATTGCTCTGTATCTGCTTGGCTTAAATGAAAAGCAAACAACCTCTGTCCCTTATCTGAAGAACAAGAGTGCAATAAACTCCTCAATAGAAACACCTTACCAAACAAATACGGGTATAGGATTTATGGCTTTATGAGATGTCACACACTGGCACCACATCTTGCACACACAATACTACCAGGAAAAGATTTACAAAAGGGAAAAAAGAAAATTGAAATTATGGAAATTAGTTATGATTACATAGTATTGCACGTTGGACTGTGGAAAATGTGCCCATAGGAAAGTTAACAAGTACATGAGGTCAGGTAGTAAGGTTAAAATCGGCCAAGCTGCCAAACCATATCTGGGCATGACAGGCCAGTTTAAGATATGGCCATGGTTTTTTTTTTCATGACATTCATCAGAACAATTGATTTGGCCCCAAAAACCTGCAGGGTTTTTTTTGCACACTGGATGTCATTGACTGTACATGGATTGACTAACATAGAGATGAAGCTCCTACTCATTAAGCTTGGTGGAAGCCTTTAGTTGACACTTGGACCCTGGACCAAAAGATCCACTTAGGTCTGATTATCTCTCAAAAAAAGGCAAAAGGAGACATAAGAGAGGGATGAGTTGGGCCCTTAATAATGTATATCTGCAGGATTACTGGGCATTGCAAATGGCAACTTGGAAATTAAACCTCATAACATAACCTATGAGGATGGTAAGCTTATTGACCATGACTATAAATATTTACAACAAAGTATGAGTGTCTTTCAGAAGGTTCTTCTCAATAATCAGGGTGTAGGTTCCAACATCTGCTTGTGCGCCTTGCATTTGGACAGTGAGGTCTATTCCTGGCTAGTGTTCTATATTCCTGGCTAGTGGGTTCTGCTTGTTGTTATTGGGTCATTCTCCTGGTTAGTGGGTCCAATTGCTGGTTGGTATACTTTACTCCTGGCTTGCATGTCCTACTTCTTGTGATTGGGTCATTCTCCTAGTTAGTGGGTCCAATTTTGGGTTGTTATACTTTACTCCTGGCTTGTGTGTCCTACTTCTGATTATTGGGTTCTTCTCCTGGTTAGGGGGTCAAATTGCTGGTTGGTATATTTTACTCCTGGCTTGCGTGTCCTACTTCTGGTTATTGAGTTCTTCTTCTGGCTCATGGTCCTACCACTGGCACGTGTTTTACATTTTCAGAATCCTCCTGTTAATTTGCCCTGCCTTCTTATGTGACCCCCAGCTGAAAAGCATTGGCATCACATTTTTAAGTGATTAGACAATCCAGTATAGTGACAGGGAAGAGTCCTGTTATTATGGAGCAGGCATTGATATTTTAGTTTCCTGTACAGAACATGTATTTGTCATGTTTCTCACTTAGTGAGCAGTATCTCAGCCTGATCTTATCTGAAAGCTCATATAGCATTCGTTGTCCATTATTAATAGGATGGGAAGAGAAGGTTCTAAATGTAGGGCTTGACATGGATGGCCACTTTAATTTAGGAGGGGAACTTTGATGGTAAATGCAAATTATTGAGTATTGAGTAAAAAACGTTGTAGGCTGAGAACATTAAATATTTGTGCGTGATGTCAATGCTAAAGGGTCATCCATATTCCCTTATAAAGTACATCATATGTTGCACCCCAATTCATTATACACACAGGGAGCTGACTAAAAAAATTTGTGGAGCCTGGAATATATACTGTATACTGTAATATGTTTGGTTTCAGATATTCAGGAGTACTAAAATAAAGACAATGGCATCTGTGTATGGTATGACATCACAGGGAGCTTGACCAGCTGAGACACCCATATGTATCCTGCACCCACAGATACCAGAGATCATTTTCAGCAGAAGGATTACCCTGCACCAAACTATCCAATCAATTTAAACCAAAACTGTTGACGTGTTTGTACCAATAAAAGCCTTCCTCTGTGATACCGTGCACTACTATACATGTGAGCAGGATTGAACAGTAGAAGGAGTTGATGGGTATAATGCATTGTGACATAACAACCGGTCAGTGCAAACTGCTCAACTACCCTCAGGCTTGTGCTCTAATTCAGTATTCTCATTCCCGTCCATTACGCCCCTTTGGGCTGCAGATTGAAATAGACACTTAGATAATTTAACATACATGTGGGTCATGACCCCCTCCGCCTGATCACCATCTGATATCTGGCTTCTGCCTTTAATTATCTCATTAGACCTTCAAAGCATCATTTGCATATTCCAAATGCAGACCAATGAACCCCTTCCATTCAGCCCCAAGGAACACTGAACAGTTGCATCTATTGGCAAGTTGGGTACTTGGGTTTAATGCCAATCCAATTGCACTTCACTAAGATTCAAAGTCAATTTTCCCCTATGAAGGCCCTTCAGTCGAGTGGAGACATCTAATGAACTTGCTTAGATCAAGGGCCTCATCTCAAGTGCTGAAGGATACCTGGTAAATATAGGGGATATTATTGCACGTTCATTTGATGTGGCCTGAGTGCACTTTGTGGAACATTCATGTTATTATTGTTGCCCTGAAGAAGGTGACAGCTCAGTACATCACATTCCCATCCAGTATTATTTACTAGCATGTTACTATTGCCGTGTTAGAGATTCAATCGATAGGCCAGGTAATGAGCATTCCAATTGGATGGTCAGACTGCAGAGATAAAAGCACTGGGAACATTGTTCAATGAAGAGCTTCCTTCTTGTGCTCACGGACGTTTTATATGGAGTCATTACAGATAATGAGAAGCACAGTGTCACTGACTTTTTCTGCCGCTTCATTCCTCTCATGTTACTTTATGTTTCTTTTTATCCAATTGTTTGTTCTATTCGAAATGGTGATGTGATAAAATATCAACAATGAGTAGATCAAAATGACAACTTGATAAAAAATATATGTGATGTTATATACCCTCTGCACTACCGGTATATTATTTAGGGAAGAGGGAGATATGATGGAGAATTATGCAATCAAATAGGTCATGGGACTCTGAGGCTAAATTATACAGGTCAGGAAAACAGTATTATCAGTGTTGGACTGGCCAACTGGGATACCAGCAAAACTCCCAGTGGGCCCTCTTGCTTCTAACCATTTGGCCTATTTCATGGTCATTCCCTATTTCTGTATGGGAACAAAAAGGCTAAATAGATCACATAATAGATTCTAGAAAATATAGAAAAGAGACTTGGAGAATAAAGAGGTTGAGCGAGTAGAGGAAAAGGAGAAATTGTTTGGAGAGTGGGCCCACAGTCTAAGGTTTTCTGGTGGGCCCCTGGCATCCCAGTCCAGCACTGAGTATTATCCATGTATTATAAGGGATAATGTACCCCTTACTGTAAATGATAAGGATATTAGACGTCACTGAGGGGTTCTGTGACCATATAAAGGCACAAGGCTGCAGGCTGAGTTATACAGGGAACTCTGAGTATCACTCATGTATTATAAGGGATAATGTACCCACTACTGTAAATGATAAGGATATTAGACGTCACTGAGGGGTTCTGTGACCATATAAAGGCACAAGGCTGCAGGCTGAGTTATACAGGGAACTCTATGTATCACTCATGTATTATAAGGGATAATGTACCCCCTACTGTAAATGATAAGGATATTAGAAGTCACCGAGGAGTTCTGTGACCATATAAAGGCACAAGGAACTGTACCAGTAAACTCAAGTGTTTTTGAAACTGCGAATTCCTTCCTTGTGCCATTTCATTGTGACATGTGTATTTTGGTAGTCATGGAGCCTTATCTACTTGTCCCTCAGCAAAACAATATCTCATTGCGCCTTGACACCAAAAGTAATTTAGTCATGAGAGATTACAAGTATCTGTGCACTCTATCGAGCCGAGTCTCAAACAAACGGCATGTCTGAGACATTGCAATGGAGAAAAGCAATGGAACGCTCTGCGGGGCTGGATGCACAATTACAGTTTAGATTATTTTCCTGCGGGTAATTTTCTCCATTGCTGTAAGCTCACAGGCAGAAAAATATTGTTTCCAAGTAAGAGATTGGAATGTAAATATATTATTTCTAATGGTTTCTTTGGAATGTCTGCATTTATCTGCCATAGAGCAAGAATTACACATGCAGTGCTTGTGCTTTCACATACAAGTGGTTATTTGGGTTATGTGAACGGTACAAAGGACAAGTAAAATGTGGACTCCAACATGTTTTTATACTTTGCACCCTACTTTTCACACTAAATTCAGAAACAGGGTCAGACTGGGCTGATGGGACACCGGGATAAAACCCAGAGGGCACTGGCACTCATGGGCCCCACCGACCCATTTGGATGGGTCCTACTTCCTGCTTCCTACTCGTCCACAAACTTCAGACTTCTGTCATTCCACCACTCCAGTTAGGGAGCACCGGTGACTGCACAAGAAAAACTGCATTGTACCCTACAAACAGTATCTATCCATACATGGAGAATGATGAAGCTATAGGGAGGTTTTCCTGGAAGGTATAGAAAAGAAGGGTCTTATTAACTAGAGGAATAAATTAGAACAATAATAATAATTGAAAAAAGAAAAGCAAGAGTCTATCCCCCTCCCTGTGGATATGGCTCTCCAGCCGGTGGCACAAGAAGACCTTTCTCAACAGCCCACACAATCTGCTAAAGAATAGTTATGGGCGAATCTGTGACGCAAGATTCGCGAAACGCATTGAAGTCAATGGGCGTCAAAATAATTTTGGCGAGAGCGCGAATTTTTATTTGCGCGACTATTTGACCAAATGCATTAAAATCAATGGGCGTCCGAATAATTTTGCCGTGCGACAATTTTTATTTTGCCGCGCAGGTCAATTTTTTTTTATGCAATTCGTGTCTGGCAAATTTATTCGCCCATCACTACTAATGAAGTGAGTCTGAAGCCATTGCATTTCCGTTACATGCCCATGTTTATTAGAAATAACTAGTGATGGGTGAATTTCACCTGTTTCTTTTTGCCTAAAAATTCAGAAATTCAGAAACGGTGCAAATTCGCCCATCACTACTCTCTATCCCTAAGATTCTCTCTTGATCATTTAACCTAAAGGAAGAAGGAGAAACATGAATTCTGTTCCAGAGAAAGCAACGTTCAGTCTCAATTAGGGATGCACCGAATGCACTATTTTGGATTCAGCTTAACCCCCGAATCCTTTGTGAAAGATTAAGCCGAATACCGAACACCGAACTGAATCAAAATTCTAATTTGCATATGCAAATTAGACATGGGAAATGGAAAACATTTTTTACTTCCTTCTTTTGTGACAAAATTTCACACGGTTTCCCTAATTTGCATATGCCGAATCCGAATCCTGCTTAAAGGGATACTGTCATGGGAAAAAAAAAATTTCAAAATGAATCAGTTAATAGTGCTGCTCCAGCAGAATTCTGCACTGAAATCCATTTCTCAAAAGAGCAAACAGATTTTTTTTATATTCAATTTTGAAACCTGACATGGGGCTAGACATTTTGTCAATTTCCCAGCTGCCCCTGGTCATGTGACTTGTGCCTGCACTTTAGGAGAGAAATGCTTTTTGGCAGGCTGCTGTTTTTCCTTCTCAATGTAACTGAATGTGTCTCAGTGGGACATGGGTTTTTACTATTGAATGTTGTTCTTAGATCTACCAGGCAGTTGTTATCTTGTGTTAGGGAGCTGTTATCTGGTTACCTTCCCATTGTTCTTTTGTTTGGCTGCTGGGGGGAAAAAGGGAGGGGGGTGATATCACTCCATTTGCAGTACAGCAGTAAAGAGTGATTGAAGTCTATCAGAGCACAAATAACATGACTGGGGGGCAGCTGTGAAATTGACAATATGTCTAGCCCCATGTCAGATTTCAAAATTGAATATAAAACAATCTGTTTGCTCTTTTGAGAAATGGATTTCAGTGCAGAATTCTGCTGGAGCAGCACTATTAACTGATTCATTTTGAAAAAAAAATTTTTTTCCCATGACAGTATCCCTTTAAAAAGGCCGAATCCTGAACCGAATCCTGGATTTGGTGCATCCCTAGTCTAACTGAAATAATTTCGGGGACATCTCCCCATTGGTACCAAGAAATCGATTCATAGCGATTCAGATTTTATAACATTGATGTTTCTCCCCCCCCCCCATCTTAGCACCATGTAACAGAAAAAGTAATGACGGTAGAACATTATTAAGCTATGTCAATAAGTTACTGACACAATTAGCTGCCCATTACTAATCATATATTACCACATTCTGTATGAAAAAGTTCCCATTAAACAAATATTTAAAGGACAATAGATTATGTGCGGGGCAAGCGGAGTTGTTCGATTTAGAGACAGTTTGTGCATTTCTCACCGCTGTCTGGAATTCTGGGAATCAAATGGTTGTTATCAGGAAATATATACGTCAAATGTATATACTCAATCCTCCACCAAAGAGTCAGTCAATGTCAGCGAATCCAAACTCAACTTTGTACAATCGCAATAAACTTGCGAAAAATTCAATCAACTGAAAGCAATCAATTTTGGCACCTTCTGTCCGGCAGAAACCTAAAGGGCTTCATTTACTGCGGCCCCTGCTGCAAGGGCAGCAACATCAAGGGAAGCAAATAACCCCAAGCCTCTCCTGTCAGTTGTACTTCATTCACTTTCCCCTGTGCAAGTGCTCGTTTGTTTGGATCCATGTAAAGGAAAGCCATTCGGAACAATCCAGTGAAACTTAGGGGACAACTGCCGAGTATGAGGGGGGCAATATAAAAAGGGGCAATAGGGCAGTACATCAAAGGGTTAATAATCAGACGCTTCTGACACACTTATTTTTGGATCCTCTCCTATTACACACATGCAGCTGATGGCATCCAATTTTAAACAATGGGCACCACTAGGGCAGACTCAATTTAAAACAACACTACAAATATGCAGAAATGATAGGATGAGAACACTGCAGGATTAAAAACATAAAGATTTGGCTCTGCAGTTGGAAATACCTATGCTACGACTCCGAGGACTCCGTTTACCTTCTTTGATGACATGATCATTTAATTATAGCCTAGCCCTCCAACCTTTATTCTAGTAAATAATCACAGCACTGCTTTGAAACGGGAGAGTGTCGATGTGCAGCAAACTATGGGACAGGGAGTCACCACGGATTTATACTTTCTCTGTAACTGCCTATATATTTGTGTCAGTCAGTAAAAATAAAAATATATTTTGTTACATAAGTATATGCATTTTTAAAAAGCCTGATCCTACACTGCCTGTCTGTACACTACCCAACAATACTTTCCTGCCTACACCGGCCTATACACAGCCTGTCTATACATTACATGCTTATACCTGCCTATAAACTACCCACCTATACATTACCAGCATATACTACCTACACACTGCCTGCCTATACACTGCCTGTCTATTAACTGCTTGGCTATATACTAACCAATTATATACTGCCTGTCTGTACAATACACTCCTACAAGTACTTAGACACTGCCTGCTTATAGACTACCTACCTATGCCTGCCTATAAACTGCCCATTTATGCAGTGCCTGTCAATATATTGCCTGCCTATATACTGCCTGTGCCCACGCATAGCTGCCCATACACTGCCTGCCAATACACTGCCTGTCTATATACTGCCTGTCCATACACTGCCTGCCAATACACTGCCTGCCTATACACTGCCTGTCCATACACTGCCTGCCTATATACTGCCTGCCTATACACTGCCTGTCTATATACTGCCTGTCCATACACTGCCTGCCTATATACTGCCTGCCTATACACTGCCTGCCAATACACTACCTGCCTATATACTGCCTGTCTATATACTGCCTGTCCATACACTGCCTGTCTATATACAGTACTGCCTGCCCATACACTACCTGTCTATATTTTGCCTGCCAAAACATTGCCTGTCTACACACTGCTTGTCCATATACTGCCTGTCTATATATTGTCTTTCTATACCCTACCTGCCTACACACTGCCTTTCTATAAATTACCTGCCTATAGAGAAATATTTGCCTTGTTGGCTGCTATTTATATTTATAATCCTTCTCCTTTAGAACGTGCAGTTGAGCTGCTGTTCTGAATATATTTATTTCCTGGATATTTCCCCTATGATTTAACATACACACAATTCTTTCCTAGGGAGTGTTAGGGCAGAGCAATATGTGGACACATAATGCAAAGTTGTCATGTATTATGTAGCTCAGCTCAGGAGATACAGCCATGGAATGCTGGGAGAATATGCAAGCGCTTGCATTATAGATACCTGTCTCATATGTGTGTGTGTTTAATTCTGCGCATGAGTGAGGGAGCGAGTGTGCGTGAGTGAGTATAGTACTTAAAGAAAATACTTATATTATTAGAATATTACATATTATATAAAAAGCTAATCAACTCAAAAACCACAAATAATTAAAAGGTGAACAGCCCCTTTAAAAGAAAGGGCTTATTTATATAATTTTTTTTTGTTTTCTAAAAGCTTATCATTATCAATTTCATAGCAGCAGATAACAGATCCTAAATCTGTATATATGAATGATTTTATATAAAATAGTATTTATTTCCAGTGTATGAAAGTACTGTATTCTTAAATATACTTACAGCCAATTAAGTGATGTCAGGAATCTCAGGAATTATATGTATTTTCCCATTATATGAATTATTCTTAATGAATTCACTAATAATACATTAATAAATACCATACTTCCCTGGTGCAATCACAACATTTCACTGATTATGTTTAAAAAAAAAACTGACTGCACTCCTCTTTCACCATACAATTTCTGTCTCTCTGGTCGGTCTCTCTGGTCGGTGATAAAAATTGGTGACAGTTTTGTCTCTACTTGGCAACAATTCTGGTGATAATTTTAGTAAACCGAGATAACTTATGTAGTATGGATGGGATAAATAGGCATTAATGTGTGCCAGAATATTTCAGTGGACAGTCGTGAATCTTCATTGGGTGACACAGGATTACTTTTTTTTTTTAAAATGGATACTAATTTCATTAACTCTAGTGATGGGCTAAATTCTCCTGTTTTGCTTCGCCGAAAAATTTGTGAATTTCCAGTGAAATTTGCGAAATGGCAAAAAATTTACAAAACTCGAAAATTGACGCCCCCGTCAAGTTTGATGCTCGCGTCAGTTTTTGATGCCGGAGTTAAAGTCAATCGGTGTCCGAATAGTGTTGACGCACTATGGTTTTGGTGCGAGCGGCTTTTCCCATGCGCTCCCAAAACTTTTTGACACCGGTGAATTTCTGCCATCGAATTTTCGCGAGAGTTTAGCAAGTTTATTCGCTGGTGGCAAAATGCCGAAATTCGGCCCAGAATATTTCAGTGGACAGTCGTGAATCTACATTGGCCGACGCAGGATTACTCTTTTTTTTTTAAATGAATACTAATTTCATTAACTCTAGTGATGGGCGAAATTCTCCCGTTTTGCTTCGCCGAAAATCTTTTGAATTTCCCGTGAAATTTGCGAAATGGCGAAAAATTTGCAAAACTCGAAAAATTACGCCCACGTCAAGTTTGATGCTCGCGTCAGTTTTTGATGCCAGCATAAAAGTCAAAGGGTGTACAAATAGTGTTGACGCACTACCGTTTTGATGCGAGCTGCTTTTCCCATGCGCTTCCAAAATATTTTGACACCGGTGAATTTTTGCTATCGAATTTTCGCAAACATTCGCTGTCGGCGAAATGCATAAATTCAGCCCGAATTCGCGCCTGCCCAATTTATTCACCCTTCACTAATTAACTCAACTCATGTAAGATTATTATCTGGTACCAGCCATCTGTTTGGGTGATACAGATATAGGATCCATTACCTGGAAACCCATTATCCAGAAAGTTATGAATTACAGGAAGGCTGTCTCCCATAGAGTCCATTAATGAAATAACTCAAATTCTTAAAAGTTTATTTCCTTTTCCTCTGTAAAAGAAAACAGTCCCTTATATTTTGATACCAAATATATTGGAAGCAGAAGGATCTTATTGGGTTTAATTAAGGTTTGCATGATTTTTTAGTAGACTTAAGGTATGAAGATCCAAATTACAGAAAGATCCATTATCTCGAAAATCTGGATAACAGGTCCCATACCTGTGTTATCCCTTGTTTTGCTTTAAAATTATAGCCCTGTTTCCATTGTGAGAGTTACGCAAGGATAAGAGACCCGCCTGCCCTTTGCATTAGATTAACAAGAGCAAAATGCCCATTTGTAAAGGTGAATATGAACAGTTTGATTTCCCATTGGACCAGCAAGTGTCAGCCTGTGGGCAGTTTTAAAAGTTACTCCAGTCAACTGCTTGTGCCAAGTGAACAGCAATGAGTTGAATATGCCCTAATATCTGATATTTTAATAACCCCACTCTAATTAGTATTCTTGGAAGTGTTTTAACCAACAGTTGCCATAGCAATGAGCCGTCCAGACCAAAGGAACCCCCGTGTTGCTTTAAAGGGTTAATCACTGCACCAACTGACTACCGAGTAATACTCGGTGCTGCACAATTCCCAGCATACACAAACTTGTTAAACAAGACCAAGACTGTGCACATGCTCAGTGTGGCCTGAGCTGCTTATGGTTCGTCATAAATTATCAAAATAGCACAAGTCAAATAATATCTGCCAGAAGCCGATACAGCAAGACTGATTAATAATCAGAATATACAGACTGCACTGGGTCTGTGTTGTCATGTAATCTAATGTGGATTTTATACTTTTTGTATTGCTTAATATAAACTTTCTCCAGTAGCTGCTGCAAAATAATCCTCCAAATAGAATCCCAGTTTATCTGTTTAAATCTGGCTCCATTATCTTTCTCCCTGCAGCTGGAGTTGGAAACAGTAAAGAGGATGTAAAGACAGAAATAAAATCCAATACAAGTCTCGACACAATCGCCGACTGCTCTACAGGGAAACAAACAAAGCTGCTTGAGTTCTGCTTGGCTGGGAAGTAAGACGGGGGCTCCCCCTACTGTTCATAAGTATGATTGTTTCCCTGCAGAGCAGTTAGGGACCATCTGACAATTCCTATCCACAGCAGTAAATGTAGGGGGAATTTCACTGCATACAGTCAGGTTTTTTTTATAAAAACAGTACACATTTTTTAATTAGCGTATATTGGAGATAGGGTTTTTGCCTTTACACGCCCTTTAAGCTGAGGGCCTCATTGCAGAGCAAAGAAGTACAATTTTACCCACAATGTTTATTCCACTTGAGCTGTTAATTATAAATGTGCTCTCTCCTACTTTATGGAACATGTGGATTGTCGTAGCTGGATTTGAACACAAGGCAGTTGTATTTGTGCTCAGAGTTCAGTGTCAAACAGATACCAGCAGATTAACTGAATTCATTTGACTTTGTCTTTGCTTACAGGTTTGGACTGGACACCAGGAAAAAATCCATTGGCCCCACCAGCCCAAATTCACTTCATACCTCCCAACATTTTGGAAATAGAAAGAGAGGCCAGGCCCATTTTGTGGCCACATTCCCTAATTACCATGTCCATTTTACAAAATCTGGCAGGTTATGAACACATTTCTGTGGTTTTTATGTGTTATTGCAGTTTTGCTAATGAAGGTGAATTGCCCATTTAGCTGCAAGTCACAGTTTCCCCAAGAGACCTGCTTATCTTTTACAGTTGTTTCTTTGCTTATCTTAAATTGTTACAGAAGTATCTAAGTGCATCTGCCACGTATTCTGGGCTCTCTGCCAAAAGCCAATTACACTTTAGAAACTTTGCATCTATTTCTGGATCTTCAGCCCAAAAATAACCGTAGCTTTAGATAAAAATGCATCTGCATTTGAATTCAGCATTTGCCTTGGACTTTCTGCACTACTTGTTCTGACTCTTGAAAACTACAGAGCAAATCCCAGCTATGCTTTACTATCACTTGCAGTTGGGGGTTGTTTAAAGAGGTTGGTCACCTCTAAATAAAAATTTAGTTTAATGTACAGAGAGATATCCTGAGACAATTTGCAGTTGGTTTTTATTTTATTTTTCATTTGTGTTTTTTTGAGTTATTTGGCTTTTTATTCAGAAGCTCTCCAGTTTGCAATGACAGCAATCTGGTTGCTAGGGTCCACATTACTCTAGCAACCATGCATTGATTTGAATAAGTGACTGGAATATGAATAGGAGAGGCCTGAACAGAAACATGAGTAATAAAATGTAGCAATAAAAATAACTTTGTAGCCTTACAGAATATTTGTTTTTTAGATGGGGTCAGTGACCCCTATATGAAAACTGGTAAAAGACAGAAGAAATCAAATCTTTCAAAAACTATAAATAAAAAAAGGATACAATTAAGGCTAATTGAAAAACTGCTGAGAATTAGCCATTTTATAACATACCTTTATTCTTATTTTATATTTATTCTTAGTTAATTGAAAGTCGCAGAAAGATGCTCCCTTTATGAGAATATCCCCATGTAAACACCATGCAGATGATCTGAAGTCTCAGCCACTGGATTTATAAAGGGGATTCCATAAAAAAAAGCCTCTCCAGCCCTGTGCTCCCATCCTTGGCCAGTAGGTGGCACTGTGTGCAGAGTAAGTGACAGGCTTTATTCCCCTTGCTTCCCAGACTCAGCAGCAAGTCGATTCAGCTCCTGTCTGATTGACTTCTATTCATTCAATCTGCAGATTTCATGACGTTCCACCTGCCTGCCTGGCTCTCAACACTTTTCTTCCCTTGTCTGTTTTTATTTCCCCCTCGTGGCAGTTCAGCTGTCGTCTGACCCCCACCCTGACTTTGTCACAGCAGCACAGTTGGTTGCACTTGGATAATTATCATCTGCTTAGGGACATATGTGTGTTTTTGAGAGAGGGAGAGAAATGTTGGAGCAGCAGCAGCAGCAGCAGAGGCGATGTGTGTGCGGGAGGATAGGAGCCCACTAAGGGCAGCAAGCTTCTGATCTTGACTCTTTCTCTCCTGAGCCATCACCCTACTGAGCAACTGGTCTCTGGATAATTACCCACCAAAGCAACAGAACATCATGAGAGGCTGATCTGGGGCATCAGAATAAGGTAAAGACTCCCAGCCTCATACTTTACTTGGCTTCCAATTGTACTGGTCTGGTTCTGGGTCTGAACTGATGAACTCAGGGCAATGGGAATTCAACACCAATGCAGATCATTGGGTTCTTTAATTGGCTTAGAAATATAAGTTAAATCCGCTGCTGGGCAGAAGAGGGATCCATAAGTGGGAATTCTGTTAGTGTTTTTAAAATCGATATGCACTTGTTGGTGTGTGTTTCATATATGAAGAAATATATAATGTGTGTGGGTGTGTGTAGCATGTAGTATTCCTAATATTGCTGAACTACTCTCACACGCTGAACTACTCTCACACGCTTTACTTTCAGGGTGCAGTGGGATCTGGGGTGCCACAGTGTTAGACATACACACAAATAGTAGATATATATATATTGCTTATCTTAATAAGCCAGGCGATGGGTAGACATCTCCAGATGGTCTCCAACGTGTTATTCAGCTGCCCTATTCCAAAAACTGCATGTCCTTTAAAAAAATAACATTGCTTTTGAGATTCACAGTTCTGGTCTTGTGGGAATAGTCTGCTGGCAGCCAGCGTTGGATTATGTAACTTGTGGGAGGGCTGCTTGGTGTGGTTCCCACAACTATGCTGTTGAGGAAGGGGCATCACTAAAAAGCCTCAAGTGTTGACTTTAGCTGCACGCATTGCAGAGCCTTAAAGTTTCCATTCAGTGCAAAGGCAATTGCTTTTTCAGCCAACTGCATCCATTTTTTCACGATGTTGCTGTTCGATTCTTCCTCACTCGTATATTGATCAGGGTAGGAAGCTGATTATTAGGCAAATCAAGGGATAAAAAAATTCCTGCATCTGCTGTTAGAAGGTGATAATTAAGTAATACAATCTCTGTATCACCATGGTGACTCCAGGGAGGGATCTGTTGTTTATACTGCAATACAAAAATAAAAGCTTAAAACTTCAGCGCTAATTAGTTCATTCACATTAAAAATAGTAACTTGCCTGTGTAAAAACATTTACAGCCCTGAAAATCTATTTTTTCTATCCATGAGGTGTTGTGTTTAAGACATGGAAATCATTTAAAAAGGCTATAAGGGCTTGTTTACGTCTGCAGATGGGCAACTTGCACTTGTCCTCACAGTGAGTTGTGTCTTAAACGACTTTCATTCAAGGTACAAAATGTGCGCTGCACACTTACGACTACTTGCAGTAGCGACCAGTAATTCCTGACTTCAGCTTCTCACTAGATAGTAGCAAGAGTCAGACGCAGTGCAGTTGTGTCTGATTCAGTGTGTCTGATGTCCAGGAAAGGCTGTATATTGTGTGAAGAAAACATGGCATTTGAGTCAGAAACTGGACACTGCTCCCTGTGTCAGGGTAAGTGAATGAGCCCTTTACAGGTTTAGTCACTAGGGTGGGAATAATTAAGCATCCTGGACAGATGCACACACAGACACATGTTGAAGCTGTATGTCCATTGGTTCAGTACCATGGAGAGATCATAACTTTGGGTCTATTTGTCCATTGGTTCAGCACCATGGAGAGATCATGACTTTGGGTCTATAGGCCCATTGGTTCAGCACCATAGAGAGATCATGACTTTAGGCCTATATGTCCATTGTTTCAGCACCATGGAGAGATAATTACTTTTGGTCTATATGTCCATTGGTACAGTACTATGGAGAGATCATGACTTGGGTCTATAGGCCCATTGGTTCAGCACCATGGAGAGATCATGACTTTATGGCTATAAGTCCATTGGTTCACCGCCATGGAGAGATCATGAATTTGGATGTATATGTCCATTGGTTCAGCACCATGGAGAGATCTTGACTTTGGGTCTATATGTCCATTGGTTCAGCACCATTGAGAGATCATGACTTTGGGTCTATATGTCCATTGGTTCAGTGCCATGGAGAGATCATGACTTTAGGTCTATATGTCCATTGGTTCAGCACCATGGAGAGATCATGACTTTAGGCCTATATGTCCATTGGTTCAGCACCATGGAGAGATCATGACTTTGGGTCTATATGTCTATTGGTTCAGCACCATGGAGAGATCATGATTTTAGGCCTATATGTCCATTGGTTCAGCACCATGGAGAGATCATGACTTTGGGTCTATATGTCCATTGGTTCAGTGCCATGGAGAGATCATGACTTTGGGTCTATAGGCCCATTGGTTCAGCACCATAGAGAGATCATGACTTTAGGTCTATACGTCCATTGATTCAGCACTCTTGACAAATTATGTTTCAAAACCTACAGTACACTACACAGTGTGCAAAATGCAAAAAAGACAACTGCGTGGTGCATTGAGCAAAGAGCTGTGGCTCCCTTCACTAATACTTTGCTAACAGCCTTAATAGGCACCCCCCCCTACCTTGCACATCATTCAAAAGTGCAAGCTAGGGAATGGCAGAAGGAACTCAGCAGAGACTCATGATAGTGACAGATTTCTGATTAGGCACTTAGTGCAAAGGGCACTGAGCACTGTAAGTGAGCACCCTCACAGCACCCCTGGGGTTCATAATGACCCCCTATATATGTGTTTGTTCAACACCCCATACAGATCACAGCTTGATTACTATTTAATCACTGTTTCAGTACCCTGGACAGATCCCAGGTTGAAGCCTATAAACCCATTGCTCCAGCACTGCAGGACAGCTCTGAGATTGTAAAGCCTCATTCCAAGCAGAATCCCTTTAATAGGGCCATGAAAATGCTATTAAACATTGACAAATTGCTGCATGCTAACCAGGCTTACAAGGTCCTTGCAGGAAAATTTATATCTATTGTCATGAGCCAAATTATAGACTTATTTGCAATATGTTATACGTGCGATGCTGTAAAAAGTAATCAGTTGCTACTGTGGGTTAAAAGAGAAATATCTATAAATCCAGTTGGATAATTCAGAGGGTTAACAGGCTAGAGGGAAATGTACATATTCAGTTATAGAAGATGCAGCGTAGGTTATAGTTCTAGATTGAGGGCAATAGCCCACTGGGTTTTGAGATATTAATATTTTTGTCACAGAGACAGGGCAGATTTCCTGACGAATTCCCTTTGGCGGTGCCCATATTAAATCTCTACCTAAGGAAACATCAGGCTAATTTGTACAAGTTAAAGTTCCCAGTGCTGTATGCTCTGCTTGGGGAGCAGATTGGCTGGACTCCAGGCACCAGCCTTGTAGCATTCTAGATCGATCTTGCTGTCAGAATGGTTTTGGCTTTATCTTGGACTTCTATGTTGCTGAGCTTGGTAGTTTTGGAATGGGAGCATGAGTATTATTTATAAACTAAACAAAATTATTATTTAAAAAGCTTTTCACTAATAGTTTTTTTTTTCATAAGATTCAGTTCATTGGGCCCGATGATCTTTGCACTTGATTTTGGACATTAACATGTCCACAAATGAAGTGCAAGAGAAGTACAACAACATGTAGCCTTGTTCCTTTATATGGTCACAGAACCCCTCAGTGACTTCTAATATCCTTATCATTTACAGTAGGGGGTACATTATCCCTTATAATACATGAGTGATACTCAAAGTTCCCTGTATAACTCCATCTGCAGTCTTGTGCCTTTATATGGTCACAGAACCCCTTAGTGAATTCTAATATCCTTATCATTTACATTAGGGGGTACATTATCCCTTATAATACGAGTGATACTCAGAGTTCCCTGTATAACTCCGCCTGCAGCCTTGTGCCTTTATATGGTCACATAACCCCTTAGTGACTTCTAATATCCTTATCATTTACATTAGGGGGTACATTATCCCTTATAATACATGAGTGATACTCAGAGTTCCCTGTATAACTCAGCCTGCAGCCTTGTGTCTTCATATGGTCACATAACCCCTTAGTGACTTCTAATATCCTTATCATTTACTTTAGGGGGTACATTATCCCTTATAATACATGAGTGATATGCAGGGTTCCCTTTAAGTGGTCACAGAACTCCCCTGTGACTTCTAATATCCTTATCATTTACAGAATGGGGCACATTATCTCTCATAATACATGAGCCCTTCTACATTACCAAGAAAGGGAGTTGTTCCCCCAAGTCAATCACCTTCTCATATATCTACAAAAACTTCATAGATTGCAAGTGATTTGTGCTGTGTGTAGAATAAGTCTTCGATGTCCCGGGACATTGCAGGGAAGCCAGTATAATGATAGTGTTAGGGGTTCTTTATTAATTACTCTTGAAGGAAATCAGGGCCCTTGGCAGAGGCTTCCTCAAGTTTGACAAATGGCATCATTAATGCTGGGGCTGCTCAGTGTTAATGTTGCACTGCAGAGAAGCTGAAGCTCACAATCCCTGCGCTCCTTCTCCAAACAATGAATTATTTACTGAGCCATAAGAAGGTGCAGTATAAGCAACATTTCCCCACAGTGTTTAAAGTTCAGACTGTAAACTACACATGGTTACTTGTCATTAGTGATGGGCGAATTTGTGTAGTTTCGCTTCGCCGAAAAATTCGCGAATTTCGCGCGAAATTCGCGAAACGGTGAAAAATTCGCGAAACTGCGTTTTTTGGCGCCGGCGTCCGTTTTTTCGAAAAAAAAACTTTGACGCCGGCGAATTTTTCCTGCGAATTTTCGCGGCCGTTTCGCGAATTTATTCGCCGACGGCGAATCGCGCAAATTCGCCGCGAATTCGCGTCTGGCGAATAAATTCGCCCATCACTACTTGTCATGCAATAAACGTGTACATGCCATGTGCATGCCAACAACTTTTCCCAAGGGCTCACTCTACAATATCCTGGGAGGGTTGCATCGTAATGTATCTGTCAAACGTTGTTGTGGTTTTTTTTGGTAAACATCATTTACCTACAACTGTGCAATTAATTACTGTATTTAAGTAGATTTGCAAAGGTTCACAATGGTGGTGAGTGCAAGTGAATAAAGAAAGGATTGGGGGAAAGGGCTACTGCACTTTAAAGGGATACTATCATGGGAAAAATATTTTTTTTCAAAATGAATCAGTTAATAGTGCTGCTCCAGCAGAATTCTGCACTGAAATCCATTTCTCAAGAGAGCAAACAGATTTTTTTATATTCAATTTTGAAATCTGACATGGGGCTAGACCTTTTGTCAATTTCCCAGCTGCCCCAAGTCATGTGACTTATGCTCTGATAAACTTCAATCACTCTTTACTGCTGTACTGCAAGTTGGAGTGATATCGCCCCCTCCCTTTCTCCCCAGCAGCCAAACAAAAGAACAATGGGAAGGTAACCAGGTAGCAGCTCCCTAACACAAGATAACAGCTGCCTGGTAGATCTAAGAACAACACTCAATAGTAAAAACCCATGTCCCACTGAGACACATTCAGTTACATTGAGAAGGAAAAACAGCAGCCTGCCAGAAAGCATTTCTCTCCTAAAGTGCAGGCACAAGTCACATGACCAGGGGCAGTTGGAAAATTGACAAAATGTCTAGCCCCATGTCAGATTTCAAAATTGTATATAAAAAAATCTGTTTGCTCTTTTGAGAAATGGATTTCAGTGCAGAATTCTGCTGGAGTAGCACTATTAACTGATGTGTTTTGAAAAAAACATGTTTTCCGATGACAGGATCCCTTTTAAGATGTTCTTGCTAGGTGTTACTTACATCTTGAAAATATCTGTACAGGACACAACATCAGTAACAGGCCATCATCAAAAAGAAGCAGCTGCCCCTGTCATTTAGGTTGATTTTCTTCTGTTTGCCCACTGGCGTCATACCCAGTTACACTAAAACATGTCCCGTGGTTTTGTTAAAGGGGTTGTTCACCTTTGACTTCAATTTAAATATGATGTAGAGAGTGATATTCTGAGACAATTTATATTGGTTTTCCTTTTTTAATTATTTGTGGTTTTTTAGTTATTTTGCTTTTTATTCAACAGCTCTGCTGTTTGCAATTTCAGCAATCTGGTTGCTAGGATCCAAATTACCCTAGCAGCCATGCATTGATTTGAATTCAAGACTGGAATATTAATAGGAGAGGATCCAAATATAAAGATTAGTAATAAAAAGTTTCAATAACAAAAAAACTGTAGCTTTAGGGTAGAGACAGACAAGAAGATTCGGGGAGATTCGCCTACTCTTCGGGTGACAAATTTACCCAAACTGCCTCCCAGCCGGCTAGAATCGAAATCACTAGCGGGGTGGCACATGGAGCACTTACTTTTTCCGAAGTCGCCCAAAGTTGCCTCATGAGGCAACTTCGGACAGCTTTAGAAAACGAAGCACATCCGAGTGCCATCCCGTCAGCGATTCAGATTCTTTAGGCAGTTCGGGGAGATTAGTCACCCGAAGAAGAGACGATTTGTCACCAGGCGACTAAATCTCTTCGAATCTTCTCGTCTGTCTCTGCCCTTAGAGACGATTGGTTTTAGATGGAGTCAATGACCCCCATTTGAAAGCTGGAAAGAGTCAGAAGAAAAAAGACAGATAAGATAATTAAAAAAACTATAAAAAATAAATACTGAAGACCAACTGAAAAGTTGCTTAGAATTCTATAACATACTAAAAGTTCACTGAAAGGTGAACCACCCCATTAAGGGGGGTCAAAGGAAAGATTGTAATAAAGGTTTCTGCAAGGTGGAATCTGTATTGACATATGGAAAGAAGGTTTAGTGGTACTTTATCAATATACACCTAGGGGCAGATTTACCAAGGGTCGAATATCGAGGGTTAATTAACCCTCGATATTCGACTAGGAATTGAAATCCTTCGACTTCGAATATCGAAGTCGAAGGATTTAGCGCAGAAAATTCGATCGAAGGATTATTCATTCGATCGAACGATTAAATCCTTCGAATCGAACGATTCGAAGGATTTTAATCCAACGATCGAAGGAATATCCTTCGATCAAAAAAACTTAGGCAAGCCTACGGGGACCTTCCCCATAGGCTAACATTGACTTCGGTAGCTTTTATCTGCCAAACTAGGGGGTCGAAGTTTTTTTTAAAGAGACAGTACTTCAACTATCGAATGGTCGAATAGTCGAACGATTTTTAGTTCGAATCCTTCGATAGTCGTAGTTGAAGGTCGAAGTAGCCCATTCGATGGTCGAAGTAGCCCAAAAATACTTCGAAATTCGAAGTTTTTTTACTTCGAATCCTTCACTCGAATTTAGTGAATCGGCCCCCTAATGTATATAATAATATAATGGTTTGTAGGAAGCGTATGTAGCAGAGAAGTAACACTGAGATGCACATGCGGATCCTCTGTCACATGCCTAAGACAAAGCCAGCTGAGATGTCCATGGCTTGTAACCCTATTTACACCCAGACCTCCGGTCGCACAGCAAGATAAACTGCCCTTGGCCTCTGCTGGCGACTCTGGGGCTTGGCCATTTAGTTCAGGTCTCCTTTCACTTGTTTGTGAACATTCTGTTTCCCTGGATGTCAGGCAACAAAGGTTTAAGCTTTATTTGCCTGCAGCAAACAGATTAGTGTGACAGTAGCAATGGCATTGAGGAGCAATGATATTATTATTCATCTAAACTGCACAATGCTGCGATAAAGCCATTACTGCAGCCAATGAGCAGGAAATAGCAGGGACAATATGAACAGGAATGTCAGCACTCACTCCACTTCACTACTGACTTATGCCATCCAACATGGGTATTCCTTGGTTATTGTTGCACTGGAAACTAAAATAGTGGCTTATAATAGTCTGTAACATTGTGCCTTGATATGTTCACAGCCCTCTTCAGTGCCTTCTAAAATCCTTATAATGTACAGTAAGGGGTACATTTTCCCTTATAATACATGAGTGATACTCAGAGTTCCCTGTATAACTCAGCCTGCAGCCTTGTGTCTTTATATGGTCACATAACCCCTCAGTGACTTCTAATATCCTTATCATTTACAGTAGGGGGTATATTATCCCTTATAATACATGAGTGATACTCAGAGTTCCCTGTATAACTCAGCCTTGTGCCTTTATATGGTCACAGATCCCCTCACTTCTAATCACTTCTAATATCCTCGTCATTTACAGTAGGGTATAAATTACCTTTAATAATACATCGTTAACAGTTCCCTGTTTAACTCAGCAGTCTAGGATAAGACTCTTAAGGTGGCCATAGATGCACCAATAATAACGTACGATATTCGGTGCATCTATGGTGGAAGGCGAGCTTACTGATATCCGTCGCCTCGGCAATTGCCACTGTCAGTGCTGAATCGTCAGATACAGGTAGAATTCTATTGTTTCTATTGTATCAGACAATTCAGCTCTAACAGTTAGTAACGAATGAACTGGTGGCAGGAAAGATCATAATTATAAAGTCTATTGCCACATTAAAGGTGGATGTAGGTAGAGTTTTCCCCTGGGGAATTTAGAACTTTTGTCCATAGTTTTAAAGGTAATTTTGCAGGCTTTTACCTAAAGAGATTAAGGTTAGAGTTGTTTTCCTAAAGGTTTTTAAGATTTGTCCATAGGATAGAAATCCACCCAGTTCCCAGAAGCCCATAGTCACCAACCTGTAATCTCTTTTTATTTGCCATGTAACTGATTTGGCAGTTTCCTATAGCTGAATATAAACATGTTTAATAATCCGTGTAATAAACAAACAATACAACTGTACAGAATGTCAGCCGCAGCTGTGAAGTAGTTCCCGGGTAGCCAACAAGAGAAATATCAACCATTAAAGGCAATTAGCTAATGAAAGTATCACGGGGGCATTACTTCCGGCAGATTTACTCGCGTTCCATAAACAAGGCCGAACAGTTTAACACATACTGTGAACTCTTTGCTATTTCTGCATTTTCGTTTACTCTGTGTATAAATAAATACGAGTTTATCTCTGTAGATACCCCATACCTGGACACTTAAATTGCTATCATGGGGATAAAAATATTCCCAGTTTTCAATATTGGAAGTGGTTTAATTGTAACGTTTTTTCTGACTTCTGAGACCACAAGCAGGTTTCCATGAGTGCTTCAGTAGCAACAACTACATTGATTTCATTATGAAAAGAGAACTAAAGCCTATAAATGAATCCGGCTAGAATTGCTGTATTTTGTATTCTTAACTTACAGTACCGGCCCAGAGGTACTTTGAAGTTGTCGACAGCAGCTCCCCATCTTGGATCTTTTACGGCCAGCGTTTGTGTGCCAGTGGCACTGAATATGCTCGGTGAGCTCTGGGCTGCTATTGGGAAGCGAAGCGAAGCAACTAGAAAATGTATCTGTCAAAAAAACTGATGCTACAGGGCTTAATATTAAAATCCGATCCCCTGGCTAACTAACCTTGTTTTTTGACATTTACGTATATTGTATATTTTCTGTATGTGGGTCCCTAAGCTCAGGTTATTGAAAGCAGCCCAGAGCATGTGCTCAAAATCAGCAGATATGGTGAACTACTGGGGGCACAGATCTCCCCTGATAAAGGGCTGATATGGCTTTGGGCTTGTATAGAAACTCTACATGAGGGGGCACATTTATTAAGCTCAAGTGAAGTAAAAAAACTTAAAATTTCAAGGTTTTTTTATGGGTACTTCGACCATCCAATACGCTTCTTTGACCTTCCACTACGACTTTGATTCAAACTAAAAATCGTTCGACTATTCGACCATTTGATAGTCAAAGTACTGTCTCTTAGACTACCTACTTCGCCACTTTAAACCTACCGAGCATCAATGTTAGCCTATGGGGATCTTGGATTAGATCGATGGATTAAAATCCTTCGAATCATTCGATTTGAAGGATTTAATCGTTCGATCGAATGATTTCTCCTTCGATCGTTCGATCAAAGTATTTGTGGTAAATCCTCCGACTTCGATATTCAAAGTCGAAGGATTTTACTTCGATGGACGAATATCGAAGGTTAATTAACCTTAGTAAATGTGCTCCGAGGTGTAGCATTTCAACTTTACTTCTTCATTTATCCATTTTAATGGACTTGTGGCACGCTGATGAAAAGGAATTGCTCACTGGTTGCTATTGGTAACTGCAAAGGTGAATGGAGCACCTGCATTAGTGCCTTATGTAATAGAAATCCAGCAAACTCATCATTTTGGGATTCAGCCCAGTATAGAATAAGCCACAAAAGTTTCTGAACCTGACTTGCAACTTCATAGTAACCCTAAAATGTAGGCTTCATAAAATCGATCATTTTACGCAGAAAACTGCCCGTTTGGGTCAACCTGTTAGTCTTCATCTACATCTCTAGTAAAAAGAAAACATGACAGTCTAACAAGAATATTTCCGCCATATCTTTTCTAGACAAGATCAATAATGACCAAATCGCTACTTGCGGCTCACGGTGACTGTTTTATTTTCCAGCCCAAAAAGAAAGATTTGTGGTTTCATTTACTTCTAACAGAACAAAAATGTGTTATAAATGTATAAAGTCACTTAGAGTTACAGAAGGGGTACATTCGAAATACAAGCGCAGGCCGCCATCCTTTTGCACGTTGCCGCCTTTCTTCCAGCTGAATTCAGATCCAGAGCACAGAGACCTGCGGCCACCCCCATGAATATAATATTATCTGCATTATTCATTAGGGCGTGGAAAAGGAGGTGCTGCTGCGCTCCTTGGGTCTACTTTGGGTGACTTTGGGTCTATATGAATGACTTATTTACATAGCAAGTACAGTATTCCATTTTGGATACAATTCGTGTCATTTTTTCCCCAAAATACAGTTTTTTTCCCATAATTCCAATGCAAATCTGACACAATCGTGCTGAAAAGGTCAGAATGCCATCATGTTCGTCATGATTCTGTAGGCGCAAGTTTGAGTTTGCTGTGCATATTGATGCTGGCAAATGAGGGAACCCTAAAATTACCCCCAGCTTGTAGGTGGTGGCAACTTGTGGCTCTAACACAATTCTGCACAGGAGGTGGGGTGGCCGCACTAAGTACAACGATAGGCAGGTGCAGGGAGTGGCTCTGAAGGCCAGGGCCATTAATAAATGACAGTATGGCACCCATTTGGGCAATGCCTGCTCCCATCTTTGCACCACTACAACTGTGGTTCTGGTTGTAACAGAGGTCTATAGTTTTTTTTTTTGGGGTGGTGTTCCGCAACCCCAAATTTATCTAATTTATCAGCCCAGGCACTTCTTGCTGAAGGTATTTATACAGAACTGTATTGTATGCCTGCTTTACTCCCTGCTCCTTACAACCCCCCTATGACTTTAACAACGCTAAACAAAAAAAGATGCCCTTGGGGCTGTGCTCTATTATTCTGGTGACAAAAAGAGAAAATTCTCCAGAGAGGCGTGCTTAAACTCTCTCTTTCTCAGATGATGGCGTACACTCTCTGTAAAGACCAATGTAGTAAGAGCCTTTGTAGGAAGACAAAGAGGTAAATGGATAGGGACAATGATGAGTTGACAGCATTTAGCCGCCTTTGTGTCTCCTCCGTGAAGATAAGGCTCAAATATGTGTGTGATATGAGGATTCTAGTTGCATATTATGAGAAGTTTGTAACTAAGTGTTGTAGAGCCGTGGTTTCCAAACTGTGGCCCTGGGATTTTTGTGCAGTTGCAGGAGGGCTCCGGCTGAAGGCCAGTAATAGTGAGCCTTAGGGCGAATGGTTATTTGTTCTGTTGGATTCACCGAAAAACTCGGCTTGCAGGTTGTTTTTTAGCTGAAGCAGGCATTGGTCAAAGTTTGGAGCTTCAAGTGGGTTCAACCAACCACTGATCTACTGTAGAATCATGGGAAACATAAATTCCTTCAAGATTATGGTTGCCCTGGGCTAAAACTTTCAAAAAATTCCAAAATGTGTCCCTTGTGGTGTTTAAGTGTATGAAGACACTGGGGATTCAAGACAATAGGAGGGAAAAGGAGAGGGTCTCCTCAGCCAAAATGCTTTACTTGTGTATCCACTTCTAACATTAATCAGAATACCCTGCACTTCCCTGATGAGCCCCCATAACAGCAAACTTGTTCTGCAACTGACTTCTGATCAGCAGCTGCCCTGTATATGCTTTAGCCTTAAAGAGTCATACTGGGTTTCCTTCCCAGGATTCCTTCTGCTTTATATCATATTGTATATCAGCCCCCCTACTTGCACTTAGCAGGGGAATATCCACAGATATAAATATATGAATAGTTATAGGGCAAACATTTCTCTCATTGGTGCATAATAAGCCTCCGTGAAACAAGTCAGATGCTGCTGCAGTGAAACATACATTATTGCTGTGCTGTGTAATGGTATTGGCGTTGTGATTCCCGTGTTCATCTTTCTGTCTCTGAGATTTAGGGATCATTATGGTTCCAGCGAGAGCCGGAGCGCATGCTAATATCTACTGTTGGTTTTCTCTTTTAATTGCAATGCTAATGCTGAAACTCATCTTGCTTTGTTATAGGGGAAATAAACCTTGTTTATCTTTAGTTCATTTAGCTGACACATAGAGAATAGTGGGGGGGGGGGGCTGAGCTTGTTGCATGTACAGAAGATTCCTCCTTTGTGTATAATATGCATGGTTTTTATATTGGAAACTACTATATTGGAAGATCCCTCTAAGAGTAGAAGTTTGCCTGATAGGGACAACCTGTTGGTGGACCTAATTGGCCTCTTGGCCACTTATTGGAGCATATGGAGGAGTGGACATTGCATACCTATTATGAGAGGAAAATATTTAATGAGGACCCAGTTCCTCCTCTACCCTTAGAATTTAGCAGCCAGTCCAGTTGAATTCTGACTAAGCCCAAATCAGGTATCAGTCAGGGAGGCGATAGGGTTTTCAGTTGATGTGATGTTCATGTTGTCCTATACTCTGGTGGACTAACCTCATTGAGGTCAACAGTATCAAGCCAGAGAATTGTGCCTCACTCGAAAAAACGCAGATACATGGCACTTTGTGAAGGAATTTTGGCAAAGAAGGTTGTTGGTTGCTTAATAATTGCCCCACCACCACCAAGAGTAGACTTCACAGGTCATCAGGGAGAAGAAATCCAAAAAAAAAGGGGATTAGCTAGAGGAGGTTAGCAGATATGTGTATTCCCTTTATTAGCATCAGACAGTAGGAGTTATTTAGCACAATATATGACCCTGGTATCCAGGCAAGAACCCCTCTCTAAGACCTCCCAAGAACAGCTCTGGCCACAGACCAGCTCAACATCTAGACAAAGGCTTAGGCATGACGACTAGCTTTTTTCATTGATTTACTCTTTATTCCTGTTTGTGTTCCCATCCAATGTAAGAAGCTCATTAGGCAAGAAGCCGGCGTTCGTTGCAGACCATTAGCCAGAAAGATATAGGCTGCCTTAGACATCGCTGAGGAGTTTTTTTTTCCATTTCAGAGATACAGTGTATGGTTGAGAATGGAATTTAACTGTGTTCCATCGGAAGCAATAATTCTATAATAATAATAACACAATAATACTGTGATACATAGAAAGGATTCTTCTGACGCATTCCTCGGTCTAGCCAAAGTCAATTACTCCTGCATGGCATGGGAATAGTAAAATCGCTCCATAAGTGCTAGGGCAGTAAAAATTTGATGACCCGAACACATGCATGCCATAAATGCATCATTTGCGAGAAATTGGGGGGGGGCACAGAAATGGCAGCTGCAAGGACAGAGTCGCAAGTAGCAGCTATACCATAGTTAATAGTTGTTTCCAAACTGGTTCCTATGCAACTGCTTTTCTCACCCATATGCATTTTTATAGACATGTTTCATAACAAACCAGTGACTTCTGCCATTATATTATAACCCCTTCCCCGCGTATGCCAAATTTCAAAGGAGAATGTGCCAATTAAATAGTTTTTGTCGCTTTTAGTTATCAAATATCAATGTTAAAATGTCTGTCCATAGGTTCTAAAGAATAGGCTGTACCCACTTCTAAATACTTTAATTTGAATGTGCCACATGGTATGGGAGATTAGTAAGTGCCCATCCACATTATACATTGTTAGTGGCCCCTAGAAGAAGAGGGTGGCTAAAGTGTAGTCCCGCCAGTTCATATCATGCGCCATGTGTGTTAAGACGTCAGCTCATACAACTGGGTCAGATGATCCCCTAGGGCTTATAAAAGGGAGAGCATAACTCGGTATTTGTCTCATGGATTAAAGAGAATGCTGGACTTGTGCCTAGAGCCTCCAATAAGAAGACTCCAGTGAGTTCTGAAGCAGAGGGAGACCTCTGATGAAGCCAGGGAGAAGGAATCCAACAAATGAGGATTAATTAAAAGTGATTAAGATCCTACATGTAATCTCTGTAGCAGCATGAGTTAGGTGGTGAGCAGTCAGAAGCTCCAACATTGAGTGTGTTGGGTTCAGTGTCAGACTGGGACACTAGCGGCCCACCCAAAAAGCTTAGACCAGGGGCCCACCAAAAAACCTTAGACCACTGGCCCACTCTCGGTACTACTATTTTTTTTCTCCTCACTCAACCTCTATTCTCCTAGTCTCTTTTCTTTTCATACTATAATCTATTATTCCATCTATTTAGCCTCTTTGTTCTCATTAAAAAAAAAGGGAATGGCCATGATATAGGCCAAATGTTTAGAAGCAAGAGGCCCACTGACACATGGGCCCACCGGGAGTTTTCCTGGTATCCTGGTGGGCCAGTCTGACACTGGTTGGGTTTGTTCATCAGTGACTGGTGTGAAGGGCAGGAGTGAAACTCTTTGTAGTCAGTCTTGGAGAGCTGAAGCAAATAACCCAAGAGTTAATATCTGTACTGACATGGAATGAATGAAGCTAAGAAACACTTCTCTTTATTTATATTTATGCTAGGAAGGCCTATTCTGTGTATAAGAAGACCAGTGTAGCCCATGTTCTAAGAGAGCCAAGATGGACATGTAGCATGGCCGACCCTACTTAAATAACATGACTTTTCTGACTTTACTCAGTGTATTCAAAAAGAATTGGAAGAGGATTGTCGGGAGTAGATGGTCATCCCAATACCAGCATGTGTTGCTAGCATGCATGATGCACCTATTGTAAATGCACCTTAATCTGCAGGTGATCCAGTCTGCAGTGGGCTGGGCAAAGACAAACCAGCCAATCAGAGCATTAGAGCGTCCAAGGAGCAAAAGCAAGTATCCGGCATGTGTTCAACTGAAAAGCAGGTAGAGATGCCATCCTTCAATAGCAGCACAAAGGAGCTGAGCAACCGCTTTTCCATGTGAAACTAAGTTCCCAAGCCCAGTAATAACACTCTTTCTGCTGTCGTGGCACAATCAGCTATTGATAGCCTTGTCATTTGTTCACTTGTATCCTTACAGTGGCTTTTGTCAGATTCAGATTAGCGGCAGTGTGTATTTGCATAGGTAACGAAAAATAAAGGCAGAAAAGCACAATGTTGTGACAGGCTGTAGAAATTCTGATAACAGCAGTTAATAGTTACGTATTCAGTTGTTGAAAAGCACAACATTTATTCTGCAGCAGTTTCTCTCTCTACCTGTCGAGGCTCTCAGTGTAACGTGTTGCCAATGAACACATGGCTTAGATCAATGTCCTGAAATGTTCTTTTATACCAGATCCATCAATTTTATGATCCCATGTACCTAAAGGGTTGGTCTATAGCTTGGCAGGAAGACTTCTGCAAAAGGGCACAATAAAAGAACTTGTCCTTGTCCCCAGGTAGGGCTACTAACTGGCCAGTATTTTACCGGCCTGACCGGTAAAAATGATACTTGACCCCAATGTTTTTAATAGGGAAAATATCTAAATATATAGAAAGACTGGTATTTTTTTTTTAAAAAAAAAGCCCAGGGACCATTAGGGCTATTATTAGGCTGTGCTGAAACAAAAGCCTTTTCCAATCAGGGAGTTTCAGAGTTTGCTCTTTCTGGACTAGCAGTGCTGAAATTCCAATTTAAAAATTGGAATTTCGGCTCCTAATGTTAGGAGCGGCTTTTTTTGCTGCCCCTGCTAACTTGTGGTTTGCTGCTGCCTGAGGCATGTTTCTTAACTCAAAGCTCCTCTGTTTCCAATTATTAATCCAAACTGCAGAGTGGGTTTCCCTGCCGCCCCAGTTCCATGACCTCTTGGGGTTTCCTGATGTACATAGTAAGTAAGGCTGCAGACCTACCTAAGGTACAAGGACACAAGTGCACAAGTGACACGGATCTAAGAAAGCCCCCGTAAATGTCTCCAAAGCCAAACTGGGCTGGTTGGACAATGGGAAAAAGCTGGTGGGCTCCAACCCAGACCCATTTTCCTACCTGAAACCTTGGGCACAGCATGGGCAGAGGGGGATTCTGGAATCAACTGAAGATTCTGGAATCGACTGAAGTCAAGTGACATAGGGGCAAATTCCGGAAATTCGACAGTGACGGCTTTGCTCACATCGCCACACTTCTCCAGGCGCAAATTCACTGGGACAACGCTAATTCACTGAAATGCAAAGTTGCGCCGAACAATGGCGAAGTTTCGCTAGCGTTAATTCGGCAAGCAAAGCGAAGTTGCGCTAGCGTTGGCTAATTTGCATTCGGCAGGAAGTTAAATTTCAATGGACGTATATGTTGCAGCAAATACATTATACTATACAAGCCCAGGGAACCTTAATAAAAGAAAATAAAGTTGTTATATTGCCCTATACATGAGCCCAGTGTATAATTTATGTGCCAAGGAAATGTAGGGGGGAAGCCGGGAACCCTTAAAAAAAATTTACGATCTTTTGCAGCCTATCACCCTGAAAAACTGGGTTTTTTGGGATGTAGAAAAATTTTTATCATTTTGTTTGAGGAACTCCTATCTACTCTATTGAACTTCGCCTGGTCTGAGGTGATGAAGGCAAGTCTGGCGCAAGAGGTAACGTTCAGTAAAACCCGCATATTAGTGAATTTGCGTTGTTACGTCCATTCGCCAGAGCGAAAATTCACCTGGCGTTAGCATGCAAAGTAGTGCTAGAGTCTATCTCCTTTGCTAGTGAAATTACGCGAAATTGGCGAATTTTCACCAGCGTTAGTCACTTCAACCCTTTAGTAAATTTGCCCCATAGAAGGTAAGTGCCTGGTGCTACCCCTAGTTCAAACCCTGAATGCAAGATGCAATGTGCAAAGTGTTAAAAGGAAGGCCCAATGCTGCCTTTTGTTGCACTTTGCACACTGCGTATTGCATTGTAAATTACCCCTGATCCAACAGAAACAGCTCACCAGTTGCTCAAACGGGCCAGTAAGGTTGCCTCCTCTAGACTTATGGTTGTCACAAGAAAAGGCAAGTCACAGGCCCTGAAATAGTCTCACCTACTGCTTTCCCTGTTTCTCACCTAAATGTCTGTGTTTGTGCACACCATTGGCTGTATCTACTGTAACTGTATGTTGGACAGGGAGCAGACGTACTGTTTGTTTGTCCCAGAAAGCCTTTTCCAATTCCCAATTTGAAAACAATTAAAATCGCGGTACTGAATGTTCTAATTCATTTGAGCAGCGCTACATCTGATCTGTCAGGATTACATTCACCGCCCTGCTATAAATACATCCCTATAGCTCTCTGCGGCTGTGAGTAGGAAGCATCTCACTGAGCCATTCTGAAACCCCAAACCATCAATAAATAAAGAGTGATTTGGTGGGAAGTTAACACAGATTAACGGGTAAAGCTTACAATAGACAATAATGACGACTGCTGTTTCTTTTACGTTGTCAGGAATTATGAAAAGGCGCACATTGTTCGAGCACAGAATGGAAAAATAAAGCGGAACTTTACCTAAATACATCAGTTTATTGACATTTTTTAGGAAGATTAAAGAGAATGGAAGCTATTCAGGTGCTAGTGCCAAAGCTAGTGTAACGGGTTAGAACAGGTAGAGTGGGGGGGGGGTTTACATTGTGACCTTTTGTCTCAGCTGGGTTCTTGTATGGTAACAGAGGAAAGTTTTAGCAAAGGTCACGTAGTTCACAAAGGTTTAGGCACCACAACTACCAGGAAATAGAATTTATGAAGGCATAGTCCAGTCAAAGCTTCTCTGGGATAAAACCAGCCCCCTACTGATCCCTTTCCAGTCTGTGGTCTTTGCACTTAGGGCTGGTGTCATGTGAACTACAGTTATTCAGTGGAGCCAAATACTGTCCTTTCTAAAATGGTCTAACTCACATCTCTTATGAGGGGGACAAGACAATAGGTGCTATCCACTGCCTTTACCTCATGCATAGGGTCTGTGTTCCCCAACTTCTCTGAGGTTACTGGTCTTCAAAGCTTGATACTGAACCTTACACTCCAAGCTCCCAACACATGCAACCCTGGTATTAACTATTAAGTGGAGACTAAACTGGAAGAGTAATCCACTTCCTCCCATTATATAACCTAAGAAGAGGGACTAGTCATAAGATCCCATAGACAACTCGGCAACCTCCCTACCACAGAGCACCAGAACCAGTAATCTTTGGATCTTCTACATTAGTATTACTCCTCTAGTTACATTTGGACCTTAATTGATCATGCACACCTAGGAACTGTGAAATCTGTTACAACATTGAATGGGATCCAAGGCATACATCTTGGGGGTTCTACTATAATAAGGTGCCCCTGTAAAGGAGATGGGTCCCACTGTTTAAATTTCTATCATAACATAACAAAGGAACTTTAACAGCAGTATTTTTTCTAGAAATGGGTAACCAACCAAAAAACATTTAAGCTGTGCAATAATGATGTTGTAGTAACTTGTAGCTAGCACTAGCTCCCCAGAAGGACCTTTTTTTTTGAAGAATGACTGCTACATTCTGGTGCAGAATAGATCTCTAATTCAAAAACTTGGGTCAACTTGGGTCCTATCTTAATGGTTTAGTAGAGTAGAGTTGGAGATGTAGGTTCCTCTTCCAGATCAAGCCCTACATGAGAACCATCTCCCTATATGTCTGGATAGTCCTACCCCAAGGATGGCAGTAAGGAGAAGATGGTTCAACTGCGTTAGAACAAACCATTATCCATGGGGTATACTGCCCCCATACACATAATTCATGTTTCCTAATGTTATGAATTCATAATGCTCTAAAGGAAAATAGCTTTTTGTTTTTACCTGATCTGGTATAAATAAACCCAGAGCTGTAGCCTTTGTCATGCTAAGATAAGAAGCATCTTATTGCACTGACAACGGATAATGATTTACTTACTGCTCCTCTGCAGCAGGTGACTCAACAGAATCAGAAAGTGAAACGGGTAAAAGCGGTTTAATTTTCTTGTTTAGCGCAAAAAATAACAAAAAATAAATAAAGATAAATCTTAGTCAGCACAAGTCTTATTCATTGATCTAATTTTAAAAGAGGTGGCAGTTTGCCCTTCAATTAGATGAACGTTTTATTCCTGGCTCTCTTTAAGATTTTCATTTCTCTAGCTTTCTCTTCATTATAACTTTGACCTGACCTTCAAACCGTGGGAAGTCCCAATTGGCTGCTGGAGTTGCCCTTCTAGGTCACCCATGACCACCTGGCTTAGCTGTGCTAGTCAATAGAACTCTCATTGGAAACTGCAGAGAGTCCCAAGAGGGTCCATTCCACACGCACCTTCCTCAGTACTAATCTGCCAGCAGCTCACTAGAATAATCCCAAAGGCTTTTATTGGCTCTGGGTTATTGTTTATAATTGAGCTTTTAGATGTATTTGTTCCTATGTTTCCCCCAGCAGAATTCAATCAGCATTGATCCCTGGGAGCATATTCAGCTCCATTGGTTTCTGTGTCATTTGGACAGAAACAGCTTTGACTCTCCAATTGTTTTACTCCCTGACTAAAACAATTGGGTTCCCTGTGTAATGAGTTGTCTCATGTTTATTGTGCTTGAGACTAGGGTAACCCTTAGAGAGAGAGGGGGGCATACTTTACAGATAGAGCTCATTATCTATCATTAAACCAATTTAACTGATTCCAGGGACCATAGACCCAATAAGCTGGCACTGCTTCTTAAGTTTATTAATGAGGGAGGAGCAGATGGTGGAGCCCAGTGAGGTTGTGATCTGATCAATAAGATCACAGCCTTGCTTGTTGTTAACTTGATATTGATATTTTAAAGTCTGCATGCCCCTTTTAGGTGTGTACTACACAACTGAATCACACTCACCTATAGTTGGACTAATTCAGTGTGCAAAGCTTATTGACAATGGGGTGCACCAGGTTTCTATTGCCCCTTGCCTCTTTCTTGCATCCATAGGCACAACTATAATTTGGCTGCTCAATTTTATGCAGTTCTGCTTGTAGGGAGGGGAGAAGCATGTGGACACCCCAACTTAATGACATGCAGGCAAGAGAAATGCTTGTGATACTTCTGCGCTCCTTATTTTTTATCCAGATAAAGGTGCTACAGGCCCAACTGTGGGACCCGCAGTTGGAAACCCTAGAAATTCCACCATATAAGGTGCATCCTATAAGGGTCGTTTACTAACAACCTCGCAAGTTCAACTAACATCTGTGCAAATGATCATGTTTTGACACAAATACTTTTCATATTGTCAAGATGCTTATTTTTGCAATATTTTGGCATTACATGGATCGTTCTTCTGCTTTCTTGCATCAAGCACCATTGCATCTGCTCTACCGCTTCTGCTGAATTGTGTGCAAGTGCGCCTATTGACGCAAGCCTGGAGCTACTGCCACCCTGAACATGGTGGTAATACCAGAGGTTCTGATCAAGTGCAAGAGACCTGTTCCAAAAGAATCACACGCTAATGCCATTTGAATGCCTCCTCTGGAACTCCAACTAATCCACAATTACTCCGCCAAAGTCGAAGCTTGGCTGCACTGGAATTCTAGGTACAAACTCTGCCAATGTCTATTGCTTGAGTGTTTGCTTCTGTAGCTTTTGCAAATAAGCCCCCTTGTTTCAGTCCTTCCATGCAATAATACATGAGTGTTGGGACCTTCTAATCCCTTCCAACCCTTGTAGACGCCTAGCAGGTACCAAACAAAGGCTTTACTTTGCATGTACCAAATTATATGAGGAAAACCGACCTCTTCCCATTACTGGCTGACACTGAGCATGTGTAAAAAATAATAGCTAAACAGAGCAGAGAGCAAAGCAGCAGTTCCATCTAATGAAATTAATTATCTGTGTCAGGGAGGCTGAACTTCCCATCGTTCCCCATCAATCATGGCTGTGCCTGTGCCAGACCTCATTACTGCTCCCAGTGGGATGAAAAGTGCAGATGAGGAAGATAAACGAGTCAGGCCCAGGTATTATTACAGAGTTTCCTGTATACAGAATAGGTGGTCTGTTTGTCACCTACACAAACAAGGGTCACAGTGAGGAATCAGTCCATGGATGCAAATGGTGTCCTACCCAGATGCCATTAAGAGAGATCAGATATATTACCCCTGGATGTCATACTTCATTCTGCTGTTCAACAAGACAATTCCCAGAATACTAGTAGCCATTAACTACTTTGTTGACTGCTTTAACCCCTCTGATGCCTTCGAGATTTCAAGCTCCTTTGACACAATGGAATATAGTCCAAGTCCAAGGTTAGTGAGGGCTTCTAGAGTAACATTAGCCTGTTTCCCTGGACATGTTCATTCCTGAGTCTCTTTATAAGTGAGTTGCTTACAACTACTGCCATTTTGAATTATCCACCATATAAAGCACTCTTTTTGGTTCCAAAACAGTGGGACAGCCCCATTAGAGGGCTCCAAACAATGGCATGGGGAGTCAAGTCTAAGTGGCATTTAGGGTGACATTTAGTCTTAGTGATTATTGTTTTTTCTGGATACCATCTTAACTAGAGTGAAACAATCTATTATGTATCTTTATTGTGAAGATCTGAATGGGGGGCTGAGTAAATGGTGGACTGTAAAAGAGTGGCCTGATCCCCAAAAAGTCCAAAATATCTATGTAGGAGTATAATCACAATCCAAAGTCATTAGTACATATGTTATGCTAATGTGAGTTGAAACTATCTCAACAGAATAATAAGGTTCCTTCACAGTACTGGAAGGCCTTATTGGCTATAGCATTTTAAAAAGATTTGACTACACAGAATTTTGTATGGGTTTGGTTATTTACCTGGTGCAGAATTTTTACCATCTCCAACCATCCCTCACTAACCGGCTTTCACGGGGATCTCCTTGTTAAGTGTGAACCACATCAGTATGCAAGCAGCATCTAGAACCTTGCCAAAATTATTATTATTAAATAATCATTTAGAAATTAGCTAAGAAGGAGAAAACGTGAGGCACCTCTTTAGCCATAGGAGAACTTTTAAGAACGTCAGCATTCTTTCCTAGATGAAGAGGAACATTCTCCTTCCCACGTTGCATAAGCCCATGTGAGATCTGCCCTGTTCATCCAAACCCCTTCAGGAAATGCAGTGCAAGAGGATGGCAACTGCCATGATAGGGCCATGTTGCCAAAAGTAAAAAAACTATCACCAGATTATTAAATAATCATTTAGAAATTAGCTAAGAAGGAGAAAACGTGAGGCACCTCTTAAGCCATAAGCTGGCCACTAAATATCCTAACTATGCTTTGAAGTCTCAGGGTGAAAACTAGTTTTAAGTTATACCAGGTAAAAGGAGAACTTTTAAGAACGTCAGCATTCTTTCCTAGATGAAGAGGAACATTCTCCTTCCCAAGTTGCATAAGCCCACGTGAGATCTGCCCTGTTCCTCCAAACCCCTTCAGGAAATGCAGTGCAAGAGGATGGCAACTGCCATGATAGGGCCATGTCATTTCTGGTGCCCATGCTCCCTGGTAGTGATCATGACCAGAAATAAGGGAACTGGAAGCCACAAGATTGGCGTACACTATACATGCACTGCACCAGGGAGCCAAAAACCAGACATTGTGCAGGGCAGTGGCCAATAATCTTGTGCCACTCTGCATTTCCCAAAAAGATATGAGACAAGAAGGAAACCTCAGGTGAGCAGGTAATGAGGTTCAGAGATTGGACATGTTGGAAGGATGGGGGGAGGTCAGCTTGTATTCTTTTGAGCTGTTTTGCCTATGGTAATGTTTTGTGACATGTATATGAATTGTCATTCACCTGTATTCACATTTACAGGCAGTATCTGTAAATATGTTGAATCAACGCACCATAAATAAACAATTTAGCAATGGCTTTTTGGGACCAGTTGCACAATAGAGCTGTCTCCCTGGCAATAAAAGCAATTCAGCTCGGCAGTGGGACAGTCTGGTCCTCAGTTGTCTAACATTACACAGTCATACCAAGTTAATGCCTCTTCAGTGCTAAACAGCCATACATAAAGGATGATGTTACAGATCCTCTTGAAGCTGCTCACTTGATTTGCAGAAGTACAATGCATAACAAAATCTCATCTTCGGTGTGCACTATGTATTTCGAAGAAACAAACCCACGTGCAATGGAAGTGCCACAGAAGCAACAGTACGTCGGAGCAGACTGTCTCCATAGAGCTCCTAATGTTGCTTGTCAATCGCAGGAGAATGCAGACATGGGAGACCTTGCTGCTATGATTCCAGACAGCTATACTGCTGCTCAGTACCATTTTCATAAAAGAAAAATACAGTGTTTAAATAAAAATAAAATGAAAAAAATTATGAAAAGATGGATAGATGATGATAGATAGATAGATGATAGATAGATAGATAGATAGATAGATAGATAGATAGATAGATAGATAGATAGATAGATAGATAGATAGATAGATAGATAGATGAGATCAGGGTAGGCAGCAAGGGTGGAAAGTCAGATACAAGCTGTGTCCCAACCAGGGGTTCCATATGGGTATGATCTTGGTGTTGTCAGAGCAGAAGGTAGTGAGTCTCTCTCTAATGAGCAACTATGGCTCCACTGATTATTGTCAGTTATTCAGCAACCTCAAGTGCATAGACTTAATAAGAGTCACCCAAGAGTCATTGTGCGTAGGGTTGCTGCTAAAACTCTGTATATTGGAGGCATGTCTTGGTCCTATAAATAATGATCAACTGTTCAAAAAAATCCTTAAAAAATTTAATTATTATCCTTAAAGGACCTTCTGGGGTGTTTTGATTTAGTGTCTCAGTATCTTTTCGCTTAGCCGCTTTTATCAGACCCACAGTCTCTTTATATAATTAACCAGTAGGTTCCAAACGCCATACAGATTTTTCCACCTTCTTTTTTTCTTCATTTTTTGTTTGGAGGATTCTCTGTTAATTTGCACCATGTGTTGTCAGTTTTTTAAGTCATTCGATGTGTTTAATTCTCCCTTGAGTTCCAGCAGGAAAGGTGGGAGATGTGCTGAACTCTTATGTCAGGGGCAAGATCTGGCATGTCAGGTATTATCATAAAACTTTCAATTTCGTATAGATCAAGTCTCCATGGTGAAGATTTGTATATGTTTCATCAGTAAACAATTCAATAGGATTAGTGATAGGTAACACCTTGTTGTAGGCTAAAAAAGATGCACCAAGGAGTCTGCACCTCCTCTTAGCTACTGAAATCTATACAAATGCAGGGAAATATCTGTGTATCAGTTGTTCAGTCTGACATTTCAGGCTGAAATATTTGAAGAAATTGAGTCTTTAAATAATGTTGTGTACACACATATATATATATATATATATCTATAATGTATATGTTCTGTATGTGAAAACTGTCTGTAGGCTGGAAGTTTAGAAGCCAAAAAAGAAAAACCCCTCAATATATATCTGTTTAATCTGAAGATTAAAGGAGCATGAAGAGAATAAGTTTAGGCAATGCTTAGTCAGCCAGGAACTCGTGGTGACCTTGTTACATGGGTATAGAAGTTCCACATAGCTGCTGCTCAGTCCATAGTATTTTTGAATCAGACCCCACAGTTTTAATATTTTTTTAATAATTTTAATAATAGGCGCTACAGCAAAGGTTTCCAATTTATGGTGCTGGTCCCCAAGGGGGGACTTGGACTAGGTTGGGCAGGCTGAGCCTGAAGGCAATTTAAGGTTTGATTTAGAAAGAAAACCTATTTCCTCTACTTGATACCGCTGAATGCCCACCTTGAAGGTCAAATAGGGTAAGATATAGGGTGAACAATTATTTGCTGTCCTAGATATTCTTGGACAATTGATGGATATAGTGAGGTTTTCCTATGTCTGTAACCTTGTTTTGAGTTAAAAGGAAGGGGCTGGTCAAGGGTGACCTCCAAGATGGTCTTGAACTCAAAAAGTCTGATAGCCACTACTCTATATGTAGACTGCATTTGTGTTAGTGGAAGATGTTACAGTATAAGGTCTGAGTGCAGTAGAGTGGTGTGGGTGCTTCCTACTCAGTCCATCCTCACCCATAAGCCCAAAGGGACCCATTAAGTTTTTTAGCCCCAGTGTCAATGGATTCATAGTTCCAGGCACAGGCTGGTACCATGTTGCTCTGTGTTTTTGGTGGTGGGGTAATAATGGACTGCTTTTGTCATGGCAAAAAATTCTAGCCTAATAGAATTTTTTGCCTATATGGGACGAACTTGCCTACATGTAGAAGCTAAAAATGGAGAATGTTGCCACCAAGGCTTTGTATCTTATTGACCAGAAATTCAACAAGTCTGTCGTTTGCACAAAGCCTTGGTGGCAACATTCTCCATTTTTAGCTCCTACACGTAGGCAAGTTTGTCCTATATAGACAGATGATGCCTGCGGCACTCTAACCATACTGTATATAAGCAATGACAGGCATGTACTTTAGTAAGTGATTATACCATTGTTACTACCAACCTGCTGTTTAGCTTTGCTAAAATTCTGACATACGGAAGAATTTGGACGAGATAATATCTATTGTAATTATTATGCATACATTTTTTTTCCTTATCATTCACGATGCTTATGTGAATTTCCACCAGGTTTTGTTTGTGTTTGCAGATTTCTGACTCACTTGTGTCAACAGAACCGTGTGCCGAGCCAAGGTTACCAGCTGCCAGTTTGATTGGCCAATACAGTGTATTCTGATTAAGTGATACACAGGAAGAGCCTATAGAGACTTTCCCCTTGGGAAATGATATATATTTAACATGTAAGGGGAGTTTCTTACCCTTTCCAAATGTCTATCTTGACTATATTAATGTATAATGATTTAGAAGATGATAGGAACACCTGTATTTGTACCCACATTTTTCTCTAAACGAATAAGCCAACTAGGCAAGAGTATTTTGTGATGGAATAAGCAGAAAAAGATCAAACTCCCTGTAGTTTCCCAGCAGTGGGAGGATATTAATTCAGTAGACTGCAGTGATGGTGAGTCTCATAGAAACAAGCAGGTCCTTGTTTAACTTAAGGTTTCATTTTATATATAGTTACTCTATTGCTGAGGGTGATACTGAGCAGTCCTTTATCTGTGGTGAACTCCCAGCCACCGCAGGGCACTAGTATCTGAATCAGATTAATTGGACTATCTTTCAGACTCTAATCTATATGATTAGCTTGGGTTTTTTCCCTGAAGTCTACATTATTGTATCAGGTTTACCCTTCCGTGTCTAGTTTGTGTGTAGCCTTTGTGTAGTGAAGAACAGGGACGTGTGTTCATCAATTTGTCCTCCAGGGAAGTCACCTGCTGTCAAAGAAGAGCTGAATGTTGAGAGATTTGTTTCTGTAGAAGGATAATCAATGAGGAAGAGGGAGAAAAATAAAGTTGCTGAGCTCTATTTATGAAAAAAAAAAGGTGTAGCGCAGCTTTTTAAAGCTTGCGGTACGAGGCCCAGAGATGGACAGACTAATTGTAATAGACTGCTTGAGCCAAGAACTACAGAGTTAGTTCAATTTATACTCTGATAATCACAAATGAACAGCAGGAAACCAGAAATGTTTCTAAAGGTGCCCAGGCTAACTCTGCCAGACTTGAACAAGTAAGCGACCCGTTGCCTCCTTATGAACCCAAAAAAATCGGGGCTAATTAAGATATTAAGACTGGGTAGAAAATCCCATTGTCTTCAAACACCAAATTAGGCTAAGCTCTGCTGAGTTGGTGATCTTACTCAAACATGAAACTTTTCTTGCACATCCATCTTTACATCCATCTTTACATGCTTTTACATTTCATTTTCTTTATTTTGCCAAGATCACTGGCTTTTTAGAGCAAAGGTCTCCAACCATTTGTACTGGTGAACCACATGCATACATTTTTTTCCTGGGCAGAAACTCCCATTGGCCAAGGATCTCTGGTACAGAGAGTTTTGGCACAAGGGCCACCAAACAAACAGATGTTTGTCTGACTTGACCCACCACTTGAAACGCCAAATTAGGCAAAGATCTGTTCAGTTGGTGAGCTTACCCAAACAAGAAACTCTTTCTGTGCACATTCATCTTTACATGTTTTTACATTCCATGTTCATGATGATTTGGCCAAGATCACTGGCAAAGGTCTCCAACCTTTTGTACTGGTGAACCACATTCAAATGCAGAAAGACCAGTGTATATAAAGTTCTCAGGGGATGATAGATAAGGATTATGGTTGCTTGTTTCTTAGTCCCATGGGCACTGCAAGTCTGCCTCTGTATGTCTCCAATACTTGCCTTCAAACATGAATATAAAAATGATCACCTGCTTCGATGCCTTTGAGGACAACATCCACAGTGAAGATAAGCAGCATGTTCCTCACCATCTCTTTAAACTGAAATGTGATAAAACTATTACTAGGAAACATGTCCTACAATATTGGGTTTCATGACCGTTTTTCCAACACACACGTACGTGGCATAGACATTCTTGGATTGGAAGTCATCTTCCCTTCACAAAGTCTTTAAAATCAGTCATTAGCTAACAGTTTATTTACTAAGCAGGCAACCATGAATGTGGAATGTGTAAAATATATAGTGAATAAAGTACCCCCTCTTGTAAAATATAAGGATATTATAAGTTACCGAGGAGTTCCGTGACCATATAAAAACACGAGGCCGAAGGCCGAGTGTTTTTATACAGGTCATGGAACTCCAAGGTAACTTCTAATATCCTCATACTTTGCAACAGGGGGTACTTTATTTATTATAATACACAAGTTTCAGTGAGTCATGTGACAGAAATGACATCAGAACTCACCGTTTATAACTGATGACATCAGAACTCACCGTTTATAAGGATATAATTTACAGGATATTCATGGCTTCTGTGTATTATAAGTGCTTACAAGGTTCCCTTTGTTACTGGGTGATAACGTGAGAGCAAATGAGTTATTGTAGCCAAGAGGCAGTAGATATTAAGTTGACTTTTTGCATGATGTTTGTATGGACCAGGGTCATAGAGTGCTCACTCCTAGAGGCATGGACCTTGTGTTCTGGAGCATTAAATACACAAAAGCGGCACTACAATTTGCTTGCAATGTGTTCTGGCATATATTTTATATGAATGAGTCAGTACAGTAAGAACTGCAATGTTCTGTGCCACAAAACTGCTGCTTTGTGCCTCTGAGTTTGATACTAAAGGGATCGTTTTAGCAAAAACAACAACAAAAATGTAACATATTAGTAAACATAAACAAGCAAAATGTGTGTTTGTGCTTTCTAAAGCTATATCACTAGGTGAGCCGGAACAAGAAGCAGACCATATGTTCACTTTTTCGCATTTTTTCTGAATGCGGCCAAGTCCTATAACCTTTTGTCTCCCAGCCAATCTCCATGAATATTACAAACTGTGAGACTTCCTACTGTCAGTGCATTCACATGCCATTAGGGAATGAGAAATCTGCAATCATAGGAGCAAACTTGAGTGCATCCAGCCTATTACAGCAGGAAAATCCTAAATAGTGGGATTGAATATGGCTGGGTCTTCCAACAAGAAGGGTTTGGGGAAATTGGGGACGAGCTGAGTGAAATGGGGGTCCAGGCATTCAAAAAGCTTTATTTGAACAACATCTCTACTGCCTTACACATTTTGTGCTCTATGAACTCTTTAGTTTATTTTTTGGTGAACTTCATGGATGTCAAATGCTAAATCTTTGGCTATGGCACTATGGTTTGGGAGACATTGGGGGCGGGTTGAATAAAACTGGGATTCAGGCACTCAAAAACCACAAACGTCTCCTAAAACAATAAAAAAAAGCTTTACTCGAACAGCATCTCTATTGCCTTGCGCATTTCATGCTCTACGAGGGAAGTCACCTGCTGTCTAAGAAGAGCTGATTTGTTTCTGTAGAAGGATAATCAATGAGGTCAGTTGCTGAGCTCTATTTATCAAGCATTGCGCAGCTTTACAGAGCTTGCAGTGCGAGGCCCAGACTCGGAGAGAGACTGACAGACTAATCGTAGTAGACTGCTTGAACCAAGAACTGCGGGGTCAGTTCAATTTATACTCTGATAGTCCCTAATTAACTGCAAGAAACCAAGCATATTTAAATGCTAACCTTTTGGCTGTTGTATCTCTATTGCCTTATGCATTTTGTACTCTCCGAGCACAAAACATATAGCAGTAGAGATGTTGTTCAAATAAAGGTTTGGCTGTTGTACCTCTATTGCCTTATGCATTTTGTACTCCAAGCACGAAACACATAAGCCAGTAGAGATGTTGATCATATACAGCTTTTTTTAAAACATATTAAAAGCACGAAATGCGTAAGGCAGTAGATATGTTGTTCAAATAAAGCTTTTTGTTTTTAATTTATTTTTGGTGACCTTCATGGTTGTAAAATGCTAAATATATGGCTTTGGCGCTAGGGATGTAGCGAACCGCCGCCAATGTGTTCGCGAACGCCGTTCGCGAACCCCGGCAAAAAATGCGAATAGTTACGAACAGTTCGCGAACTTCGAACATCCGAAAATCGTTCGATTCGAACGATCAAAGGATTTTAATCGTTCGATCGAACGATTTTCGTTCGAATCGAACGATCAAAGCCATTGGATCGAATGATTTCATTCAATCCAATGGCTTCGATCGTTCGATTCGAACGAAAATCGTTCGATTTTAGCGATCGAATGGTCGAATGGTCGAACGATTTTGACGCGAACGCCTATTGGCGAACGTCGCGCGACGTTCGCGAACTTGCGGCGGACGCGAACAGTCGAAGTTCGCGCAAACTAGTTCGCCGGCGAACAGTTCGCTACATCCCTATATGGCGCTATAATTTGGGGAAAATTGGGGGGTAGGTTGATTAAAATGATGATTCAGATGCTCAAAAACCACAAAGGTCACCAAAAAAAAGTTGAAAGCAAAAAGCATTATTTTCCTTATTGCCTTACGCATTTTGTACTCTCCGAGCACGAATCACATAGCAGTAGAGATGTAGTTCAAATAACACTTTTTTTTAAACTTATTAAAAGCACGGAAGTGTAAGGCAGTAGCGATGCTGTTTAAATAAAGCTTTTTTTAAAAAAAAAAACAACGTATTAAAAGCAGGAAACGCGTAAGGCAGTAGAGATGTTGTTCAAATAAAGCTTTTTAGTTTTTGACTTATTTTTGGTGACCTTAATGGTGTAAACTGTAAAATCTATGGCTATGGCACTATGGTACTTTGGAACCAGATCCAAAACATGCCTGATGGATCCTCAATTGTCCTGACTTGAGGCCTTGACTGTTTTATGTATTATAGCTTAATCGGTCTCTGGCCTCCTTAGGCAGCAGTGGAACAAGCAAAGCTTTTAGTTAAGCACAAAACTGCTGGTTTGTGCCAGAAAGGAAGCTGAACCAGTCCAGTGAGTATAACTATACCAATACATGCAACGTTCTGTATAAAGGGAAAGCTAATCGGGTATCTCTTTCCTTCTGGGGCTGAGGCTTTTATAAAGTGAGCCTCCAGTCTAATTGTGATGGTGTTGGAGTCGCATCAACATTGTCACTGCAACACATGTGATGTACAAAGGAGTGGGAAGCTCTCCTTTTATTCTGAGAAATACTAATTATTTGCAAGGCAGAACTGTGTCAGTTGCACAAATATCATGCATTAGATATGATACCCACCCCGGTGTCAGGGAACAATAGAGGCAACATCTCTCTGAATGAGTCAGAAGGGTGAAACGCACCAATAAGGCTCCATGTGTCACCTCTACAAAAGGAATACAATTGAATACTATGACAAGGAATGGAATGGCAGCAACTCATCCCTGAGTAAAATATATAATATTGCCATCCAGTCTCACCCTAGACAATCCAAGCTGTGCCTGATATATGAGTGATGCAGAGACGTGCCCTAACAAGATGTGAGCCTAATTTAATCACCAATCGTATAAGAGCGCAGGGGAAACTGATGAAGAGCGCTAATGAGATTGTCTAATAGAATAAGCGATGTGTTAATAATAGGCATTTGCTTAATGGTTCCAAGGGAGAGGTGTGTCAACAGGGAAGCACCAGGGAAAGGAATTCTGATTTTTTTTTTGATTATTTGCCTGTTTCTTCTGGAATATACAGTATAACTCACGTAGGATATTTATAGTGCATTCACTATTACTGTGCCTTGAGCATGCCACCAACGGGAGCCGTAATGTTCTTGCTGGAATACATGAGCTCTAATATTGTTTGTTTGTTAACCCACCGGCTCCCAGGCTTGTCACAGCAGCAGCCAGGGCTGCAGCTCTAAGGTTGTTGGCAAACTGCAACTATCAACATCCCACAGTTTCCCTATGAGAGCAGTGTGTTTTGTATTTTAAAGTTCATATGGTTTGCTCCATAGACAAACAATGTATGTCACTTGTGGCAACTGGGTTACCACTGATGCACCCAATCGGCCCTCTAATACCCGTCCAAAGCAGTGGAGTGGGGAGCATGACAGGGTGCTAGGGCAGTACAGGGTTAGGGGCGAAGAAAATGGGGCCAAGATGTTCCCGTTCCTTTCGTATCTGGGTCTATGTTTCCAAGGGAAACATTTCAGAAGTTTAGTGGCAAGCCTGAAAGGGGTGGTTCAAGTTAAGCTTATAGTATGTTATACAATGACTAATTCTAAGCAACTTTTCAATTGGTCTTCATTTTGTTTCTTCAAAGCAGTGCTTGGTTGCTGGGGTAATTTGGTCTCTAGCAACCAGATGGCTGAAATTGCAAACTGGAGAACCGCTGAATAAAAAAGCGAAATAACTCAAAAAAACACAGATAATAAAAAATGAAAACCAATCGCAAATTGTCTCAGAATATCAAGCTCTATATCATACTGAAAGTAAATTTAAAGGGGTAGAGCTTCCCAATAAGAGGTGAGGTTTGGGGGAGCATTGTAGGTGGACTTGGCTTTAACTATGGCACTTTTTCAGAATGAGGGGTGAATGAGTTTGCATAGCTGTTTGCAATAATCAAGGTACAGGTATGGGATCTATTATCCAGAATGCTCAGGACCTGGGCCTATCCGAATAACAGATGTTTCTGTAATTTGGATCTTCACACCTTACACTACTTAAAAATCATTTAACCATTAAATAAACCCAGTAGGCTGGTTTTGACTCCAATAAACAATATATATTATATCTTAGTTGGGATTAAGTACAAGCTTCTGTTTATTATTATTATTATTTATATTATATGAAATCGTTTTAAAAAATTTGGATTGTTGATTATAATGGAGTCTAAGGGAGGCTGCCTTTCTGCAATTCGAAACTTTCTGGATAACGGGTTTCCGGATAACAGATTCCATACCTGTATTGTATTTCCATATGAGCCAACATGCTCACCAGCATACTGGTACTGGTACTCGCCCCCCCATTACCTTACTCTCAGTAACATTCAAACAGGAGCCAGAGCATTGCCCACGTTACTGCTGTATTGTGCAGTTTTGGACTGGCCCACCAGGATACCAGGAAAACTCCTGTTGTGCCCAGGTGTCAGTGGCCCCTCCTGCTTCTAAACATTTGGCCTATTTCATGGTCATTACCAATTTCTATGAGAAGAAAGAGGATAAATATATGGATTAATAGATTATAATATGTAAAGAAAAGAGACTAGGAGAATAGAGGTTGAGTGAGGAGATGAAGAATAATAGTAGTGAGAGTGGGCCCTGGTCTAAGGTCTTTGGGTGGGCCCCTGGTGTCCCAGTCCGACACTGTGTGGGGTCCCTCAAGGTTACAGTCCCAGTGGGCCCATAACCCCCAGTCCGACACTGGTATTGTGGCCCAATATGGAGACGGGCTGAGGCTATTCAGAAGGGGTTACTACATTGTTCATTGCAAGGCTCTTTATGGTACTCAGATCAATAAGGTGAGCAGAGAAAATCAATTTGAATTTACAGTGGATCAGAGAAAGGACTAAAATCTGTCTCTAGAACAATTACCATCCAAGTGATTAGCCGTATTGTGTGGGGCAACAAAAGAAGAGCAGATGCTTAATAACGGCTTCCCTAGAAGATCCATTTAATAATATAATGGTATTGCTACAAAAAGAAAATTAGCAGTGTAACCCTTCCAACACTTTCCCTTTTCTCTGTCCCTATGTATAAGGTGCCTATCTAGTGATACCAATGCCCAGGGTACTGGGCCAGCGGAACACCGGGAAAAACCCAGTGGGCCCCTGGCTCTTGTGGGCCCCACTGACCCAGATCCGCACCCAGATCAACAGGCTTCTTCCTGCCGCTACCCCCCTTTTTTGGGTGGTTGCGGCAAATATATAGTGTGTGCGCATGTGTGTGCAGACCCTACCAATCCCTGTAGGTGAATGAGAGCAGAGCAGGCAGCAAACCTTCCAACACTTTCCCTTTCGCTTTCCAAATACATATATATAAAGACCGACGTGACATTTCGGTCCCATCAGGGACCTTGCCTTGAGAAAGGTCCCTGATGGGACTAAAACGTCACGTCGGCTGTACATGCATTTTTTAATGCATTTGTCTTGATTAAGAAATCCCGGTGTTGCTGGTCTGATTTGCTATATTTTGGAATGATTTTACCGTGCACTAGGGGACTTATAAGAAGCAGAGTGTTGCCCTATCCAAAGAAAAAGATATATATATATATATTAGGTACCTATATAGTGCTACCATTCCCTATTTCTGTAGTGAAATAAGAGCAGAGCAGGCAGTAACCCTTCTAACACTTTCCCACTGTGTCTCTGTCCATACATTTTGCCACAGGGAAGAGGTATTTAGAAACCATTTATCCCAGAAAGAAGGACTTTGCAGTTTGCTTAATGACTGCAGCAGATCATTGTAATGGAAATTGCCGGGATTTAATAAATTGGTTTATCAACTGCTTATCCCGTGTGCCAGAGGCCTTCATCTTGTTCTGAACTGCATTGGCTTTCATACGGGGGAAACTATGATGAAAGACCTACATTTTTAAGTTTGGCTGTGAGTCAAGAAGCAGCAGCAAACCAGAGAAAAAAATGCTTTATTTTTCTCCTTCCTACAGCTCCGTCCGCCTCGCTCTGTCCCCAGGGGCTCTGGGGATTTACTGACTTGGAGAAAAAGTATTTTATGATACAGTTTCCCTCCGTGTTGCTTACAGACACATGTTGCACTGAGATTCTGTGTATGTTGAACTATAAAAACAAATTAGCCCCTACATCACCCATATTAAAGGGCCAGAATCTAAGATTTTACTATTTGGGGCTGCACTTTAACCTTGTGCATACAGTGTAGCTAAATGCAGGCAGTGCTGTATTCACTGGGAAAGCTCTCGAATGGAGCGCAAGGTGAGTTTAGGGGGCACTGTGGAGGCAGATGAGAGAAGGGTCCTTGAGGCAGGAGCTGTATGTGCCTATGGGACACAGAAAGGAGAGGGCAGGAACAGGATGAATAGGGCTATGAGCCAGGACAGGACGAAGCCGGCGTAGCAGGAACAGGAGCAGACTAGGTAGGAGCAGGATTGAGCGCGTGTAGTACAGGAATAAGTACTGGAGCAGGAACCCAGCTAGGGGCGATGCCACAGTGCTTAGATAGGCCAATGCTCAGGCAAGGAGGGTAAGGAGGGCTAGCCTTATATAGGGCAGGGTCAGCCCTGATTGGCTGACCCCAAGCCACCAATCAGGATGACTAATTCTGGGACCCAGCAGAAGTATAGATAGAAACTGTCTGGCTGCTCCCCTGGGCCTGTGCTTAGGGCGAGTAACCAGGAGGTCCCAGGATCCAATCCCAACAGAGCCTGACAAAGGCCTTGTATCCACAGTCAGAAGGACAGGGTCAGACATCTGGACACTACAGGGGCTCCCCTGTTGCATTTTTGAAAGAAAGTGGTCACACATTCACAATATAAACACAATTAGTAAAAATCATTTTTTTACAAAGCAATTCATTACCTGCTGCTAACAGTAATGGATTAATAAGCGCTAGAAGATGCCAGTACTTAGGAATGAGGTAGGAATATTAAACATGCCTTTGGATTATCTGTTGAGCTAAAACTATATTCCCCAACCTGTCTGCCTGTGCAACAGATTTTACTGCCCCCTCTGGAGTGTTCTGCTGTGATTACCTGTTCTGTGGATCCAGAGGCAGCCGGTCCATAATCTGTGTGTCGCTGCCACCATATGTTCTGTTATCTGGGGAATAAAAGGAACCTTCAGCCGACGCCACAATAATTCATCCACACAATCATTCACAGTCAATATGATTAACAAGACAAACTCAGCACTCCAGTTGGAACGTAATTCAATTTACCCATGGACCCTGTAGTACAGTAGTTCACAGGCAGCTCCAATATACCGTCAAAATTTTATAATAATGCCCCCCCCCCCAGTGTGGAGGCTTCATAAAATCAGTCATCGAGTATCTGGAAAAATTCAAAAAAAATTCAGAAACTCCAGCGAGGAGCTGATACTGGGAATTCCATTTGTTAGAGACCTTGGATTCTGAGGTCATATGTCCATGGGATGATAGATATTGGGGTAACTAAAATCAGAAGTTGTTGCAGTGATGGCAAGGAATGGGGAAAAAAAACAATGCTATCCTAGGTTTTCTATGCTATGGGCCAGTTATGTTCTATTTCACCTGTTTAGGGGTGGGGTAGGTTATTTTTAAAAAATTTATTTTTGGATGCATTTGGACAAGTTCTAGTAAGAGTAAATGCTACTATCTGATTAGTTGCTATGGGATATTAGACCTTTTGCAAAATTTGAGTCCGGAGACACCTAGGAAGTTTAACAATGTCCCCAGAGTTTCCATGTGACAATGGTTAGTGCTGACCATGCCTTTGGTCATCATGCATTAATCTGGCTAATTGGTTATTTGTGGTGCCACAGCTATGGCAGTTAAGAAGGATGAAATATCCCATGAGGAGGGTTCCATGCCAGGCAAAGGACACAGTCCTCTGCGGAGAAGTCTCTGCCCATCTGATCAGATTATTGAAGCCAACATTGGACAAAACTGTGCAACTGCTAATCCCACAGCCTCACCAAATATTTGGACCATCTCATGGCTAGTTTTTAAGTGGTTTTGGAATACTCTTGAAGAATAATCACAGTTGTTTTTTAAACCACACAGACTCATAAGTGTGCCATAGGTTTTTCCAAGTCCAACCCCTGAGGAGCAACTGCATTGAATGTATTCTTTACACTGTAACATGTCTTGGTGGGTTGACTCCAGTAGCTCAATATTTGTCTGGAGTTTTGTAAGCAACCGTTGCACAAATACAGACAAAATTAACGAGCAATTCATAGCAGCTTGTTGCCAGGAAGCAGAACCAGCCTATTGGGTTCATTTAATGTTTACATTATTTTTTAGTAGACAAAGTATAAAGATCCACATTACGGAAAGATCCGTTATCCGGAAAGCACCAGGTCCTGAGCATTCTTGATAACTGGTCCCATGACTGTATAAAAGAAAGGAAAAGGGACTCTTTAGACAGTTTCCATAGTCAGTTATTTTCAACTGTTCACAACCAATTTTGAGATGAGCAGTAATGGAAACTAGGGATGCACCGAATCCAGGATTCGGACAGGATTCATCCTTTTTCATCAGGAATCGAAATCCGAATCCTAATTTGCATATGCAAATTAGGGACGGGAGGGAAATTACATGACTTTTTGTCACAAGACAAGGAAGTAAAAAATGATTTCCCCTTCCCATCCCTAATTTGTACATGCAAATTAGAATTTGGATTCGGTTTGGTATTCAGCTTCATTTTTCGCAAAGGATCCGGGGGTTTGAAAATAGTGGATTCAGTGCATCCCTAATGGAAACAGTCGGTACCCAATCAGAATGTTCAGATGGTTACAATGTCAGAGCAATAGCCAATCAGAACATTGCAATTTTCACTGTTTAAAATTTCACAAATGCCAAATCCAGCAGCAAAGCATATTGTTACAATTCTCCTTATACCCTCCACTTGCTCCAATGATCACAGTCGCACACACACACATATATATAAATATATATCTTTGTAAATGTGGGGATTTGTAGGGTTTTTAAAGAGTCTGAAGGTTTATAATCCAAGTCTCCCCAATAAAAACAAACGGACAGGAAACAATTAAATCTGCCTTTAAAAAAAAAAAAAAAATCTTTGACATTTTTGAAATATTTTTACAAGGGAAAAATGAAATCAGTTACCATAGCAACATGATTTAGAGGATTATTTCCAAGGGGGGGTTGAATTTAAATGTAGGTTAAAGGAAGCCCAATCACAAATCTGGGGTGAGGTGGCAGTTTGGAGATTTTCAGGAAAGTGAATGGGTGTAAAAGTGACAGTTGCCGTAGAAATCCCATCTCCGCTTTCCTAGCTGATTATGTATCAGATACTCCGGGCGCTTGTGTTTGAGAGGTCCGTTGCCATGGAGACTCTGGGTTCTTTTCTGGTGTTCCCTACAGAAAGTAACGGGTTTCCTCGTCGCCCTCCCCCCAGTCTATATATAGAAAGTAATGGGAAACGAAGGGGAAAATAATAAAGATGCAAAGCCCCGTGGGGGGTTAATGACAGTGGAAATACCAAGGGAATCTCTGGCAGTCGAGAGAATTCCACTAATCCCTCATTTGCACCTAGAGAAATACACACACATTTCTTCTCTATATATTAAAGGAAAACTAAATCATAAATTTATATTTTTTGCTGATAATGAGTATTAATTTGGTCTATGAATTAAAACCATTATCTGCAGTCGATTACACATAATTTTTTGTTTTTGTTTTATAGTTTTTGAATTATTTGCCTTTATCTTCTGACTCTTTCTAGCTTTCAAATGGGGGTCGCTGACCCCATCTAAACAAAACAAATGCTCTGTAAGGCTACAAATTTATTGTTATTGCTACCTTGTATTACTCCTCTTTCTAATTGGGCCCTCTCTTATTCATATTCCAAGCTCTTAGCATGGTTGCTAGGGTAATTTGGACACTAGCAACCACTCTGGTGAACTGCTCAATAAAAAGGTAAAAAACTCGAAACCACTAATAGTAAAATATGATCGGTCTCGCTACACCATACTAAAAGTTTTGTATTATTATAACAGTAAATCACAGCTTTTGTTCATTTTAAAAAACTTTAACAAGCTGAGAAGCTTTATTTCCTTCACTTCTGTAAGCTGCCATCATTGTGATCAAGTCCGGCCTACTTTCTGAATTATACACTCGTTCCTCCCCCTGTAGGTTGCTATCAATGTGGTTAGACCCAGTCAAAGACTAGATTTGGTGGCATAACTATAGGGTCTGCTTTCTCTATAGCTGACTAGAAAAAAAAACTCCTCCCAGCCAGTCTCTTACTTGTGGCGGGGAAGGGGGAGCAAGTCCGCACTGGGCTGGGAGTGGGCGGAGTCAAGGCAGGGAGTGGGCGAAAGGGTTAGGGGGCAGTGGCATAACTAGATGTTATTGGGCCCCATAGCAAATTAATTTTAGGGTCCCCAGAGGTTACCTGTTTAAAGGAAAACTATACCCCCCAAACAATGTAGGTCTCTATTAAAAGATACTGAGTAAAACAGCTCATGTGTAAAACCCTGCTTCATGTAAATGAACCATTATCATAATAATATACTTTTTTAGTAGTATGTGCCATTGGGTAATCATTAATAGAAAATTGCCATTTTAAAAAATAAGGGCCGCCCCCTGAGATCGTAAGATTCACTGTGCACACATACAAACCACATGTTAGGTCACATGAGCCAATTAACAGACAGAGTTCTGCCTTTTGCTTCCTCACTTCTTCCTGTTACAGTTAGTGTTGTAGTATTTCTGGTCAGGTGATCTCTGAGGCAGCACAGATAAAGTCACGAAATGGTGGTTCAAGGCAAGAGATGTAAAAGGGCAATATTTATGTAAATATATATTCCAGTTTGGTAAGATTCTTTAAGATGTCATTCAATTTGATATAAACTATCTGTTGCTTAAGTATTCATTTTGGGGGTATAGTTTTCCTTTAAGCAATATATGTTGAAATTGCTCAATAATTAGTGTTACATGGGGCCCCCTATACCTCCTGGGCCCCTTGCAGCTGGGGGAGCCCGGTGCACTTTAGTTACACCACTGGCTAGAGTAATAAACACTCCGGGGCAAATTTACTAAGCGGCGAAAATTCGCCAGTGACGGCTATGCAAGCAGCACAAGACTTCGCCATGTGAAGATTCGCTCAGACAACGCTAATTCACTAACATGCGAAGTTGCGTCCAGGGCGAACTCTGGCAAAGTTGTGCTAGCATTAATTGGGCAAGCAGAGCGAAATTGCGCTAGCATTGGCTAATTTGCATATGGTGGGAAGTTAATGTTGAATGGACGTATATGTTGCAGTAAATACATTACACTACACAAGCCTGGGAAACCTTCATAAAATAAAATAAAGTTGTTATATTGCCCTGCACATGAGCCCAGTGTATAATTTATGTGCCGTATGTTAGGAAATGTTGGGGGGAAGCCAGGTACCCCCAAAAATTTGTACTCTCTTTTGCAGCCTATCACCCCGAAAAAAGGAAAAGACGCCAATGTTTTTGGCACTTAGAAAAATTTTTTAGCTAAAGTTTGAGGAACTCCTATCTACTCTATTGCACTTCGCCTGGTCTGAGGTGGCAAAGGCAAGTCTGGCGCAAGAGGTAACGTTCAGTAAAATCCGCATCTTAGAAAATTTGCGCAGTTACGTCCCTTCACCAGAGCACAACTTCGCCTGGCGGTTGAGTGTGAATGAGCGCCAGCGTAAGTCTCTTTTTCGCTAGCTAAGTTAAACCTGCGCCCGTTAGTAAATCGGCGAAGTACCGAAATGACGTCATGCTGGCGAATTTTCGCTAGCGTTAGTCCCTTTGCCCTTTAGTAAATTTGCCCCTTTGCCCCTCGGCTCTGTTTATATGAATAAAGGGGAGAGGACAGGGGCGATGAACAGCAGTGGGCCTAGGGGCACCCGCTATATAAATCCGGCCCTGCTCTCATTCCCTCTCTGCCTGTTCGGCTAATGCCAGGAATGAATCGGACACAATAAGCCTTGTTCCCACTCTTTCTTGGATTTGTCCTCATAGGTGGGAGCTGCCATATGTTTTGTTTTTGCTTCAGCTGGAAACTGTAACTGGAAATTCTCCCAAAGCAGTAAAGGTAACAGCACCATCTACAGGACGGAAATGTAAAAGTATTTTGTGGATTACATAGGGCTGATTACACACTGCTGTTCAAACACTGACTATTTATTCACATCGGCCTGTGCTTGCCCTGTGGAGCTTAAGGTGGCAATACATCGCCAAACAAGCGGATCTCCCTGTTATATTGGGCTGATCTAATCTGGGCCCTAGGGTCCAATAATCGGATCAGAATGGAGGCAATAAGGGTGGTCGGATCACGGGTCCGCATCAACGAACAGATGCAGCCGCGATCTGACGAGATTTTTTACCATGCCTGATCCGCATCTGCCCGATTTTTGGCCAGATATCCATCGGGGACGCCCGTCGGATGGCCCCACACAAGGGCCAATAAGATGCCGACTAGTGATGGGCGAATTTGAAGCAAATTTTTGTGAATAAATTTGCGAATTTGCCTGCGTCAAAGTTTTTCCGACACCTGCGCTGATTCTGACGCTGGCCCATATCTTGACACCCTGGCGACGATTTACAGACACACATTGACTTTAATGGGCGCTGGCGTCAACTTTGACAAATTTTTCACAGCAAAGAGAAATGGGACAAATTCACCCATCACAACTGCCGACTTGGTCTGTGTATAGCGGCCTTTACACTCACAATTTGCCAACCACAGGTACACTAAAAACAGTGTCAGGATTGTCAGAAGCCACTTGCTATGGGACCCCAGCGAGAATAGAAACCCCCGTGCCACTGAGCCATGGGCATTTATGATGCTCACCGATGATAACCAAATTCATGCAGTATAAGACTATTGTCACCCTTTATCGATTTCATCATATTTATGTAATACAATGTTGTCTTGTACATATAGACATTGTGCCCCAGGCTATTAGAGCTGGCATTCACATCACCCATTCCCAACTCACATCACCCTTAAAGGAGAACTAAACCCTTAAAATGAATGTGGCTAAAAATGGCATATGTTATATACAGAACTTATTGCACCAGCCTAAAGTTTCAGCTTGTCAATAGCAGCAATGATCCAGGACTTCAAACTTCTCACAGGGGGTCACCATCTTGGAAAGTGTCTGTGACACTCACATGCTCAGTGGGCTCTGATTGGCTGTTGAGAAGCTAAGCTTAGGGCTCGTCACTAATTATCCAGCAGAAAATGAGGTTGGTCTGTAATATAAGCTGATGCTACAGGGTTGATTATTAAATTCTGATGCTAATTGCACTGGTTTCTGTGCTGCCATGTAGTAATTATCTGTATTAATTACTAACCAGCCTTATATTGTGACTTTCTATTCTATGTGTACTGTATATTGTGAGTGGGTCCCTAAGCTCAGTAAGTGACAGCAGCACAGAGCATGTGCAGTGAATCAGCAGAAAAGAAGATGGGGAGCTACTGGGGCATCTTTGGAGACACAGATTTTTACTGCTAAAGGGCTGTGGTTGCCTTGGGCTCATACAGAATCACAAAACATAATGTGCAACATTTCTAGCTACTTCTTTAGTTCTCCTTTAATCCCAGCACTGGCCACCAGTTTTCCTTTCATGATGGATAACTGGTAGAAGCGTCTGATGATAAGCATTCCTTACGACCCCTAAAAACGTCAATGAATGGAAAAGCAACCAAACACATCCATTCTGGCCCCAGGCTGAGAAAGCATTTCTGACTGTCGCTATTGCCGGGTTAAACTTGAACGGCCAGAGCAAAGTGAAGGTGACAGGCCTGAAATCAGCTTTCCTGCCCCCAAAAGAGGGACGCAGGGCCTGGTCAATATCTTGCCTTAACAAGATGAGACGCTTTATTTCCAGGATCATTTTTGGTGAATACTAATGAGGTTTTGAGCTATGGATCTGGATAGTGACTCTGTGTTTATATGTTCTGGGTCCTTTTCTCTTCCCTTTCAGCTTTTCTATTCAATCTACTCAGTATTTGTGATGGGCGAATAAATTTACCAGGCATGGATTCGCAGCGAATTTCCACATTTCAATATGTTTTTGTGAAACTGCTGTGAAAATTCGCAGGGAAAAATCTGCCGCGTCAAAATTGGCGAGCACATAAAAATTATTTGGACGCCCAGTAACTTTAATGCATTTGGACAACGTATAAAAATTGTTGCTCGAAACAAAATTATTATAACTCCCGTTCACGTCAATTAGTTTCGCAAATTTTTCCGCCTTTTCGCAAATTTTTGTACGAAGCAAAATGGGACAGATTACCGCATCACTGCTAAGCGTTGGACTAGGCCAGCAGGACACCAACAGAACTCCAGGGTGAATTTGCAACTATTAAGGAGTCTCCATAGCTGGTGGTCCCTTGAGGTGTCGGCCCGGGTGGGCCCCCGAACACCCCACTTTTTATAATCCTTTAGCTTCAGCAATCACCCACTCCTCAAACCCCTTCTCCTTAATTATTGCCTCCAAAATATATAAGTAATTTCATAAACTCTGTTTTTGGTACAATTCCTTTTTCTTCTTTTAAATTGTCCACTTGGATTACTGTCCATCCATCATTGGTTATGCACATTATTGTAAGGAATATACTGATCACAATCTCCATCTTGTTTTTAATTTCCTTATCCAGAAACATTAAGTTAACATTTAGTATATTGTAGAATGACCAATTTTAAGCAATTTTTCAACTGGTCTTCATTATTTATTCTTTTTTTGTTTGTTTTTATTCTTCTGACTTTTTCCAACTTTCAAATGGGGGTCACTGACCCCATCTAAAAAAAACAAATGCTCTCAAGGCTACAAATGTGTTGTTATTGCAACTTTTTATTACTCACCTTTCTATTCCGACCCTCTCCTATTCATATTTCAGTGTTTTATTCAGATCAAGGCATGGTTGCTAGGGTAATTTGGATCCTAACAACCGGATTGCTGAAATTGCAAACTGGAGAGCTGCTGAATAAAAAGCTAACTAATTCAAAAGCCATAAATAATGAAAAATGAAAACCAAAATCTGCGGCAACTTTAATGTATGAGGGTAAACTTTGCACATACTTTTGAAAGAAATGGTCAATATAGTGAGATAAATTACTTGTTATGGACCCCTCATCACAGTTCAGCAAAGGAATATTGCACAGCTCTCTGTTCTAGTGATGGGCGAATTTATTCGCCATGTGCAAATTTGCGCCGAATTTTCGTGATTTGCCGCCGGCGAATAAATTAGCGAAATGGGCGCGAAAATTCACTGGCATCCGTCCAAAAAAATGGACGCTGGCGTCAAAAAATTTTTTTTAACCGTTTTGTGTATTTCGCCGTTTTTTTCGGCAAAGCGAAACAGCGGATATTTGCCCATCACTACTCTGTTCTCTTTATTTACCCCTTTGCTAAATACGGCATTAAAATCCTAGACTAGCAAGTAGAGAGCTGAGGTTGTTCCCCTCTGGTGAAATGCGGTGAACTCTATTTTCATCTTTTTTTCTATATGCCCCTAAATGTTGTACTTTCAGGTGTGTTTTGCCTTTGCTGGTGCTGTAAATATAAGTTTTCTTTTGCCAGTCATTGAATATTGGGGTGCAGAGAATGGGAATGTGTAATAGCAAATTCATGTCGTAGCTGGAGTGGCAGTTTTATGTAGAGAGCAGCCGCCAACAGGAACAGCCTGTACCTTGATGCTGAGTCATTTCAAGCCACGCTTTTCCATAGCAAACCTCAATCTCTCAGCCAGGGCTCCCTCTCTGGATCAGGAGTATTTCTCTGTCTTTCATATCATCTATATGAATTTCCATATCGGTGGCCGGCACATTTGCATGTGAATAACTGCCCCCTCCGTGCCCTGCAATTTAGAGAGGAAAACATTTCCCTTCATGTGTTTTCCCTACTGGAATAGAAAGAACAAAGTCATGTACAGACATTAAACCTCTTGTCATGTGATTTACTTAAAGTTGGAGAACTAATGAGAAGTTTATAGCAAATTCTTCTAAGGCTGATGGCACACGGGGCGTTTTCTCAGCAGTTGGAAAGTGCCCGAATCTGCTGGTGCCTTAAAGTTAATTTAATAATAATAACACAAATCTAACTAGTTGTTCTTGTCACTGGGGTCTCTGACCCAAACAATAACAGCTTTACCACTTATGCTGGAATTATGGGGGAAGCTATGCATTGTGGGTAAAAATGCCGCTCATGTGGATGATCCCAAGGTCTACCCTACTTCTCAAGTCATAGTTCTCCTTTAAATTGAGGCTCCAGAGTTTCCTCTTTCCCTTCCCACCCCTATGTATAGCAATTTCCATAACTGCGACTAAGGTGTAACGGCTGCGGTGCTGCAATTAATCAAGTAGCCATGTTGTAATTGCTCTTTAAACGTATCAGAGGTGGATAAATTAGATCCATCCGTCATTAACATCTGGAAGCCAGCTGTCATATCTAATGAGTCCACTTTTAGATACAGGAGGCAGAACGAGTACAAGGTAAGAAGATGTCAGGTTATTAGCTACAGACTGGAGGAATGATGACGGGAACGGGGCTGAAGGTGCCGCGATCCTAAGAACCGAATGAGTCAGAATGGATTATTGGGAAATAATCTGAGTGATGCAAAGTCACCTGTGGGGCCCTGACCTCACCCCAACTGTGGATTGAAATGGAACAGTGAGCCAGGCCTGATCCCCAACATCCAGCGTCTGACCCACTGGGATAATGGGCAAAATTCTGGCGAGTCCTGGCCCTAGGTAGTTGGCAAGAGGGTAAGGAGGGGTAGTTGGCAATATTGGCAGAGGGAGGAAGAGCAGTTTCCACCATGGAAGGTGGTTGGTGGAGGTCAGGTCCTATGGTGACATCATTGACATCAGTGCCCAACCTCTTATGAATGGAAGCAAATGCCATTAACAATCTTTTATCATCTAACGGAAACCATCCCAGAAGAGAAAGGGCTGTTGTAGCAGCTTGGGCAACTTCATATTAATCTTTGTGCCTTGAGAATGAGATGTTGGACAGGCTGGTGGTCTAGTTGCAAATTCAAGATTACAGATTATCTTCCAAGAGTCCATTCCATAGGAAAAAGAATACAATTAGCCAAGACCAAACTAGAAAGAGTAAGGCGTATCCTGAGCTCATGAAATGATTGTGAACCCTTCATCTTCATTCCCACCTCCCAGGTGAGGTTTGTCCTTTTATGCATTGTTTCCAGTGGCCTGAATGGCAGCACTCCTGCAGCAGGTGGCATCCCATATGTTGGCATGGCATCCTGCCTTCCTTGTATGCAGCTGCCTGTGGATCCAGTAAAGAACTTTTTCTCATACAGGAATCCAACCAGACTTCCCTTCTGCTTGACAGCCATGGACATTTGAGCGAATGTCATTTAGGAAGGCCAGTGGGGTGCAATTCATTCTGTTATGATTGGAACCTTGGACCACTAATCAGTGCTACTCATTGGTTCTTAATTGGTTTGTAGGTGGACGCAGTTAAATACGTGCGACTATGTAAGAGGCTGGACTCAAAGGCCTATCCTGCCATAGAACCCATTCACCTCTAGATATGCCCTTGGGTGGAATATTTCTTGAGGCAAGTCAAGGTCACTTGGGTGACAATGACTGTATGATCAGCTCTATCCCTTCTTTAGATCTGGGACCCCCTGTGCCTATTGATAGTAAATGTCTCCCTTGTCTGCCTGTTTTTGGGCTGCAGCTGAGAAGGCTATCTGGTTGCCAGGGAAACCCAAAAAACAGAGTGTGACAGCTCTTTTTGTTGCTTGCCTTTCTATCCACACCCTCATATTGCAGTCTGCGTTCCAAACAACTTGTTGCTTGGGTCATTTATCACCAGCAACCAAATAGCGGTTTCGAGAGTACTGCACAAAGATACTCGCGTGAATAAAATGCTTGATGGCGTAGCCTTAAATACTTGGAATACAAGGAAATGTGAATATTTTATTAGCAAAGCATCCCCTTCCTGATGGAACGCGTTTCGCACTTACTAGAGAACACACCTGCTTGTGATCTTCAGCCCATGTGGCTCACAGTTTGTATAATACAAGCAGAGACGTTCCTTCTTTATCTCTGTCATTTTCCGATGTGTTTGGGGAAAAGGGATTTGGAGTTAAAATATATCAGAGAGGAGGAATGATAACAAGTGGCATGTCATGCGTTTTTCCCACGGTCCCTGTTGTGTCTCTGGATCTCTGACTGTCCTGAGGTTTATAAGAGGAGACAGCTTCTTGCTCTGTTCCACTGCCTCCGCTCTCTCGTTTCTACTTATTATTCCTCCTCACATGCTCTCCCCTTACTTCTGTGTTCCAAATCATTTCCAAAAGCAAGGGGGCTCGTGTATGATCAGCGGGGTGGGTGCCTCCTCTAATAGATGGGAGCAAAGAGCCATGGATTTTTTATTGTACTTTACACCCTGCCCATAGGCGCAAATCTTTGTGCTCCAGAATGGACACCAAATAGTTTAGAACAAATAACGCACCTGTTCCTAATTACTAGGGACATATATTTTGGATTTCTATGGACAGCAGCGGATTAAAGGAGAAGGAAAGGTCTTTTAAGAATCTGTGTGCTAAACAGAGACAAACAGTAAAACTAAAACCAGTTGCCATTGGATCCCACGTGGTGAATTCGTAAAGGGGAAGGCAGTTCACCAATTTACCCTTTAATTTAGGGCTGTCCCACACGGGTACATTTTTGTGTAGTGGGTCGAAATTGTCTAACTGGGGCATTTCTGTCTCCATGGTGCCTCCTGAGCTTATCTCCCCTGTATTCCGATTGGGCAAGATCATCAGTGTAGATTCGGACTTGATATTGCAGCATTCATCCTTTCTGAAACCCTTTGAAAGCAGCAGTGATACCTTGCTTTATGGCTGGTGTTTTTTTATTATAGCAGATCATTCTGGCACAGAGGTCATGGCATCTATATGAAACCCATTGGTCCCATCACATTAAACTTCTAGAGTGATCCCTGGCTCTTTGGGCTGTTGAAATACACTACATGGCCAAAAAACATGGAAACTCCTTCTGATGATTGGAATTGTCTTTTTAAGTCACACCCATTATTCAGTACATCATACAGCGGATTTCATACCAAATCCATGCAACAAGCAATAGTTTGGGGAAGGCTCTTTCCTGGTCCATAGACAGTGTTGGATCAACCCACCGGGATACCAGGAAAACCCCCGGTGGGCCCAGGTGTCAGTGGCCCCTCATGCTGCTAAACATTTGGCCTATTTCATGGCCATTCCCTATTTCTATGAGAACAAAGAGGCTAATTAGATGGCATAATAATTATAGTATGTAAAGAAAAGAGACTAGGAGAATAAAGGTTGAGTGAGGACAGCAAGAATAACAGTACTGAGAGTGGGCCCCTGGTCTAAGGTTTTTTGGTGGGCCCGTGGTCTAAGGTTTATGGGTGGGCCCCTGGTGTCCCAGTCCGGCACTGTCCATAGAGATTGGGTTTGCTGAGTGAAAGAACTTGACCGGCCTGCACAGAGCCTTGACATCAACCCAACTGAACCATTGTGGGATGACTAGGAACCCAAACTGAGAGGAAGGTCTGATCTCCAACACTCAAACAAATCCCACCAATAATGTCCCAACATCTAGTGGAACCTTCCCAGAAGAGTAGCAGCAAAGAGAGGAGCATCTTCATATTAATACCTTTGGTTTGAGAATAAGATGTTGGACAGACAGGGGTCGTATTTCTTTGACCATATAGTGTGAGACAGTTTGGTAAATGGAACAGAAAATGACATGAGAATGAAACAAGATTGGATATTGTAAGTTGTTAGTTTTCCTTTAAATTGCCTTTTTGTATGCGGTTGTCCCCTTCTATTATAGGTTTTCTCTTTGCCTTGTGTCTGTCCCTGCCACATTCGTCCCTACACCCTTCCATCCTCCAGTTTCCCTTTCTTATCCCACTGGCGAATTTAATCATTGTCACCATCTATTTAATGAAATGTCAGCTCCTTCCCAACAAACGCTCTCACAGAAAACATGATTAAGCCACAACCATGAGCAGCGTGATGTGAGGTTAGCAAGAATGCATAATGTCATTACCCACTGTCACATGGGATCAGAAAATAACTGCTGGAGCCCAGCACTGCCCTGACAGCTGCCAATAACACTGAGAGTGTCTGTGCACTAACTAGGAGGCCTACACGGGCGAAATGCATGGATTCCTACATAATCTTATATAATGATTATATCAAAGCTCAGACATATAACATAGGAATGAAATAATTGTGTTCTGTACATAATGATAATATACCTCCTACTGGATACTAGAAGACCCTGAGGGGTTCTGTGACCATATAAAGGCAAAAGACTGCAGGCTGAGTTATACAGGGAACTCTGAGTATCACTCATGTATTATAAGGGATAATGTACCCCCTGCTGTAAATGATAAGGATATTAGAAGTCACTGAGGGTTCTGTGACCATATAAAGGCACAAGGCTGCGGGTTGAGTTATACAGGGAACTCTGAGTATCACTCATGTATTGTAAGGGATAATGTACCCCCTACTGTAAATGATAAGGATATTAGAAGTCACTAGAAGACCCTGAGGGGTTCTGTGACCATATAAAGGCACAAGGCTGCAGGCTGAGTTATATAGGGAACTCTGAGTATCATATAGAAGCAAGGTTTGTGCTACTGCCACATTACAACAAGTGTCTGTGGTACCACTCAACAAATGAATATTAAATCAAAAATACAAAATTATGATAGAAATAATGAAGGAGAATACACTCACAGTTCACCTCAGTCCCAAGGTGCAAAGTCCAAAGCCACTGAATCCAAAGAGGATGTGAGGATCTCCAATAATAAAGAAACAAATGTAAAAAGTAGAAACATTTATGGGACATAAGACCTAACGCATTTCGTGCCTGTTGGGGCACTTACTCATAGGCTCTATGAGTAAGTGCCCCAACAGGCACGAACCGCGTTAGGTCTTATGTCCTAATAAATTTTTCTATTTTTTACATTTGTTTATTATTGAACGCTGAGTATCACTCATGTATTATAAGGGATAATATACCCCCTACTGTAAATGATAAGGATATTAGAAGTCATTGAGGGGTTCTGTGACCATATAAAGGCACATGGCTGTAGGCTGAGTTATACAGGGAACTCTTAGTATCACTCGTGTATTATAAGGGATAATGTACCCCCTACTGTAAATGATAAGGATATTAGAAGTCACTGAGGGGTTGTTCTGTGGCCATATAAAGGCACAAGGCTGCAGGCTGAGTTATACAGGGAACTCTGAGTATCACTCATGTATTATAAGGGATAATGTACCCCCTACTGTAAATGATAAGGATATTAGAAGTCACTGAGGGGTTCTGTGACCATATAAAGACACAAGGCTGCAGGCTGAGTTATACAGGGAACTCTGAGTATCACTCATGTATTATAAGGGATAATGTACCCCCTACTGTAAATGATAAGGATATTAGAAGTCACTGAGGGGTTCTGTGACCATATAAAGACACAAGGCTGCAGGCTGAGTTATACAGGGAACTCTGAGTATCACTCATGTATTATAAGGGATAATGTTCCCCCTACTGTAAATCAGATAAATTGGCATTCATAAAGCATAAGGCTGCAGGCTGATAATTCTATACAAGTAATTGAGCTCCAAGGAGATGTTTTATGTCCTTATATTTTTGAAACAGGGCCAATGTTGCAGCCAACTGGATCGAAACCGATGGAGCAGTGTACTGGACAAGGTGTCGAGTACAAGTTCACATTATGGCCAACATGTTCACCTCTAACCCCCATCAACTTACTAGTAATTAGCTTTGTACCGCCAGTTGCAGATATAACTATACAAGTAGACATTTGATTGGTTGTCATGGGTTACTGCCCAGGTGCAAAGCCATCTGGAGTAAATATATGAGCCCTATTGTGTCTGACGCCCAGTTGATTCCAGATCAGGATAATGCAGTATACAGATAGAAGCATGTGTTTGTGTGTGTTTATATATATATATATAGAGAGAGAGAGAGAGAGAGAGAGAGAGAGAGAGAGGGAGAGACGGCTGCTTTACCCATGGCACCATATGTTCTCATGCTCAGGAGTCAGTGGGATATTATTGGTTCCAGTTCACAAGTTTCTCTCTCCTCCACAGCCTTATTTATGAGCAGACGAGGGCCCGTGGGCCTTTGCTGGGAGAAGCTCACATGAGTTTGGGACATGCACAGATTGGGCTCACTAGTATACGCTGCAACACCTTGATTTGCACAATTTGATTGGGCTGAAGTGCACACATGGAGCGCGTCCAGGCCCGGACTGGCAATCTGTGGGTTCTGGCAAATGCCAGAGGGGCTGCTGTATGGTTCCATAGAAAGTTACCATATAGTGGGCTGGTAGGAGGCTATGTGGGCTGGTAGGGGGCTGTTTGGGCCTCTGTGTACTTGGAATGGCAGGGCCTATTTTGACTCCCAGTCCAGGCCTGAGCGCGTCCGAGGGAAATCGCTGTTGAGAGGACTCAGCCAAACCACTGGCCTTTAATGCTTATAACTAGGAAAGCATGGCTGCTGTACAATTGTGCCTGTACACTCAGGACCCTATTTATAGAAATCCAAATTTATCTGAGTATTTAAATAAAAAAAGTCAGACCAAAGTAGAATCTACGCTGTGACCAGGGCCGGATTTACATAGCGGAGGCCCCTAGGCCTGCTGCCATTCGTCGCCCCAATGTGGGTGTGGTTGGGCAGCATGCTTTCCCCCTAAAATCCTGCCACCCTAGGCCTGGGCATTGGTGGCCTTTCCACAAATCCAGGCCTGGTTGTGACCTTATTTATTAATAAAAAATCATGATTTAATCAGATCGGGGAAAATTCGATAAAATCCGAATCATGAGTTTTTTCCCAAATCACTTAATTTTTTCAGGCCTTTTCCTGAAAAGTCCACATTTTTTTAATTTTTTGCCTGAAAAAATTCTGAAATAGTCAGATTTTCAGGCTCATTTCAGCATAGACCACAGAAACTTTGAAATTGGATAGGGACCTCTCCTACTGACATATACATATACAGTACAGCAGGTCTAAGATGCCAGATTTTCAGATTCAGACTTTTTCCATCCTCGGGTTTAATAAAACTTGAAATATTTGAGGGTTTTTTTCCCACTAAAAATTCGGATTTTATAGTAAAAAAAAAATAAAAAAAATTTTGGCATTAAGACTTTAATAAATAACCCCCTCTGAATCTACTGTGTATCACTGGGATGTTGCGTTCATGACCCTCCATACCTGTATGGAGGGTCATTCTGTTATCCAGAATGCTCGGGACCTTGGATATTCTATACTCTTTTCATAATTCAGATCTTCATACCTTAAGTCTACTAGAAAATCATATAAATATTAAATAAACCCAATAGGCTGGTTTTGCGTCCAATAAGGATTAATTATATCTTAGTTGGGATCAAGTACAAGCTACTGTTTTATTATCATAGAGAAAAAGGAAACAATTTAAAAAAAATTTGGATTAATTTCATAAAATGGAGTCTATGGGAGACAGCCATCCAGTAATTTGTAGCTTTATGGATAACGGGTTTCCAGATAATGGATCCCATAACTGTATAACTCCCATGTGCTATTTATTTATTTAGCAAATAAGAGCAGTTAAACTACAGCTTCCAGCACCCTACTCATACCTAAAGGGCATCTCCAGGGTGCAGAAAAGTCTGCTGATTTAGGGAATGTAGGGCACCTATTACAGAACGAGTGCTGTGCTGCCTGCAGTGGTAGGGAGCACCCAGTGTGTGTGGGAATGGTATGGAACACGCATGCACATAATAAACAATTGTGCCCCAACACTCACTCTAATGGTGCAGGCGGCACACCAGTCAATAGTGGGACACTCAGTTATTATGAGCTTGTGCCCCAGCATGGCAGCCTATGCCAGGATCTTCCTCCAGTGAAGGGGCACAGTACTCAATATTCTCCTAAAATCTTTAAATAAATTCTCTCCAGAGTGGGGATTCTCCTAGCCTAAGCCTCTTGTGGGTTGCAGGCAAATTTGATGCCATAGGTGGTCTATACATATAGGTGCAAAAAAAATAGCAAGTTGCAACAGCCAATCAGCAGCTAGGATTCACTGCAGTGTTCCCCCAGCATCATGCACACGCATGCAGAATCTGTTACAGAGGCAGGTGCAGATTTCATTCCATTCCCGCAGCATTTTAAATGAGGATCTAACACCTTATAAAATTCCATTTTATCTCTTTCCACTTGCCCCCCCCCCATCTGATTTCAGCATCCTGCTTGCCTCGCCAGTAAGACTGGGATTAGGAGAGTCAATGTAAGTCCCTGGCCTCCCTGTGAGCGCGCGCATTGATTGGGATTGCAGTGATTTGCAATGGCAGTTGATTTGGCAAGTCAGCATGGAATAAGTTCATAGCAAATTCACATGTCAGCAAGTGCAAGATGAGCAGCCAAGCTTAACAGACCAATATTTACAGTGAGGATAAGAGCGGAGCCAGGCGAGAGGAATACTGCAAGGGCTGCGGCACACGGTGTGAGAAACATATACAGCAACACATTAGCACCATGTTATCACTGAGTACAATATATTCCCCCTCCACTCCATCTAAATAACAGCTCCTTCTCTCCCTCTCTCTATGTATATATACTGTACATGTACAGATATGGGATCCGTTATCTGGAAACCCATTATCCAGAAAGCTCTGAATTATGGAATGGCAGCCTCCCATAGGGGCAAATTTAACAACCTCCGAAAATTCACCAGTGACGGCTTCACTCACAGTGCAACACTTTGTTAGGCATAGATTCACCAGGACAACGCTAATTCGCTAAAATCTGAAGTTGCATCCAGGGCGCCGAACGCTGGTGAAGTTGCGCTAGCGTTACTGCGCCAAGTGAAGTTGCACTAACGTTGGCTAATTTATTTAAAAATATGTTGCAGCAAATACATTACACTACACAAGCCCAGGGAACCTTAATAAAATAAAATAGAGTTGTTATATTGCCCTACACATGAGCCCACTGTATAGTTTAGGTGCCATATGTTAGGAAATGTAGGGGGGAAGCCGGTTACCCCAAAAAAATATTACGCTCTTTTGCAGCCTATCACCCTGAAAAAAGGAAAAGACGCCAGTGTATTTGGGACTATTTTTTGAGGAAGTCCTATCTACTCTATTGCACTTTGGTCTGAGGTGGCGAAGGCAAGTCTGGCGCAAGAGGTAACGTTCACTAAAATGCGCATCTTAGTGAATTTGCGTAGTTACGTCCATTCGCCAGAGCGCAAATTCGCCTGGAGTTAGGGATCGAATTACCGCTAGAGTCTATCTCCTTCACTAGCGAAGTTACGCCGGCGACCATTAGTAAATCGGCAAAGAATTTTCCCCAGCATTAGTCACTTCACCCTTGAAATAATCTAAATTTTTTAAAATGATTTCCTTTTTCTCTGTAATAATAAAACAGTAGCTTGTACTTGATCCCAACTAAGATATAATTAATCCTTATTGGAAGCAAAACCAGCCTCTTGGGTTTATTTAATGTTTACATGATGTTCTAGTAGACAAAGTATGAAGATCTGAATTACAGAAAGATCCATGATCCGGAAAACCCAGGTCCCAAGCATTCTGGATACCAGGTCTCTTAACTGTGTGTGTGTGTATATATATATATATATATATATATATATATATATATATATATATATATATATATATATATGACAGTCTGGTCATTTCCCTATGGGACCAGACTGTAAATTATATCCTTATAAACAGTGCGTTCTGACGTCAGAGTGCATCATTTATATGTAGCGCACCCTTGAGTGTACTTTTGCTGTGTATTAAGGCGATGTGTGACCAGGCTAAAACTGCTTGTAGTATGCCCAGACCCCCAGTGTACCCGTGCAACTCCCTGCAGACTCCCGGTACCTGGTGTAGATCAATGCAGCAGGATATTCAGCCAGACAATTTCTTTGCAGTAAACTATAACTTGTTTATTAACAGAGAACAGTGGCAAGGTTGTAGTTCACAAGCACTTCGATGTTCACAGTAATCATAGAGTAGCTTAAAACAGTAGTATTCCCTCCAGGGAGGCAAGATGCAGCAGACGGGCTAATATTCAATATCTATCAAAGTTACAGCAACAATAGACTTGGGGAATAGTTACCACTCTCGCTGGGCACTTTCCCTCTTGTGAAGCACTAAGGCATGGGTTTCTCAGCCTGAGGTCTTGTATCTTGGCACCAGACTTGATCCTCACCTCACCCACTGTATTCAGCCTGGGGTCTTGGGTCTTGGTATCCTATCTGGTCCTCAACTCACCCACTGTAGTCCCTGCTCTAGTGGTTCAAATACCACGGGGTCCTAACCCCACTATTTCTCCTCGTTGGAGCCACATCTGCTCACTAGCTACCCTGTGCTGACTTTCACTCCTAGAGCGACTATTACTGTATTACTATCACTATCTTACTCTTAACTAACTTTCCTGGCAGACCTGAACCTGTAGTACCTCTCAGTGAGGCAAAGTCCCAGGACAGACCCAGATCGCATGGTGCTAAACCCTTTTATATTGACAAACAGTGCCATCTAGTGGACAAACTCCATGAACTAATGTGGACCCAGCAAGGGACATAGCTGCCTGAATTAACTAAAGGGCCCTCAGGTGTCCTTTTACCAAGGGGAAATGCCTGAGATAAATACACCCAAATCTCAGGGTCTCTACATATAACAGGGGTCCCCGGCCGCCGAATTTGATGCAGCACGTTCAAATTTGACGCCGCCGCGTTCAAATTGTACGACGCCGACCCCTCTGACCCCCCCCACCACCCTCCTGATATTTCACATAAAATGTAGATTATAATGCATAATGTACCCCCTACTGAAATTTATAAAGATATTAGAAGTCACCTCGGAGTTATGTGACCTGTATAAAATATATGGTCACATAATTCCTCTGTAACATAATATCTTTATAAATCACAGTAGGGGGTACATTATCCAATATATATGTCTGTCACTGGATGTTAGTGGAGCCAAAATTGCCAGCTAAACCCACAAAATCATATTCATATTTCAGGTTGGGGCAAATTAGAAAACAAAACCAGCAACATAATTCATTCTGCACAGATGTAGTAATTCAGCTCTGCCACTGCTACAGGGTTTTTTCCTGTTTTTAAGGGTAACTAAACCCTGCTGCACTGCAGTGCTCATCCAAATGTTGCTGAGTTGTTGCTGAACTACAATTCTCTGCATACGTTAACATATTATCAAGGTTAAGGCATTCTGTGAGCTGTAGTTCAGCAACATCAGGGTGTTGATATATTGCTTAATAAAACTTTTGCCAGCTCTCCTGAAGTGCAAAAAAATCCTCCAGTGAGAATGCCAGCTGATGGGTGTAAATCTGGCTCCATGTTTTGTTCCTGCAACTGGAGTTGGAAACATTAAGCCCAGTTTCCCAGCACTGAACAAGTCTGTACTTCATCCCTATGTTTGATTCCAGTGTCATATAATGACCCCAAAATGGCCCAATAATCTCTGTAGTAAGATAAGAGCAAGATGGCTGGCATAGTGCTGGGGATTCTCATTGGTCGATTCTCTTGCATATGTAATTAAGTTTTTGGTCAGTAGAATTCTCATTGGTGAATTGGTTTCCATGATAATTATGGTTTTTCTCAGCGTCTATAGGGAAATAGGGAACACAACGTGGCAGCTTTATGGTTGGCTTTAGTGTCCCTTTAAAAGTGTTTAACCCCAAAACAGCAACAAAGTATTCCATTCAAACTCAGGAAATTTGAGTTGGAAATTCCAGTTGGTGCAGCCAGTGGTGTAACTAGATGTTACTGGGCCTCACAGCAAACAAATTTTAGGGCCCCTTACATATCTAGAGGTTATCCTTTTTTTACCAATAGATATTGAAATTGCTAATTAATTAGGGCTTCATGGGGCCCGCTATTAGCCCTGGGCCCCCCTGAGTCTGCTTGCTCTGTACTTACACCCCAGGGTGCAGCTCATTATCCGAGATTTGTCTTTATAAAGCTCAGTGGTCCTAGGTTTGTGTTACCTCTCTTGAAGGCTGTTCCTGGATCCCTGTTGCTCTACTCTTGCCTCGTTCCGGGGCTCTGTCTGACTTGGTCTTGACTGTGAACATTTCTTAACCTTTCGCTGCCTTGCCTTGTTTGGCCAGGTCCTTGTCTTGTCTACAATTGCCTGCCCTGCTCATACTCAGTGTCTACTGTGTTTACCTGGTCTATACTGCTTGTGCTTTTAATAAAGAGTAATGCCCGTTGTGCCCATGCCCAACTTACCTTCCCAGTCCGCACATCCAATCATAAAGCCTGTGGCCCTTTTATATGTACAGTGTGCCCTGGGGACCACAGGCCTGAAGCTGCTCAGTCTTACCTGCAGGCTCTGTATAATATAAATAGAAATGAATATAGCACTGTGTAAGGCAAACAAAACCCTGCAAGAGGGTGTAGGCTCAGTACCTATGCCAGTCCAGTACCTGGAATATTGCCCCCATAGTTATGGTGTAACTGGAAATATCTGGCAACATCTAATGGCATATTTGCCATAATAACTCAACTTGCCTGTTCAAGACTAAACGGGTTAATATAATGAGAAACACTTTATTTTATTCAGCTTTATTCAGTCCCCAGGAGTCACAGCCCATTGAGTTTCTTTTGAGCCAGTAACAGCGGCACTGGGGGTTCATTCCTAGCCCCCCAAAGACTCTATGGTGCAAATTCACTAACCTCAGAAAATTCGCCAGCAACGGCTTCGCTCACATCGACACAATCCGGCCGGTGATCGACACAATCCGCATCTTAGTGAATTTGCGTAGTTACATCCATTCGCCAGAGCGAAAATTCAACCTGGCGTTAGAATGCGAAGTAGCGCTGTAGTCCATCTCCTTCACTAGCGAATTTTCGCCAGCGTTAGTTGCTGCGCCCTTTAGTAAATTTGCCCCTATGTGCAGTTTGGGAATGGGCTTGGGCACACTTGGCTTGATGGAAGCACGGCTAGATATTACCATTTGATTGTTACAATGCTCGGTGTTTGCAATCTATGGCTTCATTCCACTGATAGAAAAATATAAACCCGTATAAGGACAGAATAATCAGTGGGGGTTTTCTATAACAATGTAACATCTCATATTAATTCCTCCAGATAATCCGCTATGAACAGAGAGGGTAGTTATTTATTCTTATTCTCCCTTCCAGTTCCTTTTCGCTGGGACCTCCCATCCCAGAATCTGCTTTACATGATGGGGGGATTCACTTTCTCTCTTTAAATTCACTGGGGGAGATCCCTTAAAGCTGGTAGGGTGGTCTTAGCACTCCCGCGCTTTTACCCCAGGGAACCATCAGCCGATTCTACATACTGTATAGTACTGTGCAATCAGTATGGCATCACCTACCCATATGTGTAAATACAAATATAGAGAGAAGGAATATTCTGTGCACTCAGAGTGATATACTGACACATTGGTATACTGTATATTTAATGGAAGAACAATGGATCTGTCCCTGAAAATGATTTCACAGCCTGTGCTGGAGCTTCTGTTGCGCGTTGGATTAAATATTTCAGCAGTTGCCCGGGGTGGGCTCATTCTCTCTATTGTTGATACAAACCATATGGCACATGTGTGTGTGTGACACAAAGATTTGTGCGTTCCCACTTCTCTGTCATCAGGAAAACTTTGTCTGAGCTCATTAAACGTTTCTTTATTGGAATAATTACGTATGATAGGGGGGTTGTTGTATTTCTCATTGCCACAGAGTTAGGGATATGGGGCCTCAAGAATGGAAGAAATGAAAGCGTAGAAATGTTTATAATTCAGGGTGTCCATGATCCTCCAGCTTTTGTTGGGTCCTGGCATTAGGGTTGCCACCTGGCCGGTATTTTACTGGCCTGGCTAGTAAAAATGATGGTTGATCCCAATGTTATTAATAGGCAAAAAAGATAAATATATAGGACAGCCGGTAATTTTTTCCAGAAAAGGTGGCAACCCTACCTGGTATGCCCCCATCCATATACACAGAACACTTCCATTTTTTTCAATGCCATAGCAACCAATCAAATCATTGCTTTCATTCTTCAAAATACAGCTGACTTGGGTTTGTTCACTATGAAAAACTTGTACCATGTGACATGCGCATAAGCCAATCAGATTTCATAAAGAAACCTAGGAGGCAATATAATACAAGGGGCAAAAAAGCCCCCCAGGTCTTGTAACCAAGAGCAACCAGTGTATAATGAGCCTCGTGACTGCAAGGGCAAGTGCAAAGTGCTAAAACGGATGCAAAATCGAGCCATTCATTTTCACCCATGTACTTGGAAGAGGTCAAATGCACCCATTGATGCTAGGGGACCCTGAAAGTAATGGCACCCTGGACATGGGGGTAGTTCCAAAGTTTATTGAGCTACTGACTTGTGCCAAGTGAATTCTCAGCAGCTCTGCTAAAAATATACCCTCCCAGTAAGAACTCTCTATTCATTGGTACCATTAGAACCATCTAATGGGGACCAATCTGATTCTCCCAAGGTACGTTATATTTATTTTCCCATTTATATAGGGGTTCCACAGATGCTCTGTATGACATCATCACTATGATATAATCAGGCCAATGAATGTAAAAGGTTCATAGCACAGATGCTGTATAAGGGTTAAAGCATGAGACAGAGCCAATGAGCAGCTGAAGGGTTAACGTGAGCCTTTGCAGGTAGCCATTATCACCTGGTTGTTATGGAGGCGCCAGATGCAGTTAGCGGCGCAGACAGAAGTGAGCACCAGGGTACAATGAGAATGAATGGAGGTGATAACTGCCATACTAATTTAATCTTCCCTAAATACAGAAGTGTGAGGCTCGGGGCCTGGAGCAGCACAGACCACAAAGCATTTATAGCTCCGGACCATTTATAGTCACTAACAGCACAATCTGCTCTGCCTTCCTCTCTTATTATTATTATTATTATAAATAATAATAGCAAATAATAGCAGACATGGGACTTTGCATTGGGGCCCCCAGGTTAACAAACTGGCCCTCATACAGGAGTCTTTCACTCACTGTAACAATTAATCTTCACATTTTTAACAGGAGCTAAACTATGGGGATATATAAGATTTTTGCACTTTTAATGCTCCTTTAATATTCTGCAGCATTAGGGGGAGACAAAGGAGTTTCACTTGTGCCCCAAGATGTGCAAGGGAGACTCACAAGTAAGGCAGGACTCGCAGTCTGATACACTGACACAATGAAATATGGGCCTGGTACAATATGATCCCATTCAGCTCCTTTCATTTATTTCATACTAACATAAAGCTTTTTTAAGGTCAATTTGTCCTTTACAGTAATCACATCCCTATAATTGTGAGACCATAGAAATGGGACAGCAGAAGGTCCCTGTATTTCCTTCTCTCCAGTTCATGTCACTCACCTTTTGTGATTCAGTTACCAGCAGAAATGTCTCCCAAGATGCTCCCACACCGACTATCATACCCCTAGTATGTCCAGCAACATCCCTTGCTTCAAAGCTCTCAGTGTTGGTCACTAACATCATTGCAACACTGGGTCCTATCTCGGATCGAACTGAACCAAACATATTCGGAACTGCACTAAAACCAGTTCTAATCTATTTATTTTGCCTTTCCCGCTCAACTGAAATCTTCTAATCCCAATCAACACATGCAGTAATTGTCCCTATAAAAGTTAAACTTGACCCACTTCAGTCTTGGTAACCCCTCAACTTTCCTTTATCCCCAAGTTTCTTGGGCATTTATATACAACCAACTGGCCTGTTTATCTCTGACCATCGTCTCCTTGACCAGCCCTCAGCATTCCACCAGAACTGCTCTAACAGGACTGACCAATGACCTACCCCTTATAAACACTCCTTGGCCATGAGAGACATCATTGGTCACCCTCTCCTCTTCTAGTTCCTCTTCTCGCTTGACCTTTGCAACTTTGACCTCTCTGGTGTTTCATCATACCTCTTCTCCTTTCTCCTCTACCTGCAGAGACCATAATCTCTCCTATATCACTCTCTTTTGGTGGTTTCTCTGTCCCAAGACTCATTAATTTGTATAATTCTTCCCTTGACCATTAATCTTCTATGATTTTCAATGCCACCTCTATAAACTCCTCTGAGCTATTTCAACTGTTGAGCTGCAGGCCACTTTTAAGTTAATATGTCAAAGGCAGAAATGCTCCGCTTCCCCCTCCCAACGGCCATAACATCTCACCAACACCCATTCTCTCCAAGCCTTTGGGTTATCCCTGATTCTTCATTCCTCATATGCAGTCAATAACTTAATCAAATCACCATTTATTTGTGGAATGTTTTTTATATATGGCCATTCATCACACAAGATGCCATCAGAATTCTAATTCACTCTCTAATCACGTCACCTATTGACTCCTGTACCTCTCTATTGATCGGCCTTATCCTCAACACTCTAACATCTCTCCATCTGTAATAAATGCTGCTGCCAGACTCATAGACCACACCAGTAGCTTAATCTCTACCATTCCCTATATCACTCTCCACATTACACATTCAAGCCTTGATTAGAGCTGCACTCTTCCTCTGGAATTCCTTCCCATGTTCCATCAGACCGTCTCCTTGTTTAGCTTAGCTGTCTTAACGCTCCATGTTCCACAATAAACCATTGCCACCTGCTCCAGTACATCACTCGGTGTCACATCCCTCATGTTCCTAACTTACCTTTAATCCTTGGTCCGATACCCCCTTCTCCTTTTAGACTGTGTTCTCCAGTGGGCAGGGTCCTCTTTACCTCCTGTATCAGTTTGTATGTTTAGATGAATGCACCAACCTCCAATTGTCTATCACAATTATGTGGCATCTTATAAATACCTGTCATTAGCAGTAATAATATTTATATCTTATGTCTTAAGCCTGATACACAGAGCTAGATTGTGCACAAGGCTCCCTCGGATCCTGCTTGGGGCCACTTTAGATCTAGGGGCCCTAACAGTGCTAGCTGACAAAACATCTCCCAGAATGGGGGTAGCTGTGGAATCCAACATCCTAGCTAGGGTCCATTTAAGTCCTCTGAAGACCAACCTAAAACACCAAATGTATTGTTCAATGGAGAAGACCTTATTTACAAAATAAGCACAAAAACTCACACATTTGCCCTTATTAAAGCACAAATCCCAGGTTGCACTTAGTCCCGTGTGCTCATTAATATGAGTGAGGGGCTAGTTGAAGCCAACCAGGGTCCTGGGTGCCATTTGCAGAGTGTGTTCATACCCTCCCCTAAACTGAAGGTTTGAGGCTTGAGCACCCGGACCCTCCCCCTATTAATTTTGGTAAGTTAACCTTTGCTACGCTCTCAAAAAAAAGTACTGGATGCTCCTTTGAACATGATAACTTGTTAAAAGTATAACGTTTTGTACAGGTCTAGTAACCCATAGCAACCAGGCAGTATATACAAGTTATTGCTTGATATTTTGTAGTGTGACCTTTAATGCCTGCTATTTACTATATATTATCCATCTTCTTCTGTTTCACATGACCAGTGTCACCAACGTAACAAGGCCCGATGGAGCAGGACGTGGAGAGCCCCATCACGATACAGCAGCCGATCAAGTTGCCCAAACAGGCACGCGAGGACCCGGGCAGGCCGAATTGCTCCAAACAGAAGATCCAGAGATATGTCCGCAAAGATGGAAAGTGCAATGTCCACCACGGCAACGTCAGGGAGACCTACCGCTACCTCACTGATATTTTTACGACATTAGTGGATCTTAAGTGGAGATTTAATCTGTTGATATTCGTCATGGTTTACACAGTGACTTGGCTCTTCTTCGGGTTCATATGGTGGCTCATCGCTTACATTCGGGGAGACCTGGAACATATAGGAGATAAAAAGTGGAACCCCTGTGTGGATAACCTCAATGGGTTTGTTTCTGCTTTTTTATTCTCCATTGAGACTGAGACCACCATCGGTTACGGGTACAGGGTCATCACGGACAAGTGTCCCGAAGGGATTATACTTTTACTGGTCCAGTCCGTTCTGGGGTCTATTGTGAACGCTTTCATGGTGGGCTGCATGTTTGTGAAAATATCCCAGCCGAAAAAGAGGGCGGAGACGCTCGTCTTCTCCACCAACGCCGTCATCTCCATGCGGGATGGGAGACTGTGCCTGATGTTCCGGGTCGGCGACCTAAGAAACTCGCACATCGTGGAGGCGTCCATACGCGCCAAGCTCATCAAATCCAAGCAAACCAAGGAAGGGGAGTTTATACCGTTAAATCAGACTGATATCAATGTGGGCTACGATACCGGAGACGACCGCCTGTTTCTCGTGTCGCCGCTCATTATAAGCCATGAAATCAATCAGCACAGTCCCTTCTGGGAGATTTCCAAGGCTCAACTGCCTAAAGAGGATTTCGAGATTGTGGTCATTCTGGAAGGGATGGTCGAAGCTACAGGTAATCAGCGGTCTCTTGTAGTCATGGGAGTGTGTTATGTCATGTGTCTTTAAAGGAACAGTAACATGAAAAAATGAAAAGTGTTTTAATAAAAATATAATGCAGTGTTGCCCTGCACTGGTAAAACTGGTGTGTTTGTTTCAGAAACGCTACTATAGTTTATATAAACAAGCTGCTGTGTAGCCATGGGGGCAGCCATTCAAGCACAAAATATACAGTAGATAACAGATAAGTACTACTATAGTTTATATAAACAAGCTGCTGTGTAGCCATGGGGGCAGCCATTCAAGCACAAGATACACAGTAGATAACAGATAAGTACTACTATAGTTTATATAAACAAGCTGTTGTGTAGCCATGGGGGCAGCCATTCAAGCACAAAATATACAGTAGATAACAGATAAGTACTACTATAGTTTATATAAACAAGCTGCTGTGTAGCCATGGGGGCAGCCATTCAAGCACAGGATGCACAGTCGATAACAGATAAGTACTACTATAGTTTATATAAACAAGCTGCTGTGTAGCCATGGGGGCAGCCATTCAAGCACAGGATACACAGTAGATAACAGATAAGTACTACTATAGTTTATATAAACAAGCTGCTGTGTAGCCATGGGGACGGCCATTCAAGCACAGGATACACAGTAGATAACAGATAAGTACTACTATAGTTTATATAAACAAGCTGTTGTGTAGCCATGGGGGCAGCCATTCAAGCACAGGATACACAGTAGATAACAGATAAGTACTACTATAGTTTATATAAACAAGCTGTTGTGTAGCCATGGGGGCAGCCATTCAAGCACAAAATATACAGTAGATAACAGATAAGTACTACTATAGTTTATATAAACAAGCTGCTGTGTAGCCATGGGGGCAGCCATTCAAGCACAGGATACACAGTCGATAACAGATAAGTACTACTATAGTTTATATAAACAAGCTGCTGTGTAGCCATGGGGGCAGCCATTCAAGCACAGGATACACAGTAGATAACAGATAAGTACTACTATAGTTTATATAAACAAGCTGCTGTGTAGCCATGGGGACAGCCATTCAAGCACAGGATACACAGTAGATAACAGATAAGTACTACTATAGTTTATATAAACAAGCTGTTGTGTAGCCATGGGGGCAGCCATTCAAGCACAAAATATACAGTAGATAACAGATAAGTACTACTATAATTTATATAAACAAGCTGCTGTGTAGCCATGGGGGCAGCCATTCAAGCACAGGATACACAGTCGATAACAGATAAGTACTACTATAGTTTATATAAACAAGCTGCTGTGTAGCCATGGGGACAGCCATTCAAAGGAGAAAATGCTCAGGTTACAGAGAAGATAAAAGATAAAATCTGTAGAACATTATGGTGTTATCTGTTATCCACTATTTAACCTGTGTCATATATAGCCTTTTTTAAATTTTGTTTATATAAACTATAGTAGTACTTATCTGTTATCTACTGTGTATCCTGTGCTTGAATGGCTGCCCCAAAGGGATATTATGAAAATAATTGCAATTGGTCTTCATTTGTGTGGTTTCTGGTGATTTAGCTTTGTGTTCGGCAGCTATGCCGTTTGAAATTTCAGTCGTTGCTAGGTCAATTTACCCTTGTGATCAGGCAGTTGTTTGCATGAGAGACTGGAAGGGAAATAGGAAAGGCCTGAATAGAACTAAAAGCATTAAGTAACAATAACAATAAAACTGTAGCCTCACAGAGCAATCGGTTTCGTTTCAAAAGTGGTTTGAAAGCTGGAAAAGAGGCAAAAGAGGAAGGAAAATACTTGGAAAACAAAAATAAAGACCAATGCAAAATTGCTAAGAATAGGACATTCTGTAACATTCTAAAAAAATCAAAGTTCAAACTGCCATTTATGATCACTTAAAAAAACATTAAAAAACTGGGGGGAGAAGTTTTTTAGATCATGGGTTTCCAGTTGATGGATACCTGTACATGTATGTTTTTATTTTTCACTTTCTATTTGTCTAAAGGGATATTAAGAGGTTAACGTAATCATTTAACCCCCAAGCTTCCCTGAAAGTGTCACTGTCTCAGAGCACAGTGGTAATGTTGCCTTGCCAAAGGCTGTTGGTGGGATGCTGGGAGTTGGCTGGAGCTGGACTGAAGCTGGAGGTTGGGCATCCCTGACGTATATACTGAAAATAGTTAAATATTACACAATATAACATGGCCTCTGTACCTTTTTCTATATAAGGTGAACTTCCCCTTTAAACGGCTCAGAAATTGTAGTTAGTAATGTAGTTAGTAACTTAGTACGCAGGGAAGAGCCACACTCTAAGCAGTATCACAATCAGTGGCATAACTAGATGTTATTCGGCTCCCAAATATCCAGGGATTGTCCTGTTTTAACAATATATATTAAAATGGCTTATTAATTAGGGCCTCATGGGCCCCCTATACCTTCTGGGCCCCTGCAGGGTCTGCTTCCTCTGTAGTTACACCCCTGATCACAAGACTTTCCTCTGCTCACTAATTTAATTTTCTAAGTGGCTGCGGCTTCTCGATAAATACCAAACAGCAGGTGGCACTGTTGTTTCAATTCATTGTACCAGCAGGGTAAAAACTGCAAATATCTTGAAAACTAAATATAAATAATAATTGTAAATGTAAATTGTGAAAAGGGCTTAGAAGAAAGTTCTGGCTCTTTAAACATCACCCATGTTCCTTTGAAATATTCAAATTTTGGGCTCAGCCCATCCTGATCTCTATAATGATTTTATGTCTATCCCGAATGCTTCAGCCAAAGCAAGCGATAGAGCAGCTCCCACCCATATGTATAAATGCAAACAAGGAATGCTATGTGCATGCAGTAAACATTTATTTACTGTTAATAGTTGCTTAGCATTGGTTTCTGCCACTGGATGATGGTGGGAGATGTAGTTCAGCAACAAGTTAAAGTCCAATGGATCTGACTGTTTTATTTACATGCACATTAGGAAGGGGAATATTCTGTGCCCATTTGCTCAGTGGATCTTGTATTCAGTGGGCGCAGGCTGCAGTTTCATAGGCAGATTCCCATGAGAATCCGAGTTCTGAGCTGGAGAAACTATAGACTCCAGCGCCGGCCCTTTAAGTCGTCTTTGTGGTTTGGGAAAGAGCAAGTAAACTGCAAGTCCCCAATAGAGGTTAAAATAATAACGTTAATTATAATGTGCACAGCTTTCTATACCACCTGGGAGCAGAATGGACCTAATCTGCCCAATGATGTTCTAGTGTGTTACTTCATATCTGTCTCACCCCCCTCCCTCGCTGAGAGTTCTAGTTCAGCTCCGTCTCACCTACACCTTCCCATGTCACACTCAGCACTATCTCTGCCTTTGTACAGCTCAGGCCTTTGTATCAGATCAGTGGAGCTGAACTCACAGGCGGATTGAGAAGGTTTGTTTAGAACTTTTCTCTATTATTTTCCCGCTGGGAGTTTTTGTGCCATTTGAATGTGATAATCCCTCAGTGTAGAGTTGGGGATCCTTTATAGAGAGTTGGGGCGAGGGATGAGCACCAGGGCCTTATTGTTCATCCTAAATTACTGACATACAGTCTGCTGGGACCCAGTGACTCTGAATATGGGGAGCGCAGTGGCACAAAGTGCTGGAAATCATGGAAATTCCTATTTACATCCTTTAGAAAGAAAATGAATGATGTCATACAAGTTGCTTCCAAACCACACCCACTCTTTTGGGCCAAGTGCCCCATTGCAATGAGACTACCCAGGCTGGAACAGGCATGGACATGAAAGTCAATGTTAGAATTGTATGGAAGCAATAAGATAGAGTGCATTTAAAGGGGACCCGTCACCCAAAAGAATTATTCAAAATCCTTTTTTATCACAATAGTCAAGCAAAATGAACTGTAATTACACTATATAAATTATTTGAAAATTGTTTCCTTCAGTCTGGAATTTCCTAATCATAGCAAGCAGGCAGGAACCATTTTGTGTACACTGTTATTAAGACAAGCCTTGTATCATCTCACAATCTTGTTTGTGCACCACAATGGGGGACCTGATGTCCATCCCCATGTCCTGGCTACACAATTAAATGGTGAAGAGAACGGGGGAATGTGGGGAGAGCAGTGACATCTAGGAAGTGCTGAATGGAAAGTGAAAGTAATTACCTGCCTCGCCTCTATGCCTAGGCGTAGAGGAGGGGTAGACAATATTTGATTGTCAGCTGAGATTTTTAAGTGAGCTTCCAACAGCTATGAATGCTTTAATAAAAAATAGAAATTGGATTTCATGTTTAATTTAAAAAGGACTTTTATTATACAGATTTTTGTGTCTGGGTGACAGGTCCACTTTAAGGGGATTAATCACTAAAGGGATGCAGAACTGATTTTCTGCCCAAATATGCAACTATGATATCATACAGTTAAAGGGAAAGGTATGGAATTAGCTCCCCTGCTGACAATTGTCATTCATAGGGTAAGGTTACACTGGGAGATTCTGGGAGATTTAGTCGCGCGGCCTTCGTGAATTTGCGGTCGCGTGCACATGCGCAGAAGCGCACAAAGCGGGAAAAATACATTGAGTCGGGCAGAGGAGGGGACCGGACTTGGGGTGGGCGACAGAGGAGGTATGTGCCTGGCGCCCTCCTAGCTTTGCGCCCTATGCACGTGCCTACTCTGCCTACCCCTAGTTCCGGCCCTGGCCCCAAAAAAGAGATTAGTCGTCGGGCGATTACATCTCCCCGAATCTCCCAGTGTGACCTTACCTTTAGCCCATATTTTATATTAAAGGGGTGGTTTGCCTCTATGTTACCTTTTAGTATGTTATAGAATGTCCTATTCCTAGCAACATTGCAGTTGGTCTTCATTATTTGTATTTTATTGTTTATTTAATTATTGGCCTTCCTATGCCACATCTTTCCAGCTTTCAAATACCAAACTGGAGAGGTGCTAAATCAAAATGGTAAATAAGGGAAAAAAGACACACAGAATAAAAATTGAAAACCAATTGCAATTTGTCTCAGAATATTTATATCGACATCGCACTTAAAGTTAATTTAAAGGCGAGAAACCTTCTTTAAAGGGATCTGTCATTATGTCATTACCCCCAGTTAATATACTATCAGCTTTTAGAGCATCTGCAGTAGCAACAGGTTATGATGCGTCAGATTACAGGTTTATTTATATATTTTATGAATGTTCCTTGTGCTTGTGTTTACTCTGCCTCATCTAAGCCTCCTTATCTCTATCAGTCACATTGTTAAACCAAGCACGGGCATCTCCAGGCAACACTGGATTCAACGCAAATGAGCCTTTCAGATAATAAAGGGCAAAATCTTGTGAGCATACGGTTCATGGCACAAGCAGCACATGTGCCAATTCTCATAGAAGCTGATGGGCATATGGTTGGGGCATTTTAGAAGCCAATGGGCATGCGATTGGGACATTTTACAAGCAAATGGGCATATGATCAGGGCATTTTAGAAGCCAATGGACATGCAATCGGAACGTTTTAGAAGCCAATGGGTATGCAATCGGGGCATTTTAGAAGCCGAGGGACATGCGATCGGGACATTTTAGAAGCCAATGGCCATGTGACTGTGGCATTTTAGAAGCCAATGGCCATGTGATCGGGGCATTTTAGAAGCCAATGTGCATGTGATCGGGGCATTTTAGAAGCCAATTTGGGCCCTACCTCCTGGCTTACTAAATATGTGGTGAGAAGGGTTGTTACTGTGGGCTAGTTTGTATAGTAAGGAAAGATATTGCCACAGGAACGGCCACTAACTCTGCCTAGAGTGGGTCAAAGTAGCTTTAGCACCCAACAGGCAAATACTACTAGGCCTGGCACCCTGAATGCTTTCCTGCCAGCCTCTAACTCTTGTATGTGCACCCCATGATCTGCAACCCAAACTCTCCTGCTACACTTCTCTTTCCCTCAACTCGCCCCCCTGTCTCCCCCCATCCCTGCCCATTTGCTCCCTTCATTTGTGCCCACCAACTACATCCAAGGCAAATGCCGCTTCTGCGTACCCCCAAAGAGTATATAGAAAGCCAGGATGGACCAGTAGCCATAGTACCAGTGGCGCACCTTGATAGGCCCGGGGCCCCCACAACAAGGTCTTCAGGGGTTCCACATGGGCATTCCCTACACTCCTCCAGCCCCCAACTCGCCTGTTTAAATGTGAATGCCAGAAATAGCTTGGGAGGAGAACAACCTATTAGAGTTCGACTGCTGCTAGTCAGCCTAATGAAATACACAACAAAATGTGTGAGACCCACCACCACCCCCATATCATTTCCCAGGCCTATCAGGGACCCAACTGTGTAATGTCCCTCTACTGTGAGAGCGAGGGGCTGCTTAGTTCTATGGCCTTGGGAGGGGTGATGTTTATTGGGTGTACAGGGCATTCATTCACTCATATGCAATTGGGAGCTTCCATATGGCTTCAACGTACAATCCAGTGTTGGGATAAATATAAATATATAAATATAAAGCAAGAAGAAATTAATAGCTACACAGTAATATTTCACTGATCAAAGCTAATTAAACATATTCGAATTTTCCCTCTATATGTTCATTCCAGGGCACTATGTATTACATGAATTAGAAAATAGACATTCCTCGTAATATCTTAATATTCACTGTTTAATATATTTTGTTTCTAGGCCCTTGAGACGCGGTGAACAAAAGCCGCTTTCCTGCCCTGGGAAATTGTGCTTAGCGAGCAATAAAATCACATTCGCATCTGACTTATAATTCTATCAAATATTCAGTGTTGCACTTCAAACCAAGGTGAAGTGATAGAAGGAGCTCCACCTGGTGGTTAGAAACAGCAAAAACAGTTTAGCCTCACTACAGCTAAAACCTGGTGGATGAAACTAGGGTAATATTGGCAGAGAACATAGAAAATAAGCCGCTCACTTTTATAACTACTCATATTTATATTGCGAACATAGAAAATAAACCTCTCACTTTTATTTATTGGGCATTCCAGTTCATTGCTGCTGAACCCCCATAAGAATTGGGATATCTGTATGAAGTATGTCATAGGGGCATGACCCCACTAGACAAACGAAAAGGCACATAGACTGCCGTAGACATTTGATCCATAGGCCAAAGTAGTTAAAAATTCCAATTTTATTCAAAAATGTTGCAATAAAAACATAGTGCAAACACGAATATGTTGCAGGCAGGGTGAGAGCATGGCTTGGCGCGTTTCGTGACTCAAACTAGTCACTTCCTCAAGAAGCCCCACTAAATGTTTGTGAATACAACCCTTGTTGTCACAACTATTGTGTTGCTATGCCCTGTGATGTCACAAAATTGAGATCTCCGTACCCTATGATGTCAGAAAAGACATTAAGTGATGACATATAAGCACATGGCAGCTGGTTGGCCCAATATTTTGTCAGAGGTGCCTGATTTTATCATAGATATTGAGAATTCAGGGGGAAGGGGGGTTCTCCATTGTTAGTAGAATGTACTGCAAATGAGGGAGGAGGCCATTGCAACCCCCGTAGAAGTTCCCACTGCTAAGTAGATTTAGTTCTGCTGTTTCTATAATAAATGAGTAGAAGTTCAATCTGTACGTCAAAAACACTTGTCCCTTCAAAAGGGCCCAGCACACTCCAATTACCATCCTCCCGCTCAGGCCCGGACTGGCAATCTGTGGGTTCTGGCAAATGCCAGAGGGGCTGCTATAAGGTCCCATAGAAAGTCAGTGAGGGATCTGCTCCCTCTATAGTTAGGCCACTGTTCAGGGCGATGTAGAGTTCAGTATTGTTCAGTAAACTGCAGAGTTCAGTATTGTTGCACTTAAGAACAAGAAGTCTGAGGATCAGGGCGATGCTGCCAAATGAGTGGATCTTTCCATGACATGCCCACCTAAGGGAACATCGATCTCATTGCAATGATGAGAATACAGGTGGTTGGAGTGACGACTTTATCAATGAATTGATGCGGCTGGGCCAGATATTGTTTCAAGGAAGCCCCATTCAGGGGCTAATAAGGTGCCCAATCATCTGCCAGCAACTTTTGTCGGCCCATGTTTGGACTCCTTAAAATGGGCAGAATAAGAGGGTATTACATATTTAACATCACAGACAGTGAGTTTATAATTCCAGCCCAGACCATAAGAAGGTGTAACATGTAGTGTGTTGTGTGTGAATGTGAGCGAACTAGTATGTCCCAGGTGTTGTGGAAATAATTCCACAACAAAGAAAAACAAAGAACTGCTCTTTGAGCCAAGCAGGTGGCTCTGCCCTCAAGGCCAGGGTACTAGTGACCAAGACTAGCTTGAGAACCAAATCCATCCAAGCCAGGGAGGGCTCATGGGGGAATCGGCATACATAGATTTTTATTATTTTTCATAGGGAACACCCATGAATGGCTCACCTCCTACCCCTTCTGTATACAACACTACAACGGTTCATTCTAGGAGTAGTAAGAGTTGTTCCTCAAGGTGCCATAATTATTTCACATCTTATTGCTCTTTCATTTTTGCCAACATTCACTTCAGAGGTCCCAGTCGGCCCAGCCTTGGGGGGGGGCAGCCAATCCGTGTCTGAATTTGCTGGAGAGTGACTTACAGAAAAGCTTTCCACGAGGGCAAAATGTTCCAAATTCAAACTGCCGCACTGTACTCTCATTATTACAAAGGGAACATTTTCTTATGAATTGCTTTATGATTGTTATTTCTTCTCTTTTTGTACAGACAATGCCCTTTGTTTAGATCAGTAGTGAGTTGTGTAGGAGAGGGAGAAGCTGTGTGAGTGTGTTTCTGTGTGTGTGTGTGTTGCTGTGTGTGTTGATATTCTGCACAGCCCAAGCCCACGTGGTTAGACACCGAGAAGATTTCATCAAGTCTTTAGCAGCATAACAAGCTTTCTTTCTTCAACTCGTCCAACTATTTTGCCAGCATATGCGCTTGTTTTTCTGCAAATTAATTGCAATTTGTAATTCGGAGCCCTGTTGTTGCCAAGTGTGGCATTAAGAGAAAGCTGGGTAGAGACTGGCAGATCCTCCTGTTTAACCTGACAGCAGAACATTGGCAAATGGACAACATGGATAGAGAAAGGTCCATTTAGTTCCCAACCTCGCCTAATAAGCTAATGTTTGCGGTCAACTTTTGTTTTATTTTTTTTAAGGTTCTTGTTATAAATGGATTTTTTTTGTTGTTTGTAGGTATGACCTGCCAAGCTCGGAGCTCCTACGTCACCTCAGAAATCCTCTGGGGCCATCGATTCACCCCTGTGCTCACATTGGAAGATGGGTTTTATGAAGTGGACTACAACAGTTTCCACGACACCTACGAGACCAACTCACCATCTTGCAGCGCCAAAGAGCTGGCAGAACTCGTCAGCAGGACGGAGATGCCCTTGAGCTGGTCCATGTCCAGCAAGCTGAACCAGCACGAGGAAATTATAAATGAAGAAAGTGGAAAAACTCATAAAACCCAAACAGAAAGCAATGGGGATGTAGCTAATATAGAGAGTGAGTCTAAGGTCTAATGTTGCATTGCATGAAGATGCTGCGTAGTCAACCAATATGTGGTGTAAATGGCCTCTCAATGGACTCCAGTTTAGTTAGAAGCAGAGCAAAACAGAGTCTATTCCACTCTGCAATGTGACCAACATATAAAGAAAGGCAACTGTGGTTCAAGGCAGGCTGATGTATGCATGAATTCTCCATATTGGCTTGTAGACTACACAGTTCAGGCAGTGAGTCAGTTGGATCTTGTTTTTATATCAGCTTCATAAAGCACATTGCCTACGGAGACATCGCTTTGAACTCCTCGGACTTCACAGAGTTTTCTCAGTCCTCACAGAGGTGTCGCAAGAGTTCAATCGATGACTTGGTCAATCTGATGTTGCTCACCAACATTTTGAACGCCTCAGGTTGTCCATGTCTGGTCTAATGGCTCAAAGCCAAGGTTCATCACTGTACATACTGTATGTCTTAGGGAAAAAAATGTTTTCTCTCTTACCTTTTGGGAATAAGCCCAGCATGTACAAAGGAACTGTGAATGAAACTTCTAAATAATGGATAGATGTGTATCTAATGTAGGTTTATTTGTAGGAATAAGATAATGCAAAAACAAAAAACAACACACACACACACATAAACATACAGACACAACTCTAAATTGTCTGATCCTGGGGCTAAAGGCTTACAGAGTAGTGGCAAAAAAAATCTCTAAATGCCTCAAATGAGTTGAGTAGTTTTTTTTTTTTTTTTTCAAAAAAAGAAAGCCAGTAGAGAAAATTCCCATGGACTGCTATGGGACTCATCTGTGCACCAGTAGCAGCAACTAATCAGCAATTACCTCTGATTCGCCAGTTAGACAGTGGAATCTGACTGGTTGCCATGGGTTTCTGAAATGGCACCAATTTTAGAAAATCAATTCCTCAATTTTTCTGTGGGGTATTTTTGCTGAAATTCATCAGTCAAAACATGGTTCTTCCTTGGTCAGACTGTCAAGATACAGCATAGGGGAGCCGATGTCTTAAAGGGGCTGTATCACCTATTTAACTGTATTTTTTGCATGTTGTAGGGGGACAGCTATTCCTGGGAGGTGCTCGCTGCTTATTATATTAGTTGCAGTACCATCACTCACCCTTTTCAGGCAACAGCACTTGTTTTCATAAAGCTGCAACAGAACAGCGCCAAAATCTGACCTGAGCTTCCAATAAATCCCAAAGGTTTTAAACGGACAAATGTTTTCTGCTAAGCACCTCCCAGAAACGGGAGACCATTGTTTTAAGTGCCCTTTAAGGTGTTTCCTGTTCCTAAAAATATTCCATGGGATTTTATTGTTTTTGCTGCTCACGTTCATCCGCTACAGTCAGTTTCCGTGCATTTATGGAAACCACATTAGCTACAGAAGCGCAAGCCTCATGGCTACAAGGCAAGTCCTGCAAATGGAAATCACGCACACAATGAAATCCTATGAAGATATGCATCATTATTTAACACATACAGAACTGCCAACCTCACACTGTGCTCTTCCGCATAAGCACAATTTGTAATTTAGCACACTGCTGTCTCCTGAAGCTCCACAAGTCCATAGGTGTAACCATATTCTACCAGATAGGCAGCTACTGATCATTCTTTACCCAATGAATGACTTCCTATGAAAGCCATAGACAAAGTGACACAGGAGAGTCGCAGATCAGGGTGTCAGACCCGCCGTACTGTGAAACCATTTACATAACACAAGGCCAATGGGCCATTCACTTGCAGTGACAATATCAGTTCCATGAGTGTTTATCAGTGTTCCATGGTCACTACATATCCATTGATTTGTGGGGTGAAGCCCTAGAGAGCACAATATTCTGTATATTCCTGACTTTAATTTATTTGAGACAAAGGGAGGCGCTCGGTAGTAGGTACCCAAGAGCCGGGAAACACTTTTGGTACCATTTCAGGACACAGTCCTTGGTCAATTGATAACCCAGGTAGAAAGTTCAAAGATTCCATGAGACAACCTTAGACTTTGAAAGAGCCAGCTGAATTGAAACTAGAGATACATAGGAGACAAGTTGTGGACCTATGGAGACCCTAACCTTCTTTCAACTCAGACCTGGCCCAATCTACCATCTCTCGTATACATGTATCCAACCTACTCATCTCTGAGGTCGCCCATCTCATATTTACGTGAGTATATAAATCAGAGCAATAGCCAGGGTTGAGCAGGAGGTTGCATATTAGAGAGGGCTAGAGGCACTAGGTAATGCATGGAGGAGAGTCTTTCGGTTGCAACCTGTCCTGGAGTAAATTTCTGGCAAGATCCCTTGCTGACCTGCTGCTTTGGTGAGTTTCAGGCCAACTCAGACCTATTAACATTCTAAATAACATTAAACGAACCTTCAAGAGAAGATGTATCTCACTTGCCTCTCTCTTTGGTAGAGTCTTCAGCCAAGTTTAATACAATGACCCTCGTTGGCTTTCTTGATCTGTTAAGATTGCCATAGTATAGTGCATAACTGGCCCACTGCATAGACACCACTGTTCTATAACATCAAACATGCACCTTCTGCAATTTCTCAGTTTCAAGATATTAGCCTTTTTGAAACTGACATAATTTATTTGGGAGAGAAAAAAACAGTATCAGCTGCTGTTGTTTTGTCCGAAAATTAATTTTGTTCGTATAAACGAGTCATCAGGCTTTTCCCTAGTCAGTTCTGTGTTCCGATGCATTTGTGTTCTGTATTGCTGGAACTATAATCAGGATTACTGTTACATATTTAATGGTATCTCAGCTATTGGGAGGTTTCTTTTGATTTTTGGCCAGCAAAGGGGAAATATTCCAACAAGATCAAACTGTATGACTGATGTGCAATACTGAACATCTCCTATCATCTTATATTATCTATTTATATTTATTTATACCAGGAAAATGTTACTATGATTAACATGGAAACAACGATGTATAGCCGGTATTGAGATACCCCATCAGAAAACAATTGAATTCTCTTCTGACTTTTTCTATCAACCAGTGTGATCTGGGGGGAAATTCTAATTTGTGTCAAACCAGTGACCAGGTGGTTGAGGAGCAGCTTGAGCAATGTTGTGGAATTACCTGCTGGTGCAGCACACAGAATGAATGCCACTGGGAAAAAGGGGGAGAAGAGAGAATAAAGAAAAATTATAGAGAAATAGAGATGGAGAGAGCAGGGGGTGAGGGAGCAGGGAGAGAGCAGAGAAGAGAGGAAAATGGAAAGAAAAGAATAAGGAATATAGAGTGAAGGGGAGAGAGCCTGTATAAGGGCTAGTGAGCCATGGAATACAATAGCCATAAAGACCCGGAAATCAGAATAGGGGCAGAAGCTCAAGCAGCGGGAAATGGTGGGAGAAGAGAGTAGACAGTTAATTGAACTTAGGAGCAAAAGGGAAGAAATATGGAAACAGAAAATAAATGGAGGAGAAAAGTGGAGAACATTGGAAAGGTGAAAGTAACAGAACAATGAAGAGGAAATAAGAATATTATGGAGGAGACTTTTTGAAAAGGGAATTGGGGGTAAAGAGGGAGAATTAAGAGGTGCGGAAATTGTAGGGACATATATATATAGCAGGGACATTTGATTTTTATCTAGGGAGTGGTGACCCTTTTGACAATTAACTCCCCTCCCTTCAAGAACTGGTGATTTGATAATGTGTTTCTCCCTTTTCCTACCTTTTCCCCTTTTTATATTGTAAAACCTGTGTATTTGCAAATCACCAAATAAGGAAAACCAGTTACAAAAATCTTGTTTCATTTCCAACTAATTGTGAATTTTTTTTCCAATTTTCTACCATTTAATCCTAATGTTCCCTTTCCTGCCTATTGATCATTTTATTAGGCACTGGTGAGATTCTATATATATCCGACTGTTCTGACTCTGACAGAAACTTTCTGACGCTTTATAAATAGATCCTTTTGATTTCAAATGAAAACCTTCAAACTGAATTGGAACCGGCGAAGTTTGTGGGTTTATAAATAGGCCCCGAGCCATGAAACTGGATTCCTTTTGTCTGTCAATCAGTATCTAGAATCCGAAGACATTAAAGAACCGGTAACACAAGAGGAACAGTTTTTACCTTGTACAGGTGTGGGACTTCTTATCTAGAATTTTCTGGATAAGGGATGTTTTCATAATTTGGATCCCCAAACCTTAAGTCTACTAAAAAATCCTTGAAATATTACTTTATTTATAAAATATCTAATTAAACATTGATTACAGAATAAGGATTAATTATATCTTAGCTGGGATCAAGTACAAGCTACTGTTTTATTATTACAGATAAAAATCATTTTTAAAAATCTGAATTATTAGCTTAAAATGGAGACTATAGAAGACGGCCTCTTGTAATTCGGAGCTTTCTGGATAACATGGTTTCTGGATAACAGATCCTATACCTGTATATATAACTGGCCAAGCCTTCAAGGTATCCAACTGATCAGCTTGTGGGACTTACCTTACACAGGGATAGCCAAATGGCGTGAAACGCAGTAGGGCTCATTTCTGAACACAAGTGCAACGCACACACACCAATAATCAATGGTTGCTCAACTGTGTTTGTTTTATATCGACAACACAATGCAGCATTCGCATGTAATGATTCTGAGACAGTAGGGGGGGAAATGCTACTTAAGGGCAGAGACACGTTGCGATTCGGGGAGATTAGTGGCCTGGCAAAAAATCTCCTCTTCTTCGGGGCGACTAATCTCCCCAAACTGCCTCCCCTGCCTTCCCGTCGGCTAGTAAATTGCCGGCGGGATGGCACTCGGAGCACTTCATTTTCCAAAGTCGCCAGAAGTTTCCTCGTGAGGCAACTTCGGGCAACTTCGGAAAACGAAGCGCTCCGAGTGCCATCCCGTTGGTGATTTACATTCTAGCCAGCGGGAAGGCAGTTCGGGGAGATTAGTCGACCCGAAGAAGAGGAAATTTGTCGCCTAATCTCCCTGGGTCGCCGCGTGTGTCTGTGCCCTTAAAGGTGAAAAAACATGGAGATTTACCTTAAATTGCACTTGCAGTTGTAAATGAGTCCTGGTATGTTTCGCTAATAGAGCACTGGTGGCGAATGGGATCGAAAATACCTTTCAGCTAACATTAGTGGCATAACTAGAGTGCGCCAGCCCCCCTGCAAACAAATCTTCAGAGGTGCCCGGCGCACTACAATCCCCATCGTCCCACCCAGGCTCCAGTAGGGGCCACATTTTCATAACAGATTCACAGGTTTAGTACAGGGGTTGGAGCTCTCTACACCCCTGGGATTGTTCCCTGCAAAATACCTGGAATCATTTTGTTGATGTTTTTGGCAGAAGAGTGTAATAGGAATATTAAAGTTTCATATATTGAGTCTTGTTGCAATGTTCCATAGGAGGGAGTGACTCTGGTACTGTGTATCTGTTATCTCTGTCGGAATAAGCTTTATAAGCAAAGTCATTTCCATCGTTCCTTTCAATGACACACAAGAAAGCCCTTGGATTTTGTAATAACCCCCTCCCCTTCCAAAATATCTCTATTTTTCTACAAATAAGCTAAACTCGGTCTTGTGTCTTGTTTTTGTGATTCGAAACAAACTGCTCGAGAAATATCAAGCAAATTTGGGTAGATTTGGCCAAAGGCCGCGAATCTCATTGCAGTGCGATGTCCCGCCGACCTTGATGACCTTCACATTTCCGAAATATATGAGGTTAAAGCCTGGTGTTTCACGTGTTCTTTTGTTACTGTTATAAGGGAACTCGTCAATCTCAAGAACCAACATGGAACATTGAATAAAAAAAGAGAGAGACTGATGAAAGATGTAAAATGTTTATGCAAGTTGTTTAATTTATAAAAAATAACATCAAACTGAATCACTTGTATGTTTATTATTAATTTTTGGGGTGGAATGTGGGATATGAAAATGAAAACATGGACTGAACAACAATTTGGTTCCATGATTGAGCCCAAACGTAAACAACATAAGAATCAGAACCTATTAATCCCCTAAATCACCAACCTCTATAGACAGGGCCACCATCAGAATTCGTGGGAACCCCGTACGACAACATTTTCGCCCCTAAGTAAAAAAAAATCATTAGTGTCCAGGGCCCCCTAACCAACAAGTAAAAAAAAATTGTTGGCCAGGGTTCCCCATAAACTTTTTTCTTTAAAACAAACATTGGTAACCAGGATCTTCCTAAAATAGTTTTTTTTAAATTGGTGGCCATGGTCCCCCAATAAAAGTTTTTAAAAAAATAACATTGGTGGCCAGGTTCCCCCATAAAAATTTGAAAAAAAAATGGTGTTAGGCAGAACTTGCCTTTCAATTTTATTTACATTCTTCAGTTCCCTTTGTCGGCTTCAGCTCTTTTAGTCGGTTTTGTTTCACTTGCCTTCAGCTCCAACTTTGGCGGGTTTGGCTCCAACTTTGGCGGGTTTGGCTCCTTCCTGCCCTCCTGATGGTGGCCCTGTATTTAGGCAATGGGCTTAAAGGGTAACACTGTGTAAGTAGCTTCATCTTCCATATAGGTTTTGCCAAACCGTAAATGACATGGGTGTAGATGGGTGGTTCCCGAAGATTGGGGTTGGCTCCCATGGCAAGGCCAAACCATTGGAAGGGGTCCCATCCTGAAGGCCCATTAAGGTTGGGTTTGGAATGAATGCTAATTAAAAATAAAGGCTGAAGACCTTCAGTTTAGGTGAGATCCAACTCTACCATAGTAGGACTATTCGGGGTCTAGTGTGTTATATTTGACTTTCTTTCTCCTTTAAGGACAACATTTTTTCCTTTTCCTCTATAATAATAAAACTGTACTTTGTACTCAACTTAGATATAGCTAAACTACTGGATTTAGCATTTAAAATTTTAGCAAATTCAAATGATGTAAAGACCCTTTATCTGGAAAACCCCAGGTCCCAAGCATTTTGGATACCAGGTTTCATACCGGTATCTATAACATTTTTCAACATTTCTATTCTATGTGTATTGTAAATTGTGAGTGGGTCTCTAAGCTCAGTAAGTGACAGCAACACAGAGCATGTGCAGTGATCAGAGCCGGTTGCTGCGCCGTCTGGATGCACGCATGCACGCGAGCTAGGCGATTGTGCACACGCGCGAAAAGACACTTGTGAGCATGTGCAAATAGATCAAGTTCCGCAAGTGCCCGGTCGGCAGAGAAGGAACCTGACTAGGGGTAGTAGTAAGTACGTGCCTGGCACCCTTCCACCTTTGTGCCGCAGGCACATGCCTACTCTACCTACCCTTGTTTTGGCCCTGGCAGTGAATCAGCAGAAAAGAAGATGGGGAGCTACTGGGGCATCTTTGGAGACACAGATCTTTACTGCTAAAGGGCTGTGGTTGCCTTGGGCTGGTATAGAAGCACAAAACATAATATTCAATATTTCTAGCTACTTCATTAGTTAGGCTTTAGTTCTCCTTTAAACTCCTCATCTCCAGCGTGAACATCCCCAACTTGGCCAGTCTTTCCTCATAGCTAAGATCTTCCATATCTTTTACCAGCTTAGTTGCCCTTCTCTGTCCCCTCTCTAATACAATAATGTCCTGTTTGAGTGATGGAGACCAAAACTGTACGGCATATTCTAGATGGGGCCTTACCAGTGCTCTATACAGTGGAAGAATGACCCCCTCCTCCCGTGACTCTATGCCCCATTTAATACAGCTCAAGACCTTATTTGCCCTTGATGCTGCCGACTGGCATTGCTTGCTACAGCCAAGTTTATCATCTACAAGGACTCCAAGGTCCTTTTCCATTATGGATTTGCCTAGTGCAGTCCCATTAAGGGAATAAGTGGATATTTTTACATCCCAAGTGCATGACTTTTCATTTATCAACATTGAATCTCATTTGCCACTTAGCTGCCCAGATTGCCAGTTTGTCAAGATCATGTCGCAAGGATGCCACATCCTGGATGGAATTAATTGGGCTGGATAGTTTTGTGGCATATGCAAACACTGATACATTACTTACAATACCCTCCCCTAAGTCATTAATAAAGTTAAATAAAAGTGGACCCCACTGAGGGACCCCACTAAGAACCTTACTCCAAGTAGAGAATGTACCATTAACAACCAACCTCTGTACCCGATCCTGTAGCCAGTTTCCTATTCATGTGCAAACGACTTCATTAAAGCTGGCCATAGACGCAAAGATCTGATCGTATGAATCGAGGATCCGTACGATTTTCGAACCGTGTGTGGAGAGTCCCGACATTTTTCGTCCGGCGGAGATCGGTCGTTTGGTCGATCGGACAGGTTAGAAAATTTCTGTCGGCTGCGGATAATATCTCTGCGTGTATTGCCGATTGTACGATTTTCAGTGGGAGACTGTCACTAGCTTTGGTTGGACATAGATATCGTACGATTGCTGTCAGGGGCAGAACATTGCTGATCTGTTCTTTAACTAATCTGACTGGTAAGACTTTGATCTGAATGGTTAGTGGCGGGTCGGGAGATGGGAAAGTCCGATCGTACGATGATTCGTACGATTGGATCTTTGCATCTATGGCCAGCTTAAGCCCAACAGATCTTAGTTTAGAAAGCAGTCTTTTGTGAGGAACTGTATCAAACACTTTGCAAATCCAAATAGATCACATCTACTGCCCCCCCCCACCACACACACACAGTCCAGCATCTTAAGCTGGCCCGTACACAGGCCATTAAAAGTTGTGCGAGTCGGAAACTTATTGGCCCGTGCGTGCAGTCTCCAATGGGCTTTCTCGATCGATATCTGGCTAAAAGTCGGGCAGATATAGATTTTGCCTACTTTCAAGGGGATGTTCTTACGATCTGCCTTTATCCAGTCCAAGCAACAGAGCCTCAATCCTTATCCAGGGAACCGCTCATCCTTAGGTAGAATCTCCAATCCTATAATTAAGGAGAGCACTTCAAAGCAATACTGCTGTGATTAGATTTTTATTGTGTAGACTACCATTCACACAACATGTTTCGGGCCTTGCGTGCCCTTTCTCAAGTGTCTCACTTGAGAAAGGGCATGCAAGGCCCGAAACATGTTGTGTGAATGGTAGTCTACACAATAAAAATAGATTTTGCCTACATTATGATCTGATTGTTGGACCCTAGGGCCCACGATCAGATCAACCCAATATCACACACCTCAATGTGGACATATCAGGGATAGAACCGCTCGCTTGGCTAAATCACAGATCTCTACACGTATGGCCACCTTAACTCACCTCATCATAAAAAGCAATTCAATTTGTCTGACATGACCTATCCTTCATAAAGCCATGCTGATTGCTGCTCATAATGCCATTCGCCAGGACAAAATTGTGAATGTGATCCCTTAACAAGCATTCAAATAATTTGCCCACTATGGATGTCAAACTTACTGGCCTATAATTGCCAGGCTGAGCTTGTAAATTGGAATCCCTTTTTAAATTCAGGAATGACATCAGCTTTCCTCCAATCCATAGTTACCATACCAGATGAAATAGAATCGGAGAAAATTCTAAATAGATGCCGCTCTCAAACTGAACTAAACTGCCTTAGTACCAAAGGGTGCATTCCATCTGGCCCTGGCGTCTTGTACACATTAATTTTTATGAACCATATACTGAGTCAGACACTGACTATAAATAGACTGACCTTTTAAAATTTGCTGGACTTCACCAGTTTCAGTGCTGTCCAATAGGTGGATAAGATTCCAGCAAAATTAGTGCCGCTCTATATCCAAATTTAGATTCTCGCACTATAAATAGTTGCCTTTATAAACAGCACTTTCCTTTTACTTTCTGCTTCCATATCAACCGTCTCTTTCTGCACAGAAAGTGCAGGCAGTTAACATCAAACTGAATGCCGCCTGTTGCTTAGCAACCACAAAGTGACAGCACTTCTCCTCCGTGCCGCCACAAAGCAGAGCCGCTCACAGCCTGAAACCTCTCAGCTCTTATGCAACAATTACACAAGATTAATCTTCCGAAGGGGCAGGGGGAATTCAAGTTAATTTGTCATCGGCAGGTAATGAGAAAAGAAAAAAAATCAATTGTAGGACAGAATAGGTGTTTATGTACTTAGCACGGGAAGAAGAAGGGAACATGAAAGAGCCAGTGTTTATTTACTGCAGCAAATGAACTGGAGTTGATGAGCAGCGTCTGCAGGGAAATTTAGGAATATTATTATGCGACTTTACATACAGATTGGAAAAAGCCATATAAAATGTATTTGTGCCTAGTAGATTAATTTGCCGGGTGCACGTAACACCAAGGGCACAACATTGGCACCTATAGGTGCAGCAGACAAGCAGCCATGGCTGGACTATGACGTATCACAATGCTTCCAACACTCTTCTCAGGGCCAGAATTACATAGCAGGTGCCCCTAGGCCCACTGTTGTTCATCTCCCCGTCCCCTCCCTTTTATTCAATCAAATTTTCATCATCGGGACCAGAGCAATGAGGATTAGGTAAAGGAAATTTTCAAAATTATCGTATCTCCTGCGCCTCCCATTTTCCCTTATAATACATGAGCTCACTCAGCCTGCAGCCTTGTGCCTTTATATGGTCAAAGAACCCCTCAGTGACTTTCAATATCCTTATCATTTACAGTAGGGGGTACATTATCCCTTATAATACTTGAGTGATACTCAGAGTTCCCTGTATAACTCAGCCTGCAGCCTTGTGCCTTTATATGGTCAAAGAACCCCTCAGTGACTTTCAATATCCTTATCATTTACAGTAGGGGGTACATTATCCCTTATAATACTTGAGTGATACTCAGAGTTCCCTGTATAACTCAGCCTGCAGCCTTGTGCCTTTATATGGTCACAGAAACCCTCAGTGCCTTCTAATATCCTTATCATTGACAGTAGGGGGTACATTATAACTAATAATACATGAGTGATACTCAGAGTTCCCTGTATAACTCAGCCTGAAGCCTTGTGCCTTTATATGGTCACAGAACCCCTCTGTGACTTCTAATATCTTTATCATTTAAAGTAAGGGGTACATTATCCCTTATAATACATGAGTGATACTCAGAGTTCCCTGTATAACTCAGCCTGCAGCCTTGTGTCTTTATATAGTCACTGAACCCCTCAGTGACTTCTAATATCCTTATCATTTACAGTAGGGGGTACATTATCCCTTATAATACATGAGTGATACTCCTAGTTACCTGTATAACTCAGCCTGCAGCCTTGTGCCTTTATATGGTCACAGAACCCCTCAGTGACTTCTAATTAGTGATGGGCGAATTTCACCCGTTCTCTCCCATCGAAAAATTCACGGAAAAATTGTGAAATCCCAAAGTTTCACGAAAAATCAGGAAAATTGTAAATTGATGCCTGCGTCTACGCTGACACTGGCGTTAAAGTCAATGGGAATCCGAATAGTGTCAACGAGCCGATTTTGACGCAAGCAACTTTTCAGACGCGCATTTCAAAAAAATTTGACGCAGACGAATTTTCGTGAGGGATTCGCAAATTTATTCGCAAGCGGCGAACATCCTTATAACATCCTTATAATTAATGACAGGAGGCAAACAATATATACAGATACAGGTTTCTCTTGCATTCATATGATATAAGGAGAGTGAATGGAGCCTATGATTAGCAGGGAAAGGTCACACAGCAGAGATGTGTGGGCCTCAGTGGGGAAGGCTTTATATTTAGATGCACCACTGAGCTGCCTATTCACCCAGTTTAGCTAACACACGTGTTGCGGGGAAGGTACAACAATAGAAATCAGGTAAATGTCCTATTAATAAGATGCAAATGGAGCTAAGTGGGAATGGGAGTTCAAGGCAGCGAAAGTGCAGATCACTGGAGATTCAGATCGCATAACACTGAGGCTGTTAATGTGCAGTGAGTGGATTAGGGAATATACGGTAATTGATTGTGTGGATTAAGGATTGATTAAAGGGGATGATTAAAACAATGTTAGATGAAGCCTCAATGACTTGTGTAGGTGTCGGAACAACACAAATAACCCGGAGCACTGTTCCTGTGCCGCGTGAGTGCCAGGCTTAGAGATGCCCCATGGTGATCGCTGCCCCTGCTAGCCAAGCCTCTCAATTATTTAGTCCCAAGAGGATTTATGGAATTACACAATAACGTCTTTCAATTCACATTTCCATGATGAGCTGTGACAGGGGAAAGTGGAGTTTGCATGGAGTTGACAATGTAGGCGGTTTAAAGAGAAAATGTGCCAATGTAACAAATATTTATTTTTAATAAAGAGCTGCAGCATTCATTGGCTTTTACTCTATTTACTCAGCAGCTTTCTAGTTAGATGTTTTAGTAGCTGGTTACTAGGGTCTTATTTATCCTAGCATCCGGCCAGTGGTTTGAACAAGAGACCGGAATATGAATAGGAGAGGATCTGCATAGAAAGACAAGTAATAAATGTAACAATAACAATGAAATTATAACCTCACAGAGCAATTGTTTTTGGCCGTTTTTGGTCTGTGACCCCCATTTAGAAGCAGGAAAGTGGGATGAGAGGAAGGCAAATAATTCAGAAACTATAAACAATAATTAATGAAAAACCCGTTCCAGAGTTGCTAGAAATATGCCATTCTATAACATACAGGTATGGAGTCTGATATCTGGAAACCAGTTATCCAAAGAGCTCCATCTCCTATAGACTCCATTATAATAAAATTATACAATTTCTTTTTAAATGATTTCCCTTTTCTTTGTTATAATAAAACAGTAGCTTGTACTTGATCCCAACTAAGATATAATTAATCCTTATTGGAAGCAGAACCAGCCTATTGGGTTTATTTATTGTTTATTTGATTTTCTAATAGAATTAAGGTATGAAGATCCAAATTACAGCAATATGTTATCTTAAAAAAGCCCAGGTCTTGAGTATTCTGTATAACAGGTCCCATATCTGTACTAGACGTTAAATTGAACGTGAACTAGAGTTCCCTTTATGACTCCCCGTGAGGTCACTCAGTAGCTGCACCGAACAGCCCCAGGCAAATCACTCAGTCAGCCAACGACCTTCTCGTAAAATTGCCAAACAAATGAATTCTTGTTTCAGTCCTCGCAACCCGTTTTCCAAGTTTCACCTTCCTTTTCCCTTTCCAGATGTCCAGATAAAGAACAATTATCGCTCACTGGTTTTTGGGCTAACAACCAACTCATGAAAGAAATATTCCAAAGTGTCCTGCAAGGAAAATATATATGTGAATGACCTTTAGAATTGGCTTTAGAGCTCCAATCCCCAATCCAAACATGCTCAGCCTTTCTCTTCCCAGAGCTGCCGGTTACAGACAATACAATAATGTGTCGGAATTTATTTCATTTCATGGATTCTGTGCATAATGATCACAAACAGACAGACTCACGGATCATGTGTCGTGCAATGTGCTGCAGTCTCATTATGGATTTGCAGAACAAGACTTGCATTTCTATGCGTTGGCCCAGAGCAGGGAACCACAATTCAGCTTTCCTTTACTCTATTTAGTCACTTTATCCCAAGTTAAGTCATTTTAGAGAGGTGCCATATTTATACGGTATACTGTACATACAGTATATAGGCTCAGCATGTAGGTTTATTCTTTCCTAACATGACATAAGGGCTCATTTACATCCACAAGTGCAGTGAGCAAGATGCATTTTTAAGTACAACTGGCATGTTTTTCCCCCCAGAATGCCAGCTTTGTTGATGTCTTAAAAATATACTGACACCAGAAATTACGCCTTTTTTACATCTATCATAAAATTGACTTTGCATGGTACTTAAAATTTTACCCAAAGTATTTGCCAAATGCTTTTACGTTACCTATCTGACTCCCTTTGTTTCTGTATGAGGGGGCTGCCATATTTGTGCAGCAGCAGTCTGTTAGCATTAGAAATTGACAGGCTGAGATGGGACAGTCAGGTTGGTAAAACAGTCAGGTTAAGGAACTTCAAGTAACAATTACTTACAAAAACATGTAACATGACCTATAGGTAACTTTTAATGTACATTCATATTTAAGTAGTATTTTAGTGTCAGTATCACTTTAAGAGGATGCAATTGTGTCCAAAGTGTCAAACTTGATGCAATTGCCCTAACTCTTTGCCATAAATAGGAGTCAATTATGCTGATGGTTTTCCATGTCTGGCTGGAGTCATTTTTGGAGTTTGGCATGAGTGACACATGCACCAGATCCAGGGTCGGACTAGGCTGGAGGGACACCAGGAAAAAAGCCCCAAAGACTTAGTTCCTCTCGACAAAGCACTGTGAACACTTCTTTGATGAGCCTTCTTAGAGCACAACTACGTCGGTACAAACTTGTTGCACCGAAGGCAATGCTACGTGGCCCCACACCCTGACTACCTCCTGTCCCCACTCCCGCTCAACCCCCAAACCCCCCCCATCTACAGCCAATTTGCAGGCAAATCTCTGCCACTCAATCCACACAGCCTACATGCTGCTCTCCATTCTCTCCTTCTGCCATCATTGGCTCCGTGAGAAAAGTACCTGGTGGTCCGGTGGGCGTGCAATGTGGACAGCCGTTGTTCCGACGGTGGGGACGCCCACCGCGTCCTTCTTGCCATGTGTAAAACTGCACATGATGCACGTGCTCGTGCCGCTTCTGGGTTTGACGTGATCGATTAGTCTGCCGTCATTCCATTTACCACGAAATTTAAATATTTAAAGGCGCCATGTACCTTTTTCAAGTTGCTCAACGTAGGTCTATTTTCATTGTTCCTAGGTGTTTTTATAAGTCTTCTGATCTGTTCTTGACCCTGACCTTGTCTAGTCTGCTGCCTGTCCTGACCCTTGCCCATGTACTGACTATTCCCTTGGATCCTGCCTTGTACTGTGATATTGGTGTGCTTGACTCGGCCGGTTACCTCGACTACTCTATTGACTCTTGAATGTGTACTTCTTCTCCTGATTAGTATCGACATGGCCTGTCCCTTGACCATGGTCCTTGTTCTCCTTTCCAGTAATAATGTTCGGTTCCCTTGCCTGCCCAGAACTCTCTCCCTGGTCCTCTCATGCTAAGACCTTGCAGCACCTGAGTAGCAGGGGGTTCCTCACAAAGCCAAAGGTGGTTGTTATAGGCGGAAAAGTGAGCCACAACCGGGACCCTGACTCCGTTCGTAACACTCCCACGCCAGATGTCCACCCAATAGCACAAAGGCATGCGCCTCTTTTGCTTACCTTTAGTTCCTTTGTCTGCAAGACACTCAGTTAGATACTGAAGAGTATCATCCAGGGTTTGGTCAACTTAGTCAAACACCCTTTTGCAGAAACCCATAATTAGAGAAGGCAAACTCTCAAGCTTGAACTGCTCCAGGATGACCAAGATGGCAAGAAGCCTTTGGACAAAATACAAGTGGACAACAGGTACAAATAGAGAGACAGGCAGGACTTAGCAAAGGGGGAAGACTAAGGTTGGCAGTAACAAAGACTTGAGTCAATTTCAAAAACAGAGACATTCAGTCAGGTCTGGTGGAAGAAGAGCAGAGTCGAGGCATGGGCAAAGGTCACTTCAGGCAAGGCAGGGAAAATAAGGACCAAGGCCAATATGAACAGTGGGGAGCTGGGGTGTAATTGCACTGCATTGTGAAGCCTGTGGTGTCCTATGAGCATGTATAATCACTGTGTCAGTGTTGTAAGCAGTTTCTGAAGCTTGGCGTGTATGTTTATTACTCTGCATGGAAATTACAGACAAAAAATATCAGCCAGGATTTTATATATCTCATGGGGGGAGTTTGTAAATGCTCCTTGGGGAGGTGAGTGCTCATCGTTGTGCTCAGGATTCATATCCTTACTGTAATTTAAGCTACATTAAGTCATTGAACCTTAAATCTGAAAGAGAATCCAGTGCTACGTCCCGCCAACAGAACAGACACGTTCCTGTGTTCAAATGAAGGGAAATAAGCCTCCGCAGCTGTAGATAAAGTCTCATTAATCTTCTTTCAAACAAACCCTGATGACAGATATTACAGCAATAAATCCCAGCCAAGGGCTTTTATTAGCCTGCACTTGGCACATACACGGCTCAGACACCTCACTGGGACTTAAGGCTGGATTTTATAGCCATCTGCCCCTTGGATAATAAGTACCCTATCATATTATATGGACCTACATATACCAGCTACTTACCTTTGGCCCTGCTCTGTGCTCAGGATTCATATCCTTACTGTAAGTTTACAGTGTGAACACTGCATGCAGGGATCTCATTTGCTGGTAAAGTTATGGGATCCATTATCCGGAAACCCATTATCTATAAAGTTCCAAATTATGGGACACCCATCTCCCATAGACTCCATTTTAATTAGATCATTTACAAATTTTAAAGTAACAGTTCAGTGTAAAAATAAAAACTGGGTAAATAGGGTAAAAAAATGTTTCTAATATACTTAGCCACAAATGTAATGTATAAAGACTGGAGTGACTGAATGTCTAACAGAACAGAACACTACTTCCTGCCTTGCAGCTCTCTAACTCTGAGTTAGTCAGCGACTATAAGCGGGGCCACATGGGACATAACTGTTCAGTGAGTTTACAATTGATCCTCAGCATTCAGCTCAGATTCAAAAGCAAACAGTTATGCACCCCCCTCAAGTCTCTGATTGGTTACTGCCTGGTAACCAATGAGTGTAAACCAAGAGAGCTGCAAAGCAGGAAGTAGTGTTCTGGCTATTGTTACACATCCAGTCACTCCAGCCTTTATACATTACATTTTTGGCTAAATAACTATATTAGAAACATTTTAGCACAGCCTATTTATTTACCCAGTTTTTATTTATATACTGAACAATTCAGTAATATATAGAACAGTACCTTGTACTTGATCCAAACGAAGATATAATTAATCCTTTTTAGAGGCAGAACAATCCCCATTATCACGTTTGCCTTCTCTTGATAGAAATGTATAGCTCATCCACTTATATAGAAGTCTCAGGAAACTGCAGATTAATTAATAAGCTACCCTGGGCTATAGCCTAGGGGCCCATCTAGCTTTTTCAATAATTATTTTATTTTCTGTATTTTTGTCTATGCTTCTGGGCCTAGGTTGATTCGGGATGGGTTCAAGGAACCTGCTGGGAGAAGCCAGAGAAGGCAAGGCATGTGCTGGGTTCAGCATGAGCCAATAACGTCACTGGCTCGTGCCAAAGCCAACATGTCTAATATACCTCAGGAGCATGACACACACAAACGTGCCTTGCCTGGCTGCCTAATCTTCTCCCAGCATGTACCGACCATTCGTTTCCTATTTTACTCCACTGCCTACACTTTCCATAGGCCTCCTGGGGGAGGTGTGTTTAGCCTGGGAGGAGGGTGTGGTTGGTTTGTTATCTGCCTGGTAGATAGAGCTGCCTGGAAGGCATCCTTCATTCCCTATTTTACCCCACTGCACTCCAAAGTGTAGCCTAAGTAGGGTTGCCACCTTTTCCTCCTTTGGAATCTAGGCAGGGGCGGTACCAGTGGTCAGAGGCGGGGCTTATGATGTGAAAGGGTGGGCCAGTGAAGAGGCAGGTCAGTGATGTGGCAGAACGCGATTGGCCAAAACTCTCAGAAAGCAGGTAACAGTCTTGCCCGGTTTTCAGACTTCTGAAAACCGGGCATGTATTGCCAAACTGTCGCATTCAAAACAGGACAGGTGGCAACCCTAAGCCTAGGTGCCTCACATCCTATTAATCCGCCATTGACTGTGGGTACCAGTGTCAGACTGGGACACCAGGGGCCCACCCAAAAACCTTTAGACCAGGGGCCAACTCTGAATATTATTTTCTTCCTCTCCTGACTCAATCTCTATTCTCCTATTCTTTTTTCTTTACATCCTATAACCTGTTATTCCATCTATTTAGCCTCTTTATTCTCATAGAAATAGGCAATGACCATGAAATAGGCCAAATGTTTATAAGCAGGAGGGCCCACTGACACCTGGGCCCACCGGGAGTTTTCCTGGTATCCCGGTGGGCCAGTCCAACACCGGTGGGTACATTAGAAAGGAAAGTGATACTGCTGTTTGAATCAACAGCTCCCCCTGCTGTTGTGTTTAGACACTTGGGGGCATGTTTACTAACATTGGAGATAAATATCTGGAGAGATTTCTGGAGATGTTGCCCATAGCAACCAATCAGATCTTTGCTTTTGTTTTCTAACTTGGCTGTTTAAATCTAATTGCTGATTGGTTGCCATGGGCAACATCTCCAGAAATCTCTCCAGATATTTATCTCCAATGTTAGTAAACATGCCCCTCAGTCAGTCATCTGTTAATGCACTTACTGAGCAGGGAACATCGGGGGGAAGCACTTCTCTGTCCCAGAATGCCCTTTTCTACCGGCAAGCCAAACAGAACAACAATGGGCACTGCTCAAATTCAGTATGATAGCAGTGTAAGAAGTGCTAAAATCTTGTAATAATGGATGTATATGGCAGAATATCCTGAGCAACTTTTCTTCATTTCCGGGTGTTTAGTTCCCCTAAGTGGAAGACTAAAATGGTTTGTGTTTTTCCTCAACCAAACTTTTACTTCTGCTACAAACATCAGTCCTGATGTCAGTCAGATCAGCCAATCACCAGCCGAAATTACTTCCTGGTACAGTCAATGGCTGCCTCTTACCAGTTTACCTCTAACGGATTATCTCAGAAACTAGAAGAACAAGATTACAAGAAAAAATTTCAATGAACATTTTTAAACATTGACTACAGTTAGGAGACTTTTTCCACCCAACATATGGGTTTTCCTTTAACCTTTAAGTGCTGTATATTTTAAACTAAGGCCCTGAACCAGAAATACAAGAAAGAGCTGTAGATTATATGTTTCGGGGTTCCCTTGGTGAGTGGTTAATCCGATATCTGAATGTCAGTGGAATCAGAATAGCAGCTCCCAAATATGAATGCATATATTAAAAGAACAGATTAGCAGTATTTAGGGGATACTTCCCCTTAAAGAGCATGAAGGATTAGGTGTGGAAGAGTAGTGCAACACTGATGTGTTTTGGTCACTGCCATCTCTTCCTCAGGCTGTATTAACCATGGAAGGCAGCTGGATGTCATTTGCCCCAATCTGAACTCAAATGTCACCCCCATGCCTCCCATCATGCCCTTTCCACACCAAATGACATCGATCTACATTCCACGCAATGTGCTCATCGGAGAGGTCAGGGAGTAGTGAAGAAAACACAGGCCGGGAAAAAGAACTGTACACTTATTTATTAAGCTGCATTTATATACAGATTAAAAGGGAATATGACAAAATACATTTTGTGGTGAACGGAATCCTTAAAATCTACAGATAAAAATACAAAAATATGCCATTTTCAAATGGCAAAATAACTGCCATTTGGCTCCATTCAAGGGATTACAAATGTTAATTATGCCGTGATACTTTCATAGACACCAAAACAGTCGACTTCTTTAGATGGACATCGGCGATAACACGTAGGTCGGAGGCACCAGACCGGCGAGTCCAAAAAGAGAGAGGGTTGTTGGGAGGTCAGAACCAGTACTGTGATGGGTTTAAACAAAGTGTGTCGACAAATAGAAAGAGACGGTCGTTTATTTATAAAAGTCAGAACTAGTGATTTGCCCCAAGAAGCTTCAATACCCAGACACAGCAGCCAGGCTGAGCCCCCTGTGCTCACCCGTAATATAAACAACTGGGCAGAAAGGACATCTAAACAAAAAGGGTACATACTATTGCAGGGTAACAGCACACAGGGGCTACCTTGGAAGATTTAAATAAGCATAAAAGCAAATCTGGCTAGAAATGCGGTATCATATATTCTGAACGTACTGTAGCAGCCCAGAGGTTCAGCAGCCTTATAACCGTAATGATCCAGCCCTTCAAAGTTGCCCCCAGCAGCTCCCTATCTTGGATCTGGTTAAGCCATCTTGTATGTGTCAGTGGCACTGCACATGCTCAGTGAGCTCTGAGCAGCTGAGCTTAGGGGTCGTCTGAAATCATCGTCCGAGTATCATCCGTCATAGAAGCTCATGCTACAGGGCTGATTATTCAGTTAGTCTGTATATTTTCGGCCCATAAGCTCAGTAAGTGACAGCAGCACAGAGCATGTGCAGTGAATCAGCAGAAAAGAAGATGGGGAGCTACTGGGGCATCTTTGGAGACACAGATCTTTACTGCTAAAGGGCTGTGGTTGCCTTGGGCTGGTACAGAAACCCAAAACATAATGTACAACATTTCTAGCTACTTCTTTAGTTAAGCTTAAAGCTATACCAACACGTTCCAATAAAAAATCATAGAAACATGTCAGTATCAAGTTGTTGCTGCACCCGGAATATTAACGGATCTTCTGCTATGCTTCCGTGATGCTGGGCTGGGGGCGGAAGTCCATAGGCTGAAGTCCCGTTTTCATCTGTAATTAGCCTATGGAAGGATTGTGCCTCCCCCAGCCCAGCGTCATTGAAACTACTCAGAAGTGTCGGAGGGTCGGGTCAAAGCAGGTTCGCAGGGCTGGGGGCAGCTTTGAGGGAAAATATTACGGTTGCAGCAACTACTTGATACTGACACTTTCCTATGATTTTTATAGGAACATGTCGGTAACGCTTTAAGTCTATGGGATTTTCTTCTGGCCTACTCAAAAACATGGCGCTTCAGTTGCCCTGCGTGCCTTTACCCCAAAAACAAGTCAAAGTTGTACAGAAATAAACAAGTGCCCATGGGGGGCTGTGCCAGGGTACCCGGTGCCGTGGGCAAATCACTAGGATGAGTTTATTTATCAGGACAGAGAAGTAACACCAGTTGATAACTGTACAAGTCAAGCTGGCTTTGGTGTTTAACATCTATGAAGAACTAAGAAATATAGTCTTTTTTTTTTTTTTTTTCTTTTAGAGGAGCAAAATAGATAGACATCTACGATCATTTTCATATAAATATATTTTAGATTTGCGTGACAAACATAAGGGCACATTCTGCTCTGCAATCGTTCCACCAGAACAAATGCTCCCTTTTGGAGGGATACTATCCCCCTTTTATTACCCGCCTTGCTAACCTCGTTAGTCGTTATTTTTCAGCCATTGGCTGCTTAGTCACCTATGCATCTTCATATTATATGTATGGATGTAGATTTTACCTATTGCCCCTTTGTAACTACTGGAGCAGCATGAGAGTCAAACCCCCAGCTGATTGCCCCTTGTGATGTCACAGAGAGAGAAAGGGCGGCTGAAGAACTTGTTAGATAGGCTTTATGGCACTAATAAGGCTAAGGACTCATATTCATAGAGTTCTTTAAGAACTGTGCATTTGAAACTGTAGCTAACTAGACTGGGTCATAAAGTAGGGAAATAAAGGATAATAGTCTCCCTTTCACTTTCAGTAAGGCAAATTTCCTATGATGAAGCCAGCATCATAACAAGTGACTATAGGATCTCAGCATTCTACAGCAGGGATGCCCAGCCTGTAACCAACCGGATATTATTGCACAGGTATCGGATCCGTTATCCGGAAACCCATTAGCTAGGCCGTCTCCAATAGACTCCATTTTATCCAATAAATATTCCAATTTTTTAAAAAATTACTTCCTTTTTCTCTGTAATAATAAAACAGTAGCTTGTACTTGATCTCAACCAAGTTATAATTAATTAGGGATGCACCCAATCAAGGATTCGGTTCGGGATTCGTGCTTTTTCAGCAGGATTCAGATTCGGCCGAATCCTTCTGCCAGACTGAACCAAATCCGAATTTGCATATGCAAATTGGGGGGCGGGAGGGAAATCGGGTGACTTTTTGCCACAAAACAAGAAAGTATAAAATGTTTTCCCCTTCCCATCCCTAAATTTTTTGGATTCGGCCAAATCCAAAACAGAGGATTCGCTGCGTCCCTATAATTAATCCTTATTGGAAGCAAATGCAGTCTGTTGGGTTTATTTCATGTTTAAATGATTTTATAGTAGACTTAAGATATGGAGATCCAGATTACAGAAAGTTCCGTTATCCGGAATTAGGGATGCACCGAATCCAGGATTTAGTTTTGGATTCGGGCAGGATTCAACCTTTTTCAGCAGGAACAAGGAAGGAAAATTTTTTTCCCCTTCCCACCCTACGGATTCAGTTTGGTATTCGGCCGAAACTTTCGCAAAGGATTTGGCCAAATCCAAAATAGTGGATTCGCTACATCCCTATCCGGTATACCCCAGGTCCCAAGCATTCTGGATAACAGGTCCCATACCTGTACTACAATGTCCCTAATCCCCCCCCCCCCACCCACAAGGACTGCATATCTGGTGGGTTACAGGCTGCCCACCCCTGTTCTAGCTGGAACACATTAATCATCAATTTTTTAAAAAGATTAAAGAAAAAACAGATGTAGTGAAATCACATCAGTTCCGACTATGACTAACTTTACAAAGCAAAGAAAACTTGGTAGAAAGCCGACTTCATTCCAGATTCATGCTTCCCCCGAAGTCACCAAAGAGAATTTCACTACCACATACAAATCTCCCCCCCCCCCAAAAAAAATAAATAGAAACATCTTAATTTTCTTTGCAGAAAAATTTAGAATTTCAAGCTTTCTATTTTGATAAATAAAAAAAAAAAAGCAAAGTAGAGTCTGAGCAGAAATTATCCAACTGTTTATCATACATAAGACTGCATGACTATAATACAAAGGGCTTCGGGTTGTTTTTGTTTTTTCTTCTTTTTTTTTTTTTTTGTTTTTTTCATGTAACGTTACAATATACACAGCAAGTCCGGACGAGATCTTACAATCTGAACACAGGTGTAACTTTTTTTTTCTTTTCTTTTTTTAAAAAAAGTTTTCCATGCTGTTTGTTTACAATGCACAGACGTCCTGTAACCAAACTGTGTAGTAAAGCGCACAAAGCTGGACTGTAACAGAAACACGCTACGTGGGGAATGCTAGACAAAAATAAAAAAAGTTTCCTTCCTAAAATTTAAAAAGAAAAAAAAAAGTGCAATCATTTCCCTGTTTTCCAGTTTAAAAAAAAAAGGTGATAATATGATGGAATCAAATTATTCGTGAAGATATTGCCGATTTAAAGGAGGGCTAAAGCCTAAAACAGAAACTGGCTGGATATGCTGTATTTTATATACAGGGCTTAATGCACCAGCCCAAAGGTCGGCAACAGTAATTATCAAGGCCTTCAAAGTTGTCTCCAGCAGCTCTCCATCTTGGATCGTGTAAGGCCATCTCTTGCAAGGCAGAGGAATTGCACATGCTCAGTGTGCTTTTTGAAAAGCTAAGGGGTCGTGGGAGATTAACAACAAATTTTGTTTGGCATAGAACCTGATGCTATGGGTGATCCCGAATCTTTTAGAATGGAGCCATGTAACATGGACCTAAATTAATTACTAATCAGCCTTGTAGTGTGGAATTTATATATATTGTGAGTCGGCCCCTAAACTCAAGTAAGTGACGGTAACCCAGAAGATGGCGAGCTACTGGGGCATCTTCAGAGACAATTGTTAGTGGGCATATTTATCAAGGGTCGAATAGTAAATTTGAATTTTCGAGTATCAAAATTCACACATTCAAATTTTAATCCCTTTATTCGAATGTGAGATTAATCACACCATGACCATTGAAAACAGTTCTAATTCAAATATTCGCCACCCAAAACCTGCCGAGTTCATGTACAAGTCAATGGCAGAGGTCCGATGAGCCATTCGGAGATGTTTATAGCCTTCCTGACATTCAAGTTTTTTTTTTTCGGGAGAAAAAATCGATTCGTAGGAATCTAATTCATAGGATTTGAATTTTCGGCTCGGAACAATTCGATCGAATGTTAGACATTCTTAAATAACCTCCCAGTCGAATGGTGAGTATATTCGAATTAAAAAAATTCACATGAATTCCAAATTGGACCTTTGATAAATGGGCCTTCAAATGTCCATGTGTGGCATTTCTAGCCTATTTCTTTCTTGTGCCTTAGTTCTCCTTTAAGCATACCCATGAACAAAAAAAAACCAAAAAAAAAAAAACCTCGACTTGTGTAATTGAACGCCAAGCCGGGAACAAAAGTCATCGACAACAAATTCACAACATAAAATGTATTAAAGGATAAAAGAGCCAATTAGCGTTAAAATATTTAATTCCATGGACAATGCAATATTACAAAATGTATAGGATAATAGCTAGACTTCGGCAATCGGTTCCTCCCATATTTCTTTTTCTTTCTCGGAGTAAAGAAGCATTTACTTATTAAAAAATAAATATTTTATTATCATTTTTTTTTTTTTTGTAGGGCATTGCGGGTTTTGTTATTTAGCCGGCGCTAAACGTGTTCTTGGACTAAGGCAGCGGGAACTGAAAGTTAGGCATCAGTAACAATAGCCTTTGTTATCTTCAGATTTACCTTGGGGTACAACTTCCCTTCGGAATAAGGTTTGGGGGAGCGCATGACTGAAAGCTTTAGATCACTCGGTTTCAATAGCGGAAACCCGTAACGCATATCTAACGAGCCGCTCTGTAAGGGGACATCGTAATAGGTCCAGCACTGACATGTCTGTATATGTTGAACTAGAGCACAGCGACAGTTCCAGTTATGTTGAAGCAATGGTATAGCCATCATTTTTTCCCTACTGACAAAAAAAAACTGTCTAATTACACCTTGTGCCAAAAAGTGCAGAACTGCTACATTATTGGTTACAGACATCTATGTGCTATAAAAACAGCTTTGGTACAATAAATTATCCAAAAAAAAAAAAAAAAGGAAAAAAAAAAATTTTTTTGTAAAATTCACAGCATAATTGTGAGGCAAAAAAATAAGCAGTCACAGAAAATTCTGCATTTTCTTTAAAAATGTTCAAGATGAACAGAAGACATGTTTGTGCAGAAGATAACAGTGGAGATACCACGTGCGTTGGTTGAAAATAAAAATGGGCCGGGGGAATAAAGCAAATGAAGGAAAAATGGGGGGGGGGGCAGAGAAAAGAAAAAGGAAGGGAAACAGGTGTAGCTATTTCCATCCAAAGCCAACCACTACTTCTGTGACCTTCAACCATTAAGGAAGTCAGCTTTTATGACACACGCAAAGTGACCTTGCAAAAAAAACAAAAACTCTACAATTAGTAGGTCACACAAGTCTATGTTAAAAGAAAGGCCTCTTGAATGAACCCCAATTCTGGATTTTCAGTATGAAGGACTGTCTGCAAAAGCATGTCCGAAAGTGATTGCATCTGAAATGGCAGGCTCTTCTAACTCAGAGTCCAAATCCATAAGGCCAAAGGTTATCCCAAAGACCACCAAACTCAGACCTCCCCGAGGACTGGCCGTGTCTGACCTGTTGATTGCTTCTCAGTGCACCTTAATATTCAGCCGTCTCCCACAAAAAAAAAAGAATATCCAATTTTAACTGCTGCTTTGTTTCCCAGATTCGGAACAGGAGATTCTGATGACCGCCATCTTAGCATGTTGATCATGTAGGACAGTGATCCCCAACCAGTAGCTCGTGAGCAACATGTTGCTCTCCAACCCCTTGGATGTTGCTCCCAGTGGCCTCAAAGCAGGAGCTTATTTTTGAATTCCAGACTTGGAAGGAAGTTTCGGTTGCATAAAAACCAGGTGCACTGCCAAACAGAGCCTCAATGTACGTTGACAATCTACATATTGGCTACCAAATGGCCAATCACAGCACTTATTTGGCACCCCAAGAACATTTTTCATGCTTGCGTTGCTCCTCAACCCCTTTTACTTCTGAATGTTGCTCACGGGTTCAAAAGGTTGGAGATCCCTGGTGTAGGACAACCGTCCCTTTAACTAGGTTTGTATTTTTAGGAGGTCGAAGGTGTCCTCTTTCTTACAGTACTGCATATCTGTGCCCAAGTTTCGATGGACCTTTAAGCCCCCCGAAAGGACTTAAAGAGGTGCGTTTTTTTTTACTTATTTTTCTTTCTTTTTGATAATGTTGCTTTTTTTATCATGTTGGCAACTGACTATATTCAGTATAACTTACTATGGTTAAAATATATAAATATATATGTATATACAAATACATATATATATCATTTTATAAAATTATTATGATACGAGTGTACAGAGTTAAATGGTGGGAGGGGAGGGGGGAAGCAAAAAAGGAGAGGAAATTACCTCGGAGCTATCCAATAAGGTGTGTTTGGAAAGAGCTCGTTAAAAAAATAAAAATCGTTTCACTTCATTGTCCCTTTGCGATCGTTTCAAGTTTAAAAAAATAGTCAGCTTTTCCCTGTTGTAGCGGTTTAAAGTGTGTTTATCTCCTTCTGATTAAAGCAGCTTTTGCACTTTTTTTTTTGTTTGTTTTTGCTTTTGTTTTTTTCTTTTTTTGAAAAAAAAAACAAAAAACCTTCTAAAAACAAAGAAAACAAAAGAAAAACAAACCCACACACAAAAACAAACCTAGATTGAATTTAGTCACGAGCTTGCCACAGGACTCTGCTGAACACAAACTCCTGTCATGGGAGAGTCTTCTCGGTCAATCCCTTGCCTCATCGTTAATTGTCCTTCCGTTACGTAATGGCCAGGGCCTGTATTTGCAGAATATTGGTAATCTGGATGTCCAGTGATGCCAGTCTCTTGGCGAGGATTTGAATAGACAGTTAAATTAACATCCAAAGTTCCATTCTGTCCAAAGTCCAAGGTGTTAGCAGCCACAGGACGATTTTGGTAGGCCTGATTGCCTTGGTTGCCAGTAGAAGAGGAAGATGTTGAGGAAGAAGTAGTTGAGGAAGACAAGGATGTCATGGAGTGGTGGCTATTACCAATATCCATAGAATCCTGGGTGGAGGAGCTAGTTGATGGAGAATTGTAGATCCTGGTCCTCGTCCTGTTACTCAAGATATGCTGTCCATGGTGGTGATGGTGGTGGTGATGATGATGGTGGGAGCCATTCCCATGGTGATGCGGTACATTTTTCTGGGAAGGGGGTACGTGAAATGTAGTTTCTTGCACGGGGTGTGTTTCAATGGTGACCTGCGTAGGAGCTTCAGGGACAGTCCAACCAGGAGGAAACTGCTGTCGAACCTAAGGAAGGGGGGGGGGGGAGGAGAAACGTTTAATACACACACAAATATATGTGTATAAATACACAACTTTCCATTCTTATTGGGTCAATTTACAGAAATACAGCCTGTGATTAAGTGTTTATGACACGAAACGCGTAAGGCTGTGGACACAAACTCTTTTCACATTGAATAGACTGCCTTGTGGAAGTTTGCCTTCTTTGAGTGCTTGCTCCAAAGATTTTTCGGATTGTCCGCTCCCCGTGCTGAGGGCTCAGGGCAGTGCACCTGGGCCTCTTCCTTGATTTGGCGAGTAATCACTTTCTACCTGAAGACCCTAAACCTCAGATTTATTATCAATATACAGAAATTTAAAGGGGAACTATAGTGAAAATTAAAATTTAGTATAAGCTTCACCATACTGAAATAATAAACTTTGTAAATACAGGTACAATCAACTAAATATTCTGTACTGTTTATGAATAAAGTTAATCTTCACAAAGGGCTCTCACATGTGGCCGAAAATTAGGGATGCACCGAATCCAGGATTCAGTTCGGGATTCGGCATTCTTCAGCAGTATTCAGATTCGGCGAACCGAATCCAAATCCTAATTTGCATATGCAAATAAGGGGCAGTGGGAAATCGTGTGACCTTTTGTTAAAAAACAAGGAAGTAAAAATGTTTTCCCCTTCCCACCCCTAATTTGCATACGCAAATTAGAATTCGGTTCGGTATTCGGCAGAATCTTTCGCGAAGGATTCGGGGGTTCGGCTGAATCCAAAATAGTTGAACAAAAGGCATTAAATCAACTTGTAAAGGTTGTTAGGAAACTGCAAGACTGCTATCTAGTGAGACCATGTGACAAACAGCATGAGACAACCAATTACTGGCAGTTTGATATAAGCACAATAAAGAATAATTTCAAAAACATGGGGTAGAAAGCAAATCTATTACCTGAGGACTGTGCGTCTCACAATCCATAGCCACAGCCGTTGTAAAATGGCCACCACTGTGTCGATGTTGATGTGTAGGGTCAGACCTTGCTCTTCCACTGTTGCTTGTACCAGATGAGCCACCTGTTATACATATAAATGAAGTCTTCAAAATGTAGAAAGCTAATGTTCATACCAATGAGTTATTATGAAGTCAATTAACTATTTGGGAATAATAAGGAAATCTTCATGATCTCTATGGGGCAGATTCACTAAAGGGCAAAGCGGCCGACAGTAGAGAAAATTCGCCAGAAATCTTATCCGCAGGGACATCGCCAATTCACTAACAGGCATAGAGGACAATTCGCTAGTGGACGAAACCGCCTCTAGTGCTCGTTCACACCCTTTCCCCAGACTACTTTTCGAGAACGATCGTTACTTCGCCACCTCAGACCTGGCTAATTGATAAAATGAAGCTACATCCTGCTCAATCTAATGGCAGTGACATCAAAGCCTGTATGCCGGAAATGCATTCAATTGGAAAAAAACTCATTTTTTAAAGCAGGATTGCCTTCAAAAGTCCATACTATATAAAAGGGGTGGTTCACCTTTAAAGTAACTTTTAGTATGTTATAGAACAACCAATTCTAAGCAACGTTTCCATTGGTTTTCATTACCATTATTATTACTTTTTATTGCTGATCCTTCTATTCAGAATCTCTCCTATTCATATTCCAGTCTCTTAATTAAATCAATGCATGGTTGCTAGGGTAATTTGGACCCTAGCAACCAGATTGCTGAAACTGCAAACCAGAGAGCTACTGAATAAAAAAAAACTAAATAACTCAAAAAACACAAATAATAAAAAATCAAAACAAATTGCAAATTATCTCAGAATATCATTCTCTACATCATACTAAAAGCTAGCTCAATGGTGAACAACCCCTTTAAAGATTTATGTGTGAGGATTTTTTTAAACTAATTTGAGGGACATGCCACATTTGTTTTAGGGTAGGCTCATGTCTAGGGCATAAGAGGATCTCTTTTGTCTTTATATTGCTTCCTTGGACATTTGTAATAATAAGTGACCACTTCAAGCACCAACATCTCTAATAAAAACGTCCATACGACTTTTAGGTACCTGCCCTATTCAAATTAACCTAAGCGTAAAAGAACTATCGATGTTTCACTAGGCAGAAATGAACGCTAGCGACAAAATCGCTATGAAATGCTCGGCCAGTCGAAGTAACGATAGCAAAAATTCACCAGCGTTCAGCTGCTGAGACGTAACTTCGCATTTTAGTGAATTAGCGTAATGGTAACGAATTTGCACTTGTGTGGAGAAGGGGTCGCTGGCAAAAAATTCGCCCTTCAGGTAATTTGCCCTTATGAGTAACAACAATAGTCACCATCTGTCTAAAATGTTCACATCTCCCTATAAAAAGAGAAGAAAAGCTCCTGAAGCAGTTTATTGCCAATAGATTAGTTACAATAGTGCAAGCTAGAACACTATATTTATTCTGCAGAATGTTTTACCATACCTGAGTAAACAGCTCTAGAAGCTCTCTGTTTGTTTAGGATAGAAGTTGCAGTATTAGCTTGTGACATCAGTCTCTCCCTGCTCACGCATAGCTCTGGACTCAGATTATAGCAGGGAGGGGGAAAAGTTAGCAAACAGAGCATGCTCAAGCCCTAGCCCTTGAGGTTTAAGCTGAAAACAGGAAGTCTGATACAGAAGCCCATGTGTACACAATAGGAGGAAAGAAATGTGGTGTTTCTTTTGACAGAGGACTCATAGCAGCATTACTTTGAGGGTTTACTGGTATATTTATATAGACCTTTCTGATAAAGCTTACTTAGTTTTAGCCTTTCCTTCTCCTTTAAGCCCCATGTCCTAAGTGAAAATTTAATATGAGGGGGGTGATATCACTCCAACTTGCAGTACAGCAGTAAAGAGTGTTTGAAGTTTATCAGAGCACAAGTCACATGACTGGGGGCAGCCAGGAAATTGACAATATGTCTAGCCCCATGTCAGATTTCAAAATTGAATATGACAAAATCTGTTTGCTGCTTTGAAAAATGGATGTCAGTGCAGAATTCTGCTGGAGCAGCACTATTAACTGATGCATTTTGAAAAAAAAACATGTTTTCCCATGACAGTATCCCTTTAAGTAGGAGAGATAACAGCCTGCCAAAAAGTAGTTTGCTAAAGTGCTTGCACAAGTCACATGACCAGGGCAGCTGGGAAACTGACAATATGTCTAGCCCCATGTCAGATTTCAAAATTTAATATAAAAAATTGAATATAAAAATTTTTGAGAAATGGATTTCATTGCTTGAGCAGCACTATATTAGCTGATGCATTTTGAAAAAAACATGTTTTCCCATGACTGTATCCCTTAAACCTCTTTTTTACATCGATCATAATATTGTCTTTGAATCCTCTTTATAATTTTGCCATAAAGTATTTGCAGGATGTTTTTACATTACCTGTCTGATGCCCCATGTTCCTGTATGAGGGGAGCTGCCATATTTGTGCAGCAGGAGTCCGTTAGCATTAGAAACTTTAACTGACAGGCTGAGATGGGACAGTCAGGTTGGCAAAACAGTCAGGTTTAGGAACTCACTAACAATAACTTACAAAAACAAACCTCAGCAAAAAAAATGATCAACATGACCTATAGGCAACTTTCAATGTACATCCATATTTTAAAAAGTAGTTTTTTAGTGTCAATATCACTTTACGCAATTGAAAGCAGCGTCTGTCCCTTTCTTTTCTCTGCCCTGATTGCTCAGACTGTTGATACAATGTAAGAAAAGGCAGCTGATTAACAGTCCATCTTTGTTGGGGAACTAAGACTTTTGCAACATTATTTAAAAAGTAACAACCAGGAGTTAAGCAAATGCTGCTTTCAATAGCATTTACGTCAGTAACGTAACTAGAGGGGGCGGGCCCTGGCGCGGGATGTGCAGCCGGGCCCCGCCCCCCTCTGTACGCCCGGAAAGGGGCCCGAAAAACTCAGTGGCGCACGAGCTGCCGGGGGGGGGGGGGGCCTGGCCCAATCGCACCCCCTGCTCTGGTAGTTTTGCCACTGATTTACGTTTACAAATAACTTTTAACGCACTGACAATTGTTAATAGATTCATATTGGAAAGTTGCTTATAATTGTATTTTATTAGGGAAAAAATATTTTTTGGGTTGACATGTCCTTTAATTTTTTTGCTTTTCTGTGCTAGAGGACACGTCATCATACCTGAACTAGATGATGTGCTAGAGGTGGTTCCTGACGACTGCGACTGCTCCATTGCTGGACTCGTTGATACACTGTTACTTGTGTTTGTACCTTCATCAGCAGTTTTCTTAAAGAAACTATGTTGCAGAGCATAATATGGTTGGATACGGGTCTTGGCATCATAATCCAACATCCTTAAAATGACGTCTTTAAACTTCAAGTAGTCCGCTACAGTATGACCTGATTCCCCAGCACGGCGGCCACCCGGTCCTCCATTTTCTACTCCAAGTATGTTGTGAAGTTTTCGGGTTCCCGGTGGTTTGTACTCCTAGAGTTATAACAAAGACTCCAATTAAAGGAGAACTATCACAAAATGAAAATGTAATATAAGCTTCAGTGTACCACACTGAAATACGAAATTTTCTAAATATAATCAATTAAGAATTCTGAAATAATCACAATCATTCTCAGCAACTGTTTCTCCTTATTCTGTCTTCATTTAGGAGTTGGGTGTCAGATATTCATTGACAGTTAGATCCAATATATCTTATAGGGGGCTCTTTTTGCCTAGAAATAGATCTCACTCTACTAAAATCACCAGACATCATGGGGGGAATTCACAAAAGTGGAGATAGCCCGTTTCTGGAGTAAAAGTGGTGGTAGAAGACAGGCCGTAAAATACTTTCTCCAAACTCACAAAAAGAAATCCGACTAAATTCCGACTCAACCTCCACTTTTCTTATTTTAGTGGAAGAAAGACAGTTTACAGACACTTTTATGAATTTGTCTTTCAAATGACCTAAAATTAGAGCAAAAACGATATTTTCTCCCGACATTTTAAAATTGGAGTAACGCTCAGTATAACTCTTCTCCATGTATCGGATCAATTTAAGATAACTTGCTCTGCATTGCTTCACCCAGTCTTCAGTTAACACCTCTTGTAGGAGCCCCATTAGGGAATAATTAGCAGATTAACAGGTATTAGCCTGTTAATAGGGATTAGCATTTTATAGTCATGGCACAAGTTTCTGTCTATCCCTATAGGCCTAATAGCCCCATTAACAAAACAAGTAAAAAAACAGATTAAGCAAAAAAATAAGTGTATTTTGTACAATATATGTAAAAAGTTTTTAACTCACACTTGCATTATTTTACTAGTTTTAGCTTAATGAATTAGGCAATATTAGCATTTTGAGCGAAAATAGCTAAAGGAAAAGTAAAGCCTCACAGTCATTTTTTTAGTTTTAGCAGCACGTAAGTTAGTAAAACATATTTCTGATACAAATCCTTATATTATGCAAAATAGCATTTCTTGTATTTAGACCCTTATATCTTTTTACAGAAGTGCAATTACACAAATATGATGGTAGACTTAGAAAGCCCAGGTTATGCTGAAAAAAAGAATGTATAATGTTTTTAGCTAAAATAAACCTCCTCCCCAAAAATTTCCAATTTGAAGGCTGACGGACAGGTGTCATAAGCGCTAAATACAAATTCAGATAAGAATTTGGTGGGAAATCCGACATTTTTATATCCACTTTTATTTTGTCTCAATATGACCATTTTTGTGAATTTGCCCCTTTGTCTCTCTACAGGCAGAATTTGTGCAAAAGGCAGTTATTTTGTTAGATTTTGTTTGTACTGTAATCGGTTATATGAGTGAGCACTAATTCATCTGCTAGGAAAATAAGCCTCCCCATGAGATATATTGGATCTAACTGTCAATGAATATCTGACACCCAACTGCTGCATGAAGACAGAATGAAGAGAAACAGATGCTGAGAGTGAAGATAAACTTGATTATTTTAGAAACAATGCAGACATTTTAAATGTTTGTATTTAGAAAGTTTCTTACTTCAGTATGAGGAAGCTTATATTTTCATTTTCCCAATAGTTCCCCTTTAAGAACTTACCCATAGTGGGTATACAGGTAAAACAATACTTGTCTTTTCTAGAAACGAAATTAACAGGCAAATAACTATGGATTGGTTCAAACATGGAGGTGTGAAGGTGGAATTGCTGGAGTTCTATGGCGTCTGTATGGGTTTCCTCTGGGTAATCCTCATATGCTTCAAAAATTTACAGTCAGGTCAATTGACTCCTGATAAAACTGACCCTGGTGTGTTTAAATGTGACAAGGATTTCAGAAGCTCCACTGGGGCAGGGACTGACGGGAATGATGTATAATCTTTATAAAGGGCTCAAGAATTTGTCATATTATTAAACATTAATAAAAGTATAATAACCATACAAGTCATCTGATTTCTTTACAAGTCACACATTCAGTGCTCAGCTGTATACATCAAAAACAAATATACCTAGTTTATAAACATGCATATGAACTATACAAACTAATGAGCAGTAGCACAGAGACTGCTTTGTACAAACAGCTTTTCATTCGGTTTCCATGGAATTTAGTAAGTTACCTTTTTTCCATCTTTGGTCTTCTTTAAGTTCCAAGTGCCCTCTGGCATCTTCTCAAAGAACTTTCTAGCTTTTGGTGCTTGGTCAAGAATGTGGGCAGGTGGTATTCCTAAAACTTCCACAATTTTACTCATTTGATCGACCTACAACGTAGACAAAAAGCAAAGTCAATTTGAGGCAGAAGGCGCTTGTGTGTGAAATGTAAAATAAATGAATAGAAAATAAAGCCTAAAGGTGGCCATACATGGGCCGATAAAAACTACCGACAGACTGAATAGTTGTTTCTAGTTGGCGTTAAATGATAAAATTATATATAACAGGTTCTTAAAGGACATGTAAAGACAGGAGTTAATGTTAACCATACCCTAATGTATCCCATCACTAATGTTATTTTTTTTTTAACTATGTTTCTGAAATAAAAAAAAAATCATAAAAACAAACAGAGAACAACCATTTTACTCTATTCCCATTATGCTTTGGGATTCTGCATACAGTGTTTTTTTGGTTGTAATTGTACTGTAAGTGCGAGACGCAATCAGCATTAGAGATGCCTGGGAAAGGTAAGTACAACATGGCACTGTTCGTTTGTCCTAAAAGGAAAAAAATGGCGAGTGAAGTGATTAGCCCTCCATAGTGAATCAACCTGATGGCTCCACTGAAACTTTTTGATTTAAACTACAGTAGTACTTATCTGTTATCTACTGTGTATCCTGTGCTTGAATGGCTGCCCCCATGGCTACACAGCAGCTTGTTTATATAAACTATAGTAGTACTTATCTGTTATCTACTGTGTATCTTGTGCTTGAATGGCTGCCCCCATGGCTACACAGCAGCTTGTTTATATAAATTATAGTAGTACTTATCTGTTATCTACTGTGTATCCTGTGCTTGAATGGCTGCCCCCATGGCTACACAGCAGCTTGTTTATATAAACTATAGTAGTGTTTCTGGAGCAAAAACATCAGTGTTACTAGTGTAGGGCAAGAGTACATGATATTTTCATTACTTTAAAACACAAATTTTTTAGTGTTACGGTTTCTTTACCATAAACGGGTACTCCCCCATAAGTGTTGCTATTGCGTTACCTCATTGGCTCCACTGAACAGGGGTTCTCCAGTATGCATTTCTACCAAAATGCACCCAAGGGACCACATGTCAATTGCCAGGTCATAAGGCGTTCCTAGTAAAACCTCAGGAGACCGATAGAAGCGACTTTGAATATACTGGTATATCTGTGGAAAAGTAAACAAACGGTTAACGGTTTTGCTTCAGCGGTGACAATTTACCGGAAATGAGAAGACACAATGAGCCGGCCTTACCCTTTGCCCTAGTTGGCACGAGCTTCCAAAGTCAACAATCTTAATAGCGCTTCGTTTTGGGTTACAAAGCAAGATATTCTCGGGCTTCAGGTCACAGTGAATGATACTAAGTTCTGGAGTCGCCAGGAAGAGTAGTGCAGTGCACATCTGCTGTGCAAACTTTCGTGTCAGGTTGAGAGAAACGCCACGGAAATTGGTGTTGCGCAGTAAATCGTAGAGGTTGTACGAGAGCATTTCAAACACTAAACAAAGGTGGTTTCTGAACATAAAATGCCGCTTTAAATGCACTGGGGGAAAATGAATGAAAAGAAAGATCGTTACGTTCACTGTGTGTCACAGGAAGAAAACATACACCCCTCCAGAGGTATAAGTGCCAAGTTATTAGGGACCCCCTATTGATTCCTATCCTACATCGGGCTGTCTTCTTCAAAAAATGCACCAGCCTGGCAATGCCAAGCAATACTTCACCATATGTAATACACGTAATTCAAAAATAAACAACTGGACTTGCTAATTATTGAAGACGTTACACTACTCATCCGAGCAGCTTCTTCAGTTCAACTGAAGTTCTCGGCATATAAACTCATGAGCAGTGAAACGTCTTCAAAAATGACTTAGCAAGTCCAGTTGTTTATTTTTGAATTACTTGTATTAGATAGATCTGGATGAATGAAAATCTTCATAGTCTATACTTCACCATCTTTTTCTGGCTTCCCTCGTATCCCCTGGCAAACAAAACATTCATACATGTGCCTATCATGTACACAGGGGATCACTGGGACACCAGCCATGTATCAGCATAAAGTACCCTTGATAAGGTGCAAGGGAAGAAAGCCACTAGGGTATGCTCAAAGAAAATGTAGTGGTGCTTTAAGACTAATGCTACATCAAGCTAATTTATATGCAGGCTAAGATTCAGGGAGATTTAGTCGCCGGGCGACAAATGATTTGGAGAGATTTAGTTGCCCAGCGACAAATCGGCTCTTCTTCGGGCAACTAATCTCCCCGCTGGCTAGAATCTCCGAAGTCGCCCAAAGTTGCCTCACGAGTAAACTTCGGGCGACTTCGGAAAACTAAGTGCTCCGGGTGCCATCCCACCAGCGATTTCGATTCTACCCAGCAATTTCGATTCTAGCCGGCAGAGAGGCAGTTCAGGGAGACTAGTCGCCTGAAGAAGAGGCGATTTGTCGCTGGGCGACTACTAATCTCCCCGAATCTTCTCGTCTGTCTCTGCCCTAAAGGAGAACTAAACCCTAAAAATGAATATGGCTAAAAATGCCATACAGAACTTATTGCACCAGCCTAAAGTTTCAGCTTGTCAAATCCAGGACTTCAAACTTGTCACAGGGGGGTCACCATCTTGGAAAGTGTCTGTGACACTCACATGCTCAGTGGGCTCTGAGCAGCTGTTGAGAAGCTAAGCTTAGGGCTCGTCACTAATTATCCAGCAGAAAATAAGGTTGGTCTGTAATATAAGCTGTTGCTACAGGGCTGATTATTAAATTCTGATGCTGTTATGTAGTAATTATCTACATTAATTTACTAATTAGCCTTATATTGTGACATTTCTATTCTATGTGTACTGTATATTGTGAGTGGGTCCCTAAGCTCAGTAAGTGACAGCAGCACAGAGCATGTGCAGTGAATCAGCAGAAAAGAAGATGGGGAGCTACTGGGGCATCTTTGGAGACACATATCTTTACTGCTAAAGGGCTGTGGTTGCCTTGGGCTGGTACAGAAGCACAAAACATAATGTACAACATTTCTAGGCTATTTCTTTAATTAAGCTTTAGTTCTCCTTTAAAGGGGTGGTTAATCTTTAAGCTAACTTTTTCAAATGGAGGGTCACTGACCCCATCTAAAAACAAATGCTCTGTAAAGCTACAAATTTATCGTTGTTGCCACTTTTTGCTACTCATCTTTCTATTCAGGACTCTCCTATTCATATTCCAGTCTCTTATTCAAATCAATGCATGGTTGCTAGGATAAGCTGGACCCTAGCAACCAGACTGCTGAAATTGCAAACTGGAGAGCTAAGTAACTCAAAATCCACAAATAATAAAAAATGAAAAGCAATTGCAAATTGTCTCAGAATATCACTCTTTACACCATACTTAAAGGTAACCCAAAGGTGAACAACCCCTTTAAGCACTTTTGAAATGTATACGGTTATTTTTCACTAGTTATATATGAATGTGAAATAGTGGTGCCACCTGCTGGCCATTATAGTGACAATCTGCTGAACATACGCATTCGTTCACACTTAATTTGTTTAAGCAGAGCAACATCACAAAACATGTTTTTTTCACCAATGTTCGCCTACAATGAAGAGCAGGTGGGGCTGTTGTTTCAAATTCATTTTTCTAGCAGCTTTTAAAAAATTGCTAATATCTTAGAAACTGGGAAAAATAAGACTAATAATAATAATAATTTTTAGTTAAGTGCCCAGAACAATTTTACAATCATTTGTTTTGAAGGTTTATATTTCCTTTAACAAACTGGCACACCCAGTTATTTTATTTTCCTTCTTCATTCAAGGGGTGGTTCACCTTCAGGTTAACTTTTAGTATGTTATAGAATGGCCAATTCTAAGCAACCAATTTCAATTGGTGTTGATTTTTTTTTTTTTTATAGTTTATGAATTATTCGCCTTCTTCTCCTGATTCTTTCTAGCTTTCAAAAGGGGGTCACTGTCCCCCTCTAACAACAAAAGCTCTGTAAAGCTACATATTTATTGTTATTGCTATTTATTAATCATCTTTCTTTTCCGACCCTCACCTATTAATATTCCATATTCTCATAAAAATCAGTGCATTGTTGCTAGGGTAATTTGGACCCGAGCAACCTGATTGCTGACACTGCAAACTGGAGAGATGCTGAATAACAAGCTAAATAACTCAAAAACCACAAATAATAAAAAATGAAAACTGCAAAATGTCTGAGAATATCGCTCCCTACATCATACTAAAAGTTAACTCAAAGGCGAACAACCCCTTTAAGCTTCTTATGTTATTTTGTCTGTTTCACCACTTCCTCAGCTTATAGATTTCTTAGGGCTGATGTTTATAGGGAGCTCCCAATGATATCCATCAAAAGCCATGTAAGTTTCCAAGGAGGATTAAGTAGGTATATACCGATATAGTACTTCATTTCCGTGTCATGTTTGTTCATCAGCTCGAGAAGCCGGACTTCAATTTGGGCTTGGTTTAAGAAAGCTTTCTTGTTCTTTATAATTTTAATCGCCACCCACTCTTGCTCCACACGATCATATGCCTTTACAACCTAAAAGGATAAAAAGAATGGTGTCATTTGCAGCTCTATGGAGATTTTATATATATATATATATATATATATATATATATATATATATGCTTATATATATAATCTTGACAAAGGCTCTAGACATGAGCCGAAACGTTGATTAATAAACATGGAATAAAAATATGGATTTTTTTAAAAATCCCAGGAGTGCGCTGAACCAGTCTTCCATAAACGTGGGTGCTGGGTCAAAGTATTTATGTAAAGTTCAAGAGGACCCGCACTCAAAAATATCTTTATTTTTCAAAATAAAGATATTTTTGGTTCACTCACCAAGGAGTGCGGGTCCACTTGAACTTGCTTTTCTCCTACGTGTGGTGTCCCAGGTTTTAGAAAATTGCAGCTAGTTTCTTTGGGACAACTCCACCTCTTCACTATTTTCCAATTCCTATCTTTTATTCATGAATTGCAGACGCTTTATTTAAACGTTTTTAATATTATGAACTCACTTTGAAATTTAATTAACCATATAGGAATGATGCATTTTTAGATCATTTATTCATTTATTAATTGTGCGTAGACAAAATTCATTTGAAGTCACAGCACTGTGTCTATAGCACAAGCACTATAATCAATTCGTTTTTTTATACTTAGCACAATTGATAGTATACGTCATTAATTGTATGTTGGTCCTAAATTGATTGAGAACTGAGCATGTGATTATAATTTCACTAAGCCCTTTATAAATTATTATAATTAGATCTCAATCAATGTTAGTAAGGAAGTGTGGGGTTTTTACTGCTTTTTCTTAATATCAATAACCTTGTTTAGTTTATATACCTCGACACAACCTTAAATTGAGTTATATAAGTGAGTGAATATTCATTACAAGTGAACTATTTTAATAATTGTGATGTTTTACAAACTGAACTTATTGCACCAGCCTAAAGTTTCAGCTTGTCAATAGCAGCAATGATCCAGGACTTCAAACTTGTCACAGGGGGTCACCATCTTGGAAAGTGTCTGTGACACTCACATGCTCAGTGGGCTCTGAGCAGCTGTTGAGAAGCTAAGCTTAGGGCTCGTCACTAATTATCCAGCAGAAAATGAGCTTCCCCTGTAATATAAGCTGATGCTACAGGGCTGATTATTAAATTCTGATGCTAATTGCACTGGTTTCTTTGCTGCCATGTAGTAATTATCTGTATTAATTACTAATCAGCCTTATATTGTGACATTTCTATTCTATGTGTACTGTATATTGTGAGTGAATCCTAAGCTCAGTAAGTGACAGCAGCACAGAGCATGTGCAGTGAATCAACAGAAAAGAAGATGGGGAGCTACTGGGGCATCTTTGGAGACACAGATCTTTACTGCTAAAGGGCTGTGGTTGCCTTGGGCTGTTACAGAAGCCCAAAACATAATTACATTTCTAGCTACTTCTTTAGTTAGGCTTTAGTTCTCCTTTAAACCACCTTTAAGCCACCAGAAAATTTTGTAGTGTGAGGCCCCTGTGGTTTCTGATGGCAGCCCTGCAAAGTACAAATCTAATGTCCCAGTACATTATACCTCTGATTTGGGAGGCTTTTTGGGAAGCCATATAACAAAAAAGTGTTATTGTAATAGAGATACATTTGGGAAGGCTTCTCTGTCATACTTCTCATACTTGAAGGACCATAAATTATAATCCTTTTATAACAATGCTCTCGATGATTACATTTGTTAGTATGTCTGAAAACTAATGAGTGCTGCTATGTAATTGACCGTATAAGAAGTCAATGTTCTTAAGCAATCTCCTGCCAAATTTCTTCCATCCAGTGCAAGTCCCAGTTATGTAAGCTTTATAAATAGGCCAATACACATTTAGGGTCATGTTTTATGTAGTCACTGACACATTTATTAATTGCCATTAATAAATGGCATTTGTTGAATTGTGTGATGTGTGAACTTATTGCACCAGCCTAAAGTTTCAGCTGGTCAATAGCAGCAATGATCCAGGACTTCAAACTTGTCACAGGGGGTCACCATCTTGGAAAGTGCCTGTGACTTGCAGCTGTTGAGAAACTAAGCTTAGGGGTCGTCAAATTATCAAGCAGAAAATGAGGTTGGTCTATAATATAAGCTGATGCTACAGGGCTGATTATTAAATTCTGATGCTAATTGCACTGGTTTCTGTGCTGCCATGTAGTAATTATCTACATTAATTTACTAATCAACCTTATATTGTGACATTTCTATTCTATGTGTACTGTATATTGTGAGTGGGTCCCTAAGCTCAGTAAGTGACAGCAGCACAGAGCATGTGCAGTGAATCAGCAGAAAAGAAGATGGGGAGCTACTGGGGCATCTTTGGAGACACCGATCTTTACTGCTAAAGGGCTGTGGTTGCCTTGGGCTGGTACAGAAGCACAAAACATAATGTGCAACATTTCTAGTTACTTCTTTAGTTAGGCTTTAGTTCTTATTTAAAGGGGAACATTTTTTTAATAACAAGAGCTCCTTCAGTTGGACTTATGTTAAAAAATGTGGATAAACACTACCTAAACTGCATTATATAATTATTTATGATTTTGACAGTTTGTGCAGAAACCACGACAGTGTCAGCTTTCTACCTTAGATTCATTTAGAGTTACTGAGCCCCTTTTTCAACTCATTTTATTAAGACGTGATGGATTCTGGCAGTTGAAGTCGTTCTGATTTCCATAGTGAGTGTTTCATTGATTCTTTGAAAAACCAAATAACTTCAAATCTCAGATTCCATCATTTGGAACAAGGCATGTGTGGGTTGAATGTCTTTGCCACGCAAAAGTGGGGGGCTAGGGCAGTGGCATTAAAAGGATTAGTAAACCTTAAAAATAAGTGAATGTAAAATTGATGAGGGTGCTATTCTAAGAACTTTTGCAATGGACATTCATTATTTATTTTTTAATTCCAAGATATTAAGGGATAGATTTACTGTTAACATCAATGAATTATGTTACAACAGCATCATCTGCTGGTCATTTTCGCACCAGTCTGACCACCAAGTAGTCAAGGAAGTTGTCAGGAGAAAAAAAAGAGACTGCTCTGATGGTATTCTGGACAGGAAAGATGTGAGAAAGGTTTCAATTTGTTTCCTAAGCAGAAGAACATCAGAGCAGCCTCTTTCTTTCTCCTGACAACTTCCTTGAAAATAACCAGCAGGAGGCGCTGTTGTAACAAAATTCATTGATGTTAACAGTACATGTTTCCCTTAATATCTTGGAATTAAAAAAAAAATAATGAATGTCCATTGCAAAAGGGCTTAGAATAGCACCCTCATCAATTTTGCATGCACTAGCTTGAATGAATGGAGGTGCTGATTACCTGGCCGAATGACCCTTTGCCAATTAAAGAATCGATTTCATATCTATCCATCCATTTTTCACCATTTTTAACAATATAGTCATAGTTGTCATCATCGTAGCCATCATTGTAAACCTTCCTCTCCTTCTTATGACTGGAGTTATCCCCTTGTCCTTGCTGATGCCGCCGTTTCTTTTTTGCATAGTAGACCTAGAGAAGAAGGGACCAGAAATCAGTCTCGCCCATGCGTATGCTGCTCTGTAATTTCAAAGGACACGGGAGCTGCATTTCCTCACCTCATTAATATGTTTGTATGTTTTGATCAAGTCGACTGACAGTTTTCTCAATGGTGCTGTGGCTGGATCGCGAAATGTTTGTGGCATCCGCCGCTGCAGAGAAAGACAAAGTAGGACATTTTGTAAGAGATCAGTTGCTGTGCTGGCTCTATGGAATGCAACAAGGAATAAATAACAGCACATGGGAACGATCATGGCTTAAAAATGGCTATTGATCAGTCTGAGAAACGGCAAAGACAAATAGGTCGATCTGACCATGTGTACTCAGATTAAAGGGATACTGTCACGGGTCAAAATGAATCAGTTAATAGTGCTGCTCCAGGAGAATTCTGCACTCAAATCAATTTCTCAAAAGAGCAAACAGATTTTTTTATATTTAATTTTGAAATCTGACATGGGGCTAGACATATTGTCAATTTCCCAGCTGCCCCCAGTCATGTGACTTGTGCTTTCATAAACTTCAGTCACTCTTTACTGCAAGTTGGAGTTAGAGCCCTGTGCGGAACCAATTTCTAAGATCTGGACCCGACCCGAACCGCTACCCGCGTATTTACCCACTTTGATCTGCTACCCGACCCGGACCTGCAACTGCCTTATCCGCAACCCGACCCGCAACCCGTCGACCACCATCAAACAGGAAGTGATGGTGCTGCAAACCCGGACGTGATGTCATCAAAAGTGGGCGGGACAGAAACATGTTTTGTAAAACCTTAAAAGGAGTAAAATATAGTCAATTACATAAGATAAGAAATTTAGATGAGACCTGCACACCCGACCCGCAGACTCGTGACCCGCATCTATACCGGCACCTGAAAATCCTGCCTGCTTTTTTTTGCAAGTAACCGACCCACTGCAGGACTCTAGTTGGAGTGATTCACCCCTCCCTTTCCCCCCTTCAGCCTAACAACAGAACAATGGGAAGGTAACCAGATAGCAGCTCCCTAACACAAGATAACAGCTCCATGGTAGATCTAAGACCAGCACTCAATAGTGAAATCCAGGTCCCATTGAGACACATTCAGTAACATTGAGTAGGAGAAACAATAGCCTGTCAGAAAGCAGTTCCATCCTAAAGTGCTGGCTCTTATTGAAAGCACATGACCAAGGAAAATAACCTGAGATGCACCTACACACCAATATTATAACTAAAAATAATACACTTGCTGGCTAAGGAATGAAATTTTATATTGTAGAGTGAATTATTTGCAGTGTAAACAGTGTAATTTAGAAATAAAAACGACATCATAAAAATTATGACAGAATCCCTTTAAATACTGTTGAGATTGAGGCATAAAAACACAGTCACCAAAGCCACAAGAGCTTACAATCTAGGACCCATGGCAAGGAAACAGCAAATGACATACCTGGTTAGGCAACGGTTGCGGAGTCTGGTCATTATATGGTAAGGCAGATGCTTGTTGGTCGTTTAGGTTCTGCTGATGGCGGTCACTGTACTGCTGATGTGAATGGGACATTTGTCCAGCCATCTGCAGGCCGGCAGCATGGAATGAAAAGGATGGTGCAAGCCGGACAGATGATGGTTTGCATGCTGAAGTCTCTCCTCCTATAAAGGAAGAGCACAGAGTCAGTAACAAGGCATAAAAGACATTGCTGTGGGAATACTTTAATTGTAATGCAATCACAGCTTACTATACACATCTAACTATTTATATTTCAAAACAATGCAATGATAAAAATGATTAAACATGTTTAAACAGTTCAGTATAAAAATAATATAGTTAGTTAGGCAAAAATGTAATGTATAAAGGCTAGAGTGACTGGATGTCTCACATAACAGAACAGAACACTACTTCCTGCTTAACAGCTGTTTAACTGCCTGGTAACCAATCAGTGGAAACCAAGAGAGCTGCAAAGCAGGAAGTAGTGTTCTGGCTATTATGTTAGACATCCAGTCACTCCAGCCTTTATACATTACATTTTTGGCTAACTAACTATATTAGTAACATTTTTTCTATTGCACAGCCTATCTATTTACCCAGTTTTTATTTTTACACTGAACTGTGCCTTTAAATTATCCCAGGCTAGGTGCTCCTTTTGAGGGACTTCTGACTGATATGTAGGAAAGGGACATTCAAGGACCACCCGAACAACTTGCACCCACCAGTATTCTATTCATCGTCAGGCCTAAGTGTCTGCATCCGGTACAGATGGCACCAATCGCTGCACCTGGCAGAGGTTGGTAAATGACCCCAATTCACAAATGAGCCCTCATATCGTTATCCAAGCAAGAAACCATAGAGAGAGGACTTTTTCCCCCTGCTGATCTACCAATAGACACTAGGTGGCAATATAGTACAATAATAAAAGTTGAAAAGGCTAAGAAAAGTGAAAGTGTAACTGTACAGAAACACAAATGTTAATCTAATTTGGGATGAATACAGAGAATAATAAAAACATAAATGTAAAGTAAAGTAAAATTGAAGGGATCAATAAATGTAATTAAATCTCTACCTGCACCGTACTGTTTAGAGCAGCCGGAACATACCATGAACCATACACTGCCACAATACAATATATTCTAAACAAATAATGTGGAGAAAGTGGTCATTACCATTGCCAAAGGAGGCAGCCTTGGTCCACAGTAGTCAGGTGATCCCAGTGGTAGCCAATAAAAAGGGCAACCAAGTTTGGGAGCTTTAACCTTGAAAGCAGCAAGTAAATTGCAGGCAAAACTTAATCCCAGTTTAAAATGTATAACATGTACAATGAGTCAATCGAGTTCTAAAATAATTAGATAAAAGTTGGGTGTAGGACTGGCCAGACTTTGATGTAGTTGGCAGCTTATATATACAGTGGTATGAAAAACTATTTACCCCCTTCCTGATTTCTTATTCTTTTGCATGTTTGTCACACAAAATGTTTCTGATCATCAAACACATTTAACTATTAGTCAAAGATAACACAAGTAAACACAAAATGCAGTTTTTAAATGAGGATTTTATTATTTATGGAGAAAAGAAATCGAAATCTACATTTTCATGTGTGAAAAAGTAATTGCCCCCTGAACCTAATAACTGGTTGGGCCACCCTTAGCAGCAATAACTGCAATCAAGCGTTTGCGATAACTTGCAACGAGTCTTTTACAGCGCTATGGAGGAATTTTGGCCCACTCATCTTTGCAAAATTGTTGTAATTCAGCTTTATTTGAGGGTTTTCTAGCATGAACCGCCTTTTTAAGGTCATGCCACAACATCTCAATAGGATTCAGGTCAGGACTTTGACTAGGCCACTCCAAAGTCTTCATTTTGTTTTTCTTCAGCCATTCAGAGGTGGATTTGCTGGTGTGTTTTGGGTCATTGTCCTGCTGCAGCACCCAAGATCGCTTCAGCTTGAGTTGACGAACAGATGGCCAGACATTCTCCTTCAGGATTTTTTGGAAGACAGTAGAATTCATGGTTCCATCTATCACAGCAAGTCTTCCAGGTCCTGAAGCAGCAAAACAACCCCAGACCATCACACTACCACCACCATATTTTACTGTTGGTATGATGTTCTTTTTCTGAAATGCTGTGTTACTTTTACGCCAGATGTAACGGGACGCGCACCTTCCAAAAAGTTCAACTTTTGTCTCGTCGGTCCACAAGGTATTTTCCCAAAAGTCTTGGCAATCATTGAGATGTTTTTAGCAAAATTGAGACGAGCCTTAATGTTCTTAATGTTCGCCTAGCGAGGCAATTTCGAGCGACAGTAGAAAAAAGATCGCCGCGTGTGTTTTTACGCCGCGATTCCCCATAGACGCCAGCGCAAAAGTTTCCCCAGCGATTGCGGATTAAAAGTCGCCGCGAAAAGTCGCCGCGAGTCAAATCGCGGCGCTATCGCCTAGTGTGGCCCTAGCCTTAAGTTATTTTTTAACAAGGGGGGCAATCACTTTTTCACACAGGCCCATGTAGATTTGGAGTTTTTTTTCTCCCTTAATAACGTAAACCTTCATTTAAAAACTGCATTTTGTGTTCAATTATGTTATCTTTGACTAATAGTTAACGGTTTTTGATGAGCAGAAACATTTAAGTGTGACAAACATGCAAAAGAATAAGAAATCAGAACGGGGGCAAATAGTTTTTCATACCACTGTATTGCAAAATATGGACAAACAAACCCTGTTTTGTTTAAAAGGTAAGGCATTTTTCAATAGCTTAAGGCATAAAATGTTTCAATGTACTGAAAGGAGAAGCAAACCCTAAAGTTAAAATACCCCTACCCTACATAGATCCCCCTCCCTCCTCGCCTAGCTGCTACCCTGGAAAAATGCCACCAAGTTTTTACTTGCCCCTCTGTGCTGATTCTGTCCATCGGAGTTCACGGGCGCCATCGTCAGCCGCTTCGGTAATCTTCAGGAAGTAATCTTCCGTATTGGCGCATGCACAGTTGGAGTCATTTTCTGTTTCGCGACAACTGGACATGCGACAAAACTCACGGAGATGGCCGAAACGCAGGGAGAAGACCCGAAGAGGCTGAACATGGCGCCCATGAACTCCACTGGGCAGAATCTGCCAGAGGGGTAAGTAAAGACAGATAACAACATTATGTTCTACAGAGCTTATCTGCTATCTACTGTGTAACCTGAGCATTTTCTCCTTTGAATGGCTGCCCCCATGGCTACACAGCAGCTTGTTTATATAAACTATAGTAGTACTTATCTGTTATCTACTGTGTATCCTGAGCTTGAATGGCTGCCCCCATGGATATACAGCAGCTTGTTTATATAAACTATAGTAGTACTTATCTGTTATCTACTGTGTATCCTGTGCTTGAATGGCTGCCCCCATGGCTACACAGCAGCTTGTTTATATAAACTATAGTAGTACTTATCTGTTATCTACTGTGTATCCTGTGCTTGAATGGCTGCCCCCATGGCTACACAGCAGCTTGTTTATATAAACTATAGTAGTACTTATCTGTTATCTACTGTGTATCCTGTGCTTGAATGGCTGCCCCCATAGCTACACAGCAGCTTGGGGCTCATTTATAAACACTGGGCAAATTTGTACCTGGGCAGTAACCCATAGCAACCAATCAGTGATTAGCTTTTTTCAGCCAGCTGTAGGTTGAACACTGTAAGCAATCATGTGATTGGTTGCTATGGGTTACTGCCCAGGTGCAAATTTAACCAGTGTTTATAAATAACCCCCCTTGTTTATATAAACTATAGTAGAGTTTCTGAAGCAAACACACCAGTTTTATCAGTGCAGGGCAACACTACACTATATTGTTATTCCTTTAAGACACGTTCAGTTTTTGGTGTGTTCATTTAACCTATTGACTATATGTTTAGGCTTTGTCTGTATACCCTAGTGATGGGTAGTTTTTAGAAACCTGGGGTGTAAGACACTTGGAACAAAAGAAAAGCCCAGTACAGTTGTGCCAGCCTGGCGCCTGGTATAAGAACTTGTTGCTGTGTTCTTGGTGCCAAGTTTGTGAATGAGAGGCACTGGAGAGCATGTCAGCAGGAGACACAATAAATGCCACGGATTGTTGTTATACTTCACTGCTAGCAGTACACAGGGGGGCACATTATTTATTGCTCTTACAGAATCTACTTGCCAGCAGAGATGCTTTAGTTGCCATGGTGAGTTCCATCTGTCCTGGCTTGCCTTATGCCTTACCTCTGCTTGCCCCTTTCTTACAAACTGTCATTCTCCCGCTAATCTGCTTCTTCTCACACATACACCTCCATGTGTATCCCACACACTGCACCCACCATCCCACATGTCTGCATTGCCCCCTCTATTAGCTCTATGGCACTGCAATGCAATGGGAAGGGGGAGTTCACTCAATATACATGTATTATAAGTGATAATGTACCCCCTACTGTAAATGATAAGGATATTAGAATCACTGAGGGGTTCTGTGACCATATAAAGACACAAGGCTGCAGGCGGAGTTATACAGGGAACTCTGAGTATCACTCATGTATTATAAGGGATAATGTACCCCCTACTGTAAATGATAAGGATATTAGAAGTTATTGAGGGGTTCTGTGACCATATAAAGGCACAAGGCTGCAGACTGAGTTATACAGGGAATTCTGAATATCACTCATGTATTATAAGCGAAAATGTACCCCCTACAGAAAATGATAAGGATATTAGAAGTCACAGAGGGGTTCTTTGAGCATATAAAGACACAAGGCCCCAGGGAACTCCAAAGTGACTTCTAATATCCCCAATTTTTACAAAAGTGAGCACATAATTTTTAATAACAACCCCATCTTAATTACTCATGTGACCTAAGTACATTACTGAGCAGAGACTTATGACATCACTAAGAACCATTTATGGGAATATATATATATATATATATATATATATATATATATATATATATATATATATATATATATATATATATATATATATATATATATATACACACATACATACAGTATATATATATACACACATACATACAGTATATATATATATATATATATATATATATATATATATATATATAGGAACACATTAAATATTCACGGTGTATTATAAAACTGTAAACAAAACTCAATTAACAGAGCTTATAACAACTCAAAGTATTGAAAAGCTTTGACAGGTCATATGACCAACACGATTTTAAAATAAATAAATAAATACAAATGAGTTGAAACAGCACTCAGAAATCACCCCCCCCACACACACACACACACATATAAGATACTATTTTAAATATAATTAGCAATATGGCAGCTCCTTCCTGCCAACCAATATATGTATTGTGCTTATCTTTAAGGCTGTGCAGCTGAACAAGATGTGAGGCATGATTGGACGTATGGATAACAGATTCTCCATGCAAAAAAATCAATACATTAAGCAGTCGCGGGCAGCAGCAAAAGCATTAATTAGCATCCCACTGACAGCTTAAAGCAGTGATCCCCAACCAATAGCTCTTGAGCAACATGTTGCCCTCCAACCCCTTAGATGTTGCTTCCAGTGGCCTCAAAGCAGGAGCTTATTTTTTAATTCCAGGCTTGGAGGCAAGTTTTGTTTGCATAAAAACCAGGTGTACTACCAAACCAACATGTAGTTGTATAATCACATTTACTTTACAGTGCTACGCAATATGTTGGCGCTATATAAATACATGTTAATAATAAAAACATGTAGTTAATTAGAGTATAGTTGCTTCTGGCAAGCCGAAGAAAAGCTCATAAAAAGAAATGCAACCCATTTAAGGTGGATTGCTCTCCTTAAAATAGACTTTTATCATGGGTAGACAGTATGTAACAGGTTTCTTATTCTGCACTTAACCGTTTTAGCTGTTGCTAGAGGTTAATTAACCTAGCAATCAGGAAGCACATTTGATATCAAAATGATAGCGGAATATGAGAGAACCTGAAAATGAAACCCACTCACTGACAAAAATAATCATAAAAATGAAGCCTTGATGTCATTGGTCACCAGCGTCAGTGACCCCCATTTTCAGCTGAAGGCTAAATAAAGAATTCAAAATAAATAATGAAGATCAATTCCAGGCCCACCTACACGGCATGTAAAATGTAAAGATGTGTAAAGATAAGCTTCCCTTTTTGCTCCCTACTATTTGAAGGAGCTCTGCAGATTTTGTACATTATCATTTTACTATAATTTGGCCCTCAAACGTGTAGCATGAGATATAAACGGGTCAATAGAGAGAAGGAGCAGATAGTTGCCAGGCAGACTTCAGAGTAGAAAAAGAAAGCAATGTCCTGATTGGTGGAGCTGCCTTAACAACATACAATAGCTTTAGGGCAGTGATGTGTAACCAACCGGTTATTCACGTAGAACTCTCGGCATCTCACCTGCAGCCAAATGGAATTAAAGGGCCTGGAAGGCAGATCATAAGGGCAATGTCATACAGTTAACCCGAAAACAGACCAACAAAAAGGAGACGGCAATTAAAAACTATTTACTCACAGAAAAACAGCCTTATGCATTTTGGGCCATTTAAACATAGGCTAAGATTACGCATAGGCTGTAAGTGTCCCCTTTGGCACGAAAAGCATAAGGCTCTTTTTCTGTGATGCTTTTCCTTTAAATAAATCATTTTTAATTGCACCGTCCGGTTTGTGTGAGCCGAAAATGAGATTTTGGGTTAATGGTCTTAGAAGGGTTATGTAAGTTAAAGGCATGTGCACCCCCTTTTGGTGAGTCCATCCCGATCTGAAGAATGGTTGGATCAAACGCTTGGCATCACTCCACATACAAAACAGAGAAAAGGGCAGTTTGCTTCCTAATTAGTTCTCATATTTATTCCCCTATTGATGGCACAAGGTTAAAGGAGGGATTTTAGTGGAGAGATATTTTGAAGAGTGGGTGCTTTTAGAGCCATCAGGGGGCATGCTACAAAGTTAGCAGGTCCCTTCCCTAGTGAAGCCCACTTATTAACCCATTAGTCACCAGACCATCTGGATTGTGGGCCCTGCCAAATAATAATACAGGGGCACCAATGAAAAGAGAAGGGCCTTGCATGCAAAGCAGTGGCATATCTAGATGTTACTGGGAACAACAGCAAAGTAATTTGAGGGGCCCCATAACTCTCCAGAGTCCTGTTTTACCAATATATATTAAGATGACTAGTAAATTAGGGCCTTTTTAGGCCCCTATACCTAATGCCCCCCCCTGCAGCCACAGGGTCTGCTTTCTCTGTAGTTACGTCCCAGTTACGCCCCTGCCCATGCAAATCCATGCCCTGATCAACCCAGCCACTCATCTATTATGCCCACACCCTACCCCTTTTACAGCCTATAAATGGCATTTTTTTTTACATCTGTCATGGGGCCCATAACTGTAAAACCACGTGATTGTGATACTGGCCCTTTATCAGTTATAGTACCAAAAGCAGAAACAAGGGTAAATTGTAGGCAGGAGTCAGTCTACAAGTAACCCCCAAAAAGTTAGTCTACAGCAAAAAAAAAAAAAATGCAAAAATTTTTTTTTTTTCAAATTTCTTTATCCTACAAAAACAGTAACATAACAAAGCAGGGCTCCGACGATCCAGAAATATAGTTTACATGGGAATATGAAGTCTAGCCTGTTAGACTGGGAATGGGACTGGAGTACAGGGAGCCAAACAGTGGAACTGAATATCCTTTAGAGAAAAGGGTTCCAATCTAGATCACTATGTAACAGACATTGCTTTATCAGCCATAGTTCCAGGAATATCTAGGACATTGAGTCTTCACCCGAATTCTTGCTCTAATTGACCTTGAGGATGGGGCTCGGGTAGTATCTAGGGCAGAAAATAGGCTTTCTATGTCCCTAACTGGACCTCAGGCTGCTCCCCCCTAGGGAGCAACAGCTAGAGAAAGAAACACATGATTTTTACTTTACATTTGCAGGAAAATGAAGTCGCAGTTAATCCTACTTATCAATGTATTCTACATGCCGAGCCCCCCAGAGAGGAAATGGTATCATAAATAAATCTTGTGTAAATAACAGACAATTGTATTGTGGTGGGAATACACGTGGGCTTTTGTCCTTGAGCCTAGGTGGCAGTGCAATGGTTAAATGTGAGTGGGCCGGCGGCCTGGGCATGGAGAGAGAGAGTTAAAGTGTTAAATAATAATGAAGAATGTGTGATGGAGCAGACAAAAAGCATGTGACTGCAGACTAAAATTATCCGCTGGAGCCAACCCCAGTGCCCACCTGTTGCAGCGACAGCACATGGTTTACTTGGCTTTTCATTTTCTCTCCCCCCCTGAATATTTTTAGCCTGCAGTAAGACATTCCAGGGCTTGCATTAGGCTCCACTCGTGGAAGAAGGGAGCTGAGAGGCGCATTACAGCATGGGTGCTGCTTCTGCGTTTCGCCGATACCATGACAACTAAGAGTGAAAGAGTTAATACGGGTTAAGCACCTGCCTCTGTGTTAGATTCAAGTGCAAGCAACGGGCAGAGGGAATTAAAGGGAAAATATAAGCAAAGAGGAGAAAGTAGCACTAAATATTGCCGGATAAAAGGTATTTAAGTCGCCAATTAAAGGCTTCTGGGTACTTTTGTTGCGAGGGACTGTGCCTGGCTGCAGTGAGTAGGAACTGCTGCAGATCATTAAATACTCATTTATCAACGTCTCTCGCCAGGCAACACAATGCAGAAGAACAGCAGCCGGCAACCCAGCAACAGCAGCTCATTAGCATAGCCTACCACTAAGTCACTCGCCTGCCATTGGATGGGAGCTGGGGAAAGCCCAGCCAATGGAAAGAGGCCTATGCAAATGGAAGGCTCGAGTTGCCAGGGCAGAGCAGCTTCCACCCCCCCCCCCCGGCTGCCCAATAGCAAAACAAACAATAAACAAGAAATGAAAATTGAGCACTGTCACATTCTCAAGTCGTCGTTAACACTTTTAAGATTAATCGGGAGGGGGGGGCAGTATATATTGTGTATGTATGTGTGGGGGGGGGGAGAAATTGGCTGTGAGTGAAAGTGACAGTGAGGCTGGTGCTGGCGATGCGGGGGGAAAGGGCAGGGCAATGCAGTGATCATACAGGGGGATTCTGCAAGAAATCTGCCATTAGAACTTATAGGGCAGCGCTTGGCTCTATTAACCCTATCATAACAGCTATGTCCTGTGGGTAAGGGCTGACAGTTTCCCAGGTGCCAGGCAGCAGCAGTGCCCATAGGAACAGAATGCATTGCAGGAGCCTGTGCTAAGGATTGGGGCAGCTCCCTCTCAGGCAGAAATCCAGCATCTCGCAGCAGGGAAAGGGACACACAACTCTGGGCAGAAAGGCAACACACACTCACAATGTCAGGCTGAGCACCAGTAGCAACATACTACTGGGAGCTGTCCTGTCCTGTGCTTATTAACCCTGCACAACTTTACAAGATTTACTTGCAGGGCAAACACACAAACATGGGGCTAAATGGATGAAATATTTGGTCTGTTTTTTGTGTTCCTTTCCTTTATCATCTCATAAGAGCTTACAATCTAGTTGCACTGACATCAGCGCACAAGCAGCCATTTCACCTGGCAGGGAAGAAGCCAGAGCACCTGAACCCACACACAGACATGGATTGATACATGTACGGAATCCATGATGGGGTCCTGCTCTAGACACTGGCTGATGTGCCATTAACCTAGCTGCACTACAAATCCCAGCATGCTCTGAGAGTGCTGTACACAGAGGGTCCGTCCAGGGGTGTGAAATCCCTGCCATTGCTGCCTACATGCAGTGTCATTGCTTAGCAAAGGGGCTGTTCACCTTCCAAACACTTTTTTTCAGTTCAGTTGTTTTCAGATTGTTCACCATAAACCAGTTGCTTTTTTTTCTTTTCTTTTCTTTTTTTTTTTTTTTTACAGTTTCCCCAAAACTGAAGTTTAAAGTTGAATGTTCCTGTCTATGGGGGTTTCAGTCTGGCAGCTCAGTGATCCAGGAGCATTTGAACGGTTACAATTTGCTACATTTAGTTGATACATTTCTCAGCATCAGCCGAATATCAGCAACTATTGTATCAATTCTAACAGCTGCCTTTAATGACACTCAAGGATTCTGCTCAGCAGGGACAAAGATAACAAATGTATCAACTAAATGTATCAATTTAGGACAGTTAAAGGGTCGGCGACCCCCCAATGTAATGTGCATGATGCTGTAAACTCTGCTCCCAAGGGGCAAATCAATATGATGCCACAAACGACTCCCTAATAAACACATAGGGGGTTATGTAATAAAAGGCACTATGTTTTCCCAGGAGCTGTAATCCATAGCAACAAACCAAAAGGTAGAATTTAATGGTCACCTGTTTAAAAGCAAAGATCCTATTGGTTGCTATGGGCTACTGCTCCTGGGCAAACGTAATGCCTTTTATTGCATATGGGGGATAGTATTCACACCACTGTGCAGGCTGCTAAATAGTGAAATAACTAGAAACACAAGAAGCCCAGGCTTCCCAAGCACTTGCACTACTTATCAGTGTAAGCTGCTCATGCACAGTCACATCCCATTTGGGGTTGGAGTATCGCGAGAGAGAAAATTTAATATCAGCTTCAGCATACTGAAATAAGAAACTTTCTAATTAGAATCAATTAAAAATTCTGCATTGATGCCTATGATTACTTGTGTGAACACACAAAACGCATTAGGACGACTAACGTTTGTGTAATAAAGTGAATTGAATTTGAACTGGAGTCCTATGGAGGGCGTGCCATTTCACTGATTTGAAGGATTGATGTCTCCCTTTGCTGAGGGTTCGGGCGAAGCACCCGGGCCACCAACCAGGAGCGGTGAGTGACCCACGCTTACGTTTTTGGAGAGATATTATTAAGCGGAGGGTTCGGGGCAAATGCACCGGAACCAAGTTATTCCTGTGGTGAGCGGATTTTAAACTGAAAATGTACCTCTTATAGAGTAAAATTAAATTAACCAATACAGCAGGGAGGTTGGAGCGCCCATCTTTTGTTTTGTTTAGTGTTTGTCAACTTATAATTCTGCCCAAAAGTCCAATCATCAGGTGGGAATGCTGGATCAATGGAGTCAGTAGCAAAGAGGTTCTAGAAACTGTAGCAGAATGAGTATGAAATCTATATGTGAGGTCAATATAGGAGCCCCCAGCCTCTCTTTGCCCTTGTGCTGTTCCACATGGAGTTGCCTGTATGTAGCCACTGCTGCAGTGAAAGTAGCCAAATGATTAGAGGGCTAAAGCAACTCGCAACCAATGAGAGCGCCGATATAGAAAATGTATGGCAAGGATTGGTACAATCCACAGGTGTAAAAGCACGTAACAAGTTGTGCCTGTTTTTGAGCTACGCAGTTGCAGCCGCAGGTGTAAATGAGCCCTAGTGACTCTGTGTGCAGGGAACCCAAACAAGAGGGACATTTGCTACTTTTCATTTATATAAATAACAAAAGGGAAGTTAAAAGAACAGCCACAGAGCCTTTAAAAGAATTGTTCAGTACAAAAATAAAAACTGGCTAAATAGATCAGAGTTAGAGAGCTGAAAAGCAGGAAATAGTGTTCTGTTCTGTTATGTTAGACATCCAGTCACTCCAGCCTTTATACATTACATTTTTGGCTAACTATATTAGAATTTTTTTTATTTTGCACAGGCTTTACCCAGTTTTTATTTTTACACTGAACTGTTCCTTTAAATACAATGGTTAGTGGCTGATCCTAGGAATGACTTATAGTACTACAGTCAGAAAGCAGTTTCTGTTACACGGAAGTTGCTCTTTCCCCTAAGGGGGATGCCTTTTATTTCCCTCACTTAAAGGGGAAGGAAACCCTAGTTGGCGCAAAAATCCACCCCCCTTCCCGTGTGTTGCCCCCCCTCCCTCCTCCCCCCTGGCCTACCCGTCCCGCTGGGCAAATGCCCCTAACTTGTTACTTACCCTTCTGCGCAGGTCCAGTCCAGGGAGTTCACAGACAACATCTTCTGCCACGCGATCTTCTTCCTGCTTTGACCGGCGCATGCGCAGTAGAAGCATTTCGCCGGTACGATCTACTGCGCATGCGCCAAAAGTACATCGTGACTTTTGGTGCATGTGCAGTAGATCCGTACCGGCAAAATGTACTAAGGCATTTTTGGCAATGAATTTTGGGGACCTACTTAGTGCAATGCTGGCCATGCATGAATCAATAAAAGCTGCCGACAGACATGTTAGCAGCTTATTGGCCATTGTATGGGGCCCCCTCATGAGCTTCAGTGTTTGTAAGTCAGCCAGATGACAATCGGGCAGGCTGAAAATTCCAATCAGATCAAGGACCACATTGCCTGCATTCCTGCAGTTTTGTTCCTATTGTTGGGGCCTAGAGCCCATGATTGGATTGGTCCGATATTACACAAACAAGGTGGGCAACCTTGCCAAACAAGCGGATCTACACATGTATACCCACCTTTGAAATCTGCTTGTTTGAATAAGTTTCCAAACAAGATCTGGGTCCAATTTGGCTACCCACGTGCCAGGCCAAACTGGGCTAATCCAACCCTGTCAGACAAAAACTGCATCAACACAACAATGTGCTTGTCATCAACAGCTATGGGAAGCGGGGTCACCGACTCTTTAACTGTTCTAAATTGATACATTTAGTTAGAAATGGATCAACTAATTGTTTCAACTAAATGGAGCAACTTACAACAGTTGCTCCTGGTAGAGTCTTGCAGCGGGTCGGGTACACGCGGGTAAAAAAAGCAGGTAAGCTGTGGGTTGCGGTAGAAGTTTCGGGTGTGGGTATAGACGCAGGTCTGCGGGTTTGCGGGTTGCAGGTTGGGCCGCGGGTCTTCTCAGTAGTGAGTTTTACTCCTTTTTTCTGATCACACCTACTTCCAATGATGTCACTTCTGGTTTACAATGACAGCACTTCCTGATTCTTGATGGTCAGCGGGTCACGGATATGGTACTTGCGAGTTGGGTCCAATCTGGTAATTATGCGGGTTGCGGGTCCCAGATTTAACAAATTGGTTCCGCGCAGGACTCTAGCTCCTGGATCACTTAGCTGAAACACCAGACACACCAACATTCAACAAAGGGGTTTACCTTTAAATTAACCTTTAGCACAATACAGAGAGTGATATTCTGAGACAATTTGAGTTCGGTTTTCATTTTTTTATCATTTGTGGTTTTTGAGTTATTTAGCTTTTCATTCAGCTGCTCTTGAGTTTGTTTGGAAATTCAGCAATGCCGTTGCTAGGGTCCAAATCTCCCTTGCAACCATGCATTGATTGAATGAGAGAGGCCTGAATAGAAAGATGAGTAATAAGAGTTGGCAACTACAGGAAATGTGTAGCCTTATAGAGCATTTATTTATAGGGTATATATATATATATACCCCCCCCACCTGAAAGCTGGAAAGAGAAGACTAAAGCGAATAATTCAAAAACTACTAGGGATGCACCGAATCCAGGATTCGGTTCGGGATTCGGCCTTTTTCAGCAGGATTCGGATTCGGACGAATCCTTCTGCCCGGCCGAACTGAATCCGAATCTGCATATGCAAATTAGGGGCAGGGAGGGCAATCGCGTGACTTTTTGTCATAAAACAAGGAAGTAAAAAATGTTTTCCCCTTCCAACCCCTAATTTGCATATGCAAATTAGGGTCCGGATTCGGTTCGGTATTCGGCCGAATCATTCACGAAGGATTATGGGGTTCGGCTGAATCCAAAATAGTGGATTCGGTGCATCCCTAAAAACTACAAAAAAACAATTGCAAAAAGTTGATTAGAATTGGCCATTCTAAAACATACCAAAGGGTATCTTAAAGTTGAACCACCCCTTTACACTTCAAATTTAGGAGAAAAAAAAACAAACTGAAAAAGTCTATTTCTGGTGAACAATCTAAAAAAAGCAATTGAACTGAAAAAAGTATTTGGAAGGTGAACAACCCCAAAACAGCATCCAATCAAGCTTTATTACAGTATACGATAAAACTCATCTGTTTTCAAACACTGATACACTGCTGTTCAAAAAATCCCCACCCCATAATTCATTATTAAAAAGATTTAAAGGGCTAGTTCGCCTTAGAATGAACTTTTAGCGTGATACAGACAATAGTATTTTAGGCTAATTTGTGGTGTGTCAGCAGCCAATTGAAATCTTTATGGCTGTACTGCTAAGCTAAATGAAGAGGATGTTTGTCTACAAGAAGTTGCCTTACAATGAACTCTGAGGAAGCTGCAAGTGTAGAGCTGGATTGTACAAGAGTTCACGTTCAGCCGTCATGTTCTATTTTCTCTGTTTCTGAATGATGTTTGTCTTACAGCACCTTGGTTTAAAGTTTAAACTGTTAAATGGTTGATAGGGTCTCACTTCCCATAGTAACTAGACATTGCTTTAAAGGGATTCTGTCATGATTTTTATGGAGTAGTTTTTATTTTTAAATGACACTGTTTACACTGCAAATAATTCACTCTACCATGTAAAATGTTATTCCTAACCCAACAAGTGTATTTTTTTTAGTTATAATATTGGTGTGTAGGTGCATCTCAGATCAATTTGCTTGGTCATGTGCTTTCAGAAAGAGCCAGCACTTTAGGATGGAACTGCTTTCTGGCAGGCTGTTGTTTCTCCTACTCAATGTAACTGAATGTGTCTCAATGTGACCTGGATTTTACTATTGAGTGTTGTTCTTAGATCTACCAGGCAGCTGTTATCTTGTGTAAGGGAGCTGCTATCGGGTTACCTTCCCATTGTTCTGTTGTTAGGCTGCTGGGGGGACAGGGTGATATCACTCCAATTTGCAGTACAGCAGTAAAGAGTAGGGATGCACAGAATCAAGGATTCTGCCTTTTTCAGCAGGATTCGGATTAGGCCGAATCCTTCTGCCCGGCCAAACCGAATGCTAATATGAATATGCAAATTAGGGGAAGGGAAGGAAATTCCGTGACCTTTTGTCACAAAACAAGAAAGTAAAATAGTTTTCCCCTTCCCACCTCTAATTTGCATATGCAAATTAGGATTCGGTACGGTATTTGGCCAAATTTCTCAAAGAATCGGGGGTTTGGACAAATCCAAAATAGTGGATTCGGTGCATCCCTAGTAAAGAGTGACTGAAGTTTATCAGCACACAAGTCACATGACTAGGGGCACCTGGGAAACTGACAATATTAGTTGCGCTTTTGAAAAACGGATTTCAGTGCAGAATTCTGCTGGAACAGCACTATTAATTGATGCATTTTGAAACAAACATGTTTTCCCAAGACAGTATCCCTTTAATAGCAAACTGAATAAAATAGAAGGGGACTGGGCAGGAAACTGGTCAAACCTATATTAACAATAGGAAATGGCTTTCTGGTTCATTCAGATTACAAATGCCTGGAAACTAATAGAATTTCCCAACACTGCACTTATGGCACATTGGTCACTGACTTGTTCTAAGGGAGATGTTAAAGTGGAACTACACCGAAAAACTGTTATACATTTCCACTATACATTAATGACACATGCCCAAGTAATTTGTATATGCAATTGCTACAGTTATCTGTCTGGTTGTTTATACTCTTTGCACTGCTGGTTCTGTCTCCAGTAATAAAGTAGCAGAAGCCGGTTGATTAACAGATCTGCAGAAGAACTTACACCTGTAACATTGCTTCAAGAGTCAGAAAACATAGGGATAAACACGAAGGGCGAGGTTACAGAGGGCATTTTTACATTGTGTTTTTAAAAAATACACAGTTGAGTGTAAATATGCACAAAATGAAGCCTTACTGAAAACAATGGAATACACCACATCCGTTTTTCAGCAGAAGCGCCAATACATCAAGGAAATGCCATATCATTGAGCTTTATGGGATCAGCATTTGGAAATACACTTCTCTGAAATACACCACATATTTTCAATATGGCGGCCAAACTATCGCAACATGGATTGCTCATATACATATTTGCGCCAGCCTCAGTAACTCCCCATCTTCTTTTCTGCTGATTCACTGCACATGCTCTGTGCTGCTGTTACTTACTGAGCTTAGGGACCCACTCACAATATACAGTACACATAGAATAGAAATGTCACAATATAAGGTTGATTAGTAAATTAATGTAGATAATTACTACATGGCAGCACAGAAACCAGTGCAATTAGCATCAGAATTTAATAATCAGCCCTGTAGCATCAGCTTATATTACAGACCAAACTCATTTTCTGCTGGATAATTAGTGACGAGCCCTAAGCTTTGCTTCTCAACAGCTGCTCAGAGCCCACTGAGCATGTGAGTGTCACAGACACTTTCCAAGATGGTGACCCCCTGTGACAAGTTTGAAGTCCTGGATCATTGCTGCTATTGAGATGCTGAAACTTTAGGCTGACCCATAAACATTGCTATTAGACATACCAGACTGACCCGTAAACATTTGCTACTACCCATACCAGACTGACCCATAAACGTTGCTACTACCCATCCCAAACTGACCCATAAACATTGCTACTACCCATACCAGACTGACCCATAAACATTGCTACTACCCATACCAGACTGACACATAAACATTGCTACTACCCATACCAGACTGACCCATAAACATTTGCTACTACCCATACCAGACTGACCCATAAATATTGCTACTACCCATAGCAGACTGACCCATAACCACTGCTTCTACCCATACCAGACTGACCCATAAACATTTGCTACTACCCATACCAGACTGACCCATAAATATTGCTACTACCCATAGCAGACTGACCCATAGCCACTGCTTCTACCCATACCAGACTGACCCATAAACATTTGCTACTACCCATACCAGACTGCCCCATAAACATTTTTACTACCCATACCAGACTGACCCATAAACATTGCTACTATCCATACCTGACTGACCCATAAACATTTGCTACTACCCATACCAGACTGACCCATAAATATTGCTACTACCCATACCAGACTGACCCATAAACATTGCTACTACCCATACCTGACTGACCCATAAACATTGCTACTACCCATACCTGACTGACCCATAAATATTGCTACTACCCATAGCAGACTGACCCATAAACACTGCTACTACCCATACCAGACTGACCCATTAACATTGCTACTAGCCATACCAGACTGACCCATAAACATTTGCTACTACCCATACCAGACTGACCCATAAACATTTGCTACTACCCATACCAGACTGACCCATAAACATTTCTACTACCCATACCAGACTGAACCATAAACATTGGTACTACCCATACCAGACTGACCCATAAACATTGCTACTACCCATACCAGACTGACCCATAAACATTGCTACTACCCATACCTGACTGACCCATAAATATTGCTACTACCCATAGCAGACTGACCCATAAACACTGCTACTACCCATACCAGACTGACCCATTAACATTGCTACTACCCATACCAAACTGACCAATAAACATTGCTATTACCCATACCAGACTGACCCATAAACATTTGCTATTACCCATACCAGACTGACCCATAAACACTGCTACTACCCATACCAGACTGACCCATTAACATTGCTACTACCCATACCAAACTGACCAATAAACATTGCTATTACCCATACCAGACTGACCCATAAACATTTGCTATTACCCATACCAGACTGACCCATAAACATTGCTACTACCCATACCAAAGTGGTTCAAAAACACTGCTACTTTTCATACCAGACAAGACAAAAGACATTGCACAATTAACAGGCCATAGATGACAGTTTTAAGCATGAAAAGAACACAATGTAGGGTTGTAGGGTGCTTTATTCAGGGGGGATCTGCTAAAGATCCTGCTCAGAGATGACCACATTTTCAGGAAAACACAATTCTGCTTTTCATATTAATTTCTGAATTGTAGAAACTGTAGAATTCCCAACGAGAGAAGCAACAGAATATAATACCCGTTTGTCACCAGCTGGTATTCAGTCTCTGAAGAAGAGCTGCTGTCAAACCCCAGTGTTACAGGTCTGATGTTACTAAATGGAGAGGGCCCTGGCTGATGAACATAAGCACCATTTCCACAAGCATTTTATAAGAAAAGTAAACGTGACAAACGTACCTGTATGCATCGTCCTCTTTCAAGTCTCATATCCTGGGAATGGAGGGGAGAGCCCAGCAGCAAACCACAACACTGGCAAAAAAGTGAGAGAAGACAAGTGTTATCAGCAGTGTGTAATAACAACAGTAATTGTACATCATGGAGAAAGGCAACCCCTGATACACTCATTAATTGTACTAAAGAAAAAGCAAATAACATGTAACAGTGGTATTGTGCATGCGTCGCGGTGTGGCTTCTACACAATGCAACGGACTCTCCATGAACTCTAAAGACATACAAATCATTTTGCTTTGTCAATTCCAATTTGTTTAAAATCGTTCATGGAACTATATGGCTTGCCCAACGGCTGCAATCGTTCCCTCTTGCTTTATTTGTACGATAGTTAGTCAAGATTTCCGTTACTAAAGTAGCCTGGATATATATTTATATATAGAACCATTCACTCCAAAATGAAAAGGGTATTAGAAGTCACCAGGTGAGGGATGTCCCATGTATTGAGTATTACCCATGTATTATAAGGGATAATGTACCCCCTACTGTAAATGATAAGGATAGTAGAAGTCACTGAGGGGTTCTGTAACCATATAAAGTGAGATGACCAGATTTTCAGAGTGAAATCTTGGGATAGGCGAGAAAATGTCAGTGCACGCATTGCACCGCGGGAATATTTTAGACCACGCCCACTTTGCAGGACCCACACCCACTAATCACTCCCCATATAAATGCAATGGCAATTCTGTGTATAATACCACCTGAACTCACAGCAGGATGGCACAAAGGCAATTAAGTGTATAATGCCACCAAAACTCACAGCAGGATGGCACAAATTCAGTTGCGTGTATAATACTACCAGAACTAACAGCAAGATGGCACAAAGGCAATTACGTGTATAATGCTTCCAGAACTCACAGCAGAATAGCACAAAGGCAATTCCATGTATAACACCACCAGAATTCACATCAGGATGGCATAAAGCAAATTCAGTGTATAATATCCCAGAACTCATAGCAGGATGGCATACAGGCAATTCCATGTACAAAACCACCAGAATTCACATCAGGGTGGCATAAAGCAATTCCGCGTATAATACCTCAGAACTCATAGCAGGATGGCACTATGTAACTAACTATATAACTACCCCAGAACTCATAGCAGGATGGCACAAAGGCAATTCCGTGTATATTACAGCAGAACTCATAGCTGGATGGCACAAAGACAATTTAATGTATAGTACCCCTAGAACTCACAGCAGGATGGCATTGTAGCAGTTCCATTATTTGAAGGGTTAAAATCAGAATGGCTATTTAAGGGAAGGAAAGGGTTAATGGTGTCACATTGGGAAAACAGGGGAGAGCCCAGCCAAATCCCTGCAACAGTTTTGATAAGGGAATACTGGGGAAGTGAACAGACTAACTAAAGTAATAAACACCATTAGACAGAAGAAATAAAGGAGGATTTATAGCCTTACCAGCATTCATCTGCACTGTTGGGGGGGGGGAGGAATCTGCAAAGTAGGGAAGTATCATCCTACCTTTGGTCTGTTAGCCAAGTATAGAGCAGCTCCTGAGGGGAGGGAATTTCAAATTACAGTTCGCCATGACTAGGATCATGACTGCAACCAGCCCAGCTAGAGTTTCACTGCCTGGTGCACTTTCACAGGCTTCACATACAAATGCTTTAATTCTGCACCTCTGCTCTCCTTTAGCACATCACTCAAAGGCATTTACAATCTGTGGCATTGCATTTAAAAAAAACAAGGGATGGGGCTGCAGGTGATCTCATCTAAAAATAAATGTCCTGCTATTTGATGCATTAGCCCCTTTTTTTAATTAAATAAATCATTGCAGTAAATCTGCCTTTTGTGTTACCAGATTGTGTACAGCCGGCCACGCAGTGCCTCCCTTACACCCCCTCCCTCCAACGCTTGCAAAGACTTGTAACTTTCAGTACTTTGAGACTTTGTGGAGATGCTCCGCACTATATGACTGACTGTGTGCTGCAGTGAAACAGATCTTTACGTATCCGTGCTGTCTCCTGTACTTCTCCTAAGAAGCAGCTCTCGGCTGGCAGACTGCAAACAGCAGACAGTGCAATGTGGTGCTCACTCTGCAATCTGCTGATCATGTCTGCTGTTTGCAGCCTGACAGCCGAGAGCTGCTTCGTAAGAGAAGTACAGGAGACAGCACGGAAATGTAAAGATCTGTTTCACTGCAGCACACAGTCAGTACAAAGGGTGGGGAGCATCTCAACAAACTCTCAAAGTATTGAAAGTTACAAGTCTTTTCAAGCGGTGGAGGGAGGGGGTGTAAGAGAGGCGCTGAGCGTCTGCAATTTGGTAACATAAATGGCAGATTTAAATGTAGCCAATCAGGAAGAACATGCATGATTGACATTTTATTCACTCAATTGGGTTCTTGTTCACACGGGGATAGGGAAGGCATTATATGAGGGCTTTTAAAGGACAGCTCACAGGGCCAGTTTGCCACGAGCAAGGTCTTGAAACAGGGCCTATCCCTATGGGACTGGACGAATGGTAACCTTAATATAAAGGCACAAGGCTGCAGGCTGAGTATCACTCATGTATTATAAGGGATAATGTACCCCCTACTGTAAATGATAAGGATATTAGAAGTCACTGAGGGGGTCTGTGACCATATAAAGGCACAAGGCTGCAGGCTGAGTTATACAGGGAACTCTGAGTATCACTCATGTATTATAAGGGATAATGTACCCCCTACTGTAAATGATAAGGATATTAGAAGTCACTGAGGGGGTCTGTGACCATATAAAGGCACAAGGCTGCAGGCTGAGTTATACAGGGAACTCTGAGTATCACTCATGTATTATAAGGGATAATGTACCCCCTACTGTGAATGATAAGGATATTAGAAGTCACTGAGGGGTTCTGTGACTATATAAAGGCACAAGGCTGCAGGCTGAGTTATACAGGGAACTCTGAGAGTCACTAATGTATTATAAGGGATAATGTACCCCCTACTGTAAATGATAAGGACATTAGAAGTCACTGAGGGGTTGTTCTGTGACCATATAAAGGCACAAGGCTGCAGGCGCTGAGTTATACAGGGAACTCTTGAGAGTCACTAATGTATTATAAGGGATAATGTACCCCCTACTGCAAATGATAAGGATATTAGAAGTCACTGAGGGGTTGTTCTGTGACCATATAACGGCACAAGGCTGCAGGCTGAGTTATACAGGGAACTCTGAGAGTCACTAATGTATTATAAGGGATAATGTACCCCCTACTGCAAATGATAAGGATATTAGAAGTCACTGAGGGGTTGTTCTGTGACCATATAAAAGCACAAGGCTGCAGGCTGAGTTATACAGGGAACTCTGAGAGTCACTAATGTATTATAAGGGATAATGTACCCTGCTGCTGCTTTGTTGTTAGAGAGATTGTCCCTAGCAATGAAATCTTTTAAATGGCATGTTGGAGTGTGACAGAATAAAAAGACAAAAGATAGTCTGCAGCACTATACAATAAATGGGTGCCTACATTAAACACACAGATTTTTTTAAAAAAAAAAAACACAACCGTTAACTTAAATAAGAGGTATGGGGGGCTTGCTCAACACAGCTTACAATCTAAATATCATTATCAGTTATAAAGTTGCGGTTAGCAGAATCCCACACCACTACAAATGCCTGGTCAATATAATAAAATATAGTATTATTATCTTTACTTAAATGACACAGAACGTTAAACTAAAGAAGTAGCTAGAAATGTTGTACATTATGTTTTGGGCTTCTGTACCAGCCCAAGGCAACCACAGCCCTTTAGCAGTAAAGATCTGTGTTTTCAAAGATGCCCCAGTAGCTCCCCATTTTCTTTTCTGCTGATTCACTGCACATGCTCTGTGCTGCTGTCACTTACTGAGCTTAGGGACCCACTCACAATATACAGTACACATAGAATATAAATGTCACAATATAAGGCTGATTAGTAATTAATACAGATAATTACTACATGGCAGCACAGAAACCAGTGCAATTAGCATCAGAATTTAATAATCAGCCCTGTAGCATCAGTTTATATTACAGACCAACCTCATTTTCTGCTGGATAATTAGTGACGACCCCTAAGCTTAGCTTCTCAACAGCCAATCAGAGCCCACTGAGCATGTGAGTGTCACAGACACTTTCCAAGATGGTGACCCCCTGTGACAAGTTTGAAGTCCTGGATCATTGCTGCTATTGACAAGCTGAAACTTTAGGCTGGTGCAGTAAGTTCAGTATATAAAATATGGCATGTTTAGCCCTATTCATTTTCAGGGTTTAGTTCTCCTTTAAGTTGGCCATAGTCGTTCAGATTTTAGCATCATATGAGACTTAATCTTCTAACCTGTTTGATCAACTAAACGCCCGATCGCCATGGTTCGAAAAATTTTGGGACGATTCACACACAGTCCGAAAATTATACAAAACTATTTTTGTGCTTCTTTATCTTTGCGTCTATGGCCAGCTTTATATACTGCCAGCACTTTGTAGAGATACATCACTCCCATCAGTCCCTGCCCCAGTGGAGCTTACAATCTAAGGTCCCTATCTCATTCACACATACTAGGGTCAGTTTTATCAGGAACCAATTAACCTGCCTGTATGTTTTTGGAGCGTGGGAGGAAAGCATCTTACAAATACAAACTCCTTGTTTGTTGGCTGGAACTGAACCCAGGACCATAGTGCTGACCACTCAGCCACACTGCTGTATCACAGCTAGAAATGTTGTTAGCCTAACACTAAGTTAAAGGAAAACTATACCCCCCAAACAATGTAGGTCTCTATTAAAAGATACTGAGTAAAACAGCTCATGTGTAAAACCCTGCTTCATGTAAATGAACCATTATCATAGTAATATACTTTTTTAGTAGTATGTGCCATTGGGTAATCATAAATAGAAAATTGCCATTTTAAAAAATAAGGGCCGCCCCCTGAGATCGTAAGATTCTCTGTGTACACATACAAACCACATGTAAGGTCACATGAGCCAATTAACAGACAGAGTTCTGCCTTTTGCTTCCTCACTTCTTCCTGTTACAGTTAGTGTTGTAGTATTTCTGGTCAGGTGATCTCTGAGGCAGCACAGATAGAGTCACGAAATGGTGGTTCAAGGCAAGAGATGTAAAAGGGCAATATTTATGTAAATATATATTCCAGTTTGGTAAGATTCTTTAATATGTCATTCAATTTGATATAAACTATCTGTTGCTTAAGTATTCATTTTGGGGGTATAGTTTTCCTTTAAGAGTGCTCTTAGAGGGAGATGGAAATAATGTATGTCTATTCTTCCCTCTCAATAATGTGGAACGCCACTGTTTTGTATGGGAGCATAAACAACACCCAAAGCTTGCTGACACCCTGACAGAGATTCCTATGCACTATATACAATTCAGCTGGTAGATTAAAGTATATTTAATGCACAAATGTAAAACCCTTTGTTTCACCCCCCCCCCCAATAATCAGAAGGCTGGGCTGGATATTTAATTACCATCATCTGCCTGTTGGAAAATTCTAATCCAGATAATTGATAAGACAGAGAGGTAAAAACACCAATTAGACTGGCCACACATGCTGGATGTGCTGCAAGATGTGACCCAGATCCTACAGAAAGACCTGAAATTTTGTGAGGAATCTGGAGTCGCTGGGAGCCTAGATAATGGAGATGTGCTGCAAGATGTGATCCAGAGCCTACAAAAAGAACTGAAATTTTGGGAGGAATCTGGAGACGCTGGGAGCCTAGATAATGGAGATGTGCTGCAAGATGTGATCCAGAGTCTACAGAAAGAACTGAAATTTGGGAGGAATCTGGAGTTGGTAGAAGCCAACAAGGATAATTTGGGTACAAGTATCTTAGTAAATGGCCAAAATGTACTGATGTGCACAGAAAATCATTGGTATAGAAGAAACCAGGGAGCCTTCTCAATATAAACTGAAGGTGAATTCTCCAAAACAACACAATTGTTCAGTGTTGCACCACAATCCTTAAGATGCAGCAGAAACGCACCGACAAAACTCTGCCACTTGGTCATGATGATGGTGCCACACACTTTTTATTATTATTAGCTTTTATACATCATGCCTATCAGTCTCTGCCCCAGTAGAGCTTACAATCTATGGTCTCTGTGACAATCACGCACACTATGGGCAGTTTTAAGATGAGCCAATGAACCTGTATGTAAATGTTTGGAAGCCAGAGGAAAGCCACACATACAAGGAGACAAACCCTTTGCAGATAATGGCCTGGTCAGAATCAGACACAGGACCCCAGTGCCAACAGAGAGAAGTGCCACCATGCTGTTTTCTAAGGCATTTTATCCTAAGGGTGCAGCACATACTTTACTGTAAAGGTCTGGGAGAGCCAGTCATTTACATGTCCCCATAAAGAAAACCAAACTCATATTACTAGAAGTGGTTTGTCCCATAGGATCTTATCCGGCTTTTCTTTTTTTTTTTTTTTCGATTGAAAGCTCTGATGAATAGTGCTGGCCTATATCAGACAGCTATCTGTATGTTTGTCCAGTACTGAGGAATATGTTGAGAAAAATAAAATAACTTGTCCATGTGTTGGAAGGACTATTTCCAAAAAAATAAAGTGCTATTATAGCGAAGTATATATTGCCTTTATTTGATAAAATATATATGTTCCCTTTAAGGCTACAAGGTTCTGACGTACACACAGGCGGAATGTACCAAGAGCAAAATATGTGAGTCAGGCCCATCTGACAGTATCATTATGGATTAAAAGGGGACAGTTAGGTGTCAGGAAGGTCAGATCAGAGTAGATTTATGGCAATTAAAGCATGTCCTTAGACAAGAGGCAATACAGATTGCAAGGGATTGCTTGAGTGCAGTGTAAGGATTCAGGAAGCATCTTTATAGGATCTAGTGCAGCCGGCACAAGAAATACTGTATGTAGCATAGCAAAGTGCACTGGGGTAAAATTTCCTAAAGACATAGGGGCAAATTCAAGTGCGAAGCGTCTGTCGGTAGCAAAAATTTGCCAAACATCCAATCCACAGAGACATTGCCAATTAACGAACAAGTGTAGAGGACATTTCGCTAGAGTTGATCGTTAAATTTTGCGCCCTTCTGCTCAGGCGAACTATCGTTACTCCCCGAGTTCATTAAAGTGCGAATTTAACAGAACGTTTCGCCAGAGTTTCCTTCCCCAGCTTAGACCTGGCAAACCGATGAGATGAAGCTACATCCTCCTCAATCTTATGTCAGTGACATCATATCCTGTTTGCCGAAAACTCATAAAAATGAAAACAAAAACGCTGGTGTTTTTTCATATTTGAAAGTGGCATTGTGTTTAAAAGTTGTGATTGTTAAAAAATGTTGTTATAACATTTGTTTTATCAATTTGAGGGGCATACCACATTTGTTTTAGGGTGGGCTCGTGTCTAGGACATTATAGGACCTCTTTTGTCTTTATTTCACTTCCTTGGACATTTGTAATAATCAGTGGCCACTTCAAGCATTTGCACCAACATCTCTAATAAAGACATATATATATATATGACCTATATGTACCCGCCCTATTCAAATTGGTCTAAGTGTAAGTGTACTAAGAAAGTTTCTCTAGACAGAAACGAACGCTAGTGAAAGTATGCTATGAAATGCTCCCGCTGACAAATTTCGGTAGCCAGCGTCGAATTATCGTAGTAGTAGCAGCAAAGTGTCGCGAAGTGTGGCAAAGCCTTACCAGGCGAAATTCACCCCATAGCTTGTACCCAAAACAAGCGAGAGACTTGTCAGTTCCACTCCATGTAACTGCTGGAGGTGAGGCTCTTGGTGCCAAATGCATAAGAAAGCTCAGTCACGGGAATACTTCATTGGCACAGACTACCCACCAGAGCTTGGCATCCTTTCCTAGAAACAAGGAGGATTTACTGGCCTGCCGGCTACATTCACACACAAGCAGGTGTCCCTGGTGGATCATGTAACTAGTAGTACAAGGCAGGGCTTCGTGGAATTCTGAATTTTCAAAATGATTCAAGAGTTGTGCATAGAGGTGACTATATGGCATGAGCCTAAAAGAAACACAATGGTTTCTTGTAGGAAACAGATATGTCGATAAATCTATGCACCTGGTTCCAGAGCAGATAAAGTTATGGAGTTCCTTTCAAACAAGTCTGATGCATTTCATGCTTCTCAAACATTACTGAATGATCCCACTGGCATTTTTGTACTCAGGAACTGGCAGTATAGAGAATGAGATTGTCAGACTAATCAGGTCGGTGGCACATTTGCTGAAAAACTAGATCAAGGCCTCTATGGACCACTATGCCTCGGCCCATGTGTATCCAACTTAGGAAGAGGAGCCCACCATGTATGAATCCTTATAAATACTGGGTGGGTTGGCAGTGATGAAAGTAATATACCGGTAGTGATGCTAGTTTTATTAGAAGCTGCTGTTAACATAAGCATTATACAATGGCAGCTAATTTATTGCTCTCCTGGGTTCAGTATATATTGATTTACACTATCCTTATGACAAATAAGAAGCTGTTTTGCTCCTTGGTGAATTAGTGGTTTGCCATATGGAACTCTGAATTTTTTTTTGCATAGGCGAAAATCATGGCAACAGCACTGCTTGGGGGGTACACACGCAAAGCAAAGAGACCATAGCAACAACACAGCTTGGATGTACACTAGCAAAGCAAGGAGACCATGGCAATAACACTGCTTGGAGGAGGTACACTAGCATAGCAGCACTGCTAGGTGGGAGGGGGCACACACTAGAGTCCTGCGTGGAACCAATTTGTTAAACCCGAACTAGGGATGCACTGCATCCAGGATTCGGTTCGGGATTCGGCCTTTTTGAACAGGATTCGGATTTGGCCGAATCCTTGTGCCTGGCCGAACCGAATCCTAATTTGCATATGCAAATTAGGGGTGGAGAGGGAAATTGCGGGACTTTTTGTCACAAAACAAGGAAGTAAAAAAAAAATTTCCCCTTCCCACCCCTAATTTGCATATGCAAATTAGGGTTCGGATTCGGTTCGATATTCGGCCGAATCCTTTGCTTAGGATTCAGGGGTTCGGCCGAATCCAAAATAGTGGATTCGGTGCATCCCTAACCCGAACACGACCGGCGACCGCATACTTAGCTGCTTGGACCCACTACCCAACAAGACCCGCAAGTACCATATCCGCAACTCAATCCGCTGGCCATCAAGAAACAGGAAGTGCTTTCATTGTAAACCAGAAGTGACATCATTCGAAGTAGGCGTGATCAGAAAAAAAGTAGTAAAGCAGGAAGTGTTGTCATTGTAAACCGGAAGTGACATCATTAGAAGTAGGCGTGATCAGGAAAAAAGGAGTAAAACTCGCTATTGAGAAGACCTGCAACCTGCAAACCTGGAGAGCCGTCGACCCGCATCTATACCCGCTCACGAAACTTCATCCTGCAACCCGCAGGTTTTTGCGGGTACCCGACACACTGCAGGACTCTAGCATACACCATAAAAGCAAGGAGACCATGACAATAACAGGATGTCCACATTACGCCCGCTATAGACTGCACTACAAAGCCTTATGCAGATAAACTGGCACAGGCAGAGAAGTCAAGGCCCCAAGCTTGCTGGCAGAGACACTGGCACACGTAAAAGTAACTGAAACATGGGCACTTTATTTTACCATAGCAGGGACTCACACTAGGGGCAGCTTTATCAGGAGCCAGTTAACGTGCCTGTATGTTGTTGACGCGTGGGAGGAAACCACACACACTTTATGAACTTGAGAGGATAATAAGGGTTTTCTCCTCTTTTCCATTACTATTAAAGTGACAGCACAATACATTTTTCCCCCAGGGAGAGGAAATGTGCCTATAACAAGTGATTGCTGTGGCTTATGGAGCCTTGGTGCACTTATGCTTACTGCTGCATGTTTGAGAGCGAATGCTATTATATTGGCAGGGTCACAGCGAAGACAAAGCTAGGAGGGGTATTCACTGGCATTTTGCCACCCATCTGTGCACAGGAAATCATATAGATTGCACAGTAGGGCATGTACCATTACATTTGTTCACCCAAAGGAAGGCAAAGACAAATTCCCATTGGCCTAAGCATATACTGTGGCCGGGAGTTGAATTGCTGGTTGGTCACTAGGCACCTCTGACCCCCATAACAGTTTTGAGGATCAGTAAATGTGGCTTTGTCATTCATTCAAATTAAGAGAAATGGAAAACAAAAATAATGCACTGATATTACCTTAATTGAATATAAAACTGCTTCTGCATTATTTTAGCAACCCTGACTGCAGACCTTTCCTTCTCTATGTTTAATCGTAACTGTATCTCCAACCTGACACATAACAGGGTTATCCCCAATTTAAGCCAGCACAGGGTATCCCCAACCAGAGCATGTCATACTTAAGCCACAACTATGTACCTTGTACTTGTGAAAATGAAAGGAACTAGTAAGGAAAAACCTAGGTATCATGTCTGATGCACTGGCTTAGGGTGCAAGAGTGAAATTTCCATTTAAAGTGATATTGACACTAAAAAACAACTTTTTAAAATATGAATGTACATTAAAAGTTACCTACATGTTATGCTGATTGCTTTTTGTGGAGAGGTTTGTTTTTGTAAGCAATTAGTTAGTTGAAGTTTCTAAACCTGATTGTTTTGCCAACCTGACTGTCCCATCTCAGCCTGTCAAAGTTTCTAATGCTAACGGACTCCTGCTGCACAAATATGGCAGCCCCCTCATACAGGAACATGGGGCATCAGGCAGGTAATGTAAACCCATTGTGCAAATAATTTATGGCAAAGCTTTAAGTATCTTTCAAAGGCAATATTATGATAGATGTAAAAAAAAGAGTTTAATTTCTGGTGTCAAGTATCTCTTTAAGGGTCAGGAGAGATTCAGGGAGATCAGTCGCCCCGTCGACAAATCGCCTCTTCTTCGGGGCGACAATCCCCCCTGCCTTCCGGTCGGCTATAATGAAAAATCACCAGCGGGATGGCACTCGCTGCGCTTCACAAGGAAACTTCGGGTGGTTTGGGCGACTCCAGAAAACAAAGCGTCGCGAGTGCCATACCCCTGCCGATTTTTCATTATAGCTGGTGGGTAGGCAGCTCGGGGAGATTGTCGCCCCGAAGAAGAGGCGATTTGTCGCTGGGGCGACCAATCTCCCCAAATCTGCCCGTGCCCTTACCCTTAAGGGGCACTGTAGCTTATATGTAAAAACAAAATGTGGGAAATCAATAGTTCTGAACATCCAACATGTTAAGGTTCAGCAACTTTTACTTGAGTGGGATGCTTCATTAGTTTTGCCATTTAATATATATAACGCTACAAGGAGGCAAAACTAAACCAACCTGTGAAAGTGAAGTTAGGCTGCACTGCTATAACAAGGATGGCCACCCTATAAAGCACCGCAGCACCACAGTCTCTGAACTCTGCTCTGCCCACACACTGGTTATCATGGGATTGATTAAATAATCAGTATTAAGTCACAAATCTGCCATTATTTGGATATGCCTGCTAACCAACAGTTCATTAGTTACAGTAAATTAGTTACAGTACTGCAACAAAGGGGTATCATTAATAGAATAAGTATATATAAAAGATAGGGATGCAGTAAATCCACTATTTTGGATTTGGTCGAACCCCCGAATCCTTTGTGAAAGATTTGCCAGAATACCGAACCGAATCCTAATTTGCATATGGGGAAAAATGTTTTACTTCCTTGGTTTTTAACAAAAAGTCAAGCAATTTCCTTCCCAACCCTAATTTGCATATGCAAATTCGGTTCCGAAGGATTTTTGCTGAAAACGGCCGAATCCTGGATTCGGTGCATCCCTAATTAAAGATAAGAAATGCAGCACAAGCAGAAGAGCACAACCCACAGTACTTTGCAAAATAATGCAGCCGTATTAAAGGAACAGTAACACCAAAAAAAGTAATGAAAATATCATGTAGTGTTGCCCTGCACTGGTAAAACTGATCGGTTTGCTTCAGAAACACCACTATAGTTCATATAAACAAGCTGCTGTGTAGCAATGGCGGAAATTGAAAAAAGGCTATATGGCACAGGTTAAAGTGGACCTGTCACCCAAACACAAAAATCTGTATAATAAAAGTCCTTTTCAAATTAAACATGAAATCCAATTTCTATTTTCATAGCGGTTGTAAGCTCATTTAAAAAATCCCAGCTGTCAATGAACAATTGTCTGCCCCTCCTCTATGCCTTAGGCATAGAGGCGGGGCAGACAATTACTTTCACTTTCCATTCACCACTTCCTAGATGTCACTGCTCTCCACACATTATCCTGTTCTCTTCACCGTTTGTGTCGCCAGTGCATGGGGATGGTCCCCTTTAAGGTTCAGGGCACGTAGTCGCCTGGAGACAAATCTCCTCTTCTTCTGGGTGACTGATCTCCCCGAACTGCCTCTTATGGCTAGAATGTAAATAACAGGCAGGATGGCACTCGGAGCGCTTTGTTTTACAAAGTCGCCCGAAGTTTCCTCGTGAGGCATCTTGCAGCCATCCCACCGGTGATTTAAATTATAGCCGATGGGAGGCAGTTTCGGGAAGATGTGTCGCCCAGAAGAAGAGATTTGTCGATGGGGGACCAATCTTCCCAAATCGAAGTGTGTGCCCTGACCCTATATAGTGGATAACCGATAACACCATTATGTTCTACAGAGCTTATCTGCTGTCTGCTGTGTAACCTGAGCCTTTTCTCCTTTGAATGGCTGCCCCCATGGCTACACAGCAGCTTATTTATATAAACTATAGTAGAGTTTCTGAAGCAAACACAGAAGTTTTACCAGTGCAGGGCAACACTGCATTATATTTATTACTTTAAAACACTTTCATTTTTTGATGTTACTCTTCCTTTAAACCTGTGGAATAATCGCACATTATGTTGGGACCATGGGTTAAAGTGAAACTGAAACACAACAACAAGCTCTGACATGTTAAGCCATGAAGAAAGTTAAAGTGTCATATAAATACCAAATACACACATGTTCACTTTATCAGAAGCCAATTAACCCGTCTACATGGAGAAAACTCACACAAACTTGGGGAGAACCTACAAACTCCCTGCAAATAATTCTCTTACTGGAACAGAACTCAGGACCCCAGAGTAAAATAAGCAACAGCATGACCCATAGAATCACAGTGTTGACCAAGGATCAGAAGCAGTGTCCCACAGGACAAAGCAGGATCAATTACCCTTTTTTTATTACAGGTTGGATTAACAGGGTAGGGAATAGAAAGGGACAAACTTTGCTTTTAATAGCAATGCATATACAAATAACTTACAAACCCTAGAATTTTTTTTTCTTTTATTCTGCAAATTTTTATATTGGGGTTGACTTGCCATTTGAGGGAAGCGTGTAGTTCTACCTTGCTTCTGCAAATATACCTCTAACATCCACCTTCTTTACTAGAGCCACTGTCCTTCTCCTTATTGCAAATATCTCTTTATTCATTAATGCCTCTTATCCAGCACTGTATCCCATATAAACATCCAAGCCGTACCTTATAACTGCCCCATATCCCCCAAACACACTGGTACCACCAAGGAACTTCTCTTCATATGAAATACAGACACTGGAGTCGACCAATAATGCTTGTACTCTGTAGTATTACTGGGAAAAAAATTAATCCCTAAAAATATCACAGTCGTGGGCCACAGTTCACTGAAAGTATGCAAAAGATTTTGAGTCCACTAAAGGGGAGAGAGGGGACCCCAAACCCCAACCATGCCTGTACTGAAACCACAGCATTCACAACAGATTATCACGTCTCCATTACATGAGTATATATATATATATATATATATATATATATATATATATATATATATATATATATATATATATATATATATATATATATATATATATATATATATATATATATATATATATATATATATATATATATGAGCCCTATAGCCCTGCCTGAATGTGAATGACAGCTGCCATGGCTACACAGTAGTTTGTATATAGAATATGTATGATTATTTCTGAAGCAATCACATACAGTACATTGAGATACTGTAGTGTAACGCGGGTGACTAGCATTTTAGTGACCTCACAAGGAGAGGTTTGCCTGATTTGGCCACCAAAAGAAAAGGCAATTTGATGCTGGGTGACTAATCTCCCCCAAATAGCATTGTGTGCCTCTACCCTTAGGGCAAGGCCAGACATGGCGTTTTTAAGTCACGGTAAATACGACACAGAAACCACACGTGACCATCAACATGCGTTTTTCAGCATGTAGGTTTGTTTTGTCAACATGCACTTCTCATTGTTCCCCAAAATTCCACTGGCTGGAAATAGGAAATAGAAAAGCTATTTAGAAATAGAAAAACTATTTACATGCAAAATGGAGAAGGAATGATCGTCAGAACGCAACGTAATTACGTCACCGGCCATAAAAACGTATATGCGTCATTTATCTTGCGAGAATTTGGACGCCATATTTGAAATATGCTGCGTATTTACGTAAAGTGTGGTTTCAAATTTGCAGATCCCATAGAATCTATTGATTTGGTAGTTTCTTGGCGTATTGGCGTTTCTGCTAAAAAGTGCTAATACAGGCGTCCCGTGGCGGATTTCAGCTTGCAATCGCCCTGTGAGAGTTGTCATAGTGCGTGTTCCATTAGTTTCAGTGGAAGTGCAGTTTCTGCGTATTTACGCCCGATGGAGCTTTTTTAAAAACACGATGTAAAAAACGCCACGTCTGACCTTGCCCTTATGGAGGTCCATGTTTAGGATACTTAAGCTGGTCATAGACGCAATGATCCAATCGTAAGAATCCTCCATTCGTAAGATTTTCAGACCATGTGTGGAGAGTCACGATATTTTTTGTCCCACGGAGATCGGTGGTTTGGACGATCGGACAGGTTAAAAGATTTCTGTCGGCTGCCAATAATATCTCTGCGTGTATTGCCGATCGTACGATTTTCAGTGGGAGACTGTCACTAGCTTTGTCGGACATAACTTTCGTACGATTGCTGTCAGGGGCAGAACATCGGCTGATCTGTTCTTTTACTACTTTATTTGATCTGAATGGTTAGTGGCAGGTCGGGAGATGGGGACGTCAGTTGGTTCGTCCAATATTGCAGGTAAATCTGCACGTCTATGGCCAACTTAAGTGGCCCTGATGATCTAGCGCAGGGGTCCCTAACCTTTTTTTACTTTTTTTACTCGTGAGCAATATTCAGATGTAAAAAAAAAGAGTTGGGGAGCAACAAAAACATGAACAAACTTCCTGGTGTTGGAAAAATAAGGGATGTGATTGGCTGTTATATAGACTGGGAGCCTAAAGGAGGCTCTGTTTGGCAATACACATGATCTTTATACAGCCAAAACTTTCCTCCAAACCCAAGAATTAAAAAATAAGCACCTGCTTTGAGGCCACTGGGAGCAACATCCAAGGGGTTGGTGAGAAACGTGTTGCTCGTGAGTCATTGGTTGGGGATCACTGATATAGAGGAATGAACAACTTTGCAACATTTTAAATGGAATAGCTCTGCACTTCTGATCTCTTCCACTTGTACCTCACTCTACTAAGGCATCTCCATGCTGCTGGGTATGGGCACAGGTACTCACTGCATACAAACAAAACACCATGGGGCAGATTTATTAAAGGAGAACTAAACTCTAAAGTTAAAAAATCCCTACCCTACATAGACCCCCCCCCTTCCTTCTCCCCCCAGCCTAGCAGCTACCCTGGGCAAATGCCCCAAAGTCTTTACTTACCCCTCTGTGCAGATTCTGTTCAGCGGAGTTCACGGGCACCATCTTCAGCCGCTTTGGTAATCTTTGGAATGAGACCATCGCTTCAGCAATTTTCATTCAGCGCTTTCTCAGTTACCGCTTAACAGAACATTGCTCCGTCTGCACATGGCCCGCTACGCCGGTCTCATTCCGAAGATTACCGAAGAGAAGAAGAAGATGGCTGCAGTGAACTCTGCTGGACAGAATCTGCACTGAAGGGTAAGTAAAGAGTTAGGCGCATTTGCCCGGGGTAGCAGCTAGGCTGGGGGGAGGAGGGTCTATGTAGGGTAGGGGATTTTTAACTTTAGGCTTGAATTCTCCTTTAAGGGTAAATAGTAAATTTGTATTCAAATTTTCTAATTTTTTTGGTGTCAAACTTCACACATTCGAGTTTTAGTCCCCCTAAGAAAATGTAAATTTGAATGTGAGATTTGTCACACCTCGACCATGGAAACAGTCCTCATTCAATATTCGCCACATAAAATCTGCCAAGATCATGTACAAGTCAATGGCAGAGGTCTGTTGAGCCATTTAGAGATGTTAATAGCCTTCCTCACATTCAAGTTATTTTTCTGGAGAAAAACTCGATTTGTACGAACGGAATATAATTCGAATTTTCGGGTCAGAACTATTCGTTCGAATATTAGACATTCAAATATTTTGTTAAATAACCACCTAGTCGAATTGTGAGTATATTCGAATTTAGTAAAGTAAAACAAATAAAAATTAACATGAATTCAAAATTCGACCTTTGATAAATGGGCCTTTATCCCTCTATGGTATGGTACTAGAGAAAAAAGTACCCTGGCTGCGACTGTTCCAACACTCAGGTTTCTTGTTGACCCTACATAGACATAATTCAGGGTACAGGACTTCCTATTAGACTTATGGTATGAAGATCCAAATTAAGAAGAGATCCGTTATCCAGAAAACTCCAGGTCCCGAGCATTCTGGACCATATCTGTATTTCTTAATAATGGCAAAATAAAGTACCAGTAGCATAATGTCTATGAGGTGCAGCATTTATATATTTGAACTTGAAAAGGTGAATTAAGCAAAAGCCTACTGAGTTTCTGGGTTATCAGGTTGCACTTATTAGAATAAATACGCATATAAATGAAATACACTGGGTAGAATAACCATGTCCTCATGTTTACTTTACAATGAAAATAAACTTTAAAGGCGATTTACACCCTCCCCCTATAGTGTTTTTCATAATGCAAGAAAATTGTATACAATACATGAACTAAAAAGCTCTTTGTACAAGTAAATGCAATTAAAAGAACCCTTTGCTTGCTCCTTTCTGCACTGCTGGTTCTGACTAATGAAACAATGTAGCAAAAGCCAGCTCTCCCCCAGCCAATACTCCAGTCCCTGCCAAGTGTGTTAATCAACTGACTTCAGACCCTGCAGTAGAGAGAATAGAAAAAGACAACTACTACTTGTATTTAGGGATGCACCGAATCCAGGATTCGGTTCGGGATTCGGCCTTTTTCAGCAGGATTCAAATTCGGCCGAATCCTTCTGGCCGAACCAACTCCGAATTTGCATATGCAAATTAGGGGAGGGGAAGGAGATCGTGTAACTTTTTGTCACAAAACAAGGAAGTAAAAAATGTTTTACCCTTCCCACCCCTAATTTGCATATGCAAATTAGGATTCGGATTCGGTTCAGTATTCGGCCAAATCTTTAACTAAGGATTCAGGGGTTCGGCCGAATCCAAAATAGTGGATTCGGTGCATCCCTACTTGTAATAGCAAATACGTTACTTCACAAGGTGGCCATGCAGGGCTGATTAAGCTGTTCACTCAGATCCTCTGGATGAATTGGCATCTTATTGGCCTGTGTTTAGGGCCCACTGGAAATCTGATAAATATCAATGAAGCAGCTTTGTAAAAAATTCTAAAAACAGTGTATATATTTAGTCAGTGTGTGCCTTATATTTACAGTAGGTGTGAGTAGACAATATATCAAGCATTAACGCTAGCATTAAAGTAGAACTAAAGCTTAACTAAAGAAGTAGCTAGAATGTTGTACATTATGTTTTAGGGTAAGGCCAGACAAGGAGATTCGGGGAGGTTTTGAGCAACTACTGAAAACGCATCGGCACGTGTGCATTAGCGCAGGCGATTTTGCGCTGTAGCCTATGGGGAAAAAACGCTGAGGCAGTTCGGGGAGATAGTCGCGCAAAAGATGTGGCGATAAGTCGCCAGGTGACAAAATCTCCCCTAATCTCCTCGTCTGGCCTTACCCTTAGGCTTCTGTATCAGCCCAAGGCAACACAGCCCTTTAGCAGTAAAGATCTGTGTCTCCATAGATGCCCCAGTAGCTCCACATCTTCTTTTCTGCTGATTCACTGCAATACTCTGTGCTGCTGTCACTTACTGAGCTTAGGGACCCACTCACAATATACAGTACACATAGAATAGAAATGTCACAATACAAGGCCAATCAGTAATAAATACTGATAATTACTACATAACAGCAGAGAAACCAGTTCAATTAGCATTAGAATTTAATAATCAGGCCTGTAGCATCAGCTTATATTATAGACCAACCTCATTTTCTGCTTGATAATTTGTGACAACCCCTAAGCTTAGCTTCTCAACAGCTGCTCAGAGCCCACTAAGCACTTTCCAAAATGGTGACTCACTGTGACAAGTTTGAAGTCCTGGATCATTGCTGCTATTGACAAGCTGAAACTCTAGGCTGGTGCAATAAGTCATTCTATAAATTATGGCATTTTAGGCACATTCATTTTTAGGGTTTAGTTCTCCTTTAAATGAGAAGGAATTTTGAAATCACTGGGGTGCCAAACATCAGGCCCGGGGTTATCTATATGAACACCACAGAACCATCATCTTCTTTTGCTGCTTCATTCTTCAATAGCCTCGGGCTGATGCATGCTCAGTGTAAAGGGCAGCTTTATGCTTAAAATTTAGCTTCTAACTTCACCGTTAATGTGCACCCAAAGAGAAATGGAAAGAGTCAGGAACCCGTGGAATAACCACAAAGTGCTCATGTCTTGGGCAAAAAGTCCCTGATTCCTTGGCCACAGAGCAATCCGTGGGTAATCCGGCTGAGTAACCAACAAAGGTGCAGGCTGGATCCCTCCCACCAAACCTTGTTGTTCTTCCAGTTTTTAAATTTTTTTGGGAAGATATGGCACCGGAGTGACGTCACTTCTGAGTTTCACGTGTCCCCCGGGTCGGAAGGTTAGTTGGCCTATTGCGGGTCAGGTAGTGGGAACATGCAGGTCAAATTGCAAGTTGCACGTATGGGTTTCAAAAAATGGACCTGTGCAGCACTCTACCATGTTGCTCACTCAGAAGTACCCCAGGCTGTTCCAGTTTTCTACTAACAAGGATACGAGGAAAGTGAGTATAATGACTAGGCAGTGCATCGACTTTACCCCTTCCTTCTCCTTTAATGATGGATCTATATAAAGTAACCCGTTGTGCCACTTGTGACAATTTTTTCCTCCAAAAAATGATGTCAACTGGCTGCTTGGGAACAAGCACTGGTAACATCAGGAATGTATCTCCACAAAGGGGGAAGCTGGTGCTTCAGCTGCCCATGAAATGTAACAGAATATACCCAAATATAGCACATTGGCCATGTTCTCCTCGTGCCCGCGTGGGTTTCCCAAGGGTACTCTGCTTTCCTCCCACACTCCCAAAACTGTGCCTACAGCATGTGAATGTGATATGGACCTTAGCATACATGGTTACTGGTAAGGAATACAGCACAGGAGGCATATTCTCTGCCAACTCAAACGCACGTAAACAGGAAACACGTGCCAAAACAGGCGCTTAATAAATCTTAAAATAACAGTGGCACCACTTGTTCCCAATTCCAGTGTAGAAGAAGCAGTGGTTCGGACTACCCCAGTGGTGGGGATCCCACCATGTGCCGGTTAATTTGGGTGCCATTCTCTTATCTCTATATGACTCTGTAGGTAGGATAACATTAGATGTATGGATGGTCACATGGCAACAGAGAGTAAGCTCTAAGAATCAGCACTCTGTATTTGTGTATTTGTATATTTGATAAGAACACACCCCTCTACTGCACAATACCAGGGCACTTTAAAAATAAAGGTATTCCAATACAATGCCAATGGCAGCGAGGATAGCAATAAAGGCTTTTACAGAGCAAATGGCCAGTAACCTATGACTAAAGCTCCCTAATATAGACATTTACTCATAAGAATATCTCTAAATATGAATCATAATCCATTTCTATCTATTTCATACTCTCCATCCAACACACAAGAGCCATTATTTAGCAATCCAACACAATACCTGCAGTGGAATGGTTAATATGACCAGTCTGTAACCCAGTGGGGCAATAGCCATGCAAAGGGTTTAAGTGAGGGACAGACTCAATGGCCCAAACATGGACACTCTCTGCCTTACGATGGGCTGGAGAACAAATAAGCTACCCATACACAAACATTAGGCCACTAAACAAGAAGGGCTTTGCTGAATTAGTGGCAAGCTAAATTCAATTTATTCAAAAGTTGTGCCCAATAATCACACCATATGTGGGGGCCTAATCAATAAGTGAACAAGTCCCAGTCAGGATGATAAAGGCAATCATTTTGACCCTATAAATGGGATAATTGGATGCTAATTACAGGCTGAAAATGTTCATGTAGCTACAACAGCACCAGTAATTGGCTGCTTGGGATTCAGTCTGCAGCAGCCAATCACTCTGTGCTGGGAAGCACACCAGACTAAATGTTGTCTTCTGGCCCAGCTCCCAAAGCGTATGACCCCAGTCACAAACTAATGTGCTCCTCCATATATGTCCCACACACACACACACACAGCGCACAGGTGGTTAGCTATTTTTTTAATGGAAAAAATATTTGGAAATGAGTATAAATCAATCAGATATTACTTATTAAGCGCATCGTTTTGAATGAATTGTAAGCCTTAAAGGAATTGTAACACCAAAGAAGTGTTTTGAAGTTACAAAAATATAATGTTCTGTTGTTCTGTACTAGTACAACTGGTATTTCAGAAACACTACTATAGTTTATATAAACAAGCTGCTGTGTAGCCATGGGGGCAGCCATTCAAGCACAGGATACACAGTAGATAACAGATAAGTACTACTATAGTTTATATAAACAAGCTGCTGTGTAGCCATGAGGGCAGCCATTCAAGCACAGGATACACAGTAGATAACAGATAAGTACTACTATAATGTGTATAAACAAGCTGCTGTCTAGCCATGGGGCAGTCATTCAAGCACAGGATACACAGTAGATAACAGATAAGTACTACTATAGTTTATATAAACAAGCTGTTGTGTAGCAATGGGGGCCATTCAAGCTGGAAAAGGAGACATGGCACAGGATACACAGCTGATAAGCTCTATAGTATGCAATGGGTTTCTTCAGAACTTATCTATCCACTATGTATCCTGTGCTTGAATGGCTGCCCCTATGGCTACACAGCAGTTTGTTTATATAAACGATAGTTGAATTTCTGAAGCAAACACACCAGTTGTACCAATGCAGGGCAACACTACATAATAGTGTCATTCCATTAAAACGTTTTCATTCTTTGGTGTTATCGTTCCTTTAAACCATTAATTACAATTTCAATTTTTAACTTATTGCCACCAATGGCACGCTATATTAGGCCTGGCAAGGGTCCAGTGATATGTGCTACACTGCGCCATAGGCAGTATTATTCCAGTGCCTCAAAGGACTGTACCAATAAAAACAGCAAGGTATGGCACAACCCGAATACTGTGCACAGGTATGTTGAACAGAGCTGTCATTTAGCAGAGGTAAGAAAGATTAAATAAACACAGACAGAGGGTGTCCCTGGGATGGCAAGCAGCACTGGCAGGTTGGACAGTAAAAGGATTAAACTGTAACACTTTGTATCTTCCATTTAACACTCCCCATCCCATAAATGTTACCTTTCAGCCTCCACATCACAAACAGTCTCAGGCCACTAATTTATTGACACTGACTGTCTAAAAGTTTCCTCTCTTGGCCAGACAGACAACTGGCAAATGGGATAGGGATACGTTTGTATATATACTGCTGGGGTACATAACAAGTTCTACAGATTGTTCTGCAGCATCATCCTGTCTCCAAAACAGGGGTGATTAACAAATTGGGGATACAGCAGGGCTGACACACAGGAGCCAATCATTTGCATTACTTGTGTTACATCAGCCAATCTGTGGCCCTCCAGCTGTTAGCGCATGATGCAATTCAGGGAAAACAGAGCATTTGTTTCAATCCAATATAGACATACTGCACCCAAACTCCATCATCCTGACACCCAGTGGGGAGAGAGTCAGCCCAATAACAAGAATAGCCTTGGAATCAGTCCATACAGGCTCTTGGAGAAGGTTGTGACCTGCTGCTGCTGTTACCGGGGCCCGTCTTACTGTTTGCACCCTGTCCAATATCCAGGGCTTCCCCAGCAACAGTCCCACTATAGGTGCAGCAAGGGCTTCAAACATGATCAGTGTTGCACGTCTCTCTAACACACACGTCTCTCTAACACAGTGACCCCCAACCAGTAGCTCATGAGCAACACGTAGCTCACCAACCAATTGGATGTTGCTCCTAGTTGCCTCAAAGCTGGTGCTTATTTTTGAATTCCGGACTTGGTAGAAAGTTTTGATTGCATAAAAAGTAAGTATACTGCCAAGCAGAGTCTACTGTAGGTTCCCAGTCCACACCAAATAGCCAATCACAGCCCTTATTTGGCATTGCAAGGGACTTTTTCATGTTTGTATTGCTCCCCAACTCTTTTTACATTTGAATGTGGCTCACAGGTAAAAAAGGTTGGGGACCCCAACACAATCAGTGTTGCACGTCTTTCTAACCCAGTGTTGCACGTCTCTCTAACACAATCAGAACTGCACGTCTCTTTAACACAATCAGAACTGCACGTCTCTCTAACACAATCAGACCTGCACGTCTCTCTAACACAATCAGACCTGCACGTCTCTTTAACACAATAAGAACTGCATGTCTCTCTAACACAATCAGACCTGCACGTCTCTCTAACACAATCAGACCTGCACGTCTCTCTAACACAATCAGAATTGTACGTATCTCAAACACAATCAGAATTGCACGTCTCTCTAAAGGTGGCAATACAAGGGCAGATTAAAGCTGCCAATATCAGTCCTTTAGACCGATTCGCCAGCTTATTTGCCCATGTGTGGGGGCTCCCGACGGGGCTAAATGTTCGGATTCATCCGATATTGCCCAGCCGTTAGTGGGCATATTGGGTTAAGATCCATCCGTTTGGCGACCTTGCCAAACGAGCAAATCTTATAGTGTATGGCCACCTTAACACAACCAGTGTTACACCAACCATCCCAGGGATGGCAGACTTGTGGCCTGGCAGCTGTTGGATGCCAGGAATGGAATGAAGGCCAAAAGCTTGTATAGAATGTTTCATAACGGTTTGTATCTGGCATTCACTTGTCACTTGCACAAACACACATAACCCAATGCCCGGACACACACATAACCCAGTGCCTAGACACACACACACAAAGCCAAAGACTGGACACACAAAAGACAATGTTTACAGACCAGCACACACTCTATGTGCTGACGTTTGATACAGAGTCACAATCATCAGTTTATGAGTCAGCTCCTTCACTTACTCATCCCTAACAACCAATTAGAATGACATCAAGCATCTTAGTGACATTATTAATGGCAGCCCAAAAGTTTAGATAATCACGGGGCACATCCAGCGAGCAGAGATTGTTTGGCTCTATCACTAATTTAAGCTGGTACCACAATGCCCCAGGCACCTTTTCAATGGACTATATAGCTATCCCCATGCCCACATATCCAATAAAGGATGGCGCTATTGACAATCTATGGGCAAGACTGACTCTTAAATCCAGACAAGTGATCCGACATTCAGAATTGAGAAGGCACAAAATGCATGGAACATTAAATGACAAGTGAAGGCCAGACACAAGCAGTTATGAAACATTCCATACAAGCTTTTGGACTTCATTCCATCCCTGGCATCCTTATACAACAACAGCTGCCAGGCCACAAGTCTGCCATCCCTGGGCTTTCCCCTGTGAGCAGACGTGCAACACTGATTGTGCTAGAGAGACGTGCAACGCTGATTGTGTTAGAAGCCCATGCAGCACCTATAGTGGGACTGTTGCTGGGGAAGCCCTGGATATAGGACAATATACAAGTCAGTTAGACGGGCCCTGGTAACAGCAGCAGCAGCAGGTCACAACCTTCTCCGGGTGCTCTTATGGACTGGTTCCAAGGGTATTCTTGTGATTGGGCAGACTCTATCCCCACTGGGTGTCGGGGTGATGGAGTTTGGGTGCAGGATGACTAGATTAGATTCCTCTGAAACACATCATAGCCAAAACCTGTAGGCCACAGAGCAGACAAGGCGGCTGTAATGCATGCAAATGATTGGCTCTTGTGAGCAGGAGCCCCTGTATCCCCCATTTCTTGGCTACTCTATTTTGGAGACATACAGGGCAATGAGTAGGCTCTGCTGTATTTTGGGGTCACTAATGCCAGGTGCCTGAGAATTTTGAGCTATTTCAGAAACAAGCCACAGCATTTAAAGAGGCAGCATCAGATTTGACAATCCCAGCAGAGCAGTGTCAGGCCAGCTGTGTGGGTAAATCCTGCCTTGAACAATTCCATAACACATCCCTCATCTCTAGATGTTGTTGAACTATAGCTTCCAGGTGGTAAGAGAAAGAAGGAGTGGTGTCAGAGCTGTGCATCATGGGTGCTATAGTTAATTTTGACAAACACCTAGGAACAGGGCTCCATAAAGTCAACATTCCTGTAAGTGCAGTTCCAACAACATCTGCCCAAGGCTGCTGAGGGGTCCTGAATTCTTCACCCTCCGGCTCTTGTTTATACTAAACTCCCAGTCCCATCAAACTGCTGTCAACAGCTTCTATACGTGTGAAACAGGGAAGCTCAGTAGCTGCACCTGCTGGGAGTTGCAGTTGAACACAACACAAATCCACAATAAACATCCTGTTCCGCTTAGAGGCAGCACACGTCCAACAACACCTAGAGGGGTTCCCCCAATACCACTGACGCATCCATGATACACAACGCTGTACAAATGATGGGTTCCATTCAACTACAACTCCCAGCAGACTGTCCACGGCACCGTAGGAGCCCAACAGCTATACCTGATGGGAGCTGAAGTTTACAACAACGCCCGGGAATACAAGATCCACTTCGCCAACACTTCCACTCAGCGAAGGTGTCCCATATCTTCTGGAAGGTTTCCGACTGTATCCCGGATCCTCTGGGCACTGGTTTAGGCTACAGCTCCCAACAGGCTCTCCGTTAATTGTGCAAATGGCAGGGGTTCCCGGTAGCTGTGCCTGATGGGAGTTGTAGTCGGCAAATCGGAGCAAGTGCCAGCACTAAAACGCCTCCATTCCGTTTAAAGAAACAGCACAGTTCCAGCAACACCTGGAAGGGTTCCTCAGATCCAAGATCCACAGGACAGTCCGATCCAATGGTCTCATTCAAACTGCAACTCCCAGCAGACTGTCCACAGCTCCAGAAGGCTTAGCAACAACACGGCGGAGACCCCACAGCTGTGGCTGAAGGGAGTCCATTTAAAGAGACAACACAGCTTCTGACAACATCTGGAGGGCCGCCAAAGGGTGCTGAGTAATATCTGGATTCACAAGGTTGCCCATCCGAGTCTTGTCCAAACTACAACTCCCAGCAGCCTATGGGGGGCAGGAGCTGTGCCTGATGGAAGTTGCAGTGGTGCCAAGAGTATGACACTGTTGCAGGGTCTGACAGCTGCCTCTCCCCTCCCCTTGCCAAAAACCTCTTACCTGTCTCTTGTCCCCTCTTCTAGGCCAATCCCATGGGAGCCCCCCGGTCACACAGAGCGGCCCACAGGGGGTCAGAGAGCCCGCTCCATAAAGCGCAGAGAATGAAATCAGAGAGCCCCGGGGATCCTGGTCCCCAGAACTGGCAGCAGCATCTCGCTCCTCCTTCCTCGCCTTCCTGCTCCTTGTCTTGCTGTTGCTGCTGCTTCTCGGCGCTGTGCGGGCTCGGCCACTGGATCCAGCTGGGGGGGAGGCGGTGGCAGTTCCTCGGTTCCCGGCCGTGCAGGATGCTGGAAGGGGGAGGAGCGACTCGGCACAAAATGGCGCGCGTTTCCTCAGCTGCGCAGCCTGGAGGGGAGGGGGTGTCACACCGACAGGGGAGGGAGGGGGTACAGAGCCGACACTGCCTCACAACACTACCCACCGGAACCTCGCCTGGAACTGAGGTGGGCACAGCAGGTTGTGATGGGGTGAAACCCTCGCGAGAATGCCCTCTGATGCTTGGGCACCGCCCCCCCAAATTAAAAAAAAAAATATTCCACAAATTGGGCCTCAATGGTTTCCTTACTTTTATTACTAATACAGAGGTAAGAGGAAAAATTTGTATTATTTGCAAGGAAAAAAAATAGGGAAATAATAAAATGGCGGCGGGACGAGTGGGTTGCTACGGCAACTGTCAATCAACCAGGACTGCGAGAGCGCGCCCTTCCCCCGGATACGCGCTGACGTTGTTACAGAGCGAGGAGGGGACTCTTGCCAACTAGAGGCAGTGACGGCTGTAAGTCACGTGAGGCAGCAAAGGGCGGGGAGGGAGGAACGGCGGAGGTGGGGGACGTGAAACGAATAATCACGAGTGGGGTTAAATAACATGTTTATCGTGGGCTACTCTGGCCGGCACGATTCCTTTGTAGCTGAGATTTGTTGCCCGTGACTTTAGGCGACAGTAGGAGTTCAGTAGCTTGTTACACAGCTGACAGCACGTTGGCCAGGGGATGCAGGGAGTTCCGGTTCCGCGCGTAAACTACATTTCCCAGATTCCCTGAGCGGGACAGGCGGCCGGGGCAGAGCTGAGGTGCCACAGGTTGCGCTTAACTGGCGCATAGTATGACCAGCCGCGGGCTGCTTCCCTGTAAATCTGACTGCACCTCAATAGCCACATCTCTTGCCTCCCATATGCCCCGATAATTATCTACCTCATCCACTCATGGTCTCCAAGCATCAGTCTTACCTGCCCCTCCATCTGCTACTCGGCTTCCCAGCGCACTGTCTACTTCCCCTGTCTGCCAGATGCCTCCTCCCTATGCCTCACCCAGTGTGTCTCATTCATACTCTCTCTACCCAATCCCTCCTGCACCCCTCACTCTCTCCTCATCCCTCCTGCACCCCTCACTCTCTTCTCGTCTCTCCTGCACCCCTCACTCTCTCCTCATCCCTCCTGCACCCCGCACTCTCTCCTCATCCCTCCTGCACCCCGCACTCTCTCCTCATCCCTCCTGCACCCCGCACTCTCTCCTCATCCCTCCTGCACCCCTCACTCATTCCTCATCCCTCCTGCACCCATCACTCTCTCCTCATCCCTCACCTAATTTCTTCTGCACCCCTCTCTCTCCTCATCCCTCCTGCACCCCTCACTCGTTCCTCATCCCTCCTGCACCCCTCTCTCCCTTCATGCACCCCTCACTCTCTCCTCATCCCTCCTGCACCCCTCTCATCCCTCATGCACCCCTCACTCTCTCCTCATCCCTCCTGCACCCCTCATTCTCTACTCCTGCACCCCTCATCCCTCCTGCGCCCCTTACTCTCTCTTCATCCCATCTGTGCCCCTCACTCTCTTTACTTATCCCTCCTGTACCACACACTCTCCTCCTGCACCCACTCTCTCGACTGCACCACCTCACTCTCCTCATCCCTCCTGTACCCCACACTCTCCTCCTGCACCCACACTCTTCCCTCCTCACTCTCCCTACTGCTCCCCTCACTCTCTCATCCCTCCTGCACCCCACACTCTCCCTCCTCACTGTCCCCCTGCACTCCACACTCCTTCCATGTTCCTTCTTGCATCCCACACTCTCCCTCCAGGCATCCCACACTCACTCCTCATCCCTCCTGTACCCTATACTCACTCATCTCCCCTGCACTCTACACTCTCCCTCATCTCTCCTGCACTCCGCACTCGCTTCTGTTTTCTGCACCCCACAAACTCCTACCCACAGCACACTCTTCATCACTCCTGCACCCAATACTCCTCATGTTTCTTGCACTCCTGCAGCACACTTTCTCACACCTGATACATTTACAGTTCACTGTGGCACAAGTTTTTAATACCCAGTCTCACTCTTGCTCTCCAAGAAATATTGCTTCTGTAGGACAGCACCAAACCTGTACCTGTGAAACAGTGGCACTAGCTTATTTTGCAGGGCATAAGTAGAGCGCCAGGGCTCTCCCGATGTGGATCACGGGGAGCTGGGAATCTTGGGGCAATAAACCGAAAACAGTTTTACAAGGCACTGTGTGCGCTGCTGGAACAGGTTGACCTGCACCCATCCTGCCATGTGTACCCACATTTTAACCCACCTGAGCCACAGGTTATGGAGGAGCCTGCCCATCACTGGTGCAATGTCCTTTTGGAGGGGTAGAAAATACACTGCTGCAGCACTTCCTTGTTGCAAAAGTGAAAAGTTACATTTATTAAGTCAGAAAGATAAGGAAACTTTTTGGGCTTAGTCTTGTTTTTTCTTGAGCCTTGCAAGTGCTATAGTGGTGTATTTTCTACTATGTCTATTTAACCCTCTGGCAAGGGCCCCTGTCTGCATTGCACCCAACTAAAAAAAAAAGGTGATTGAGGCCACACAACCTCTAGAGACCTAGGGGCCCATTTACTTAGCTCGAGTGAAGGAATAGAGGAAAAAAACATTGAATTTCCAATTTTTTTTTGGCTACTTTGACCATTGAATGGGCTACTTCAACCTTCGAATCAAACTAAAAATCGTTCGACCATTCGATAGTCGAAGTACTGTCTCTTTAAGGAAAAACTTCGACCCCCTAGTTCGCCACCTAAAAGCTACCGAAGTCAATGTTAGCCTATGGGGAAGGTCCCCATAGGCTTTGGTAGCTTTTTTTGGTAGAAAAATCCTTCGATCGATGGATTAAAATCCTTCGAATCGAAGGATTTGATCGTTCGATCAAACTATTTGCACTAAATCCTTTGACTTCGATATTTGAAGTCGAAGGATTTAACTTCGATGGTCGAATTTCGAGGGTTAATTAACCCTCAATATTCGACCCTATGTAAATCTGCCCCCTATTGTTTCTAAAGGGTAACTGCAGGATAAACACAATGAGACATCCAGATATCCCCATAAACTGTCATTCTTACTGAATTGGATCCTGCCCATTATCTTCCTTACTTTCTACCACATTTTGTATGCCTTTATTTACATTTTAGGAAAAAAATGTTTTATCTAAACTATATATATATATATATATATATATACATACATACATACATACATACATACATACATACATACATACATACAAATCCCTCTCAACATTTATCCCTTTAATTCTGTTCTTTCAGCTCCACATATTTTCACCATTCTATCCCACTTATTCTAGCCATCCTAAGACACTCATTCCAACCACTTGAGCCACATAATTATACTATCCCACAGATTATAATGTTACATTTATTCTCTCAAATTTGATTCCAGCCATCCTTACCATTATTCGCAGGTGTCCTAACGAACAACTATTCAGCACATTCTGATAATTTTTAAACTCATTAAAAAATGTTGTGGCCCACTCAGAATTAGATTGTGTGGGTTAAAAGGTCAATACATGGGACACAAATTGGTTATACTAACTGTTATATCTCTCTCAATTTGCCCCTCTAAATGTATATTGTTCATTGAACCATTCTTTCCCAACATATTGCAATTCAGCTGAAAATGCTCACTGGGTTCCAGGGTCACTGACCCCGACAACTAAAACAGACTTTACTTTTACTGTTATTTTCATTTCTTAATTATACTGTTAACATTTTATATTTGAGCGCTGTACTGTTCATGGTCCATTCTGATTTTTTTAAAGTTTGTGTGGTTGCTATGCCAATTAAACCCTAGTAACCCTAGGGTTCCGTGAAATAAACCAGACTACACTTAACAGACACCATGTTACCAAATTCCATGTCTCACAGCTGCACCAAACATTTCTAAAGAATCTATCCTGTTCATGCTTTCTAATTTCCCTGCCTTTAGTAGGAAAGATCTGTACTTGATGATTGCGGTGACCCCTAAGCTTAACTGTTCAACAGCTTCCCAGCCTACTGGGCATGTGTAGCGCCACTGACACCCCTAAAAAGATCCAAGAAGGGGAGCTCCTGTGCACAACTTTGACGTTCAAGGTCATTACTTTTATAGAGTTGCTGAACCTAGGATTTAATTCTCCTTTGAAGAAAGCTAGAAAAGAAGGCCGTTGGATCATGAGATATTATTAAAGCTTGAGCTGTACCAACCTTTCTTCATATGTCGTAACATGTTTCCATGTTGCTATTTTCATACTGTCGGGCTTTCCTGAAAGAGCAATAAAACCATGGCTACTGCCAGTTCTTCTCTTTACTCTGGGTTCTTCATACAAGGAAACATTAGTTGAAGATTACAGAAGTTCTTTCTATGTTTACCATGGAGATTTTGCAGTTAAAAAAAAAAAGATATAGAATTAAAAAGGTCGTTATATCTTCTTTGCTGTCCCTGGGATCCTTGCTTGTGCATGCACAGTACAGAAAAACAATGGCTTTTTGCGTTAAAGTCCTGTTTTTTTTAAATTTTGAATTGAGTGCTATGTTTTTTTTACCCTGCTGTCCATATGCACAGATCAGTCATCCATGCAACCAGCCAGATTTATGGACAAGGATATTAAGAGGTGGGATGAACAGATTAAAAGGAAACTATGGTAGTCTGTATGTTGCAGGGATCAGTTCATCACCCTCCCTTAAACTCAAAGAGTTACCCAACCCCTCCATCACCTTGATCCATTGTGCAGTGATGGACTCTGGGACTTGAATCTATACCGTATTGGCACCCATGGGCTGTATCTATGACAGCAATTTGGTGGGGGGTGGCTCTTGGGTGACTATCATTTTTCGCATCGCACTAAAAACGGCCATCAGGGAGAGAAAAATCTTAACGTTTATGGCCACCTTAAGGGGAATGGTTTGTCAGAGTATCGTGGTTTCCTTTTCTGGTACTTCAGTGTCTATGCCCAACTGAAGGCATAAACTGAACGAGCTCATGTCAACAAGGGGGAATACTTTTCTTTTCAAACCATTGTACCTTTTTCTAGAGATGCACTTGATCCACAAGTCGGTTCAGGATTCTGCATTTTTCAGCAGGATTCGAATTCGGCCAAATCATTGTTCCTGGCCGAACCGAATCCTAATTTGCAAAGGATCTTAAAGGATTCGGCGTTTAGCTGAATCCCTATTAGTGGATTTGGTACATCACTACTTTTTTCTTCCGGTCTGCTTCTGGGATTCACCTTAAAAATATTAAAGGGATACTGTCATGGGAAAAAAATTTTTTTTCAAAATGAATCAGTTAATAGAGCTGCTCCAGCAGAATTCTGCACTGAAATCCATTTCTCAAAAGAGCAAACAGATTTTTTTATATTCAATTTTGAAATCTGACAAGGGGCTAGACATTTTGTCAATTTCCCAGCTGCCCCTGGTCATGTGAAATGTGTCTCAGTAAGACATGGGTTTTTACTATTGAGTGTTGTTCTTAGATCTACCAGTCAGCTGTTATCTTGTGTTAGGGAGCTGCTATCTGGTTACCTTCCCATTGTTCTTTTGTTTGGCTGCTGGGGGGGGGAAGAGAGGGGGTGATATCACTCCAATTTGCAGTACAGCAGTAAAGAGTGATTGAAGTTTATCAGAGCACAAGTCACGTGATTTGGGGCAGTTGGGAAATTGACAATATGTCTAGCCCCATGTCAGATTTCAAAATTGAATATAAAAAAATGTTTGCTCTTTTGAGAAATGGATTTCAGTGCAGAATTCTGCTGGAGCAGCACTATTAACTGATTCATATTGAAAAAAAATTGTTTTCCCATGACAGTATCCCTTTAAGGAATATGCAGCTAAAGCAAGGTGTAATAGGTATGGCAGCACCTATAAACAAACATATTTAAATGCTGACTTAAAAAGAGCACTCATTGTTCAGTCTTCAGCATCTGCATATACTGTAGTTCTTTCAACATGCACTGCTTCCAGTAATAATGCTATTATGCATTATAAGAATACACCAAGATCCCTATATGATCTTGAAAATAAAGTAGAAAGCAGAGAAGCTTTTGGTTTCCATAGTGATGAAAGTTGAATATGCATCTTAAAAATACTTACAGCTTTCTTCTTACTTTTTAAAATAAGATAGCATTCACCTCGTTTCACATTGCATAGCGCAGCAGCGTTTATTCTACTCGGCTTTGGAGAAAATACAATATATATATATGTACGGTAAAGTTACCGTAGGGAACCGAAATTGTTAAAAATTTACAACAGAGTTCGACATGAGCGCAATATATAACATGTATTTGGGTGCATTTCATTATATACTTAATGCCACAATAGTTGTTGCGAGTAGTGAAGCAGTATAAGATTGGGACGCCTTCCATCTCGCATATAGGAATTAGATGTAGATAATGATAAATATTATTGGCGTTATACAAGTGGGCTGATATCTATCAGACAGGTTAGAAAATCTGTTGATCAAGGTCGTCGCCGATGCAGTCCTCTCCTAACCCAAACCTAGATTATGATACAAACTTTGGACAGGGGCCAAACAAGTGGATCAGCCAGATTTAGCCCAGTGTGTGGGTGGCCAAATCAGGCAGAGTGCCACAAGTTTCACAACCTCACTAAACAAGCAGATCTTTCCATGTATGGCAAGCTTTAGTCTGGCAGGCTAGTCTGATCCTAAGAAGAATGTAGTCAAAGAACCTGCTAGTGCTTTGCCCTCAGGGAGCGCTATACAAATAAAAATATACATACTGTACATAGTCAAATTACTATACCCAGTGAAATGCCTGATATAACACATTACTCCTTATCTCTAAACCTGGCACATGGACAGCAGCTGGGGTAGAATCTGTATGAGACTTTTAGTGTGGGTCTGATGCACAATAGTCTCCCCTATGCCTCTCGCTGGGAACTCAGAGCATGAGTTGTGAACAGAAATGAGTCCGGATGTAGAGTAAAGGAGGCCATAAACAGGCAGATTTTCAGTCTGATCCAATAAAATTGTTTACTTATACAGCAGTTACACTGACTGTTGTGAACCATCGTATCATTCCGAAAATTTGGTCCCAAGTTTAAAACTTTTCACTGTGCAAAGATGGAATCAGTCAGTGGATAAGACTCTTTCATCCTATTCGCAGGACTGGTGACAAAATGTGTCCATTGATGGCCAGCTTGTAGAGTGGTTGGCACTTATCTGCTAACTCAAGACAGAAAATCAGGAGTAGGCTCAAAATCATTTACAAGCCAGGCAAAGGACAGGACCAGTATCAGAAGTAGTCAAAAGGAAAATCTAGAAAGAAGTCGCAAACTGGCTAAAAGTCAATACCAGGAATACATATCATATGCAAGGTCTTTCTCGATATGACAAAATATTTTCTATGGATGCACCGAATCCAGGATTCGGTTCGGGATTCGGCCTTTTTCAGCAGGATTCGGCCGATTCCTTGTGCCTGGCCGAACCGAATCTTAATTTGCATATGTAAATTAAGGGCGGGTAGGGAAATCACTTCTTCGTCACAAAAGAAGCATTTTTTCCACTTTTTCCTTTCCTGACCCTAATTTGCATATGCAAATTAGGATTTGGTTCGGTATTCGGCCGGATCTTTCACCGGGGATTCGGTGCATCCCTAATATTTTCTAGTGTTTTGTGTATGCAACAAAATGCACATTGTATCATTATCCTAAATCTAACTCCCCTCATTCCAGGGCAGGAACACATTCAATATTCCATTATCGCTATGATTTGCACTGCCCTGCACCTTTTCCACTGCGCTGGGACTTTTTGGAATTATGGGCCCAGCCACATGTAAATCTGCTACAGCTCCTGGTTGAGGAATAGAAAGAGAGGTAGTAAGGGTAAAAACTCTCTCTCTCTCTCTCTCTCTCTCTATGTATACACACACGGTATATATACACAGTATATATGTGTGGTGTAATACATTGCACCTAGGAACTGCTTTGTGTCTATTCATTTGCTATCCATCCAGTAGAACTGAAACACAAAGGCCTTAAAATGCACATTTTTTTTTCAAGGTGGTTTTAAGAATTTTGCTCTTTTTATTGTTGCCATATATTTGTGTTGAACCGACAGAGTCCTGATATAATGCAATAAAGCTGGGACAGTGGTATTTATAATCCCGTGATATAGAGACCTTGGATACCAGGGTGCTGATCTGGAGAATGGTAAGTGCATTTGTTTAATCAAGAAATGTAATGAACTAATGAATGAATAAATCCGAAACATTTATGACATTTTGAGAACAAGTGAAATCACCTGCAAGTGCCAATTCCGAAAGTCAGACGCTTGAAAAATTACAATGAATTTACACAATTTTTTTAAAGGGGCCCTATTCTTTTAGGAGCTTCAGAGACAATTTGGAGTCTGTTCACAAAACAGGTGCCATTTTACTTCTGAGTCCCAACAACCAATTAACTTTGCTTGATTAGTCAACTGCAGTAAAGGTGTATGGGGCCCTCCGACTGGCTTCCCCGATTGATATCTGACCCTAGGGCCCAAGATTAGATCAACCCGATATCGCCCACCTCAAGTGGGGGCATATCAGGGAGAGATGTGTTCATTTGGCAGCTTCTTCAAACAAGCGTATCTCTATATATGCGGCCACCTTGGGACCAAAAGGTTACCATACACTGGAACATAGCTGCAAACAGACCAAGCGAGCAGCTTATTGGCTCATGTATGGGGCACACTAACATGCTTTTCTGACTAATATCTGGTCAAAAATCTGGCAGATATTGATCGGACTGGTTTAAAAATCTCATCAGAGCAAGGACCACACAGTCCACCTGGACAATTGTAACAGCAGGAATGATGAAGGGATGTAACTCCTTTTTTTGGCTTCTTTTAAGCCAACTGTTGGAAATTTTACAGCACGAAAGATAACCCTTGATCTTCCAGGACTGCAGAACTATTTTTCAAAACAGCCAACTTGCCATACATGCTCAAATAATTCAGCAGAGTGGTTGATACTGACCAAACTGCTAGACCAAATCTGGTCATGTATCACCAACTGAAAAGTGGCCACACATTGGCCAATACTCTGACAGATTGCTGGTCTATGGCCATCTTTGTATTGTTCTGTTCATTTGAGCCCACAGCTCTGAATCGACAAATGAAATGTTCAAACTTGTCTGATCAACCAACCAACCTATAGCAATGGTACAAATATATTGGTCTGGATTGTCTGGTATGGCCAGCTAAATTCTAATTGACTTTTTCCCTTATATCAGGATCAGGATGTTATTCATTCTGTTTTTTGGTGCGATTCTCTCTTTCGATCTTGTACACCACCATTGATGGGTATTAGTAGTATCCTGTTTTGGATCTCCGTTTTGTAGTCTGTTACATTGCATTACTATAATGCTCTGTATTGCTTGACCAATAGCCGAGTAAGCTAGGCAACAGCACTGAAAGCATCGGTTAGCTTTAAGAGTGAAGAAAGACAAAGCAAGTCAAGAGTATGGAAATCTCATGCCTTAACCTTAGATGTTCAGATTTTATTCCTTGTACAAGGAAAGTTAAGATATTGTTGTTGATCTAAAACTAACCATTCAGATTTATGTAAATTCTAGGATAAATGGTCTGACTGGCACAGGTGCAGGCACATGGAGCAGATTTCGGCAAAATGCAAGAATATGTATTTCAGGGCCAAAATCTGCTCATTATGTCTGCACCCAGAGCAACACAGTGTAGGGGTCATTTATAAACACCGGGCAAATTTGCCCCTGGGCAGTAAGCCATAACAACCAATCAGTGATTAGTTTTTTTCAGCCAGCTTCAGGTTGAACACTGAAAGTAATCATCTGATTGGTTGCCAAGGGTTACTGCCCAGGTGCAAATTTGCCCAGTGTTTATAAATAACCCCCAGATTGAATGCTGATTGAGCGTAGGGGCTGATTCTCTGCAAGTGTTTATCTGCAGGTTGAGAATCAGTCCAGTGTGCCCATGCAAGGCCATATTTATATAGAAGTACCCAAGGGGAAGCCCACAGGCAGGGCCGCCATCAGGGGGGTACAAGTGTACCCGGCCCAGGGCCCGGCAGTGCTGAACTTTTTGAAAGAGCCGCCCCCCCCTTGACAGCCCCAAAGCTGTGCCACCCTTCCGAAGTCCCGAACTGCCGAAATGCAGAAGTGCCAAACAGCCGATGTGTGTTTCTTTATTTTTTTAATCCGCTGGCCACCAATGTATTATTTTAATACTCTATAGGCCCCTGCCACCAATGTTTTTTTAAAAAATATTCTCTGGGGCCCAAATTTTTTTTTATTTGTAAGGAGGGCCCTGCCACCAATGTTTTTTTTTAACTTAAAGGGGGGGGGCTCTGGCTCCACAGTTTTTTTTTAACCATCAATCACTTTTTATAACTTGTGTGTGTGGGGGGCAGGGCCGCCATCAGGGGGGACAAGTGGCCCGGGCATGAAAGGGGGCCCGGCAGTGCGGCCATTTCACAAGTCCCGAATGCGGAAGTGCTGAAAATCCAAAGGACCCGAAGCCACGAAAACAGCCAAAGCGGCGAAAAGACCCGAAGTCACGAAAGTTGAAGTCCTGAAGCCACGAGTTCAATTCTACTGAACTCCAGTTTGTGTTTTGTGTTTTTTGTTTTTAATCCCCTGGCCACCAATATATTATTTTAATATTCTATAGGCCCCTGCCACCTAAGTTTTTTTTAAAAAAAAATCTGGGGGGCCCAATATTTTTGTAACTTGTAATGGGGGCCCTGGCACCAAATTTTTTTTAACCCCTGCCACCAATGGTTTTTTTCTAAAAAAAAAAAGTTTTTTTAAAAAAGGTTTTTTTTTGTTTTTTTTTTTTTAAAAAGGGGGGCCTTGGCACCAATTTTTTTTTAAAAAAAAAATTCATGGGGACCCCAATTTTTTTTATTTGTAAGTGGGGCCTTGGCACCAATAATATATTCTTTGGGGGCCCAATTTTTTTTAACTTGTAAGGGGGGCCCTGGTAACAATGATTTTTTAAAAAACTTTTATGGGGGGCCCTGACGCCAATGTTTTGTTTTTTAAGGGGGCCCTGACCATCAAAAGCTTTTTATAACTTGTGTGGGGGGGTTACTTTTTTTAGCGCTGATGTCTGTGTAGTCTTTTAACTGTGATGTGGAGTGGGTGGAATATGGGGTGGGGCTTGGGCGCCAGTGTGGGCGAGGCCCAGGGGGCCCCAACAATTTTGTTGTACGGGGCACCGTGATTTCTAATGGCAGCCCTGGTGGGGGGTTACCTTTTTTAGCGCTGATGTCTGTGTGGTCTTTTTACTTTGGTGTGGAGTGGGATCTGGGGTGGGGCTCAGGGGGTGGGTGGGCCTAGGGGGCCCTGAAAATTTTGTTGTATGGGGCCCTGTGATTTCTATTGGTGGCCCTGCCCACAGGTGCCTATATATAAAAATCTAATCCTGCAGCAGAGCTGGGGCGGAGGGGTGCCTGGGTCAAGCATGGGCTAAGTGACGTCACTCACGTATGTGCATCTGCCTGACGGGGTGGGGTGTGCTATGCGCCCCCTGGTGCCTGGGGTGGCACCATACCAAAATGCAGCACTGTGTAAAACTATACTAACATTGTAGAAACCAATTTAAATGAAAAATTTATGTAAATTGCAAAAGTTATCAAAGGACCACTCTGAAAAAGTTACACCAATTCAATATTGGGTTTTAAATCGACAAAACAAATGCTTTATTTTTCCAGAAATGGTGTCATGCAGGTGGCAGTAAAGCACACAAAGTAAATATGACTTTTTTTGTTTAACACGTACAGTTATTTCCACACTTGCGCTATTTTAGATAATATCACACATTATTCTGAGGTGCAGTTTAACACTGTTCCAAATGAAATACAGGGAAACTACACTCACGATAAAATGCTGGATCAGTTAAACACAGTAGATTTTACATAGCAAATCACAAAATGTAATGGGCTCATTTATGTCTGGAGAGCAATATTCCGTGTCTTTAAAAAAGTCCTGCATTGGGTAGGGTACACACTGGTAGTGATGGGTGCCACTGAAAGTCCTATACCAACTAAACTGCAGCTTCAGGAGCACACAAATAAATGTAAATTATGTAGCAATGTCATACTGCCAAATCAAGTGATTATCATTGGTAGCATTACTATTGTCAATAAGCTTAAGCAATAAGGAGGCATTTTGTGCAATGGCAATTCATACTTTCTCCTACGCCATTAATATTAAAAATACTCCAAATCACAAGCTGCAGAGAGGTTCTGAATATTGGATCATAAAAGTATATTGTTTTTTCTGCTGGAAGAGAAAAAAATAGATATATTTTCACCGTCTTTAGGATGCAGGCACTCAAGCTGTTGATGCTGGAAAAGACAACAGACGCTACCTGTTTCAATGATGTACAGTACAGATGTCCTGCAAGTAACACGGTAACCATGGTGTCAGTGGTCGGTGCCGGAATGAGTGAGCTCCTTTTCACCATTCCAAGGTCTATATTGATTGAAACATTGTTATTCACACGTGCCAATGAAGTGTTTGCAAAGACAAGTACAAACTATTCAACATGTTATGGTGGCTCTTCACGGCAATCTAGAAACACAGAACTGTATGGTAGCATGGGTTTCCCAAACTTTTTCAAGTGCTAATTACATATTTCTACATATATTTCATGACTATGGCACACAGGCCATTACCCTCTGCAGAATGCTTCCATTGCCTTCAGTGGGTAGGGGAGCAGGTCATCCATCCATGGTGTTCCCGAAAGATGTCAGATACAGAAGGACAAATTCAGGGATCCCTTATATCAGGATCAGGATGTTATTCATTCTGTTTTTTTGGTGCGATTCTCTCTTTCAATCTTGTACACCACCATTGATGGGTAGACAAATAACACAGCTGCAATGATAAAAGCCACGGGACTTCAGAGATACATTTTACAATAGCTTAAAGGAGAATGCAACCTGTAATAAAAAAAAAAACCCTCCCTACAGCCTACCTGCTCCCCCCCCCCTGGCAAATGCCCCTAATTTTTTACTCACCCCTCCGTGCAGATTCTGGCATTGGAGTTCACGGGCGTCATCTTCTTTCTTCTGTCTTTTTCAAAAGTTTTGGTGCATGCGCAGTTGGAGTAAATTTTCCGGTCCCGAACCACTGCACATGCGCCGAAAGTCACGAAAATTTTCGTGACTCCCTCCTCCCCCCAGGCTAACTCCCCCCCCCCCGGGAAAATGCCCCATACTTTATACTTACCCCTCGGCGCAGATTCTGCCAGCGGAGTTCCACACCTCAATCTTCCAGGTCCTCAGTAAGCTGACTGGGAGATCGGTATTTCGGCGCATGCGTAGTTTGCAAAAACTACGCATACGAGGAATTACACGGAAATTGACAATCTCCCATTCAGCTTACTGAGGACCCAGAAGATGAATGCATGAGACTCCACTGGAAGAATCTGCGCCGAGGGGTAAATATAAAGTATGGGACATTTCCCCGGGGGGGCTGTTAGCCTGGGGGGAGGAGGAAGGGAGGTCTACCTGGGGTGGGAGGTACTCGGTTTTTTACAAATGGGTTGAATTCTCCTTTCACTAAAAAAAAAACCCTACCCTACGTAGACCCCCCCTCCCTCCCCCAGCCTAGCTGCTACCCTGGGAAAATACCCCTAACTTTTTACTTACCCCTTGGTGCAGATTCAGGGATCGCAGTTCATGGCAGCCATCTTCGTGTCTTCTTCCGGCGATTCGGCAGTTGTCGCGAACCGGCAAATAGCTCCAACTGCACACAGCGCCGGAGTTCAATGAGGGGCGCCCCTAGGTCCGACCAGGCGGCCGCGCGGTCCTAGCGCCCACCTCACCTCCCCAGCGCGCCGACGAAAAAACACTGGCGCAGCTGCTGTAATTGAATGGCACGCGTCCCCATAATGCGGCTGGGCAGCATGCCGCCCCTATTTTTTTGCCGCCCTAGGCCCGGGCCTATGCGGCCTTGCCGCAAATCCGGGCCTGACTGCACATGCACCGATTCACCGGTCTCAGTCTCAGATTATCGAAGACCCGGAAGATGGCTGCAGTGAACTGCGATGCCTGAATCTACACTGAGGGGTAAGTAAAAAGTTAGGGGCATTTCCCCGGGGTAGCAGCTAGGCTGGAGGGGGATTTACGTACGTTTTTTAGTTAAAGGTTGAAAGCTTGTTTTAACACTGACTTTCTTATACTTTACCCAGACACAATCCAATCAGCACTGCTTAACCACCAAAGGAAAATCAAGCATCTGAAGATTAGGGTAGAGCAGCGTAAAGCTTCTTTTGCCACTAAAAAAAAATGCTACAAAGTGAACATTAATCACTGCAAGTAACCAGTAAAGTGATGCCGTTTCATTTTTCCACGTCATGCTTTCATAGCACTACACACTAGATTTTATCTGCATGATATTTTTATATATGATTTAGTTATGTCATTTTAGTCGGATCCGGTTGTTATGCTGCTCAGTACTAATGATGAGTGAAATTTTACTCCTAGTTTCGCTATGTGCGCTGTGCAGTGACCTCACCGATGCATGAACGTATAGAAGAAACAAATGTTTGCGTGCGTTTGGCACGAACGAACAGACTGCTGGCGTCCCCGTCGCTGCCCCACAGGACCACCAGGTAACTTTACAACACATTAAAGGAGAACTAAACCCTAAAAATTAATAGGGCTAAAAATGCCATGTTTTATATACTGAACTTATTGCACGAGGCTAAAGTTTCAGCTTGTCAATAGCAGCAATGATCCAGGACTTCAAACTTGTCACAGGGGGTCACCATCTTGGAAAGTGTCTGTGACACTCACATGCTCAGTGGGCTCTGATTGGCTGTTGAGAAGCTAAGCTTAGGGCTCGTCACTAATTATCCAGCAGAAAATGAGCTTCCCCTGTAATATAAGCTGATGCTACAGGTTTGCTGATTATTAAATTCGGATGCTAGTTGCAGTGGTTTCTGTGCTGCCATGTAGTAATTATCTGTATTAATTACTAATCAGCCTTATATTGTGACATTTCTATTCTATGTGTACTGTATATTGTGAGTGGCTCCCTAAGCTCAGTAAGTGACAGCAGCACAGAGCATGTGCAGTGAATCAGCAGAAAAGAAGATGGGGAGCTACTGGGGCATCTTTGAAAGCACAGATTTTTAATGCTAAAGGGCTGTGGTTGCCTTGGGCTGGTACAGAAGCCTAAAACATAACGTGCAACAGTTCTAGCTATAAGGGATACAAGGACATTAGAAGTCACTGGTTCTGTGACTATATAAAGACACAAGTTATACAAGAGTTATACAGGGAACTCTAAGTATCACTCATGTATTATAAGGGATAATGTACCCCCTACTGTAAATGATAAGGATATTAGAAGTTTCTGAGGGGTTCTGTGACCATATAAAGGGACAAGGCTTGATTTTGAGTTATACAGGGAACTCTGAGTATCACTCAGTTCTTATAAGGGATAATGTATTCCCCACTGTAAAGTAGAAGATTTCAGAGATCTGTGACCATATAAAGCACTTTTTTGGGGGCGTATAAGGGGAACCCAAATTAGTCTAAGGAATCTGCCAAGAACCAACCCTCATTTAATCTGCATTCACTGTTTCTGTTCTTTTGTTACAGAAGGACAATTCACGTTATTAGGGTAATTAAGATGCCCCACTCAGCATCAGATCCATTTTGAAGCTTGCAAGGTGCAAACTCTGCACTTCCTATACACAATCTGTATCATGTAATAAATGTCATTTTGTTGGAGTACTTGACCATATTGTGCAGGTTTAGGACACCGTATTTAAGCAGAACATCTTTGGCAAGCAGTGAGTGAAAGGATCTGTATGGGCCCATGTTAAGGTTCTGAAACATAGGTTAAACATGTCTGATATAAAGGCGCAAGCCTAACAGTTTTGCCACTGAACAATGGAATTGACTTCTACTCTCCTTAAATTTACAAGCAAAAGGTACCGTTAATGTACACTTGCATACAATACATATAAATAGGTGCTACTAATAATTTAACGACCTGCATAACTTTGCCTGTGGTTATCTCATTACATGCATCTCCAGCACAGGCTTGCCAGACATATACTGCATGGCTAATTAGTGGTTACTTAGGTGCATACTATGCATAGTGCATTCTGTATCATGATAAACCACGCAACATGTGGATTCAGTATGCTTCTAGTGTACAGGTGGCAGCCCTTCAACCCTCATAAAGGAGCCCCCGAGCTTTGCAGTGTAAACACAAAGCTGCCTTGTTACTGAAGCAGGATCATCTCTCCCTCCCTGTGGGGACCATGCTGACGTATCTGGTATAAACAAACACCGCAGCTTCATGAGCCAGCAGGTCTATCTCAACACTGAGTTACACTGGCCCCTCTCTACCCATTGCTGCCCCTCTCCCCCATACATCTACAGATGCTGCCCCTCTCCCCCATACACCTACAGATGCAGCCCCTCTCCCCCATACACCTACAGAAACTGCCCTTCTCCCCCATACACCTACAGAAGCTGTCCCTCTCCCCCATACACCAACAGAAGCTGCCCCTCTCCTCCCCATACTCCTAAATAGACTGCCTCTCTCACCCATACACCTACAGAAGCTGCCCCTCTCCCCCTTACATCTACAGAAGCCGCCCCTCTCCCCCATACACCTACAGAAACTGCCCCTCTCCCCCATACACCTACAGAAGCTGGCCTATCTCCTCCCCATACTCCTACATAGACTGCCCTTCTACCCCATACATCTACAGAAGCTACCCCTCCCCCTTACATCTACAGAAACTGCCCCTCTCCCCTGTACACCTACAGAAACTGTCCCTCTCCCCCATACACCTACAGAAGCTGCCCCCTCTCTTCCCCATACTCCTAAATAGACTGCCTCTCTCCCCCATACACCTACATAGACTGACTGCCCTTCTCTTCCCCATACACCTACAAAAGCTGCCCCTCTCCCCCATACATCTACAGAAACTGCCCCTCTCCCCCATACACCTACAGAAGATGGCCTCTCTCCTCCCCATACTCCTAAATAGACTGCCCCTCTCCCCCATACTCCTACATAGACTGACTGCCCTTCTCTACCCCATACACCTACAGAAGCTGTCCCTCTCCCCCATACAGTTACAGAAACTGTCCCTCTCTCCTCCCCATACTCCTACATAGACTGCCCCTCTCCCCCATACATCTACAGAAGCTGGTCCATCTTTCGCTCCATACTTCTTTATAAGCCGACCCTAGTCTTGTCATACATCTCCATGGGGTGGTCCCTTTTCCCACAACCCACAGGAGCATAAGCTTTATCCCCTCACACACCTGAAAAAGCGAGACCCTTTATAAAAGCATTATCTAATGCCTCTCCCCCCACACTTTAATATAATAACCAAGCTCCCCCCCAAGCTCCATGGGCCAGTCCACCTGTCAGATCACCATCAATATAACCCTCTGTTCCCAATCCCCATATTTATATGAGCACAAATTGTCTCCCCCTGCCATATCTATATAACCATAAGCTGGTCCCTCTTCCCCCTCAGCCCTACAACCATGAACTGGCCCCTCTCCAATCTATGCGCATGAGGCGGCCCCTCGCTCCCCTCTAGCAGCACACGCGTGGGAGTGTGAGGGAACACACGTCTGTGTGGGCAGTTTGCGCACGAAGCGGCCGCAGTGAGTCAGGCGCTGTATCTAGGGGGAAGCGAGCGCCTTTTTCTCCCGCGCATTTCAATGTATAGCGCGTCATTACCCTGACGTCAGGACCTTCCCTGTTGCTAGGGTAACCTGGGCACTGGGCCAAGCCAAGTCAGCTGAGAAAACTCACCCCCAGAACTCCCCCTCCCGCCTGAATCGAACGGACACATTGGGGCTCAATAAAGTTAGTTGAAAGAACGCGCTCTGTTTCGTCACTGTGTTTTTTTCGTGTCACGAGCGAGTCATGTGCTTCTCTGGTCATGTGACGGTCCTGGCGCGGGGGCCTGCAGCAGGGAGCCAGCAATATGGGGACGGTGTTGGATATCAAGCTCAAGAGTCAATAAAGTCTATCGGGATAGGGTAAGAGCAGCGCGGGGGCGGGGCTACTGTTCTCTTTGCAGGGAATGCCGGGAGTTATTGCTTTTATTGATTGGGACTACAGGGAAGGAAGTCGTTGTTCTCCTTTCAGTTAACTTAATTTTTGTATGATGAAGAGAGTGATATTCTGAGACTATTTTAATTTTTTATTACTTGTGGTTGTTGAGTTATTTAACTTTTTATTCAGCAGCTCTCAAGTATGTAATGTCAGCAATCAGGTTGCTAGGGTCCAACTTCCCTTAGCAACCATGCACTGATTTGAATAAGAGACTGGAATATGAATAGGAGAGGCCTGCATAGAAAGAGGAGTAATAAACAATAGCAATAACAATATATTTGTAGCCGTACAGAACATTTTTTTAGGTGGCCCCCATTTGAAAGCTGGAAAGTGTCATGAAAGGCAAATAAGTAAAACAACCTAAAAAATGAAGGCCATTAAAACCTTGCTTAGAATTAGCAATTCTAAAAGTTAACTCAAAGGTGAAGCACCCCTTTAACAATAGGGTCAAATGCTGCACATTCCTGGATCAGGCCATTGTATTGGCTGCATTGGGCAGTAATATCACTAGTGCTTAGTTATAGGGGATCCATGCTCATAACTTTAAAGGGAACTAAAGCCTAACTAAAGAAGTAGACTAGAAATATTGTACATTATGTTTTGGGCTTCTGTACCAGCCAAGGCAACCACAGCCCTTTAGCAGTAAAGATCTGTGTCTCCAAAGATGCCCCAGTAGCTCCCCATCTTCTTTTCTGCTGATTCACTGCACATGCTCTGTGCTGCTGTCACTTACTGAGCTTAGGGACCCACTCACAATATACAGTACACATAGAATAGAAATGTCAGAATATAAGGCTGATTAGTAATTAATACAGATAATTACTACATGGCAGCACAGAAACCAGTGCAATTAGCATCAGAATTTAATAATCAGCCCTGTTTTATCAGCTTATGTTACAGACCAACCACATTAATCGTCTTATGATTTCCTACAACCCCTAAGGTTAGCTTCTGTACAGCAGCCCAGAGCCTACTGAGCATGTGCAGTGCCACTGACAAATACAAGATCCCTAAACAGATCCAAGATGGGAATCTGCTGGGGACAAATTTGAAGGGCTGGATCATTACTGTTATAAGGCTGCTGAACCTCTTGCCTGGTAAGTAAGTTCAGGATATGAAATACAGAAGTTTTAGCCAGATTTGTAATGGAAGCATTAATAGTAATTGGAGCATTAACCAGGGCCAGTGACTGATTGCATCACAGTGGTAAAACTGGCTAAAATAAAGGATTATTTGCACAGCAAGAAGTGGTGAAGCGCTTGCCTTTCCTGTGAAATTTTGCTGATTGCATCGCAGGCCACATGGATGGGTAGTGTGTGTGTTTTTTCTCCTTTCATGCTTGGCACTGAATCACACATTATTATGAGCCACAGGTGAAGAATCTTTTAAAATATTTTTTTATGCTACCCTTTCATAATATTATAGATTATAAATATTATAGATTATAGGACTGAAACATAATATTATATGTATAGAATGATCAATCAAGTGGGCAACTGTTACCTGTAAATGACATTTCCTTTTTGCTGCTGCCACCTGCTGGTAAGAAATTCTTTGCAGTCGCTTCTGAAAACAGAAAATCTGTATTTTCTGGTGCAACTGACAGGAAGGCCGTCTCCTATAGACTTTAATCTATACTTTAATCAAATAAAATGTTTAAAATTAATTACTTTTTCTCTCTTAATAACAGAACAGTAGCTTGCATAGGTATGGGACCTGTTATCCAGAATGCTTGGGACCTGTGGTTACCGGATAATGGATCTTTCTGTAATTTGGATGTTTATTCTTTGAGTCTGCTAAAAATTATTTAAATATTAAACTAACCCAAGTAGGCTGGATTTACCTCCAATATGGATTAATTATATCTTAGTTGGGATCATGTGCAAGGTACAGGTTTGTGATCTGTTATCCAGAATCCCATTGTCCAGACAGCTCCAAATTGCGTAAAGGTTGTCTCCCATAGACTCCATTATGATCAAATAATTTAGAATTTTAAAAATGATTTCCTTTTTCTCTGTAATAATAAAACAGTAGCTTGTACTTGATCCCTACTAAGATATAATTAATCAGTCGCAAAACCAGCCTATTGGGTTTATTTAGTGTTTATATGATTTCTAGTACACTTAAGGTATGAAGATCCAAATTACGGAAAGATCCGTTATCTGGAAAACCCCCGGTCCTGATCATTCTGGATAACAGGTCCCATTACAGTGGAAAAAAAGGAAATCATTTTTAAAAATTTAGATCGTATGGATAAAATGGAGTCTATGACAGTTGGCCATAATTTTTAGCTTTCTGGATAACAGGTTTCCAGATAACTGATCGTATACCTGTAATTGATCCTAACTAAGATACTATTCATTCTTAGTGGAGGCAAAACAATCCTATTGGGTTTCTATAATGTTTCAATTTTTTTTTGGTAGACATAAGGTACAGAGATCTAAATTATTACAGAAAGATCTGTTATGCCGGATTAAATAGATTCTATGATAGACTGCCTTTCCATAATTTGGAGCTTTCTGGATAATGGATTTCCAGATAATGGAACGTATACCAGTACTTGATCCCAAATAAGATATAATTAATTCCTATTGGAGGCAACATAATCCTTTTGGGTTTAGTTAATGTTTCAATTCAGTTTTTTTTTTAGTAGACTTAAGGTACAGAGATCCAAATTACAGAAAGATCTGATGCTGAAAACCCCAGGCCCCAGCCATTCTGAATAACAGGTCAACCTGTATACATCAATTTCTCAAAATTGTAGCAGTTTTACGTTTTTTGTAAACTGCTATTGAAATCCTTATCGGTCTGTGGACACCTGGTTCTGACTTCTGAAACAATGTAGCCCAAGTCTGCTTAGAGACCCAAAAGAGAACTGACATCTGCTACACTTGTTTCAATAGTCAAAACCAGGGAACAGAGAGGGACAGTCACTGCTTCTAAAAGTAACTTTAACAAATAACTGTAAATGTTTTCTTTATGAAAAAATGTGAACCCTCAATATACTGTAAAATTACTCTTCTGAGCACTTTTGCAATTTACATTGTTTTTTCCTCTAGTTTTAAAGAAAGCGGCAGTTTTTAAACTTATAATATAATGCATTTGAAACAACCACACTGGCTACAGTGGGCTAAAAATTAAGGTAGTGAGACAAAGAAAGTCTTATGATGCTACTCTGCTCAGAAAATGATGTTAGTGGGCAGAGAAGAGTCGTGTGATATTTCCCTGATATTTCCAGGTCTAAGCATTGATACAGGTAAGGGATCACTTATCGGGAAAGCCGTTATTCAGAAAGATCCGAAGTATAGAAAGGCCATCTCTCATAGACTCCATTATCAATAATCAAATAACCCAAATTTTTTAAATTGATTTTGTTTTTCTCTGTAATAATAAAATAGTAGCCTGTACTTGATCCCAATTAAGATATAATTAATCCTTATTGGAAGCAGAACCAGCCTATTGGGTTTATTTAATATTTACATGATTTTCTAGTAGACTAAGGGTCAGGGCACACAGGCAGATTCAGGGAGATTAGTCTTCTTCAGGGCAACTTATCTCCCCAAACTGCCTTCCCGCCGGCTAAAATGAAAATCGCCAGCGGGATGGCACTCAGAGCAATTCGTTTTCCGAAGACGCCCGGAATTCCCTCACGAGGAAACTTCGGGCGACTTCGGAAAATAAATAGATCCAGATGCCATCCCAACTTTCATTTTAGCCGGTGGGAATGCAGGGGATGCAGTTCGGGGAGATTAGTCGCCCCAAAACAGAGGAGATTTGTCGCCGGGCGACTAATTTCCCCGAATCTGCCTGTGTGCCCTGACCCTTAAGGTATGAAGATCCAAACTACAGAATGATCCGATATCTGGAAATTTGGATAATAGGTTTCATACCTGTACATCAAAATACTTTCTTTTTCTCAAAAAACAAAATTTTCAAAGTGGAACTTTCGCCGCTATTCTGAGCATCTGGATTTTCCTATTTGTCGACAGAAATTCCAAAGATCTAGACTATCAAAAAAAAAAAATTGATGTTCTCCATGAAGCTTTTATTATAAAACTATTAATTGTCTTGTTTGTTCTTCTGCCATAGGAAACTTGTTAGGGGTGGTGGTGGTGATGAGCAAGGAAACAGTCCAGCACCAGGGAATTACTCTGACCATAGAGGGATCAGTCAATTTGCACCTCAGTGCAAAGATCGTTATAACAATCTGTTTACCTCAGATCCCGGAGGAAGGTAGCTGATCCAGGAGAACTGATGGTAACAGGAACCTCTCTACGGCTCCGGTATTCACCGACGCCCTTTTGGGGCCCCGGGCTTTCTGCTGCGGAGGTAGTAGAGAAGCCAGGCGAGTTACCAGGAGCGAAGTAACAAGGGATCAGGCAAGGCGTAGTCAAGTGCAGGCAAAGGTCGTTTCCAGAAGACAGGTTTCAAAGAAGCGAAGTACCAAGGGGTCAGGCTAAGGCGTAGTTAAATGCAGGCAGAGGTCGAATTCAGGCAGCGAAGGTTCGGAGGTCAGGAAAACAGGCAGAGGGTCAAAACCAGGAAACTCGAACAACCAGGGCTTTAGCAGGAACAGTAGGAACTGAAGCCAGCTTGGGCAATGTGAGGAGGAAGAGGAAGGTATTTAAGGGAACAGGAACCAATCAGGAGCAGGCTGAGGAAGACAGACACATCAGGGACCAATAGGAAGCCAGGCGCCTAAATTAGAGGTCATTGCTCCTAAGTATGTGAGCGTCCATTCCTGCGTAGGTGTCCGATTTGTGCGCGGGCGCCTCAATGCCGGCGCCCAAGTTGACGCGTGCCTTCGCTTATGCGCCGGCGCTCAAAACCAGCGGCGGGTGTTACAATCGTGGTGTTTTCGAAGTGTTTTATAATTCAGTAAAGGTAAGCGGGAAGGGGACTGTTCTCTTAAAAGGATTTCTCATGTATTTTCTTTTAAAGGTGAACTAAAGCCTAAAAAAATATGGCTAGAAACTCAGTATTTTATATAATGAACTTACTGCACCAGCCTAGAAGTTCCACAGCCCTATAGCAGTAATGATCCAGGAATTGAAATTAGTCCACATGAGGTTGCCAGCTTGGATCTTGTGTGACCATCTTCTGAGAGTCAGTGGCATTGCACATTTTTCAAGTGTGAGGGGGCCTGTGATGCCCGGAAAATGTCGTGTGAACAGTAATAAACTTGTACACCAGCAGAAATCTTGCATTGTTGTCCCTCTGTCCCCCACTTTTAAGTTATACATTGAACTACATGGTGTTGGGACTGAGCACCAGTGGGACATTTATAGGACAAGCTGCACTCTGCGTGTATAAACTACAGTGTGAAGAATCTCAGGCTTAGCTGTGCCTGACCCATGCTGAAATAGGAAAAGACATTCATTTACAAATAAGGTATTTTTGGAGGTCGGTATTTATGGTAATTCCAAATGATTTGGAGCCACCCGCTGTGCTCTGCCTACTGCCAGCTAGCAATTAGTTACAGTTTCAAATAACCCCCTCTCCCCACCTTGTAAAACTTGCACATTACTTACCTGATGAACCCAAATGCTCTTCCTAATTTGCTTTTGTTGTGCTTGTTAATGGGACATCCTGCTGCTCAGGCTGCCCGTAGCCATACTGCATGCCTTCAGATCAGATTTGGGATTCATGTGTGCAGCCTCCTCTGGAAAACAAATAACACCACACTTCCCACAGACTGACTGGGGCGTCACTGAGCTGTGGGACAATGGGAACCCAGACTTGAGTTCTTGCCACTTCTACAGCTAAATGGGCATCATATCAGGGTAACTGGCGCCAGCAACTTAGTCAGTGTTTTACAGGCCTATATAACAAATAAGGCTTTCAGAATGAAAATGATCTACCGGGACTCTTAAAGGACCAGTAACATAATTTTTTTTTTTAAATTCGTTACTATAGAACAAAAAAAAAACACAAAAACAAATTAAACTTTGAAAAAAGTCTTTGAAATAAGTATTTTGAACTAAGTCTTTATTAAGAAATAACTTACCGAAACTCCGCTTGTGCTCCTCTTCTGAAAAGGAGTCAAGGCGACGATCCATCATGCAGCGCTCGATTTCTCCTTCCTGGCTATCTCCTATAAGGAAGGCAGGGAGGAGAAATCGAGCGACGCACAATGGATCGCCGGATTGCCTTTTCTGAAGAGGAGCGCAAGCGGTTATTTCTTTTCTTAACTCAAAAGACTTATTTCAAAGTTTTTTTTCGTTCTATAATAACAGATTTACAAAAAACAAATTGATGTTACTGGTCCTTTAAAGGGGAGCTATCATGAAAATTAAAATCTAATATTGGCTTTAGCATGCTGAAATAAGAAACTTTCTGAATACAATAAATTTAAAAATTCTTTACCGTTTCTGAAATAATCACGTTTATCTTCACTATTCCTCTCTCAGCATTTGTTTCTCCTCAACTGTCTTCATTCAGGACTTGGGTGTCAGATGAATGATCCGATATATCTTATAGGGGGGCTCCTTTTGCCTAGAAAATGTATTAGAGCTCACTCTATTAAAATCACCAGACACCATGTCTCTCTACATGCAGAATTTGTGCAAAAGGCAGTTATTTTGTTTGATTTTGTTTGTACTGGAATCGGTTATTTGAGTGAGCGCTAATACATCTGCTAGGAAAGGGAGCCCCCCCCCCATAAGATATATTGAATCATTCATCTGACACCCAACTGCTGCATGAAGACAGAATGAAGATAAACAGATGCTGAGAGAGGAATAGTGAATATAAACTTCAGCAACAATGCAGAATATTTAATTGATTGTATTTATAAGGTTCCAGTACTTCAGTATGAGGAAGCTTACATTAAATCTTCATTTTTGTGATAGTCCAACTCCAGCTGACACACTTGTAAAACTTAAGCAGAATACTCCAAAACTATAAATAGAATAAAATCCTTGTGACCTTCTATAACATACTAAAAGTACATTTAACTACTGAGCACTTTGGCTGTTGCTTAAGCGCAGCTCCCAGTAGCTGTGAACATTACGTTCTGGAAGAACCAAGCCCTTCCAGTGCAATGTTTGTTGCAGGCAGGCCAAGAAGCTGTTAAATATATCTGGCCTAGGGGTTTTTTCAGACCCCAGATTTTATTAGCACACACTCTGCTTTTGCTCAGATTTTTTTGTCATGTCCTGATTTTATCTCAATCTCTTCCTTCCCAGAGAGCCTCTCTGCCAAGATTCCTCATCCGAGGGCACCTGGACTCCACCAACTGCATAATCACTCAGCCACTGACTGGGGAGCTGCTAGTAGAAAACGTCGGAAGTTGCCATTACAAAAATAGAGTTGCAGTTAGTGTGGAAACCTGCGGTGCGTGCTCATTGCCCCCCAAAGGAACTACTGACTTCTGCCATGTGTTACTGGGGAGGTGACTGGACCTAATCTGGAAGCTACAATGTTGCCATAGGTTATATAATGAATAATTTACACCCTATTGTAAAATAGAAGTATACAAGAAGTATATAATACACAAAAGCCATGAATATCCTGTAAATTATAGCCTTATAAATGGCTTAGTGATGATGTCATCACTTCATGATGCCATTTTTGTCACATGACTCACTAAAAATGCATATTATGATAAATGAATTTCCCTTTGTTGGAAAAATATGAGGATATTAGAAGTAACCTGAAGTTCATGACCTGTATAAAATTATTCATGAAACTCCTTGGTGACTTATAATATCCTTATATTTTACAATAAAGGTTACAGGAATTTGTCGAGTTACATACACCCAATTTACATATACTTACATACAGAGGCTATTGCAGTAATGTACTGTGGTTTGCTTGGCATTTATTAGCATTTAGCTATAACCAACAATGTAGGTCTCTATAAAAAGATATTGCATAAAACAGCTCATGTTTAAGACCCTGCTTCATGTAAATAAACCAGTTTCATAATAATATACTTTTTTAGTAGTATGTGCCATTGGGTAATCATAAATAGAAAATTGCCATTTTAAAAAAAATAAGGGCCGCCCCTGGTATTGTACGATTCACTGTGCACACAAACATACCAACAAACCATACATGTTAGGTGACATGAGCCAATTAACAGACAGAGTTGTGTCTTTTGCTTCAACACTTCTTCCTGTTACAGTTAGAGCTGCAGTATTTCTGGTCAGGTGATCTCTGAGACAGCACACAGACCATCACGAAATGGGCGTTCAAGGCAAGAGATGTAAAAGGGCAAGATTTACTTAAATATATAGACCAGTTTGGTAAGATTCTTTAATATGTCACTTAATATGATATAAACTATCTGTTGCTTAAGTGTTCATTTTGGGGGTATAGTTTTCCTAAACCACCTGTCCTAATCCCCTCTGGTGTGTGTTGTCTACTACAGAGCACAGAATGGTAACAATAAATTAGGGATGCACTGAATCCACTATTCCATACTTTGAGAAAGATTCGGCTGAATACCGAATCAACTCCAAATCCTAATTTGCATATGCAATTTAGGGGTGGGAAGGGGAAAACATTTTTTACTTCCTTGTTTTGTGACAAAAAGTCACGCGATTTCCCTCCCAGACCCAAATTTGCATATGTAAATTCGCTCTAATCCGAATCCTGCTGAAAAAGCCCGGATCCTGAAACGAATCCTGGATTCGGTGCATCCATAAAATAAATACTGTATTAAGAAAAACATCTGTCTTGTTGCATTTAATAAGTAAATGTATGTGTTTCAACTTACATACAAATTCAACTTAAAAACAAAGCTACAGACCCTATCGCTCACGTAACCTGGGGACTGCCTTTATTTTATTCACTATATAATAAGTCACCAAGGCATTCCATGACCATATAAAGGCACAAGGCCAAAGGCAGAGGAGAGCTTTTATACTGGTCACGGAACTCCACCTCTATTATCCTCATATTTTTATTTATTTTTTAAAAAAAGGGGGCACTTGATTTATTATAATTCACAAGTTTCACAGTTTATAAGGATATGATTTAAAGAATATTCATGGCTCGTGTGTAGTATATAATTTATGAATATATTATTATAGGTTAGATTTAGGTCACCTCCGAGCAGAACATTTGTAGGTGAAAAAAAACAACCTTGTAGGAAAACTTGAAACATACAGCAGGCACAGAAAACTTGAAACACAGCAGGAGTGCCTGTACTTTACTTATGCGGGGTCAACTTTTTAGTTATGATGTCCCATTATGATCTACATCCATAATATCACTGTTAGCATTCTGTTCCATGGAAAATATTACTTAAATATTATATTGATTTATGAGACCATTTATATTGCTATATTTAACAAACTACTATTTCTTACTTAACCTTCATGTAATACATATGTAAATAAAAAGCATGAAACTGGAGGGTGATATAGACACGCTGTGGGGGCCAATCAGATTGTTGCATTCATTGTTCTACTTGTAGCTGGCTTTAAAAAGCTAATCACTGATTGGTTGCTATGGGTAACTGCCCCTGACGAAGGGGCACGCCCCCGAACGTATTGTTGGATTGACATTAAACACGGGAGCAATCCCTTGAGCATGTTACGTGTGCTGGAGTTACTTTGTGTTCATTAACTGTGGAGGGGCCGTCCTCCTATACCCCAGGCACCGTATGTAACCGTTTGCGTGTGCAATCTTTTGCCTAATCGTAACTGCCCATGGGCAAATTTGCCCAGTGTTGATAAATGAGCCCCAGTGTCTTAAGATCTACTGATCGATCCCCATCTACCTTTTGGGCACCCCTGATCTACAATAAATAGCTGGAACATCTCACTTCAGGGAAGACAAATTTGAGGGTGAAATAATGGAGGAAATCCCACATTTTTCACCTCTTTTTATTTTTGCCTGATCCCCAACATTAGTGGCTGAATGGAAGCCAATCCCACCAACCAAACCTTCCTAGTAGAACAGGGGCTGTTATTGCAGCAAAACCCAATAGGACGGATGTTGTACACAAACCCTTTTTAATTTTAACACCTTCGCCCGTTTAGGTTGTGCTGAAGGTTATGCTCGGGATGCCACAGAAATTCAGAATATCCAGATAGCTGAAGGAGATGTGAGCAGATGGCTTCCTATTCCCATTTACATGGTATTCCCCAGACTGTTTACCTGCCCTACGCTAGAATCAACCAATTTTAAAATAGGTAAGTGATGTTTTTGTATTCCTTATTTGCCTGTTTAACACTTTCTGGGGTGGAGGGGCAAGTACACACACATGCTTATAGTCATAAGCAGGGCAGCCATCAGGGGGGTACAGGGGGGAGAGTTGTAGGGGGCCCGAGGGTAAGGGGGGCCCCGGCCACGCCACACTTACTTGATTAGCCGGGGCCCCCGATCTTTCAGAGAGCTGCTGACTTCGGGAAGGCATGGACATTTAAGGGGCCCTGGCCACCAATTTTCTCATAATTTGGGGAGGGGGCCCTGGCCACCAATTTTCTCATGTGGGGTCCTAGCCATCAATATTGTTAATGGGGGGGGCCCTGGCCACAAATGTTTTTTTTATGGGGGGCCCTGACCACCAATATCTTTTTATTTTTTATTAACATGTAGGAACCCTAGCCGCCAATATTTTTTTTGTTTTTTTACTGTGTGGTGGGGGGCGGACCTGTGTGGTGGGGGGCGGACCTGTAGGTGGGGCTTGTGGTGGGTACAGCCCAGGGGGCCCAGGAAATTTTGTCGTATGGGGCCCTGCGATTTCTGATGGCGGTCCTGGTCATAAGTGCACCCAGGACTGCCGTTTAGTGGCATATGAACTGGAATGTTTCAGCACCTGCACATAGTGCTCCTGATCACCAGGATCTGGTACATGTGAAATTGCTGTAAGAATCCCGTTTTGTGTGTGTCTGTAGCTCTGCAGTGGTTGGTATAGGAGCCAGTTGGCACTACTTGGTGCAAAGTGGTTGGAGCAAAAGCAAAACCATGCAGTCCCTGGGAAATGTCTAAGGTGCTGATTAGTATTTCTGGCTACAGTTGGGTCTCTGTTAGGCCTATACCACATGGGGTGTATTCAGCCAGCAGAGAAAACTGAATTCTGAATGGGCACACCAAGTGCTTCCATGACCTGTTCCATTACTAATTTGCAGCCTAATGCTAATGCCTTAGGCCTATCCCAGTGAACCTTTATAGAATGTCAGAAGTGACAACATGGGGCTCAAGAGCTGACCAATCCCTTTCTCATGCCAGGAACCAAATACTGGCCAGCTCTGCATGGAGTTTGCTCTTCATTAGTTCAGTGTAAAAATAAAAAACTGGTTAAATAGATAAGCTGTGCAAAATAAAAAATGTTTCTCATATAGTTAGTTAACCAAAAATTTAATATATAAATGCTGGAGTGACTGGATGTCTAACAGAACAGAACACTACTTCCTGATTTGCAGCTCTCTAACTCTGAGTTAGTCAACGACTTGTAGGGGGGGCCACATGGGACATAACTGTTCGGTGAGTTTACAATTGATCCTCAGCATTCAGCTCAGATTGAAAAGCAACAGATATGACTCATGTGGCCCCCTTTTAAGTGACTGATTGGTTACTGCCTGGTAATCAATCAGTGGATACCAAGAGAGCTGCAAAGCAGGAAGTAGTGTTCTGACTATTCTGTTAGACATCCAGTCACTCCAGCCTTTGTACAAACTATATTAGAAACATTTTTTTATTTTGCACAGCCTATCTATTTACCCAGTTTTTATTCTCATGCTGAACAATTCCTTTAAAGCCACTCGTATAGGAGCCCCAGTGTTCAGACAAACATTTATTGGTTAAAGGAAAATAAACACAGCATGATATGTCTTACCTTGAAAAGTTACATTTTTTACCCTGTATTCCTTGTTTGGTCTGAGAGACATGAAAATATTAGTCATTTAAAGAATACAAGGAAAAAAACTTTAAATGTATATAAGACCTGCAAAGGAAACGGGTTAAATTACTGATAAGAGATTAGGCATCAGAGACGATACAACATCAAATATGTTTCTCCTTAGATCTGGGAATCCCAGGGGATTTTTTTTTTTTTTTTAAAGTTTTCTGTATTCATGTGTTTCAATTTTATTTTGTAAGCAACAGAGCTGTAAAGGGTTAAAATGAACGTTTAGTATAATGCAGAGAGTGATATTCTGAGACCATTTGCAATCGGTTTTCATAGTAACATAGCAAGTTACATAGTAACATAGTAAGTTAAGTTCATGTATTTTTTTTTTTTGTGGTTTTTCGAGTTATTTCATTTTTATAAAGAAGTTCTCCAGTTTGCAATTCCAGCAATCTCGATGCTAGGATACAAATTCCCCCAGCAACCATGCATTGAATTGAATAAGAGACTGGAATATGAATAGGAGAGGCCTGAATAGAAAGAGAAGGTGGTCAGTGACACTCGTTTGAAAGCTGGAAAGAGTCTGAAGATACTTTTAAAAAGCTATAAAAAAAAATTAAGGGCAACTGAAAAGTTGCTTAGAATTAGCCATTCTATAACATACTAAAATATATACTTGAATGTGAACCACCCCTTTAGTGGGAGAATAACTGCCAAACCTTCATTTGAATACTATAGCTCCACCCATTTGTTCTTCAGTGTAGAAAAAACCTGGCACATCATTCTGGTATGAAATATTTAATTGGACAGCAGTGCTTAGCCATTAAATCTCCTCTGGTGGTTTTTAAAATGCTTCACTGAAATGGAAGTTTAAGCACTGGGAAGGGAAGTGATATCACTCTAACTTGCAGTGTAACAGTAAAGAGTTACTGAAGTTTATCAAAGCACAAGTCACATAACCAGAGGGCCCTGTGAAATTGACAATGTGTCTGCCAAATTTCCAAATTAAATATAAAACATTCTGTTTGCTCTTTTGAAAAACGGATTTCAGTGCAGAATTCAGCTGGAGCAGCACTATTCACTGATGCATTAAAAAAAATGTTTTCCCATAACAGTATCCCTTTAAACTGCTGATTTCTGTATTTCATAGTTTGAAGTTAATATTGTAGTGATCTTACATGACGACCACCTCATTACAGAGAACTTCCCTCTCAACCTGTGTCGGATGTGATTTCCTGAACGATGGAAGCACTTTCCTATGTAATCACGGTGACATGGAGAAGGACCTCCCGCCAGGAAATGTCACTTTCTACACAGTAACCAACCTGAGATTTGTTTTCCGTATCCTCTCTGCAGTATACTGGTAAAATCCAATTGCTGATAGAAACGAGCCACAGCATTGGAATGGACCAAAATAGTGGGGGAGGGGGAGAGAGAGTGTAAATAAACCACACTTTACTTGGAATAAATTTTTTTTCTTCAGAGATTCACTTTCAAGTATTTCCTTGTATGATTGAGTATTGGCTTTACTTTAATTATCTAACCCCAGCGTTTATGGGTGTGGATTTGTGAAGTGCAGGTTGTCGGTTTTTGGAAATGCTTCTAAAAACAACTCCCTGCCAACTTTCCCTATTGTTTAAAGCTGAGCCAGCAAAGGTGTAGGAGGTTCCACGTGTAAATAACTGGTTCTGACTACTTACTCATCATTCTGTTAATTGTTTCACTTGGTGTAACTGTATGTGAGAAAATAAAAAAGCACCACCATAGGGTTCATCTACTTACCCATCCTTCCATTAAAACCCCTACTCCCCTACCCTACATAGACCCCCTCCCTCCAGCCTAAGTGTTACCCTGAGCAAATGGCCCTAATGTTTTACTAACCCTTAAGTGCAGATTCAGGCATCAGAATGCACGGGCACCATCTTCTGCCGATTCGGTAATCTTAGGAATGAGACTGTTGCTTCAGCAATTTTACGTGAGTTTCGTCACATGCGCAGTTGCAGCGGAACAGGAAATTGCTCCAACTGCTCATGCGACGTTGTGCCGGTCTCATTCTGAAGAGAAGAAGATGGCGCCCGTGAACTCTGATGCCTGAATTTGCACCGAGGGGTAAGTAAAGAGTTAGGGGCATTTGCCCGGGGTAACACTTAGGTTGGAGGGAGGGGGGTCTATGTAGGGTAGGGGGTAGGGTTTTTTTTTTTAACGTTAGGGTTGAATTCTCCTGGAGAGGTCCTCCAAGCAGACATGAGGATTAGGTCAAATCATATTTGTGGAAAAAAAGACTGTACTGGCTGATACATGAGATAGCTTCAAGAAGGGGTTGGATCGCTGTTTAGCAAGTGAGAAGATACAGAGCTGCAAGAAAAACCATTGTGGAGCTCCCTGCTCATTATGTAGAGCAGCACATACTGTAAGTAGTTTAGGCCTTCCATGGCAAAGGCCAGAGAGAAGGATGCACAAGTCAGGGCTGTATCAGATACTCAACAGGTATGAGGTATCAAGTGGAGAATCCAACCACTGATGAGTGCCCAGCTTTGCAAAGAGAAGTAAATACAGAAATCCTCATCGGCTGAAAGTTCTTGTCCAGATTCTGTAGTATATGGTCCAACTCATCCAGCAGAGTAAAAAAAAAAATATCAAAGCCCACAACTTCTGTTCCTTCGGTGTCTGTACAAAGGAGAAAAACGACACTCTCCCTAGAAGAGGTGATAGGAGGATCCAGCTCAGAAGCAGAGAGCTCCCTTTCCTCAATAGTGACATCATTGTCTACTCCAACTAGAAAGAGATTGGTTGGGGGGTATGTTCTGCTTTGGTACATAAGGGTCTTCCCAGCATGTGCTACAGAACGACTGCTGGATGAATGTGGAATATTTCTGTCCCAGCTGCACTACAATAAAACCCAAAATCCATTCAGTGGAGTAGAGAAACTTTATTACATAGATGCCCCCTTACAAACAGAAGAACACTTTGTACTTTGCAAATTGGAAACTTCGTTACAGAATGAACAGAAAAACATATTTCACTGGGCAATTATTCCCTGTATCATTTGAAACCAATATTTTAACAGCCAATACTGACTGCTTTCTTAAGCGTAACAGATGAAAGTATCCAAGGCACATTTTTTTTAGCCATAGCAAATCCGAGCCTTTCTGCCTTCCCTCATTTAGCCCTCACTTGAATGCAAAGCTCTGAAAGAACCACATAAATACAGGTTGTTCCAAAAAGTCATATAACAGTTCCGTTTAAGCTTTTGCCATTCCCAATAAGAAAAGTGGGGGCGGGAACAAAATGGGGCGGGCATGTTGTGATGTAAAGGGGGGTGGAGTCATGTTGCGAGATTGCCAGAAGGCAGGGAAAAGATACGCTTTGAACGAATTGGAGAAGGGCCAAGGGCTTTTTTAAGGGTATTACAAATTCGTAATACAGGCCCCGGCCCTGGCAGGTGTTTTACTGGCTAGGCCAGCAAAATACCGGCCGGGTGGCAACCCTACCCTTATTAAACAGCTGTGTACATCATTAAAAACATTTAATAGTGAATGGCTCTATCCAAAAAGCTCTGTATTTAGGTGAGATGCTGTCCAAGCACTGATCGAGGAAGAAAGGGGCACCCAAGGCTACCCCTCTAGGCATGTGCCCTTGCACCAGTTATCATAGAGATAAACATAATAACGCTTCACATCTTTGGACTCCACCAATGGTGGCCTGGCTCCCGATAGGACGAGAACTGTAAAAGAGATAGGAATGTGTATTTGTATGTATACACTTTGTGGCCAAAAATATTAGCAGCTCTGCATATTTTTCAAATGATGCACTAGTTCATGCCTGTTAATAGCTTGGGCTCTTCTGGAGCCCTCCCCTTGTCAGACCACTGGGGACTATTCAGGCCATCTCCCTACAGTAGTTGAAGCCTGGACCTGGCTCCAACTGTACATGCTCAGAGAAGATCTAAAATGATCCAAGCTGGTACCCACCAATCTGGCTGAACAACTCTACAGAAAAGAGAAAGTTTAAGTGGTCCCCAGTAGAAGAGTTCACTAGGGCATCCAATTTAACATGGAGGAACATGGAGAGAAGAAAAAAAACAAGCATGGACAAACTCAACATGTTCCTGTGTCCATTATGTGCAATGTTATCAAGAATTTTCAGGCCCATGGCACTGTAACCAATCTCCCAGGATGTAATGCAAAAAATAATCAAAAGTCACAGACAAACTGATTATGTCATGATTTTTATGGCATAGTTTTTATCAAAAAATGACACTATGTACTTTGCAAAGAATGCATTCTACCATTTAATATATTTCCTTGAGCCAATATACTGTACATCCAGTGGTGTTCAGAATGTGCTTAAAAAGGTGAATAAAGCTCAAAATCCTTATATAGCTTTTATTTCCATACACACAAATGCATTGGGAACACTGCACATTCTATTCCAATCCATAAAGAAAAATGGAAATGTGTGTTATTTCTTTACAGAAAGTGAAGAAAAGGGAATATTAGGCTGTTCCAAAAAAAAAAAAAAAAATAGTCCCTGCATTCTTCTTTAAAGACTCAGACATTCACTGTATGAACTGAAACCTGTTACAAGATTTTGCTTTCTTGAAATGACTGAACTAATATTGAGTTGTATAAGGAGTGTTTCTGAGAACTGCTGCACATCTGTGTTGCATGAAGTCCACCAACTTTCATTCCATAATTCTTCTGCATTTCTTGCTTTTGCCTCACAAACACCATTTTTGATGTCACCCCACAAGTTTTCTATTGGATTAAGCTCCAGGGATTGTGCCACTTCGTGATGGTGTGGAACCAAGATGTTGCTGCTTTATTGGTGTGTCATGGTCTTATAAGAAAAATATTAAAAATGCTCTGTTCGGTAGGTCCAAAATTTTATATAATTGATCGCTGGGAGTTATAAACCCCAGGTCCCGCTTTTGGATCAGCAATGACTTCAAACAGCGGTTATGAGGATAATATGCGGAAAATTCCACTCACCCAAGGAAGAAAGTGGCCCAGGTGCATCGCCCCCAGGGCCGCCATCAGGGGGGGACAAGCGTACCGGGCCCGGGCATGAAGGGGGGCCCGGCAGCGCTGCATTTTTTGAAGATCCGGGCCCCCCTTACGAGCGCCCGAGCCGTACGTCTTGCCTCTGTGCTGCCGAATGCGGAAGTGCTGAAAAGCCGAAGCCGATGCGCCGAAAAGACCCGAAGTCACGGAAAAAGCCGAAGTCCCGAAGCGCCGAAAAGACCCAAAGTCACGAAAACAGCCGAAGCCGAAGTCCTGAAGCAGCGCAAAGACCCGAAGTCACGAAAACAGCCGAAGCCGAAGTCCTGAAGCGGTGAAAAGACCCGAAGTCACGAAAGGAGGTGAAGTTGAAGTACTGAAGCCGTGAGTTCAATTCTACTGAACACCAGTTTGTGTATTTTTTTTTTTTTAATCTCCTGGCCACCAATGTATTATTTTAATATTCTATAGGCCCCTGCAACCAATCTTTTTTTTTAAAACATGTTTTTTTTGGGGCCCCAATTTTTTTTTTAACTCGTAAGGGGCCCCTGACGCCAATGTTTTTTTTTTTTTTCAAAAATTTTTTTTTTTTTTTACATTTTTTTTTGGGGCCCCAATTTGTTTTTAACTTGTAAGGGGGCCCCTGCCGCCAATGTTTTTTTTTTTTTCAAAAAAATTTTTTTTTTTTTTCAAATTTTTTTTGGGGCCCCAATTTGTTTTTAACTTGTAAGGGGGCCCCTGCCACCAGTTTTTTTTTTTCAAATTTTTTTTTGGGGCCCCAATTTGTTTTTAACTTATAAGGGGGCCCCTGCCACCAATGTTTTTTTAAAAAAAAAAAAAAAATTTTAATTTTTTTTTTTTGGGGCCCCAATTTTTTATAAGGGGGCCCTGACCATCAATAGCTTTTTACAACTTGTGTGGGGGGGGTTACTTTTTTAGCGCTGATGTCTGTGTGGTCTTTTAACTGCGATGTGGAGTGGGCGGGAAATGGGGTGGAGCTTGGTCGTCAGTGTGGGCGGGGCCCAGGGGGCCCCAAAAATTTTGTTGTACGGGGCCCCGTGATTTCTAATGGCGGCCCTGATCGCCCCCAACCCGTAGCTGAGGTGAGACTGCAGTAGAAGAAAGATCGGCGAACACTCCATGTCCACTCATTGATTTAAAATAAAGAATCTTTAATTCAACACGTTAAATGCAAAACATCGTCCTGACGCGTTTCGCATCCACGATACGTAGTTCAGACTGGGCCCCCTTAGATCATAACAAGGTTATAAAGAAACACTGGTATCATGCTACTATACTTCCAGGGATATCCACGATGACAACCGTATCTCTTAGCACAACCTTATTTTTTCTGGGGACTTAAGGTTTGGAGAACAGATACAAGAATGAATAATTGCTTACAAGCTGCTTCAGCCCCTGCTGTGTAGCCATGGGGGCAGCCATTCAAGCACAGGATACACAGTAGATAACAGATACGTACTACTATAGTTTATATAAAAAAAGCTGCTGTGTAGCCATGGGGGCAGCCATTCAAGCACAGGATACACAGTAGATAACAGATAAGTACTACTATAGTTTATATAAACAAGCTGCTGTGTAGCCATGGGGGCAGCCATTCAAGCACAGGATACACAGTAGATAACAGATAAGTACTACTATAATTTATATAAACTAGCTGCTGTGTAGCCATGGGGGCAGCCATTCAAGCACAGGATACACAGTAGATAACAGATACGTACTACTATAGTTTATATAAAAAAAGCTGCTGTGTAGCCATGGGGGCAGCCATTCAAGCACAGGATACACAGTAGATAACAGATAAGTACTACTATAGTTTATATAAACAAGCTGCTGTGTAGCCATGGGGGCAGCCATTCAAGCACAGGATACACAGTAGATAACAGATACGTACTACTATAGTTTATATAAAAAAAGCTGCTGTGTAGCCATGGGGGCAGCCATTCAAGCACAGGATACACAGTAGGTAACGGATAAGCTCTGTAGAACATAATGGTGTTATCTGTTACCCACTATTTAACCATAACCATATAGCCTTTATTTAATTTCCGCCATTGCTACACAGCAGCTTGATTACTACAGTAGAGTTTCTGAAGCTAACACATCCATTTTACCAGTGCAGAGCAACAGTATATTTTATTTTCATTTTTTGATGTTACTGTTCTGATATGTTCCTTGTGTATAACCTGAAAAATTATGTTGTTGTGTGTATAAATGAAAACAACATTTTATTTGTAAGCTGCAATTCTGATTAAAGAAATGTAGTGTTTATTACACTGCCAACAACTCCCCAGCTGATGCCTAGGAATAGGGAATTTATTCATCTAATATTGATAATATTGTTGGTGTCCCCTAGCAGTTGCATTTAGAAAGGTGCAGTTTGAGGTGCAGTCCTTAAATGAAATTGCATAGGGCTCTGTATTTAGGATGTGGGACTTATATCTAGCTGTTGCTTGGGCAACTAGAGCTAATTTTTAAGCTGCTGCTACATGAAAAAGAACTCTGCTTCTAACTAAATAGCAAAACACATAAAACAGTAACACAATAGCGCCACCTAGTGGCAGATCCACTAAAGCTGCTTGTACCTAAGAATAAGTATAGAGCAAACACGAGAAATATGGGCAGATTACATTTTCTATTAACAGTAAGTACATTCTTCTATTTGCATGGTAGTTAAAAGGGTTGTTCGCCTTTGAGTTAACTTTTTTTGTATCATGTAGAGAGTGATATTCTGAGACAATTTGCAATTGGTTTTCATTTTTTATTTGTGTTTTTTGAGTTATTTAGCTTTTTATTCAGTAGTTCTCCAGTTTGTAATTTCAGCAGTCTGGTTGCTAGGGTTATGAATTTCCCTAGCAACCATGCACTGATTTGAATAAGTGACTGGAATGTAAATAGGAGAGACCTGAATAGAAAGATGAGTAATAAAAAGTAGCAATAACAATACATGATTTGTAGCCTTACAGAGCATTTTTTTTTTTTAGATGGGGTCAGTGATCCCCATTTGAAAGCTGGATAGAATCAGAAGATGAAGACAAATCATTTTAAAAAACTGTAAAAAAATAATAATAATAATAATAATAATAATAATGAAGACCAATTGAAAAGATACTTAGAATGATATAACATAAAAGTTAATTCAAAGGTGAACTATGCCTTTTAAGGGCCCCTTGTTTCCCCCAATGGATGTGTGGGGCTAATAAAACCTGCACTCCAGTTTGGGGAAACGTTTTTTTGGCTTTGTATGCGATTGCCCCCGCAAGGCGCAATCGCTACGCGAGAACCTGGTGTGGGTGGCCATTTGTGGCACTGAGAATTTGTGGCAAAGGTTTTGCTCGTCATTTGTATAATCCACATAATGACGCACAGGGAGGATCTCTCCACACCACATGGTCGCTTGCGTCGGGAGGTCCCTCTTGGCAAAAGTGGCCAAGTATTTGCAGGGGCTGCTTAAAGGAAAACTATATCCCCAAAATTCATACTTGAGCAACAGAGAGTTTATATCAAATTAAGTGACATATTAAAGAATTTTACCAAACTGGAAAATATATTTAAGTAAATATTGCCATTTTACATCTCTTGCCTTGACCCACCATTTTCGTGATGGTCTGTGTGCTGCCTCAGAGATCACCTGACCAGAAATACTGCAGCTCTAACTGTAACAGGAAGAAGTGAGGAAGTAAAAGACACAACTCTGTCTGTTAATTGGCTCATGTGACCTAACAAGTATCGTTTGTTTGGCTTGTTTGTCTGCACCGTGAATCCTACGATCCCAGGGGGCGGCCCTTATTTTTTAAAATGCCAATTTTCTATTTATGATTACCCAATGGCACATACTACTAGAAAAGTATATTATTCTGAAAACGGTTTATTTACATGAAGCAGGGTTTTACATATGAGCTGTTTTATGCAATATCTTTATATAGAGACCTACATTGTTTGAGGGGTATAGTTTTCCTTTAAAAAAACAAACAAACAAACAAAAAAATCTATTGTTTCCTCCAATAATTTAGGAGTGACCGGTGCCCTTGAAGGTTAATGAAGACATACAGTACATGATCAGCAAGGAAAATTTTGTTAAAATAAATCCTAAGTTTTAGCTGATACCGCGGCAAAAAGAAAATAAATCAGAAATTCTTTCTTACAGTGGCGTAACTATAGAGCACATATATAGTGGAACAGAGGCGGCAAAGCAGTCTGCTTCCTGTATAGCTAACAAGAAAAGCCACCCTCCCCAGCCGCCCTCTTAAGGTGGCCATAGACGCACAGATAATATTGTACAAAACAAATTTTCGGCCAATATTTGGTGTGTGCATGGTGGGAAAAGAGGTGACTGATATCGGCAGAAGACTTGGCTATCTGTCAGCTCGTCGATCGGGCTGGACTGAAAATTTTGATTGGTCGCCTTTGAAGCCACCAAACATCGGCCATTGTTAGTGCTGAATCGTCAGATACAGGTAGAATTCTATTGTTTCTATCTGTATATCTGACGATTCAGCTCTACACATGTGTGTTGAAACAAACAATCTTTCTTGCAAAGATCTTTTCCAAGAAAGATTGTAATTGTTGCGTCTATGGCCACCTTAACCTGCAAATGCGAAGGGCGGAGCAAGCTGGCGTGGGGCGGGGAGTAGACGTATGCGGGAGGATGGGGATCTGAGTTTTTGGGCCCCTCTAAAGATTTTTTGCAGTTACGCCACTGCTTTCTTATGTAAAAATGTTTATTGAACCAGTCTTTTGGGTCAGCATTGTGCTCTTAACTTAAAGGTGAAAAATTCCTTTAATGCTGACTTTTAGTATGTTATAGAATGGCTAATTGTTTCACTTTACCTTCATTTTTTTAACATTTTTTGGGTCCCCCATCTAAAAACAAATGCGTTGTAAAGCTACAAAATGTAATGGCTAATTCTAAGCAACTTTTCAATTGGTCTTCATTTTTACCTTTTTTTATAGTTTTTTAATTGTTTGCCTTCTTCTTTTGACTCTTTCCAGCTTTCAAATGGGGGTCGCAGACCCCATCTAAAAACAAATGCTCTGTAAGGCTACAAATGTATTGCTGTTGCTACTTTTTATTACTCATCTTTCTATTCAGGCCTCTCCTATTCATATTCCAGTCTCTTATTGAAACCAGTGCATGGCTGCTAGGGGAATTTGGCAACCAGATTGCTGAAACTCCAAAAAGGAGACCTGCCGAATAAAAAGATAACTAAACCCAATCACCATAAAAAATAAAAACCAATTGCAAAATTGTCTGAGAATATGAGGTTAATTTAAAGGTGAACAACCCCTTTAACTTTTGCTTAAAGGGTGTCCAAAGACACCCATTACAACAGCCATTACAACTGCTTCTGGGAGAGTATTCCAAACCCCTACAGCTCACAATCTAAGCCCAATTTAATATTTTTATAATTGAATCTATTAAAAATAGATCCCAGTGTATTTGCTGCACTTTATGTTCCAGTTTTACACCTGCTTGACCTTGGCTAAACCCCAAAAGTAAAAGTAAGGAAGCTGAAAGGGTAACAGAGGCCACAGGCAGGTCTCTCAGCACTCGGGTGATGTTATCTGCAGCTTCTGTATATAGAGGAGGTGAGTCTATCAGGCAAATAGAGTGGAGCTGGTAAGATGAGTGGGATAATATTCACCCCCTACAGCTAGTGTCACTATGAAATATGGAGGAAATTGAGTAGGAGATGTGCTGGCTTCTGTCCTGACCTCTCTCTGGGAAAGTCTCTAGTTCATATAAGATATAATCAGCTGGTAGAGTCCTACAGTATATATATATATATTCAGAGAAGTCAGTGATACTTCCCCTTTAATAAACAGTAATCACTAGATATATATCCTAAATATAACCATAAACATATGTGAATTAATAACTAGCCATGGCTCCTCATCACTTCCCTTTCTGCCGGACTCCATTATGATCAAAGAATTCCGATTTTTTAAAAATGATTTCCTTTTTCTAATAATAAAACAGTGGGGTCACTGACCCTATCTAAAAAAAAAACCCAAATGCTGTGTAAGGCTACAAATGTACTTTTATTGCTAATTTTTGTTACTCCTCTTTCTATTCAGACCTTTCCTGTTCATATTCCAGTTTTTTATTCAAATCGGTGTATGGTTGCTAGGGGAATTTGGACCCTAGCAACCAGACTACTGAAATTGCAAACTGGAGAGCTGCTGAATAAAAAGCTAAATAACTCAAAAACCAAAAAATGAAAACCGGTTGCAAATTGTCTCAGAATATCACTCTCTACATCATCTAAAAGTTAATTTAGAGGTGAGCTTCCCCGTGATTTTCTAGTAGACTTAAGGCATACAGATCCAAATTACGGAAGGATCTGTTATCCGGAAACCCCCAGGTCCCCAGCATTCAGGTCCCACACTTGTAGTCGGGCAGCACACACGTATGGAAGGCTGATAAAGCAGCATATTCCCATTCCTCCCAACTGTCCCATTTTCAGAGGGAACTGAACAGCCAGAAAAAGAAACAAAGTTTCTAACTTAATTGGCTTTTGGCAAAGAGCCCAGAACAGCTAACAGGTGCAAATAAGATACTTAGTAACAATTTTGAGATAAGCATATAAGTAATTGTAACAATATAAGATAACAGGTCCCTTGGGAAAAGTTAGACTTACGGCTTAAAGGGCAATTCACCTTCATTAGCAAAACTGTAATAACTGGAAAAAAAACCACAGAAATATGTTCAAACTTTCATAATCTGCCGGATTTTGTAAAGTGAACATGGTAATTAGAGGGTGTGGCCACAAAAATGGGTGTGGTCAAAAATGTATTTCAAAAATGTTGGAAGGGATGAATTTTATTATACGGTTATTATATGGTTACAAACAGTACTGACTCTTGAATACTCTGATTTATTTCGACACAGTCAGGGTTCCAGCGGCAGCTGTGCATTGGGCTCACTAGTCACACCAGACCTGCGCTAGCCCCTAAGTGATAAGGGGAATGCATCATATTTATGGTGTAATGTGTCTGTCAGTAGTCGGAACTGTGCCGGGAAGGGTGAGCAGTTCAGGGTGAGGTCAGTAGAGGAGAGCAGCCCTGCTTGGTATGTAACTTACATGAGGTGCTGAGTTACAGATCTTCCACTCACTAAATAGCAACAAACACTTCATTTTCCCATTGCCCCCAGGCAAATATTATCCGGATCAGATGTCACTGCAGGAGAGTTGTGTGCTCAGTAAAGGTTGGCTGCAGTTCAGGTGTTTTGGCTGTACCACAAATTGTACATTATGAAGACTGGACATACCCACGGGCGGTTACACACGCGTCTGCCACAGTTTTATGTGCGGCAGTGCCCTGTCCAGTATGGAGACCTGTATTCTGTGTGTGTCTGGGCTCCTGTGGCTATGAAACCAGTGACACTGCCATGTATGGTTGCCACCTAGCTGGTATTTTATATAAAATTATGGATGATCCTTATGTTATTAATTGGGAAAAAAGATAAATATATATAGGAAGGCAGTATTTTTTTTTCCAGAAAAGATGGGAACCCTACTGCCATGGGGGGGACATGAACTGGTCATTGGCACCCAAGTTGGCCGCTCTTTGGCCAATGAGGACTTGTAATTTAAATTGGACAAGGTTATAAATCTGATCAGAGAAGGACCACCGTGGCTGTTGGATGTGATTCATGGCTATTAGGTCAACTATAAGGGGCACATTTCCTAAGGGTCGATTATATCGAGGGTTAATAAACCCTCAAATTCAACCCTCGAAGTAAAATCGAATTAGAAGGAATTACCGCAAATACTACGATCGATCGGTCGAAGTAAAATGAACGATGAAATCCTTCGAATCGAACGAACGAACGATTTGAAGGATTTTAATCGATCAATCGAAGGATTTTTCTTCGATCAAAAAAACCTTCGAAAACTGACGGGGAAGGTCCTCATAGGCTAACATTGTACCTCGGCAGGTTTAAACTGCCGAAATAGGTAGTCGAAGTATTTTTTAAAGAGACAGTACTTCTACTATCAAATGGTCGAATAGTCGAACGATTTTTAGTTCGAATCGAAGTTGAAGTAGTTTTCGAAGGTTGTAGTATCCTATTCGATGGTTGAAGTACCCAAAAAAAACCTTCGAAATTCGAAGTTTTTTTACTTCGAATCCTTCACTCGAGATTAGTAAATGTGCCCCTAAGGGTCAGGGCACACAGGTAGATTCGGGGAGATTAGTCGCCCGGCGACAAATCTCCTATTTTTCTGGGGGACTAATCTCCACAAACTGACTTCCGCCATCTATAATGAAAATTGCAGAAGTTTCCTCGTGTGGCAACTTTGGGCAATTTCGGAAAACCAATCGCTCCGAGTGCTTTCCACCCGGGCTTTTCATTATAGCCAGCAGAAGGCAGAGGAAGGCACACGGTCTCCCTGACCGTGTGCCCTGACCCTAAAGCTGGTCATAGACGCAAAGATCTGATTGTACGAACCGAGGTGACAGAAGGACCGTGTGTTTTTCGTCCCATAGAGATCCATTGTTTGGTCGATCGGACAGGTTAAAAGATTTCTGTCGGCATCTATGGGCAGTGTAAGGCTAGTTTATGGGCTGGATTATCTCATTCAGCAGAAGCCACCTGATTAAAGGAGTGGTTCACCTTTAAATTAACTTTTTCAGTGTGTTGTAAAATGGCTAAGTCTAAGCATCTTTGCCATTGGTCATCTTTATTTTTTTATATAGTGTTTGAACTATATAGTTATGTGTAGGGATGCACCAAATCCAGGATTCGGTTCGGGATTCGGCCAGGATTCGTCCTTTTTCAGCAGGATTTGGATTCGGCCGAATCCTTCTGCCCGGCCGAACCAATCCGAATTCTGATTTCTATATGCAAATTAGGGGCGGAGAGGGAAATCACGTGACTTTTTGTCACAAAACAAGAAAGTAAAAAATGTTTTCCCCTTCCAACCCCTAATTTGCATATGAAAATTATTATTGGTTCGGTATTCGGTCGAATCTTTCAGATAGGATTCGGGGGTTTGGCCGAATCCAAAATTGTGGATTCGGTGCATCCCTAGTTATGTGCTACTTCTTATGCCTCTTTCCAGCATTTATATGGGGGGGGTCACTGACCCCATTATAAAAAACAAATACTCTGTAAAGCTACACATTTATTGTTATTGCTATTTTTTGTAGTCATTCAGGCCTCTCCTTTTCATATTCCAGACTCAAATCAATGCATGGTTGCTAGGGTAATTTGGACCCTGGCAACCAGATGGCTGAAACTGCAAATTGGAGAGCTGCTGAATAAAAAGTAGGGTTGCACCGAATCCAGTACTTGGTTTGGGATTCGGCCAGAATTCGGCCTTATTCAGCAGGATTCGGCCGAATCCTTATGCCCCGCTGAACCGAATCCTAATATGCAAATTAGGGGTGGGGAGGGAAATCGCGTGACTTTTGGTCACAAAACAAGGAAGTAAAAAATGTTTCCCCTTCCCACCCCATATGCAAATTAGGGTTCGGATTCGGTTCAGTATTCGGCCGAATCTTTCACAAAGGATTCGGGGGTTCGGCCGAATCCAAAATAGTGGATTCGGTGTATCCCTAATAAAAAGCTAAATATCTCAAAATATATTAAATGAAAACCAATTGCAAATTGTCTCAGAATATCACTCTCTACATCATACTAAAATTTAACTCAAAGGTAAACAATCCCTTTAACTCACTTAGAACTGACTTCCGCTACATTATTTCAAGAGTCAGAACCAGAAAAAGGATAAACAAAGAGTGCTTTCAATAGCAATTACATTTACAGATAACTTTAAACCCATCAAACATTTTTAATGCAAAAACAGTTTATGGATGGAGTCCCTCTTTAGTATTCCATGTGATGTTCATACAGTGCTCTGACCCTAACTGCCATCTGTCCAGCCCATGACCTTACAGTGACCACTGTCCTACTCCCGGGGCCTCGGCCGAGTTACTGATTAACCACAATGAACTTTCTCTGACTCCCTGCTATCAGCAGTCGCACCTCACATGGAATCACGTTGTAGGTGTTGATACAGTTACGCCTGAATTAACATCGCACCAGAACAAAATATATTTAAGAAGATTTTTTTAAGAAGTTTTAGAAATATATTTCTATTCAGGCCTCCCTTCTATTGATACAGTATTTCAATCCCTTATTCAAGGCATGGTTGCTATGGTAATTTGCACCCTAGCAACCAGTTTGCCAGACTTGCAAACTGAAGATCTGCTGAATAAAAAGCTAAATAACTCAACAACCACAAATAATAAAAAATGAAAAGCAATTGCAAATTGTCTCAGACTATACCTCTCTACATCATACTAAAAGTTAACTCAAAGGTGAACAACCCCTTTAAAGAATGCATCTGGTTGCAGTTACATAGTTATTTAAGCTGAAAAGAGATGGTAGCCCGGGCATTACAGATGCTGATCTCTGGTCGTATTGATATTGTTGCTTGCCATGCTGTTGGTTGTAATATTTTATGGACAATATCGCATGAAGGCAGGAGAATTCTCATTTTCATTTTTTCATCCATCTCACTTATTCTGATGCCACAATGGTGGAGAATTCCCCATCCCCTCTTCCTGAAATGGCAATTTATGGCTTTGTTCTGTATCTGGGCTCCCAGTTTGGCTTCAGTTAGTATCAGTATTTGCCTATCAACATGACTCTGGTGAGATGTGCAGGCCGCCATCTTCTGCTGAACAAGCTCCACCCACTCACCTTGTCTTATTGTTTTTCCAAAATGAAGTCATTGCCAAAGACAAGGATGGGAATTGTTATCTGAGGAGCTTTGGCCACCACCTGTCTTCAGATCACTCGTAGTAAAGGATCAAAGTTTCCACAAAGAAATAGTATGTCTGTATAGTCCTTTCATTCCTATTGGCCATTATTGCTCCGTGCATTACCCCCTGCTTCCATATTAGCTTTGGACTGGGCCTCCTATGGCCACAAAAGAACCGGATACCCTGTACCCCAAGAGTCCCCCAACCTTTTTTATCCATGAGCCACATTCAAACATTAAAAGAATTGGAGAGCTACACAAGCATGACAAGAGTCCCAGGGGTGCCAAATAAGGGCTGTGATTGGCTATTTGGTAGCCCCTATGTGGACTGGCAGCCTACAGGAGACTCTGTTTGGCAGTACACCTGGTCTGTATACAACCAAAACTTGCCTCCAAGCCTGGAATTGAAAAATAAGCTCCTGCTTTGAGGCCACTGGGAGCAACATCCAATGGATTGGGGAGCAACATGTTGCTCAGGAGCCACTTGTTCAAAATCACTGCTCTACCCCCTAAAGGAGGTTCCTTCTTACTTCTGGCCTCCAACAAGGTCTGCACTTCTCAAGCCTTTGACGAAACCACTGGTGGGCCTCATAGTGTCAACACCCAAACACTGGTCTTGACCAAGTTCCTCTTGGACAAGCGAGGAACCTTAGTGTGCACCCCCATTGTACTTGTTTCATTGGTCTTTATGGTACTTGTGTCTAACCACTGAGCTTCTGTTTTGTGCTTTCAGTTCTGTATCTGACATGTCTCTACATCCCAGAGTCTTGGTTACACTCATTGGGACTGAAGTCCTGGCCCCAAAAGTAAGTACTCATCATAGGATAATTCCTATACACTAAGCAGTACTGTAAATACCATGTTCCTTTCCCCCCTGGGCAAAGTGGGGTGGCTGCAGGTTTTATCTGGTCTGCCTTCAGTCTTACAGTCCCAAATCCACAGAGGGGGGTCATTATAAACACTGGGCTTATATCAACCCTATTGCAGCAATCGATTAACAACTGGCTTTGCTGTAGATAGAAGAGTGAAAGCATATTGGTTACTCCATATAACCGAGTTGAAACAGATTTGCCCCATTGTTTGTAAATGAGCCACAGTATGTTGTGATACGTTGTGATACGTTGTGCCTTGGTATAAGGGAACTAGGGATAAACAAGGTTCATATTCCACACAACTGCGCCGTCCTAAATACAGTGCATAGTACTCGCGCGACAAATGTGATACTGATATTAATTAATTCACTGTCTGGCCTTTTCATTTTTTCTAAATTGTGTGTTTCTAGGTATTGGGTTGTGGCAGTGCCCTTCTACCTCCTCGTTGTGCTGGGCATCGCCTGTATCTTTCTGTTTGGTATAAACATGATGAGCACTGCTGCTCTAGACTCCATACACACGGTTACAGGTAAGTGGCACACTGGTTACAGTATCTCGGGATCTAATGTATATGTGTAATTTTTCATTAATAAAAAACATTTTCTTTGATTTTGACCTGCAGTGTGCAATGCTATTTTTTTCATATTTAGTTTTGCTCCATTGTATGGTCATGGGAATAAACGCTCATATGATGTTGGTGTTGCAGTGTGCCAGTGCAGCACTTAAATGTGACCCATCAGGTCTAGTATTTAGTACAGCCTGTTGCAGTTATGTGCAACCTGTAGAACAGTGGTCCCCAACCAGTGGCTCATTAGCAACATGTTGCTCACTAACCGCATGGATGTTGCTCCCAGTGCCAGCATTGGACTAGGGGGGTTTGGGCCCATTGGGGCTGCCACATCAGGATCCTCCATAACGCCCATGGGCAGTCTCAGGGCCCCCCCACACCATCCACCAGGCCCTGAGCTGCAAAGTCCTCTCTGCCGCCAGAACACCCATACGCTCATACCTTCTTCCGGCACGTCATCGGGTCCAGGGTCCAGGAGAGTGAGTGCAAAAACCAGGTCTGGGCCGATGGGGCCCACTGGGTTTTTTCCCGGGGGCCTGCCGGCCCAGTCCGACCCTGCTCAGTGCCCACAAAGCAGGTGCTTATTTTTTAATTCCTGGCTTGGAGGCAAGTTTTAGTTGCATAAAAACCAGGTGTACTGCTGAACAGAGCCTCCGGTATGCTGCAAGTCCACATAGGGACCACCAAATCGCCAATCACATGCTTTATTTGGTACCCACAGGAATTTTTTTCATGCTTGCGTTGCTCCCAAAATCTTTTTTTATTTGAATGTGGCTCACAGGTAGAAAAGGCTTGGGGACCCCTGCTCTAGAACTACAACTCCCCTGAGCCAGTAGATGATCAGCTTTTAATTTTTTTTCCCATGTTTTACAGACTCTTATGCCAAGAATCAACAAAAGAAGGAGTGCCTAGAGGATATCATCCCAGTGCTAAAGAACATTTGCATTGGTGAGGTTAATAAGATGTTCTTCCTCACTGAACGATGATGCAGGAGAAGCTCTTAGACCCACAGAACTCCGTTCTCTATGATAATTCTTCTACAGGTGTGGGACCTGTTATCCAGAATACTCGGGACCTGGGGTTTTTTCAGGAGTTTTTTGCAGCCTTCCTGACCAAATTCATTTTGCGGGTTGATCCTATTCACCCGAGTTTGTAAAATTCGATTTTTTTTTTTTAATAAATTGCAATTGGCTGAATTTCGAGTTCATGCAAGTTTTAAATAACTCTTGTAAACTCGAAATTCGAACCTTGATAAATCTGCCCCTAAGAATACTAGAAAACCATGTAAAAATGAAATAAACCCAATAGGCTGGTTTTGTCTCTCGTAAGGATTAATTTTATCTTAGTTTGGATCCAGTGCAAGGTACTATTTTTATTATTACAGAGAAAAGAGGAATCATTTTGTAAATTTGAATTATTTGGATAAAATGGAGTCTATGGGAGACAGCCTTTCCTTAATTAGGAGCTTTCTGGAGCTTTATAGATAATTACATGAGAATATACATTGAAAGAGTCCCAAGTTACCTCCACAATGCCCCTTGATGAGCCTGCAGGTCTGCTCTGAACTCTGCAACTGCCTGAAGGAACACTTCTTCATAAGTCTGTATCTGCCAATATAATAGCCTTGCTGTATAATAATACAAGTAGGAGACTCCATGCAATGGAAAGTGTATTTAGGATAAAGACAAAACAAGTCCTTGTACGGAGCCTGAAGTTGACTTCACATAAATACACTTTCCTTCATCAAGTGCATCCAGCCCTCCGAGTGGCCTGTTGTATATAAGTGTCTGCCTTGTTCCACTGTGGAGTGCCCCATACGTACATATATATTTTCTATCTGGTTAATATTTCACCGTTTCCTTAGAAGTTTGCATGGATGAAACCTCTGGGAAAAACACACAAAGGCCCTTGGAAGCTCTTCAGATGAAAGATCTCAGATGCTATCAGTGATGAATCAGCCATTTGGGTTTCCCCTTTAGACATATCACAGCCCAACCCAATACAAAACTCCCTATGAGAACAGCCACTTTGAAGTCATGAGTCTCAGAAGGAGAAATCATTCTTCTGATGTTCTAGTTCAGAGGTCCCCAACCTTTTTTCACCCGTAAACCACATTTAACTGTAAACAGAGTTGAGGAGAAACGCACGCATGAAACATGTCCTGGAAGATACCAAGTAGGGCTGTTTGTTAGCCCCTATGTGAACTGGCAGCATACAAGATGTTCTATTGGGTTTTCATGCAACAAAAAATGTAATTGAAGCCAGGAATTGAAAAATAAGCACCTGCTTTGAGGCCCCTGTAGCAACATCCAAGGGGTTGGTGAGGAACATGTTACTCCTGAGCCACTGGTTGGAGATCACTGCTCTAGTCTGACAGTTTGTAGTAGTGATCAGGTCTTTAAAGGAGAAGTTTGCCTTTTAAAGACCTCTAGTAAACTACAGAGGGATATATTCTAAACAACTGGTCTTCATTTGTGTGGGTTTTAAATTTTAAGCCTGCCTATTTTGCCTCGGAAATGATATCTGGTTATTGGGGTCACTGATCCTGGCAACTAAAAAAAATACAAATTGGCTTTAATGTTGTCATTATCTATATATTAGACAGGCCCTCCACTATTTATTTTGCATTATCGAGTAATTAAGCCCTAGCAACCTATTAAAACCCCAACCCAGACAGCTGCAAAAAAATTGTAAATGATTACAAAACCACAACATGTAAAAAATGAAAACTAATGGTAAACTGTGTCAATTGTAACAATAGGGGTAATCTAATGAGGCCCTGGACACAAGTGCAAGCGCACTAAGGGGCACAAAAGTGTTCATTTAAAGAGCAATTGCCTGGTGCCCACTGAACCTCACATCAGATAAAAATTTCAGTGCAAGGTGCAGTATCTCCTGGTGCTTTGCAGCCATAGAGCAGGCCATAACAGGGCTCTATACTGCTTGCACATCTCAATGACAGGAGGGGGGACACTTGTGTATCTCTCCTTGCCTGCCCTAAAATGAACAGTTCAGTATAAAAATAAAAACTGGGTAAATAGATAGTATGTGCAAAAAAGAAATGTATCTAGTATAGTTAGTTAGCCAAAAATGTAATGTATAAAGGCTGGAGTGACTGGATGTCTAACGTAAGAACAGAACACTACTTTTTATTTTGCACAGCCTCTGTCAGTCACATGTGCCATATGTACTTAGGGTATGTAATCCCACTTGGTAAAGCGTTATGGGATATATATTAACATTTTATATTGTTTATATTTACAGTCCTATAAAAAAGTTTAGGAAACCCTCTTAATTCTTTGGAGTTTTGTTTATCATTGGCTGAGCTTTCGAAGTAGCAACTTCCTTTTAATATATAACATGCCTTAGGGTAAGATCACACTGGGAGATTTGGAGCGATTTAGTCACCCGGCGACAAATCGCCTCTTCTTTGGGGTGACTAATCTCCCCGAACTGCTTCCCCCATCTTCCGCCTGCTAGAATGAAAAATCGCCTTCGGCATGGCTCTCGCATCGCTTCGTTTTCCGAAGTCACCTGAAGTTGCCTCACAAGGAAACTTGCCTGTGTTAAACCATGGTTTATAGAATTCCAAAGCAAGATGCAAGCAATATTGCCTTGTTTAATGCAGAGTGCAATGTTTCAGGATCACACCCTTTTGTCAAGCATAACGTGCCCCCGAAACATTGCACTCTGCATTAAACACGCAAGGCAATATTGCTTGCATCAATCCTATGTGTCCTTGGATCTCTTTCTATGGAGCATTGTACGTGAGGCGGCCGGACCTCTACCATAGTGTACCATGTATCTTTAACCTATTTGAAGTCAGGGTGTGCGAGAGCTAAAGTTGTTCCTATTAAACCATGGTTTGCCAGCAGAATTTCTACTCTGTATACAGAAAATGTCAAGTTTGATGATACCTTTTATTGGCTAACTGAATAAGGAAAAATTGCAAGCTTTTGGAACACCCAGGCCCATTTGTCAGGCAAAATGCCTGTATACACTGCTGCTGTGTAGAATCACAAGTGCGCCATCACTAGGGGCCAATAACTGGTGTTTTCATGCTGTATTTTGTAAAAGGAAAAAATATTGCAGATAAAATACCCATAACCATTCCAATTCTGATCTTTTTCTTGCAGCCCAGTGTCAGGGACACCATGATTCCCCTCTTCCTCTTATTAGCCTTCCTTTCATTACTTTTTTCTTCCCTAATGAATTTCCCTAATGCTGCTGAGTGGGGCACATCCATCTCTCGTCACTACCATGGGCTTTATATATAAATAAGGGCCTCGGCACACCCCTCTTCCATCAAACGCTGGAGCTGATATAAACTCTCTTCGTGCTGAGACACAGCCATGTAATGATTTACTTGGGTCCTTGTTGTAAACTAAGTCAGATCGAATATCCACTCTCCCATAGAGACCAGCCTCACTATTCCCACTCCCAAACTTGCCCTCGTCTTCACCTCCTGACCTCCCCTTATCACTGGCCTCTTGACACCATGAAGATTAGCACTAAAGGGCAAGTGAAGCCACTCGCAGAAGGATGATAGCCAAAGGGGACACGGAGCAAATCTTCCCACCGGTATGAAATGATTGCACTGTGGGAGGAAATAATAAATAGGACTCAGAAATGATTGTTTTATTTCTAGTGTCAAACTAGGGCACTGCAGCGCTTGGGAAATAATTGAATTCAGATGTCATTGCTTGATGAACCAAGATGAATTAAGATTTCTGCCATTATGGCGTTATACGTTACCAGACGTGTATTCACCAAGGGTGCTCATCCTTAAATTAACAAATACAAATATGCAAGTCAAAAGGTTCATTTGGCTCCTAAACAACCTGTATGTTTTGCTAAATGTTTTATCTTTTTTTAATTGCTGATAGGGTGTCTTTAAATTAGGGATGCACTGAATCCACGACTTTGGAAAACAAAGCGCTCCGAGTGCCATCCAGCCAGCGATTTTCATTCTAGCCGTCAGGAAGGCAGGGGAGGCAGTTCGCGGAGATTAGTCGCTCTCCCCGAATTGCCGCGTGTGTCTCTGCCCTAATTCTGACCTTCAGAGAAAGCTGTTGGGCTCACAGCCTGATATAAGTGGTCTAAAGTGAGGGAATACAGGGATATGGAAGATGCTCATAGTGCAAGTTGATCCAGGGAATGGTCCGATTGCATCTTGGAGTCAGGAAAGAATTTCCCCCCCCTCTGAGGCAAATTGGAGAGGCTTCAGATGGGTTTTTTGCCTTCCTCTGGATCAACTGGCAGTTAGGCAGGTTATATATCGACTTAAAAAGGTTGAACTTGATGGACGTGTGTCTATTTTCAACCTAACTTACTATGTTACTATGTTAAACTGCGTATATCTCAGAAACAGCATTATTGTTTATTGTGAATATGCTCAGAATAAGTTTACATCAACTGATTTTTTTGGGGGGGGGTTATATTTTCTTTACATTTTGCTGACAACTAAAGGAGAAAATGTTCTCCAGTTTTTCTCCATGAGCTTTCCCCAAATTTAAACAATGGGGGCTCACTTTCCCCACCTTATAGAGGAGTTCAATAGAAGTTTGCACCACGTCTACTTCTTTAACCTACAGTAGCCAATCAGCTTGCAGCCTTTTCTGGTCACCTGTATTAAAAAAAATCTGATTGTTAGGGGTTACTCCATTTCTGATTCTGGTGTTTCTGGCTTGCAGCTATTACCCTCTGGATTCAGGGATCCTTGACCCATATGTTTGGGGTGCATCTCCATGATCTCCTAATTACAATAAATACAGTTCCAAAAAAAAAAAAAAGATTTACAAAAACAAGTGTTTGTCCCTGTAGGTGCCCTTCTGCCACCCATGTTTGCACCCCATAAAGGCAACTCTGTGGATAATAATCTACTTGTCTCCGTTTATCCAGATCATTTCTCTCCTCTTGCAGTGGCACATTATTCTGCCTCTCTAAATATCTACCAGTCTATAGATGACATTTCTTTTGTCCATGCTGCCATTTTTGTTAAAAGGAAGCCATTTTTACTGAGAGGTCCTACATTGTTTTCACTTGCAGAGCCATGACCTTGCGATGGGCCATGAAAAGCCATCCGGTCTGGAGCCAATGTGTATGTAGGGGTGAGGGGGGTAAGGAGACATCACTTTACTTCCTGGGAATACATTCCAATGTGGACTGAGAGAACAATAACAATTTCATAATCTGCATGAGTGAACCCCACACCGGCCCTCCTGTTACTCCGACTCCTAAACACTAAGTACTCGCCGCCCATCCTGGGTAACATTTCATCCGTGTCCCTGTTCCTTTTGGCGACACCTGAAGTGCTTTTACTTTGTCTTCTCCTTTGTTTGTTCTTACAGGAGGACTTTCATTAGGAGCTGCAAGAATAAACCATTCAGGAAGGAAATTGGCTTAAATTTCTACACAATTTTTGTAAATTTGTAAAATGCCTGTTAAGACAGAACTCTATTATTATTAATGAATTTTCACTTCTTTCCTTTTTTTATATCATCCTCCCCTTCCACTCTTCTTAAAATAGCATTGACTTGATGAAATCTCATTATTTCTTGTTGGAGGATCAATCGCTTCTTTTTGGCAAAATAACAAAACAAAAACCAACAATTTCCGACCTGTTGCTTAAAAGGATTCTGTAATGATTTTTATGGTGTAGTTTTTAATTCTAAACACTACATTACAAATAATTCACTCTACCATGAAAAATGTCATTCCTGAACCAGCAAGTGTATCTTTTTTAATTTAAAATATTGGTGTGTACAGGCCTGGATTTTTGGAGAGGCCACCAAAGCCCAGGCCTAGGGCAGCAGGATTTTAGGGGGCGGTATGCTGCTTAACCATACCCACATTGGTTCAGAAACATTGGGGATGCGCAGGAGATACAATAGTTTGTTACATTTCCTGTGAGCCAATCCCCATTGCTCTGGTCCCAATAATGGGGGCAACGACAGTTTGCCTACATACATAGTAACATAGTAAGTAAGGTTGAAAAAAGACACATGTCCATCAAGTTCAACCTTTTAGTTTTTTTTTTTAATCTGCCTAACTGCTAGTTGATCCAGAGGAAGGCAAAAAAAACCATCTGAAGCCTCTCCAATTTGCCTCAGAGGGGGAAAAATTCTTCCTGACTCCAAAATGGCATTTGTACTAGTCCCTGGATCAACTTGTACTATGAGCTATCCCCCATAACCCTGTATTCCCTCACTTGCTAAACACCATCCAACCCGTTCTTAAAGCTATCTAATGTATCAGCCTGTACCACTGATTCAGGGAGAGAATTCCACATCTTCACTATGTAAAAAAAACCCTTCCAAATATTTAGGAGAACCTCTTTTCTTCTAATTGGAATGGGTGATCTTGTGTCAGCTGGAAAGACCTACTGGTAAATAAAGCATTAGAGAGATTATTATATGATCCCCTTATATATTTATACATAGTCATCATATCACCCCTTAAGCGCCTCTTCTCCAGCGTGAACATCCCCAATTCGGCCAGTCTTTCCTCATAGCTAAGATTTTCAATACCCTTTACCAGCTTAGTTGCCCTTCTCTGTACCCTCTCTAATACAATAATGTCCTGTTTGAGTGATGGAGACCAAAACTGTACGGCATATTCTAGATGGGGCCTTACCAGTGCTCTATACAGTGGAAGAATGACCCCCTCCTCCCTTGACTCTATGCCCCTTTTAATACAGCTCAAGACCTTATTTGCCCTTGATGCTGCTGTCTGGCATTGCTTGCTACAGACAAGTTTATCATCTACAAGGACTCCAAGGTCCTTTTTCATAATGGATTTGCCTAGTGCAGTACCATTAAGGGTATAAGTGGCTTGGATATTTTTACATCCCAGGTGCATGACTTTACAATTGTCAACATTGAATCTCATTTGCCACTTAGCTGCCCAGATTGCCAGGTTCTCAAGATCCTGTTGCAGGGATGCTACATCCTGGATGGAATTAATTGGGCTGGATAGTTTTGTGTCATCTGCAAACACTGATATATTACTTACAACACCCTCCCCTAAGTCATTAATGAACAAGTTAAATAAAAGTGGACCCAATAACGAGCTCTGAGGGACCCACTAAGAACCTTACTCCAAGTAGAGAAAGTACCATTAACAACCACCATCTGTACTCGATCCTGTAGCCAGTTTCCTATCCATGTGCAAACGACTTCATTAAGCCCAACAGACCTTAGTTTAGAAAGCAGTCGTTTGTGGGGCACAGTATCAAACGCTTTGGCGAAATCCAAATAGATCACATCTACTGCCCCCCCCCACTGTCCAGAATCTTACCACATCATAAAAAGCAATCAAATTTGTCTGACATGACCTATCCTTCATAAAGCCATGCTGATTGCTGATCATAATGCCATTCACTAGGACAAAATTTTGAATGTGATCCCTTAACAGGCCCGGATTTGCGGCAAGGCCCGGGCCTAGGGCGGCAAAGAAATAGGGGCGGCATGCCACCCAGCCGCCGTTCAACTGCACCAGCTGCGCCGGCGTTTTTTCGCCGGCGCGCTGGGAGGGCGGGCGCTAGGACCGCGTGGCCGCCTGGTCGGACCACGCGGCCTAGGGGCACGCAGAAGTTAAATCCGGCGCTGTCCCTTAACAAGCCTTCAAATAATTTGCCCACCACAGATGTCAAATTTACTGGCCTATAATTGCCAGTCTGAGATCGTAATCCCTTTTTAAATATTGGAATAACATCAGCTTTTCTCCAATCCATAGGCACCATACCAGATGAAAGTGAATCTAAGAAAATCAGAAATAGGGGCTGGTCTAAAACTGAACTAAGCTCTCTTAGAACCTGGGGGTGTATGCCATCAGGCCCTGGAGCCTTGTTTACATTACTTTTTATTAGGGATGCACCGAATCCAGGATTCGGTTCGGTATTGGCCAGGATGCGGCCTTTTTCAGCAGGATTCGGATTTGGCCGAATCCTTCTGTCCAGCCGAACCGAATCCTAATTTACATATGCAAATTAGGGGCGGGAGGAAAATTGCGTGACTTTTTGCCAGAAAACAAGGAAGTAAAAAATGTTTTCCCCTTCCCACCACTAATTGCATATGCAAATTAGGGTTCGGATTCGGTTCGATATTCGGCCGAATACTTTGTGAAGGTTTCGGGGGTTCGGCCGAATCCAAAAAAGTGGATTCGGTGCATCCCTACTTTTTATTAAACCTTTATGAATCATATCCTGAGTCAGCCACTGACTAGATTGAGCTGAGCCATTAGTGCAGCTATAAAGTGAGCCTGGGAACTCAGACTCCTCTATTTTATACACTGAAGAAAAGAACTGATTTAGCACATTTGCCTTTTCTGTATCTGTTACAACCATACTGGTACCATTATTTAATGGAGCAACACTCTCAACCTGCATCTTTTTACTATTAATATATTTAAAAAACTTTTTAGGGTTAGTTTTCATCTCCACCGCAATTAACTCTTCATTTCCTTTCTTTGCCTTCCAAATTGCTGATTTACAACATTTATTACAATGTTTATATTCATAAAATGTCCCAACAGATTTGTAGTTTTTAAATGCCTTTCTCTTCTTTCCTAGTAACTTCTTTACTTCTGTATTAAGCCACATAGGATGATTCTTAGAGCTTCTACATTTACTCCTTAAGGGAATAAATTGAGAACAGTAACGATTTAATATAATTTTAAATGACAACCATTTCTGTTCTGTGTTTTTAGCTGGCACCCGCTATGTGAATCCGGGCCTGGGTGTGTAGGTGTATGGGGACCTTAAGTCTACAAATGTATTAATCTTGCTACTTTTTATTAATGTAAATTATAAACCTTTTATTCATAATAACCCATAGCTGCAAGGATCATTTGGACCCTCGCAACTGGACAGATTAAATTGCACACTGGATAGCTGCTGAATAAAAAGCTAAATAACTCAAGTAAGTAAAATGAAAACCAATATCCAAAAAACAAATCTCACTCTCAACATACTACTCAAAGTTAATTTAAAGGTGAACAACTCCTTTAATTTTCAGGTTCTCTGATGTCATGTGACTACTGTAAATAGCCCCACCCACCAAAATAATTGGTAATACTTGGTAGCGTTTAACATGTACTATAAGCTACGGGTCTGATGTTGCACTTCTGAGATATAGAAGAAATTTAATAAGAATGTGTGTGTTTCCCTGTGTTTGTTTTTGTCCTATTCTGTGCTGTCGTATTAGACCCGTGTGAACTGTCAGCTTTGTAACCAAATGACTGGGAGTAACCTCAGAGCCATCCATCATAGTGAGCAGGGGTCAGAGAGAGCACCTACAGTGAGAAGCCTAACCCCCCCACACACTATGGATGAAACCACAACATGGGGTGGGGGACAGTGAGTTTACCTGCTGATGAGTATATGGATAGTCCACACTTACACTCTCCCCCCATCACTAGAGAGGAGTTTGGCAGACAGTTGATATGACAGGCACCAAACATGATTGATTGCCTTTCCAACAGGGAAATATAATATAGTATCCGTGCCTGTGAGTGACTTTCTGCTCTTCCACTTTATCCCTGACCCAGGGAGGCCAAGTCACCCTTGCAAAGTCACTTCCCTATAAGTCACAGATGTGAAACTTCTTCATTCTGGGATATATAAAACACATTCAGTGATGGGCCCTAAGAAATCTGGATCAAATCTGATTCAAATCTGGATCAAAAAGCTAGAAATGGCAGATCTTTTACGGGCTAATGAAATGAAATGATTTCTAATTCATCTTCTAATTATAAACAAACAAGGGAAAGTTGTCCTCACCACTATTTTTTAAAACCATTAGGCGGGGGCGCAATGAGGCTGTGACCACAAAATACATATAGTCAAATACAAGAGCCCTCTGCACTCAACCCATTATCAATATATTTAAGACAGCGACATTTGTGCATACTGCTACTGAAAAATGCCTTACCCTTTAAACAATCCCTGTTTTGTTTAAAGGGTAAGGCATTTTTCAGTAGCAGTATGCACAAATGTCGCTGTCTTAAATATATTGATAATGGGTTGAATGCAGAGGACTCTTGTGTTTGACTATATATATATATATATATACAGTATATCTTGGAATTTGGGGTCTGTGTTTGCCTGGAGGTTGATTATAGAGAGAACTTATCCAATTGTAAGCATGTGTAGACCTTTAGGATTCCTTGATGTCTACTCGTGAAGCTCCAGAATTACATCTGGGAAAATGTCATGTTTCAAAGAGCAAATCCTTTCAATCCTGAAAAAGGGAAAAAAGGAAAGAATAAAGAAGATGCGAGGTGAGAGCAATGTCGGACTGGGATGCCAGGGGCCCACCAGAAAACCTTAGGCTGATGGACTACTTTCCAAACTATTATTCCTCCTCTCTTCACTCTCTTTATTCTCCTAGTCTCTTTTCTCTAAATACTATACTCTATTCTTCCATTATTAAGCCTCTTCGTTACCATAAAGAAATAGGGAAAGACCATGAAATAGGCTGAATGTTTAGAAGAGGCCCACTGTCACCTGGGCCCAGGGCAGCCATCAGGGGGGTACAGGGGGGAGAGTTGTAGGGGGCCCCGAGGGTAAGGGGGGCCCCGGCCACGCCACACTTACTTGATTAGCCGGGGCCCCCGATCTTTCAGAGAGCTGCTGACTTCGGGAAGGCATGGACATTTAAGGGGCCCTGGCCACCAATTTTCTCATAATTTGGGGAGGTGGCCCTGGCCACCAATTTTCTCATGTGGGGTCCTAGCCATCAATATTGTTAATGGGGGGGGCCCTGGCCACAAATGTTTTTTTTATGGGGGGCCCTGACCACCAATATCTTTTTATTTTTTATTAACATGTAGGAACCCTAGCCGCCAATATTTTTTTTGTTTTTTTACTGTGTGGTGGGGGGCGGACCTGTGGGGTGGGGGGCGGACCTGTAGGTGGGGCTTGTGGTGGGTACAGCCCAGGGGGCCCAGGAAATTTTGTCGTATGGGGCCCTGCGATATCTGATGGCGGTCCTGCCTGGGCCCACTGAGAGTTTTCCTGGTATCCCTGTGGGCCAGTCCGACACTGAGTGAGAGAGAAACACTGAGAACAGAGCATGGGGAATTTAGAGGGAAATGGGGGAAGACCTGTTGGAATTTGTGGTCGCTGATGCGTCAGATATATAGTTACTGTACATAGTAGCTTGTAACAAAGAAGACTCGTCCATCAAGTTCAACCTGTTTTGTCTGTGACCTTGTCTGACTGCTAGTTCAGGAGTCCCCAAGCTGTTTTATCTGTGAGCCACATTCAAACATAAAAAGAGTTGGGGAGCAACACAAGTATCAAAAATGTTCTTGGGGTGCCAAATAAGGGCTGTGATTGGCTATTTGGTAGCCCCCATGTGGACTGGCAGCCTACAGGAGACTCTGTTTGGCAGTACACCTGTTTTAAACTAAAACTTGCCTCCAAGCCTGGAATTCAAAAATAAGCACCTGCTTTGAGGCCACTGCGAGCAACATCCAAGGGCTTGGTGAGCAACATCATGTTACTTGTGAGCCACTGGTTGGGGATCTGGGTGCTAGAGGCAGGGTCGCACTGGGCCAGCTCAGACGATTGCAGCTGCATTTAATGAGAAATGTGTTAAGGGGTACATGAGGCAGCACACGTGAGCGGGGGGGCAACCGGGTGGAAGAGTAGTAGGGCCCTTGAGCTTGAAGGAGGGTCTTTGATAGGGTTGCCACCTTTTCTGGAAAAAAATACCAGCCTTCCTATATATCAATATTTTTTCCCTATTAATAACATTGGGATCAAACATCATTTTTCAGATTAGGATTACCGGTCAGGTGGCAACCCTAGTCTTTGATGATCCAGGATATTAAAAAACCACTTCTATAGACTCCATCACCCTCAGAGGGGGGAAAAATCTCTTGACTCCAAGATTGAACCAGTCTCTGCAACAACTTGTTACCAAGGGCTGTTTTCAATAACCCTGTATTCCCTCCCTCCTTGAAATGTATAACTCTCTCTCTTCATGTTTTATTCCAGTGAAACCTTGACTTTAAATACCCTGATTTTAAAGGAGAAAGAAAGCTACCAAGGCAGTTTATTGCCAATAGATTAGCCACAATACTACAAGCTATAACACTATATTTATTCTGCAGAATGCTTTACCATACCTGAATAAACAGCTCTAGGAGCTCTCTGTTTGTTTAGGATAGCAGCTGCCATATTGGCTTGGTGTGACATCCCTTCCTGCCTGTCTCTCCCTGCTCACTCATAGCTCTGAGATCAGATTACAGCAGGGAGGGGGGAAGGAAGGGGGAGAGGAGCTAACTGAGCATGCTCAAACCCTGTCCTGGAGGTTTAAGCTGAAAACAGGAAGTCTGATACAGAAGCCCATGAGTACACAATAGAAGGAAAGAAAGGTGATGCTTTTTTGACAGAGGACTCAGAGCAGCATTACTTTGAGGGTTTACTGGTGTATTTATATAGACCTTTCTAATAAAGCTTACTGAATTTTAACCTTTCCTTCTCCTTTAACACAGTAAATATTGCATCTCAAAGTAAAATGGACTCCTGTGCTTATATCCTTTCAGTACTTGAAGAAAAAGTTACTGTAATGCATTTCCCTGATTTTACATTCTCCTGAATTTTACATAATTTTTTCCTGGTCCCCCAAAAAACGTAAAATGGGGGTTCTGCTGTGTTTTTTTAGTTATATAGCATTTTATTCAGTAGGTCTCCAATTTGTGATTTCAGCAGTCCGGTTTCTAGGGTCTAAATTCGCCTAGCAACCATGCATTCACTTGTATAAGACACTGGAATATGAGTAGGAGAGGGTCTGAATGACAGATGAGAAAGATGAGAAATACCAATACATTTGTAGCTTTACATAGCATTTGTTTTTTTTGGATGGGGTCAGTGACCACCATTTGAAAGCTGGAAAAGAAAAAAGAAGAAAAATAACTCTAAAACAATATTTTTTAAAAAAATGAAGACCAATTGAAAAGTTGCTTACAAATAGCCATTCTGTATAATAGTAAAAGTTTTCTTCAAGGAGAAAAATCTTTTTCAATCAGCTGAGAGCCACTACCAGGCTGCCCAACTAGGAGGCCCCTTTTGGCTTTTTATGACCCCTGGTCAGCCTATGAGCTCCACAGACAGCAACTGTATGTATAAAATCATAATGCTGGCATGGATATGTATTACAGTATGTCAGTTAATTGGACACTACCTGGGAAAAGCTAAACTAAAGAACTGGCAACATATACTTTACAATAATTCCAGGGATCTCCATGGACGATGAGCCAATATTTATGTACAATTCTGGGAGTCTTTTATCGTGTTACCTGCTTCTATGAAGAACTTTGAGACTTGTAATGGCAATTAACAACAAACTTCTGCATCCTTTTATTCAGCCTTTCCTTGCACATACATCCCATTGAAATCTTCTAACCCTGGGCACTAGGCTGACAGGATGATTTACAGGTATGTGACCTGTTATCCAGAATGCTCGGGATCTGGGGCTTTCCGAATAACAGATCTTTTGGTAATTTGGATCTTCATACCATAAGTCTACTAGAAAATCAGTTTCTGCTTCCAATAAGGATTAATTATATTTTAGTTTGGATCAAGTACAAGCTACTGTTTTATTATTAAACAGAAAAAGGAAATGATTTTTTTAAATTTGGATTATTTGGATAAAATGAAGAGAATGGGAGAATTTGGAGCTTTCTGGATAACGGGTTTTTGAATAACAGATCCTATACCTATACAAGGAAAACAAATATATAGCCATCAGCAGATTGTTCCTAACTGTGGAGTTTAAATTGAGATCTATATCCGGCCAATAGGCTGCACCATAGTGTTACAGTAATGCACTTTATTGACGTTGTATATTAAAGCGGTTGTTCATCTTCGAGTTAACTTTTAGGGGCAGATTTTATCAAGGAAAATACTTTGATTCGAATTCGATCAAATATGATCTGAATTCAAATCTAATATAGCCTATTCACCCGAAGTTAAAAAATGAGCTATTTTAATAAATTTCGGTTGGTCTTTTTTTATTCGAATTTCAAGGCAATGGGGGTTTAAGAAAACTCCCATCACCTCGAAATTCTACCCTTGATAAATCTGCCCCTTCGTATGACGCAGAGAGGGATATTCTGAGACAATTTGCAATTAGTTTTCATTTTTTATTATTTGTGGTTTTTGAGTGATTTCGCTTTTTATTCAGCAGCTCTCCAGTTTGCTATTTCGGCATATGTGCCCCTTTAAAGGCCTTACATAAAGCAGAAAGTACTTGTTGGTCTTGTGCAATAATTTTATTACCTGTCAGTATAAATTTACATTCAGAAACATCATACAAAACATATTTACAATATATGTACAACATATTACAGACGTGCAAGTTTAAATGTACATATTCCATAAGAAGGAGGCGCTTGGATGGGGTTTAGCACAAGGCCTGTGCTGGTGTTAGGGGTGAAATGGGATTGTTTGGGGCAAAGAAATTGGATGAGGCCTTTCTGTATAAAAGAGTCTATGATATAAGGATATTAAAACACAGCCTTGCCAAAACTGTCCCTTTAACTTAAAGGACAAGTAACACCAAAACCAGTATTTATCTATAAATGTAACCAAGAACACTTAGGGGGTTATTTATCAAAGTCCGAATTTATCTCAATATTTTCTGCTACAAACTCCGATCAAATCTGCTCGGGTTTTTTATGATTATTTATGATTACATTGTCCAGAAACTTTGCTTTGTGGGAAAAAAAATCATATTTTCACGATTTTTTCTGACTTTTTCATTCGTAATTTTCACCCGAAAACTTCAGGGTATTGCCCAAAACCCAGCGCACATCAAAAAATCATTGGGACTTCTCCTGACTTATATGCAACCCGGACAGGTCTGAGATGCCGGATTTTCAGATTTTTGGACTTTTCCAATCCTCAGGGTTTAATAAATTCAGAAAAATTCAGATTTTATAAAAAAAAATCACAAATGTTTCGTGATTTTTGCATTCGTTGTTTAGTAAATAACCCCCTTCGTTTTTATTGCAGAAGTGCCATAGACAAAGGCCAGATCTCTGTTATCCGGGGTTGATGGTCTCTCACATGAGATGGTGCTGCTGAGCTTGAGTGCAATGTAACCTGAGCAGCATTATGACCTTTGCTGTGTACGAATATTCTGAAATAACTGTGACGGCTTATGGAAATTGAAAGTCAAGTTTAGTCTTTTACATGTGCTCAAGCGCTTCCCGCGTGGCTGCCGATATTCCTCTTGGGGCCACCTTGAACGGAATAATTGTCACTGCTCCCCCTTGAACTATCCACTCCATTGGCCGCACAGTTCTGGTAGTAGTTATAGAATTCCATCTCCTCCTCCTCGTCTTCCTCTTCAGAGTCAGAGTCGTCATTGTAGAAGTGAATGGTGGCTTGAACTGGGAAACTGGCTAAGACTTTCCTGCCCATGTGTTGCAGATATTCACTGGTTTTAGACTTGGGCATGTACAACCTGCGCGATACAAAAGAAATTAATTAGAATTCCGGCACTGTCAACCCAATAAACCCCCTAAATCTAAAATGCGGATCATATTTTATAGTCATTATTGTAACAATGTCTATAGTAGATATGAAAGGTTGCAGGCCCTGGTGTCAGACTCTTTGAAAGGAGAACTAAACCCTAAAAATTAATATGGCTAAAAAAAACATATTTTATATAGTGAACTTATTGCACGAGGCTAAAGTTCCAGCTTGTCAATAGCAGCAATGATCCAGGACTTCAAACTTGTCACAGGAGGTCACCATCTTGGAAAGTGTCTGTGACACTCACATGCTCAGTGGGCTCTGATTGGCTGTTGAGAAGCTAAGCTTAGGGCTCGTCACTAATTATCCAGCAGAAAATGAGCTTCCCCTGTAATATAAGCTGATGCTACAGGGCTGATTATTAAATTCTGATGCTAATTGCACTGGTTTCTGTGTTGCCATGTAGTAATTATCTGTATTAATTACTAATCAGCCTTATATTGTGACATTTCTATTCTATGTGTACTGTATATTGTGAGTGGGTCCCTAAGCTCAGTAAGTGACAGCAGCACAGAGCATGTTCAGTAAATCAGCAGAAAAGAAGACGAGGAGCTACTGGGGCATCTTTGGAGACACAGATCTTTACTGCTAAAGGGCTGTGGTTGCCTTGGGCTGGTACAGAAGCACAAAACATAATGTACAACATTTCTAGCTACTTCTTTAGTTAGGCTTTAGTTTAAAGTCAATTCTCCTGCAGGTCTGGTTGGCTGCTACTTTGTTTTAGGAGTCAAAACCAGCTAGAGTTGCCACCTGGCCGGTATTTTACTTGGCTGATGGTTGATCCCAATGTTATTATTAGGGAAAAAGGCTGGTATTTTTTTCAGAAAAACGTGGTAACCCTTAAACCAGCAATGGAGAGAATATTAACATCCAGACAGATTCTGCTATCCATGGCAATCACATGTACAAAAGTCACAAGAATATTTAATGAATGTATTTAGGAAAGTTGGTGATGGGCTGCTGGGCCAGTTCCATGTGCCTTAAAGGTCTTATTCCCATATAATAAGGATAGGTTTCAATTATTTCTGCCTTAAATATAAAAAGCAGGAGGGTTTAGACTACTTTACATTTAGTGCACAGAAAATGAATTCTCTGTATATTTTTTGCACTTACACAGATAGATTGGAGCTGCCATATGACCAGATCTATTCATATTGATAGGGCATGGCAAATTATATGAAGTAGTAGAGATGGTGCATTTCTATGTGATGTAGAATATACGTAAATATGCAGCAGAGAAAGCTTCAGTCATCCATATGTATAAATACAAAGAGAATGAAGGCTCTGTCTGCAGAATAAGCCATTGTATAAGCTACCAAGGCAATTCAGTCAGGTGATCCCACTGGTGACCAATAAAAGGGCAACCATGTTTGGGAGTTTTAACCGTGAAGGCAAGTGAGTTGCAAATAAAATGTAGTCCATGAGTAAAATGAATTATAATATAATAAAGCAATAGAATCCCTAATGAATCAGATAAAAGTTGAGTGCAGGACTGGTCAGCACTGATAGGCTAAGCGTAAATTCTTTGCGAATTTCCGCGTTTTGCCGCCGGCGAATACATTTTTGAATTTTCACCGGCATCAAAAAATTTTTTGACACTGGCGTTGGAAATGTCGCCAGCGTCAAAAAATTTTTGCACCTGACATCTGAATTTTCGGGAAATTCACAAATTTTTTTTGCGAAAGGGGAAAAATTCGCCCATCACTACTGGTCAGACCAGGGGTGACTTTTAAGTAGTTGTCCAGCTTAAATATACTGCAATATATGGACAAACAATCCCTGTTTTGTTTAAAGTGTAAGGCATTTTTCAGTAGCTTAAGGCACAAAATGTCTCAATGTCCTTAATAAATTGATAATGAGTTGAGTGCAGAGGACTCTTGTATTTGTCTTCCAAGTAGGGATGCACCGAATCCACTTTTTTTGGATTCGGCCGAACCCCCGAATCCTTCACAAAGGATTAGGCCGAATACTGAACCGAATCCAAACCCTAATTTGCATATGCAAATTAGGGGTGGGAAGGGGAAAACATTTTTTACTTCCTTGTTTTCTGACAAAAAGTCACGCAATTTCCCTCCCCACCCCTAATTTGCATATGCAAATTAGTAATCGGATTCGGTTTGGCCGGGCAGAAGGATTCGGCCGAATCCGAATCCTGCAGAAAAAGGCAGAATCCTGGCCGAATCCCGAACCGAATCCTGGATTCGGTGCATCCCTACTTCCAAGGGAACTCATATGGCATCTCCTGGAGCTATATATATATATTTGTATATTAATATGCAGCAATGGAATGTTCACACAATAATCTATAAGTCATACGGTACAATATAGGCAGTACCAAGCTGAATGCATAAATAGAAAATAAATATTAATGGTGCACAATAAGCTTTATGCTATACTGTCTAAGGATATCTGTATGGCACCTCCCACCAATAGGTATTAATATAAATACACTGTTCTGGGAACACACAACAAACCCTAATATTTGTCTATGGGAATCAATAGGACAGCTCCCGTCCATATCTGCAAAGTATATTTAATGAGATATAAATGAAAGGTATCTAACTAATAACACTTACCGTACTGGGTGCTGAAATCCCAGCGCTCCCTTTGGACCAGTGTTTGTGGGAACCCCATCGGCCTCCCCCGACTGTGAAAAGCGAAATAAAACATGTTCAGATAAATCAGCAACAAGCAAATTAAAAAGAGTATTATTTCAGTATCAAGGGTGTAAAGGTGGCCATAGACTCAAAGATCCGCTCGTTTGGCGACATCGCCAAACGAGCGGATCTTTCCCCGATATGCCACTAAACTGCATGGCTATATCGGGGGTAATTCGAACGATCGAATTATGATGCGCTAAGCGGCTCCGACGGAGCCAACCTTCCCGATCGATATCGTGGCCAGATATCGATCGGGAAGACCAGTCGGAAGCCCCCATAGCCCCTTACAGCAGATAAGCTGTCAAATCGGTCCAAACGACCGATATCGGCAGCTTTATCTGCTCGTGTATGGCCACCTTAAGGCAAATCCGTGGGCACAGAAGTACATCTAATAGCTGATTACTACAGTTATGGGACCTGTTATCCATAATGCTCAGGATCTGGGGTTTTTCGGATAACAGATGTTTCCATAATTTGGATCTTCATGCCTTAAGTCTCCTTGAAAATCATGTAAACATTAAATAAACCCAATAGGCTGGTTTTGCTTCCAATAAGGATTAATTATATCTTAGTTGGGATCAAGGAAGCCCAAATAATAAGCAATTTCAACATTTATTGGTAAAACAGGGCAATCTCTGGATATGTTGGGGGCCTTAAAATGAATGTGCTGTGGGGCCCAGTAACATCTAGTTACACCACAAGGTACTGTTTTATTATTACAGAGAAAAAAGAAATAAAAATTTAAAACCTTGGATTATTTGGATAAAATGGAGTCTATGGGAGACGGCCTTTCCATAATTCAGAGCTTTCTGGATATACCTGTATATAATCTATAATCACTGTGAGATGATTCTGGTGCATAAAGAGCCCTTCAGACTAATGTCTATTTTGCTGTCAGCACCCAAGGGGAACTTACCCGCCTCTGCTGCCCATACAGCTCCCTGTCTCCAGCTCCGAGCAGCCAAGGTCTCCACAAAGTGAGTCTGCTGAAAAGATGAAGGTGTAAAGAGTGAGTAAGGGCTGTGTCTCCTATGGATCATCACTTTCAGCCTTTATCTGCCTTATCAGCAGCTCCGGCCATGGGATGACACACGTCAGTGACTGATCATTAGCTCCTCTGGATAGAATTACACACGTTATAACTGTAAGGCAGCCCAGTGCTTACTGGGAATATACTCTTATGGCACCACCAGTCTCACTATAGGGAAAATATTTACTTCTGCAGTTTTATTTTTATAAAGCATTTTGCCCTAGTGTCACCATCTTTAAATGGATTGTTTACCTTTAAGTAGGTTTTAAAATGGCCAATTCAAAGAAATGTTCATTATTTTACTTAATAGATTTTTAAATATTTGCCTTTATCTTCTGACTCTTTCCAGCTTTAAGTTGGGGGTCACCGACCCCATCTAAAAAACATATGCTCTGTAAGGCTACACATTTATAGTTATTGTTACTTTTTATTCAGGCCTCTCCTATTCATATTCCAGTCTCTTATTCAAATCAGTGCATGGTTGCTAGGGGAATTTGGCAACCAGGAAACTCCAAAAAGGAGAGCTGCCGAATAAAAAGCTAAATTATAATAAGAAGGTTAAAGGGGTTGTTCACCTTTGAGAATGATATTCTGAGACAATTTGCAGTTGGTTTTCATTTTTTATTATTTGTGGTTTTTGAGTTATTTAGCTTTTTATTCAGCAGCTCTCCAGTTTGCAGTTTCAGCAATCTGGTTGCTAGGGTCCAAATTACCCTAACTTGGTGTAGTTTAAATAAGACTTTCATTAGAAGGACATCTCCATAAGGCAGGGGTTAATTGCAGTTATACCTTGAGTCCATGCACCTTGCAGCAAAAGTACTGGAAATAGTATTTAAATACCTGCAGTTTTGCACCCAGTTGTTGTACTCTGCATTACACCTTGCATTAGTAAATGAGCCCTGTGCATATGTTATTGTCAATCACAATTTCTTAACCTTGACCCAAATTCATTCTGTTCATCTCAGGACAAAAGATCTATCTCATTTAATTACTAATGTCTATTGCAGAAGGAAATTTCACTGTATTAAAGGGGAACTATCGCAAAAATAAAAATGTATATATGATGTATTAATATGTATTAATATAAGCTTCAGCATACTGAAATAATAAACTTTCTAAATAAAACCAATTAAAAATTCTGTACTGTTTCTGAAATAATCAAATTTATATTCACTTTTCCTTATATATATTCCTTATATTTTGTTTATTCTCATTCTCTCTTCATACAGGAGTTGGGTGTCAGATATTCATTGACAGTTAGATCCAATATATCTTATAGGGGAGCTCCTTTTGCCTAGAAGATGTGTTAGAGCTCACTCTATTTAAATCACCAGAAATCATGTCTCTCTACATGCAGGATTTGTGCGAAAGGCCGTTATTTTGTAAGATTTTGTTTGTACTGAAATCAGTTATTTGAGTGAGCTCTAATTCATCTGCTAGGAAAGGAACTCTCCCATTAATATATATTGGATCTAACTGTCAATGAATATCTGACACCCAACTGCTGCATGAAGAGAGAATAAAGAGAAACAGATGACGATAGAGGGATCATGAAAATAAACTTGATTATTTCAGAAACGGTACAGAATTTTTAATGGATTGTATTTAGAAAGTTTCTTACTTCCGTATGAGGAAGCTTATATTAAATTTTCATTTTCACGATAGTTCCCCTTTAAAGGGGATCATGGGGAGCCACGCTAAATAGAACGGGGACCCAATCCACAGGTTAACAATCTCTACTCTGTGTGTTCAAAGGGAAAATCAAAGTAACAACCCTGGAAACACAGTGTTCCCTCGATGAAACAACTGCATGTGCCGAGGGCCACAATGAGTCAGTTTAACCCATGAGAACACGGGACTCATTACACGCACACGTCCCAATACGTCAATATTTCCCTGAAACTCGGTTCTGCGCTGCTTCTAAAGAAATTAAATATTAACTGTTGTTTCTGAGTTCTGAGTTGTGCCCTTTCCCCGTCACACTCCAATGCTTGTGCACAAATGAGTGGTATCTAGTGATGGGAGAATAAATTCGTCTGTCATGAATTTGCGGTGAATTTCCCGCGAAAATTCGCCGGCGTCAATTTACGATTTCCATTATTTTTTGTGATTTTTCCGTGAAAATGTTCGAATTTCACGATTTTTTAGATTTCATGATTTTTCCGCAAATTAATTTTTCTGTGAAGCGAAACGGGCGAAATTCGCCCATCACTAGTGGTATCCCCTTAAGCCTAATTCACTGTACTTACTGTCACTCATTGTACTCTTGTCTTAAAAAAGGGGTATGATCTTTTTTTTATATTCAGCCCCTGCCAATTGCAGAATTAATGTCCAATTTTTGACCTTTTTTTGCACTGTAACTCCCAGAACCAGTTGTAGTTCATTTGTGCCCCAATATACAGAAGGTAATACACAACCTCTCCCCCCCCCAAAATGAAGGGACACAATATTGTCCCTTGTTGAAAATTAAACCTCCATCCTCTCTTCATCACAATAGAAACTCCCTAGCATGATGATGCAATGGCTTACATCATAATGATGTCATCTTGCGGCTGAGATTTACACCATCTGCTGGGAACTATTATTAATGTGTATTTGTAAAGCACTAACATATTCCATGGCGCTGTACAATAGACCGAGTACAGAGACATAAGCAGCGGCTAGCAAGGGATCCCCTTGTAAACCATGGCACCGACATCAAGAGTATAGGCACAAGAGTACATATCAGTTATTCCTATACAGTAAAACCTCAATTTTACATCCCCTGATTTTAAATTTTCCCCAATTCTACACCATTTTTCTGTGGTCCCACCACTATATAATGCATTTCCCTGAATTTTCCAGGATTTTACACCATTTTAATCTGGTCCCCTGAAATCATTAATTGTGGGGTTTGCTGTATTTTTTATTACACAGTACGATAGAGCGGATCATATCTGCACCCTCTGAACTGCAAGCTCTTGTGAACAAGGTTTTCTGCACCTACTAGTAACTTCCATGCATTATTCATCAGTTGTAGGGTCACTGGATTAAAGGGAACTGCATTTTATCTGTACAGAGACAGACAGAGCCATAGTCCTGACCCTACCATTCATCACTGGGGAGGAGACTGACCAACAGAGGATGATGGGAGTTGTAGTTTAGTAACAGGTCAGCCTTTAGATCTCCTCTGATTGCACAGTCCTACTACTAAGTTGTATGTAAACAATGGACTTACCTGTCCTGCTGCTGAGGATGCTCTGAATGAACATTTCGGACTGCTCTGGAGCAGAGACACATTTGGGTTAGTGTTGCCTTTAGCATATACTGAGATGAGTCCATTGTGCAGTAAGAGTGGGACAGACAGACCCTGAAGCTGTGGCTGCTGAGGAGCAACTGTCAGTTCATTTAGGAGTCGGCACCTTTATCTCAGGGACTCTCTGAAATGAGCAAACAAGTCTCCAGGTAAAGGGAGGGATCAGATTGTAAAGGCCACGCCTCTAAAGCCCAGGAGGCCTCCTGTGGGAGGGACAGGGAATCCGACCCATGCCAGACCCCTTACTGTAGAGTGTGTCATTCTCTCCCTGCCCTACAGACACACCTTAATATACTTACACATACATATACACACGCCTGTAGCATGGGAACTGACATCTCTGGTCCCTGACATGCATTATTTTAGAAGGAAGCATAGCTATTTAATTTGAACAGGTAATAGTCAAAATTAAAGGGGAAACTCACTCAAACAAATGACATTTTGCAATGAGAATTTCTCGACCCACACACCACTAGTATAGTCACCCTGCTATAGTTCCAGGGGTGACAAAGGCACAAATAAACACTCATCCCAAATCTCCCCCTAACTGGCCGTCAGGCTGGGCCCCCCATAGCTCATAACAAGGTTATAGATATATAGATACATTCAGGGCCGCCATTAGAAACCATGGGGCCCCGTACAACAATTTTTGGGGCCCCCTGGGCCCCGCCCACACTGACGACCAAGCTCCACCCATATGCCGCCCACTCCACATGGCAGTTAAAAGACCACACCACATCAGCGCTAAAAAAGTAACACCCCCCACAAGTTATAAAAAGCTATTGATGGTCAGGGCCCCCTTATAAAAAATTGGGGCCCCAAAAAAAAAATGTTTTTTTAAAAAAACATTGGTGGCAGGGGCCCCCTTATGTTAAAAAAAACTTGGGGCCCCAAAAAAAATGTAAAAAAAAACATTGGTGGCAGGGCCCCCCTTATAAGTTAAAAACAAATTTAAAAAAAAATTTTTTTTTGAAAAAAAAAAGTTTTTTGAAAAAAAAGTTTTTTGAACAAAAAAAAAGTTTTTGGGAAAAAAAAGTGGCAGGGGCCCCCTTACAAGTTAAAAAAAATTGGGGCCCCCAAAATTTTTTTTTTTTTAAAAAAAAAAAAAACATTGGTGGCAGGGGCCCCTTATAAGTTAAAAACAGATTTAAAAAAAATTAAAAAAAAAGTGGCAGGGGCCCCCTTACAAGTTAAAAAAAATTGGGGCCCCAAAAATTTTTTTTAAAAAAATAAATGTTTTTTTTTTAAAAAAAAAACATTGGTGGCAGGGGCCCCTTATAAGTTAAAAACAAATTTAAAAAAAAATTAAAAAAAAATTTTTTTTGAAAAAAAAAAGTTTTTTGAAAAAAAAAAGTTTTTTGAACAAAAAAAGTTTTTGGAAAAAAAAGTGGCAGGGGCCCCCTTACAAGTTAAAAAAAACTTGTAAGAAAAAATGTTTTTTTTTAAAAAAACATTGGTGGCAGGGGCCCCCTTATAAGTTAAAAAAAAACTTGGGGCCCCAACAAAAAAAAAAAATTTTAAAAAAAACTGGTGGCAGGGGCCCTCTTATAAGTTAAAAACAAATTGGGGCCCCCAAAAAAAATTTAAAAAAAAAAAGTTTTTTGAAAAAAAAGTGGCAGGGACCCCCTTACAAGTTAAAAAAAATTGGGGCCCCAAAAATGTTTTTTACAAAAAAAAATTAAAAAAAAAACATTGGTGGCAAGGGACCCCTTACAAGTTAAAAAAAAATTGGGGCCCCAAAAAAAATGTTTTACAAAAAGATTGGTGGCAGGGGCCTATAGAATATTAAAATAATACATTGGTGGCCAGGGAATTAAAAAAAAAAAAATACACAAACTGGTGTTCAGTAGAATTGAACTCACGGCTTCAGGACTTCAACTTCACCTCCTTTCGTGACTTCGGGTCTTTGCGCCGCTTCAGGACTGACTTCGGCTTCGGCTGTTTTCGTGACTTCGGGTCTTTTCAGCGCTTCGGGACTTCGGCTTTTTCCGTGACTCCGGGTCTTTTCGGCGCATCGGCTTCGGCTTTTCAGCACTTCCGCATTCGGCAACGCAGAGGGAGGACGTACGGCTCGTGCACTCGTAAGGGGGGCCCGGATCTTCAAAAAATGCAGCGCTGCCGGGCCACCCTTTATGCCCGGGCCCGGTACGCTTGTCCCCCCTGTCCCCCCCTGATGGCGGCCCTGGATACATTGGGGTAACAGTCACCCTGCTATAGTTCCAGGCAGGTCCGGACTGAGAATTAAAATAGGCCCTGGCATTTCAGGTAAACAGCCCCCACCAGCCCACTAAATAGTGACTTTCTAAGGCACCTTATAGCAGCCCCTCTGGCATTTGCCAGAACCCACAGATTGCCAGTCCGGGCCTGGTTCAAGGGGTACCCAGGGCACAAATAAGCACTCACCCCAAATCTCCCCCTAACTGGCCTTCAGGTTGGGCCCCCTTAGCTCATAACAAGGTTACAGATATATAGAAACATTGGGGTGTCACCCTGCTATAGTTCCAGGGGTACCCAGGGCACAAATAAGCACTCACCCCAAATCTCCCCCTAACTGGCCTTCAGGCTGGGCCCCCTTAGCTCATAACAAGGTTACAGATATATAGAAACATTGGGGTATAGTTTCAGGTGGACCATTACCATTTTATAAATAAGGCCTACACTTTTTTGCTTAATGCTCATTTAGTGCAGTGTGCAAAGCACAATTTCTGGCACAAGCTGCCAGAAATTCAGTGTTTATTTCCACAATTCTAGTGTCATTACGGCCATGAGGTTGTAGGTGCGCCTGACAATATTTCGGATGATGCATTAAAACAAGCAGAGTCATGCCTGTGCATCACTGCAAATCACACAGTTGTAAGGTGAGAACCTTTCCTCAGGCAGCAGCGTTACAAGGGGTGACAAAAAGCCGCCTGTTGTAACTTTGAGTTCCATTGTGCTAGCCTCAGGCGGCCACAGCCACAGGATTGCCCTTGGTCATTTCCAGAGTTTAGATATCATTTCCGGTGTAAAATGATGTCTGTGCTCTGGTTCTTTCTGTGCCATTTGGCTGCATCGATTGAGCTTTGAGGGTGGTGGTAGCTCCAGGGTTCCCCTGTGCCATTAGAATCACTGTGTGCAATTTGCATTGTGCTGTATTTGTAGGAGAATTTTCAGGTGGATAGGGTTGGATGGCCTGATTTTCAGAGATGCAGATATCAGCTGAGCAGTGTTCCTATAATGAAGTAAACTTTGCCTTTAATAAGTATTGCTTGTATGTGCCAATGCCCTAAGTATTAATTATATCAATGCAATTATCCTTTAAAGTACTACTGGGGAAAGCCGCACCCATAATGACTGGATTTAATAACCTGCAGACCTGAAGGGCTTCCTGACACCCACTGAACTTTCCCAAGATCCCAAAACATCAAGGCTGGATGTGCTGTTTTGCCATAAACACTAACAAGGAGTTGGGGGTAATGTCCGTTTCCTCCCCTGCTGTTGTGTAGTATCCTGCGTATCCTTTTATCTCCATCACACATTTATCTGGCAAAGCAAACTGCTCCGGAGAAACTGCAGCCCCTTCTGTTTGTCCCTAAATAATCTCCTTTAAGTTGTGCAGACTCCAGATATTTGGGGAGAGAAGTATAACTTTCATTCTAACACTAACACACAATTGTGATTTATATTTCACTGTCTGGTGCATATGGATTTGTTTGTGCGTGATTTCTACTTCACGCTTGGGCTTGTTCCGACTGGCAAATCTGCTGGAAAAGATCCTCAATGAGCCTTTGTGAATGCAACAGACACTGTCTCAGCTTTAAAGGGAATAAAAACTCCATAGTAACATTTTCAAACAAGTATTAGGGAATTTTAATGAGACCAGTGCAAAGGCAGAATAAAAAATGAAGATATAGTGGCCCTTTGAGATGAACTTAATTAGGGGGGTGAGGAAGACTGCATGGGATAGGATAAAGCTGGCCATACATGCACCTATATAATTATACAAAACAACGTTTTGTATGATATTCGGACCATGTGTGGGCTCAGAATAATTGCCCTCAGGCCTGAATTTGTGGGCAGGTGACAAAGGCCCGGACCACACTCACCACCGCATCTGAACCCACCCTCCCTGTGTTGGCAAGTGGGAGAATTGTGAAGGAGGCGAGTAGTGGGACTTTGTGAGAAGGATGGGGGGTTGTGAAGGGTTGGGGAGTGCAGGGGATGTGTGAGCAGGTCGGCGGTGGGGGGATGAGTGGGTGGGGGGTGAGCGGGAGCGGACGGGGAGGTGTGTGTCCTAGGGGTGCACCTTTTAGAAATCCAGCCCTGATCGCCCATACAATTTTAGTAACATGGAGGTCGATGGTTTAGTTGATCGGACAGGCTAGAAATTTTTTGTTGGATAATGGTAATATATATATAATATATATGGATATGGAAGTCCCAAATGAGAATTTTTTTTTTTTTATCAACTGTTTTTTTATTAAAGAGCAAATAATGAAAAAGGAAGAATACATAGGTACATATCTCGTTCGAAGAATACACAGCAATAGCGTATAATATACGCCAGAATATGGACCAACAGTATTCATGATAAGCATTGAAGAGACATAGAAAAGTAAATAAACAATAAAAAATAATAAAAATAAAAATAAATAAAATGAATAGAAGAAGAAACATCATGTGGCAAATGAGAAAATTGTATGCTTTAAAAGCAGTGTCAGACTGGGCAGTCAGGGAACTGTGTAAAAACCCTGTGGGCCCTGGTCTCCAAGGGTCCTGCCAATCCAGACCCACTTCCACACCCCAAACTGCCCCTAGGGTTGCCACCTTTTATGGAAAAAAACACCAGCCTTCCTATATATTTATCTTTTTTCCCTATTAATAACATTGGCATCAACCATCATTTTTACCGGCCAGGCCAGTAAAATACCGGGCAGGTGCTGTAGGGCAGTATGCCGCCCAGCCGCAACCTATAAAGCACTGGGGATGCCAAGCTGGTAAAATACTGGCCAGGTGGCAACCCTAGGTGCTGGGAATAGAGCCCTTTGGTTTTCATGAAGCTCCCGGACAGTCATTCCAGGTGGGTCCCTGACCCACCAGTCCAACCCTATTTACAGGAACCTTTTCTCTTCTACTTTTCCTGATGTCCATTTGCTCAGCCTGTGGCATTCATAGATACTGGACTCCACTTAAAATAAAAAAAAAACAAAATCTGTTTTTCAAAATAGAAACTGATGAAGCTTCATGTACACGATCAACCATAGCACGATCGGTCATATAAATGTGTACTTTATGTATAAGTTAGAATGTCAAGAACTCTGGGATGAAGGTTTCCATACGTCACTACTATTTCCGGGGACATCACTTTGAAACGATTGTTGTCTGTGAATTAATGGATGGAACATCTTCTGATCAGGCCCGGATTTGCGGCAAGGCCGCATAGGCCCGGGCCTAGGGCGGCAAAGAAATAGGGGCGGCATGCCGCCCAGCTGCCGTTCAACTGCACCAGCTGCGCCGGCGTTTTTTCGCCGGCGCGCTGGGAAGGCGGGTGCTAGGACCGCGCGGCCGCCTGGTTGGACCGCGCGGCCTAGGGGCGCCGAGAAGTGAAATCCGGCGCTGCTTCTGATTTGTTATTTTTCCCTACTTTTATCCTACAATTTATCAATCTGAATCTGAATGTTAATGTCAGATGATACAATCGATATCTGAACGGTCACCGCAGGAAAAATCTGACTGTGTATGGCCTCACAAGGAAACTTCGAGCAACTTTGGAAATCTGAAAAGATTCGTATGGCATCCTGCCAGCGATTCGTATTCTCGCCGACGGGAAGGCATTTCAGGGAGATTAGTTGCCCGAAGTAGAGAAATGAATCCTTCCATCTGCCACTACTCTAAAGGGGTGCAGTGTGTTAATAGTTGTTAAAGGTTGGAATGGACACATATAAAGGCAACAACAGATTGTGTTGCTGCTGATATGATTAGAGAAGTCAAACATTAGCTGGAGGCGTTTGTGTTGAGTCAACACGGTTCATGAGCGTCTGCAACTAAAGCAGGAGCAGTAACCAGCTTATTCTGTATTGATCATTGTTTTCTTGAACACAACTGCTTATTTTAATTATAATTATAGCTATTCCTTTATAATATACATTATAAGGATATTAAAAGTCACTGAGGGGTTCTGTGACCATATAAAGACACAGGGCAGCAGACTGAGTTATACAGGGAACTCTGAGTATCACTCATGTATTGTAAGGGATAATGTACCCCCTACTGTAAATGATAAGGATATTAGAAGTCACTGAGGGGTTGTTCTGTGACCATATAAAGGCACAAGGCTGCAGGCTGAGTTATACAGGGAACTCTGAGTATCACTCATGTATTGTAAGGGATAATGTACCCCCTACTGTAAATGATAAGGATATTAGAAATCACTGAGGGGTTCTGTGACCATATAAAGGTACAAGGCTGCAGGCTGAGTTATACAGGGAACTCTGAGTATCACTCATGTATTATAAGAGATATTGTACCCCCTACTGTAAATGATAAGGATATTAGAAGTCACTGAGGGGTTCTGTGACCATATAAAGGCACAAGGCTGCAGGCTGAGTTATACAGGAAACTCTGAGTATCACTCATGTATTATAAGGGATAATGTACCCCCTACTGTAAATGATAAGGATATTAGAAATCACTGAGGGGTTCTGTGACCATATAAAGGTACAAGGCTGCAGGCTGAGTTATACAGGGAACTCTGAGTATCACTCATGTATTATAAGAGATATTGTACCCCCTACTGTAAATGATAAGGATATTAGAAGTCACTGAGGGGTTCTGTGACCATATAAAGGCACAAGGCTGCAGGCTGAGTTATACAGGAAACTCTGAGTATCACTCATGTATTATAAGGGATAATGTACCCCCTACTGTAAATGATAAGGATATTAGAAGTCACTGAGGGGATCTGTGACCATATAAAGGTACAAGGCTGCAGGCTGAGTTATACAGGGAACTCTGAGTATCACTCATGTATTATAAGAGATATTGTACCCCCTACTGTAAATGATAAGGATATTAGAAGTCACTGAGGGGTTCTGTGACCATATAAAGGCACAAGGCTGCAGGCTGAGTTATACAGGAAACTCTGAGTATCACTCATGTATTATAAGGGATATTGTACCCCCTACTGTAAATGATAAGGATATTAGAAGTCACTGAGGGGATCTGTGACCATATAAAGGTACAAGGCAGCAGGCTGAGTTATACAGGAAACTCTGAGTATCACTCATGTATAGGGATGTAGCGAACGTCGGAAAAAAAGTTCGCGAACATATTCGCGAACTTGCGCAAAAATGCGAGCGGTTCGCGAACGGTTCGCGAACCCCATAGACTTCAATGGGAAGGCGAACTTTAACATCTAAAATAGACATTTCTGGCCAGAAAAATGATTTTAAAGTTGTTTAAAGGGTGCAACGACCTGGACAGTGGCATGCCAGAGGGGGATCAAGGGCAAAAATGTATCTGAAAAATCTGCCTGTGTGTGCTTGGAAGAGATAGTGTAGGGGGAGAGCTGTTAGTGATGCTAGATGGCAGTTGGTTGAATAACACACTGGGCAAAAAATGCCTACAGGGCAAATAATGCCTAAAAGGTCAACTTATACACTACTACAGCGGTAGTAAAATAAAAAAAAGTAAAATAAAAAAAAAATGAATATTAAAAAAAAAAAAATTAAAGTTGGTGCTGCTGAACTACTAGGAGCAGCAGATTAGCACACCAGTCCCACTCCCCAACACTGCTAGACTAATAGCACTGGGCTCTTATAGTAGTAGTAGTAGTAGCAGTAGTAGTAAAACAACAAAAAAATAAATAAAAGCAGTCCTTACAAGGACTACTGTTATTGCAGCAGTCAGCAGATGAGATCAGAAGCAGGACAGCTGCCCACTGCAGCTACATACAGAGCACTGCAGTAGAAGGTAGATTACTAGCCAGCAAAGCTACCTAAGCTTAAATGTCCCTCAAACCCCTGCAGACTTCTGTCCCTCCAATAACAGAGCAGTATCAAAACGATTACTAGCCAGCAAACTTTCAACTGTCCCTGAAATCACTAACAGGCAGCAGCTCTCTCCCTACACTATCTCTTCAGCACACACAGGCAGAGTGAAAAAACGCTGCAGGGCTTCGGTTTTTATAGGGAAGGGGAGTGGTCCAGGGGAGAGCTTCCTGATTGGCTGCCATGTACCTGCTGGTCTGGGGTGAGAGGGCAAAAAAAAGCGCCAACAATGGCGAACCCAAAATGGCGAACGTCGCGCGACGTTCGCGAACTTCCGGCGAGCGCGAACACCCGATGTTCGCGCGAACACCCGATGTTCGCGCGAACAAGTTCGCCGGCGAACAGTTCACGCCATCTCTACTCATGTATTATAAGGGATAATGTACCCCCTACTGTAAATGATAAGGATATTAGAAGTCACTGAGGGGTTCTGTGACCATATAAAGGCACAAGGCTGAAGAAGAATCTTGGAAGCAAAGTTTTCTATGAAATGTTACAGTGTTTAATTTCTCATTTTATTTTGCTTTTCTATATTTTGTATCAGGTAACATAAAACTGGCATTGTGTTTCATATCTGCTTGTGGGCCAGGAGACTGGAGGCAATACTGACAGACTGATTAAGTAATAGTATCAGTGCTCGGGGGGAGCGGGTGAGGATTGAGCTAATTATCTAGACAGAATTCTCTATGAGGAGATAAGGATTCTGACAAGTGGAACTGGGGCCTGGGGTCTCTGCAATAGAATGTGAAAAGGTTGATAAACAGACATTGCTGATGAGATTCAGTTCTGACATTGCCTGGATGAAGAATAAGCTCATTATGGCTCTGTACATTATATAAGTGTAGAAATGGGTCTTCAGCAACGACCAGACATTATGGATTCTATCTTTCTGCCGCCTCCCAGATCCAAAGAGTTTGGTCTCTGAATTCTTTGGATTGGGGTAAAGGAAAAGAAATACAGTGAAACCTCAATTTCAAGTGCCCTGATTTCAAGTCTTCCCACATTTTACATTTTTTATTTGTTGTCCCACCAATTTATAATGCATTTTAATCGGTGCATTTCCCTGATTTTAAGTAACGTTTTCCCAGATTTTACATCAACATTTTGTCCCAAAAACTGCTTTTTTTGCTCTATGAATGCTATTATTTGTGAAATAAAGAGGTTTAAAATAGGAACCAGATGTATATTTTGCTAAGGTTCTGCCTGTAAATGGTCAATTCCTATTAGTCTGTCCCTTATACAGTCCTGCACCAATCACTTATTGCTTTAGGTTGTGTATGTGACTGACAGAGAGACTTGCACATGCCCCCATAGTGAAACATTAACATTTATAAACGACATTTATAAAGGACAAGGAAAACCTTTACAACATTTAGGAAAATAAAAGAGGGACAAAAAAGTTGGCACGCGTAGTGTGGCATTTTTGACCACACCCATTTTGTGGCCACACCCCCTAATTACCATGTTAATTTTACTAAATTTGACAGATTATGAAAGTTTGAACATATTTCTGTTGTTTATTTTTCAATTATTACAGTTTTGCTAATGAAGGTGAATTACCCTTTAAGATGTGACTCTAACTTTTTCCAAGGGACCTGTTATCTTATATTGTTACAATTACTTGTTTTCTTATCTCGAAATTGTTACAAAGTATCTTATCTGCTGCTGTGACTGTTCTGGGCTCTCTGCCAAAAGCTAATTAAGTTAGAAACATTGTTTCTTTTTCTGGCTGTTCAGTGCAGACACAATGGGACTTTTCAGTACAAATGAGGGACTGTGAGTTGAGCTGTCATAAGAGGGACTGTCCCTCTAAAAATGGGACAGTTGGGAGGTATGGTTCAATTTCTACATCTCCTGCTTACAACACAGCCAGTCATTCCCTACACTTTACTGACACTTAGGGACAGATTTATCAAGGGTCAAATTTCGAAGTAGAAAAAACTTCGAAATTCGACCATCCAATAGAATCCTCCAACATTTGAATTTGAAGTCCGAGGATTTTATACATCGTATGATCGTATTCTGATCGTACTACGATCGTACTCCGATCTTACTTCGAATCGAACGATTTTATCGTACGATCGTACGATTTTCCCAAAAAATCCTTTGACTTAAATAAACTTAGCAAAACACACAGGAGGCCCCCCCATAGCCTATACAGCAATTCGGCAAGTTTAAGTTGGCGAAGTATTGAAGTCGAAGTTTTTTTAAAGAGACAGTACTTCGATTATCGAATGGTCGAACGATTTTTACTTCGAATCGAAGTCAAAGTAAATTCGAAGTCATAGTATCCTATTCGATGGTCGAAGTATCCAAAAAATTACTTCGAATTTCTAGATTTTTTTACTTAAAAAATTCCCTCAAATTCACTTCGACTCTTTATAAATCTGCCCCTTAATTTCATGTAAAACATAATACAGGTATGGGATCTGTTATCCAGTTTTCCGGATAACAGATCTTTCTGTAATTTGGATCTTCATATCTTAAGTCTACTATGAAATTATTTAAACATTAAATAAACCCCATAGGCTGGTTTTGCCTCCTATAAGGACTAATTATATCTTAGTTTGGATCATGCACAAGCTACTGTTTTTTTTCTTTACTCATAGAAACGAAATATTTTTTGGATAAAAAAAAAGTCTATAGGAGATGTCCTTCCCTTAATTCAGAGCATAACTGATTTCCAGATAATGGATCCCATACTAAAATAAATTCTATGTTTCTGGCTTAAGCTGGCATCCTGGTAGTTCCACCACTGGCCACGATGTAACAAATTGGCTCCCCCTTTCATCAGTGAACATCATTTTCCTTGTCCCTTTTTTCCATAATGAAAAAAATAAAATTCTAAGCAACAGCCCAATATACATTCACAGCACATTGTCATTGGTTTTCGTGTTGTGTATAAATGTAATTGCTATTGAAAGCACCATCTGTTTGGCTGTTTATATTCTCTGCACTGCAGGTTTTGACTCCTGAAGAAGACGCCAGTTAGTGTCGGACTGGAGTGTCCAGGCAGGGGGACGCTTGCAGTTCCAGAGGGAGGGAGTGGACTAATGGGGCTCACCGGGTATTTACCAGTTCCTCATCATGCAACTTCGGAAAAAGAATCGCTCCGAGTGCCATCCCACCGGTGATTTTAGCTGGCGGGAAGGCAGGGGAGGCAGTTTGGGGAGATTAGTCGCCCTGAAGAAGACGAGATTTGTCGCCAGGCGACTAAATCTCCCAGAATCTCCAGGTGTGACCTTACCCTAAATCTGTGAGTCTAACTTCTCCCAAGGGACCTGTTATCTAAACTGTTACAATTACTTATTTGCTTATCTCAAAATTGTTACAAAAGTATCTTATCTGTACCTCATGGCTGTTCTGGGCTCTTTGCCAAAAGCCAATTAAGCTAGACACATTTTATCCTTTTTTTTTTTAACTGTTCAGTGCAGAGAAAATCGGGACTTTCCAGTACAAACACGGGACTGTGGGTCGAGCTGTCAAAAGCGGGACTGTCCCGCTGAAAATGGGACAGTTGCAATTACATTTATAAATAAAACCAGTTGCTTAGAATGACATTTTCTTCCATTAAGAGATCACAATCCCCCTTAAATCAGACTATATTGATTTAAAACGCTTTATCCACGTTACAGTGCAACTCTGTGTCACAAAAACAAGTGCAGAAACAAATACTACAAACTGCACAGATATCCCCACAGAAAGGGGGCTGGAGCGGCTCAGCCAATAGACAAGGAGCTCCCTGAGCTAAAAAAAGCACCAATCAGACGTCACATCACACATTTCCTCAGTATGTCGACTTAATACAGACAGCTGCAGGGATTGGTTGGCCATCGCCATGCAGGATTCAGTCTGTTACAGTTTTGTTTTCCAGCCTGGGATCCTCTTGATTTTAATAAGAATATATTTAGGAGAGGCCTCAATAGAAAATGAGTAATAATGCTCTACCAACCTAGAAGCAGGAACACTCTGAGAGGGAACTATTTTCTCTTACATGGTCTCTAGAAACCTTAGGTCTCAGTGATTGTTGACCAGTGGCATCACCTAATGAGGAAAGAGTGTAACACTCAGCACTAAACCATATCCCTCTGCAGCTCTGGGTGCACAGAACATATGCAGTGCCAGACATGGGTCTTTACTCTTTGTATAAGATACTGTACATCCATCATTCCTGTCCTCATGCTTTGTCAGGCTGAATAAGACAATTGTGGCAGATAATGGGCATTAAATGCCACTTAAATATGGCAGGTAATGGGCATTTTGTAGATCTCTAGGGTTCTACAGGAGCTGGCAGTGCCAAAAGGTTGTTTTAAGGGTTAAGGTTGCCATGGATGTTAACATTTTTAAAAGATCTTTCCTTTATCATTGCCAGGGGGCCTATCGGCTCCTAGCAGGAGTAGTCTGGACCAAGGAGGAAGCCCAGGGGTCAAAGTCCAAGTTCGCAGTACAAACAGGGTTCAAGAGTTGTCGAAATCAATATCCAGGCGGTTCAAAAAGGCAGGCGGATAAACAACAAAGTCGAAAATCAGGCAAGGTCAAAGTCCAGAGATCAGGAATAATAGAGCACCCAGGAATGTTCAAAACAAACAATATAATCGAGCATTGAACCCGTGACCTGGAAGGGTTTATAATCTTTGAATTTCGTGCCAAGTGCGTGACGTCATCGCGCCGGCAGCTCTGTTCCCCACGTGTTGCCAATGGGCGCCACCATCTTGGATGCGATGCTAGAGAGGACGGAGGCGCCGAACGGGACGGCTGTGCCAAGCAGTTCTGACCATCATAAGACCAAGCTTATCCTGAAACGATCATTTAAATGTACGATTTGTCCATCGACTACAAAGATAATTCCAAGAGATTTTGTCTCATTGAAGGAAAACTGTGGGTAAATGCCTGCCTGGCCCTGCAAACAATTGGACAATGGATACATTTCACTGTGAACGATGAACGTTTTCTAACCTGCCCGATCGATTTTCTGACCGATGTCGGACAAAAAAATCGTTCGATGCACGATCATTAGGTGCCCACTAACCTCATAATAATTTGATGGATTCATCGGATTGCACTAAAATTGGTCTTTAGAGAAAAATCTTAATGTCTATAGCCACTTTTAGGAGCGTAATGGGGGAGGGGGAGTTGGCCATGAAGTGTTATTTGTTGTAGTCTGGAAAAATAAGGTGCTTGGGGCAGCAGAAAAAAGGTCTTAGTTGCATTTGTCTGTAGAGATTATTTTATAAAATAAGGATATAACTTCAACAGTGTACTTCCGAAACCAGGCTAGACAGGGTTACCTTTTGGTTTGGTTCTGTTTGTCCAGTCATATATAGCAGATTGTTTATACGTCAGAATACTGATTTTAATAATGTCAGTTTGATGTCGGTTTGCCACCGTGCAGTAGCAGTAATAAGCTTAGTGTATATATATATATATATATATATATATATATATATATATATATATATATATACACACAGGTATAGGATCCCTTATCCGGAAACCCGATATCCAGAAAGCTTCAAATAACGGAATGACTCCCATAGACTCTATTTTATCCAAATAATCCAAATTTTTAAAAATGATTTCCTTTTTCTCTGTAATAATAAAACAGTAGCTTGTACTTGATCCCAACTAAGATATAATTAATTCTTATTGGAAGCAAAACCAGCCTATTGGGTTTATTTAATGTTTAAATGAATTTCTAGCAGACTTAAGGCATGAAGATCCAAATTACGGAAAGATCCGTTATACAGAAAACCCCAGGTCCCGAGCATCTGAATAACAGGTCCCATACCTGTGTGTGTGTGTATATATATATATATATATATATATATATATATATATAGTCAAATACAAGAGTCCTCTGCACTCAACCCATTATCAATATATTTAAGACAGAGACATTTTGTGCATACTGCTACTGAAAAATGCCTTACCCTTTAAACAAAACAGGGATTGTTTGTCCATATATTGCAATATATTTAAGCTGGCCAACTACGTCAAAGTCATCCCATATCTGGCCAGTCCTATGCTCAATTTTATCTGATTCATTAAGAATTCTATTGCTTCATTATACATTTTATAAAGGGACTAGGTTTTACCTGCAACTTACTTGCTGCTTTCAAAGTAAACCTCCATACTTGGCTGCCCTTTTATTAGACACCAGTGGGATCACCTGACTATAGCTGGGAAGGGTGGTACCTCATTGCACCCCCGCCTAATGTTTTTAAAAAATAGTGGTGAGCACAACTTTTCCCTTGTTCCCTATATATATATATATAGATAGATAGATAGATATCTATATATATATATATATATATATATATATATATATATATACATATCAGATTTCAGCTGTATGATATGGTTCTTTTATGTAAGTGTTTTCCAGCTCCAGTTCCCCAGCTTGATGATTTCTGCACACAATCTCGTCTAACCTGCCCTGTATCAAATAAGAGTTTCATTCCTTAAATATGTTATTATTTCATGCTCTTCCATATTAGAGACGCCTGCATTTCAGTCTTCATTGGTATTGTACATTACTGAATATCCAGCCGAAGAACTGAGTCATCCATGATTTAGCAGAGATTTGGTTACCCTGATCCTTAGTTGGTTTTCTTTCACTCCAAAGGGCCGAGTTTAATTTAGGGCTATGACACACCTGACACGTTTTTGGCATAACATTTTTCAGATAACTGATAAATGCCTAAATTTGTGAATTTGTCATGCTGACATGAATGGAAAACACCTGGAAGTCCAAATGTTCTTACTAGACTAGGCTTAGGGCAGGGGCACACAGGCAGATTCGGGGAGATTCTTCTCTCTTCTTCGGGTTGTCAATCTCCCCGAACTGCCTTGAGAAAACGCCTGCGCCAATGCACTTGCGGTGCTTCAATTTCTGAGTCGCCCGAAGTTTCCTTGTGAGGCAACTTCGGGTGACTTCGGAAATTGAATGTGGCGAGTGCATTGACACAGACATTTTCTCATTATAGCATTATAGCAGGCAGAAGGCAGTTCGGGGAGATTGTCGCCCCGAAGAGAAGGTTATTAGTCGCCAGGTGACTAAATCTCCCTGAATCTGCCTGTGTGCCCCTGCCCTTATGTAGCATGGGCATCTTGCAGGCCGCTAGGATGGACATGGTACATGTGTATAGCCACTTTTATATTTTTTTGGCCCAACTTCCTGATCAATTAGAAAAGCAGAAAGTGGTCAGTCGAATTTGCCATTACAATCTGGCAAGATTATCTGTAAACCCGACCACCTGTCAGACATGCCCGTATGACTGTGGTGTGTTTAATATTGGACAAACTGCTCAAAACAAATCTGGGCAAATATGGTAAGTTGTGTTCTTGTCTCAAAAGAAAACAATTAGACCTAGGCCTATTCAGCTACAATTAGCAGTTACTAATTATCTACCTTAACATGTAAAATTGGTTGGAGAAGGTCCCGGGGGCTTCCATTAATAGTAGGGGAGTAACCGCAGGCATTCATATGAATTAGCAGATTATAGTGCACTGTGGTCTCTCCCCCATTATAGAGGTGAGATAAGAATTCGGCTTTCAACGGAGCAACCTATGGTGCGGAAATGCATGTTTGAAAAGCAAATATTAGCCAGATCACTGTTTCTCTGGCCATAAACGTGCAGATATACCTTAAATATCGGACGAACAATCCTGGGGTGCAATCGTCTGACCTGCCACTAACCATTCAGATGAAATAAAGTAGTAAAAGAACAAATCAGATGATGTTCTGGCCGTGACAGCAATCGTACGAAAGTTATGTCTGACAAATAGAAGTGACAGTCACTCATTGATATTGTACATACATGAAGATAAATTATCGATAGCCTGTTTGATCGACTAAACAACTGATTGCCATGGTACGAAAAATGTCGGGACACTCCACATACGGCCGAAAATTGTTGCCTGCAGCTAACCAACAGCATGCCTTAACTGCAGTCTATGCACAGCATTATGTGGATGGATGCATTGCATTTCACTGCATGAATGAGCATTGTTGTTGGAATATACAGTGCATTATGAGGGGAGACTGTCATAGTTGGGGGTTTTTCCCCCGGTAAAAAAGGGCGTGTGAGGGGACATGATTATACTTTACAAGTACATTAGAGGACATTATAGACAAATAGCAGGGGACCTTTTTACCCATAAAGTGGATCACCGTACCAGAGGCCTCCCCTTTAGACTAGAAGAAAAGAACTTTCATTTGAAGCAACGTAGGGGGTTCTTCACAGTCAGGACAGTGAGGTTGTGGAATGCACTGCCAGGTGATGTTGTGATGCTGATTCTGTTAATGCCTTTAAAGCTGGCCATAGATGCAAAGATCCGAACGTTGGAATCCTCGAATGATCGGACTTCCCCATCTCCCAACCTGCCACTAACTATTCAGATCAAATAAAGTAGTAAAAGAACAGATCAGCCGATGTTCTGCCCCTGACAGCAATCGCACGATAGTTATGTCTAACAAAAGCTGGCGACAGTCTCCCACTGAAAATCGTACGATCACCAATACACGCAAAGATATTATCGGCAGCCGACAGAAATCTTTTAACCTGGTCGATCGACCAAATGACCGATCTCCGTGGGACGAAAAATGTTGGGACTCTCCACACACGGTCCGAAAATCGTACGAATCGAGGATTCGTATGATCGGATCTTTGCGTCTATGGCCAGCTTAAGAATGGCTTGGATGATTTTTTGGACAGACATAATATCAAAGGCTATTGTGATATTAAACTCTATAGTTAGTATGGGTATATAGAATTTATGTGAAAGTAGGGAGGGGTGTGTGTATAGATGCTGGGTTTTCATTTGGAGGGGTTGAAATTGGTGGATTTCGTCTTTTTTTAACCGATTTAACTATGTAACTATGTAACTATTTATCTGTATGTACCGACAGACTGTTAATTGCTGGAGTCTACTCCACCCCTCACCCAATGTCACACTTTATTTCAGCTCTTTGAAGATCCAAACAAATGGAATCCCCTCCTTGAATCCCCTGGAGATAGTGATCTGGGAAAAGGACAGATTACTTTTATCACTGAGAGCGTCTCTTTACCAAGTGAAACCTTATCAGCCTCATCAAACTCTTCTAAAAAGATGAGCTTTGTATATCTCCTGCCTGGGCTGTTGTGTAAACCACCGCACCACAACTCCAGAAGAAGCGCAATGCATCAAACTGGAGGTTTGCAATACAAACACAGGGAAGGAATGGTGCCCTCTTCTGCAAAGGCCAACTTAGATCTTTATAACAGTTTGTATTGCCTAAATATTTTCTCACATCGATCTTCCTTTAGTGAAATCAAGCATCAGGTGGCTCCCCTCCAACACAGGTTTCCTAAATATACAATAAAAAAATATACAATATACGCTTTATATGCAGTACGATCAAGGCATAGTTATGTTAAGGGGATCATACAGACCAATTTGAAAGCGAATAAGGGAACCCTGACTATCCCCTATTGTAAATGATAAGGATATCAGAAGCCACTGAGGGGTTCTGTGACCATATAAAGACACAAGGCTGCAGGCTGAGTTATACAGGGAACTCTGAGTATCACTCATGTATTATAAGGGATAATGTACCCCCTACTGTAAATGATAAGGATATTAGAAGTCACTGAGGGGTTCTGTGACCATATAAAGGCACAAGGCTGCAGGCTGAGTTATACAGGGAACTCTGAGTATCACTCATGCATTATAAGGGATAATGTACCCCCTACTGTAAATGATAAGGATATTAGAAGTCACTGAGGGGTTCTGTGACCATATAAGGGATAATGTACCCCCTGCTGTAAATTATACATATACTAGAAGTCATGACGCTGGAGGCTGAATGCTTTTAAACAGGGTATGAAATGTTAAGGTAACTTTATGATATGCTTAAAAATTTAAGAGGGGGTGTATTTTCTTTTGTACCATACAAAGTAAACATTTAGAAGCATGTCAATAAACATTGAGCAAATATATTGATGTTAAACAAGAATATTTTTTACATTTTGTTTGTTGTCCAGTTCAATTAAATTTGGGCTTTAACAGGAGAACTTTGATCACATAACAATTCTAGAGTGGAGAAAGAAAAGATAGCAGGATGGTAGTAATAATAATAGGTAATACCTTCTTTTTGGTTCTGCTATGTATTGCTCTTTTTATTGCAGGCCCTATTGCTTAATGATCCCAATGATTAAATGAGGCTCTGCCTGTCTAATAAAGTCTGGCTGTGATATTCCTTGCCCTGCCCTGAGGTTACCTGCTCTGTGTAAATTGCACTGTCTGTGCTGATGTGTCTGACCAAAAAGCAGGGCTTATGTTCCCTGGAAACAATGGCTTTTGCTTGCTGCCCGTTGTTGGAAATCCTCTTGTTTGGGGTGAGCTCTGACTTCCCCTGCTTTGATCCTTTAAGCATCGGCTACCTGCTCATATTTTCCCATTAAGTCACAGGAAGACTTTTTAAAGTGTCCCTGTTTACCTTTAGCATGAGCCGGCCTTTTACTGGGCCTTCAGTGCTACATGCCGCCGCTTTGATCACGTTACCCTGCCTTGTTGTGCTTCTATAGCAGTTCATGTTCTGACATTAATGGCCATGGAGGGTGCACTTAGCTGCAAAAAGGGCTTTCCCACTCAGGCAACATGATCTGGGGAACATTATTTGACTGACAGAGGCTGATCTATTTTGCATTAATGGCCAGGACGCTGGGAACCTGTCTGAAGTGTCTACACACTGTATGCCAGAGTGGAAATCAATGGGTTAAAGGTACACAGAGGCCACTCTTAGGGACACAGTTCCCCTGTTCATTATATCATCCTTAAAGGAGAAGGAAATGCTAAAACTAAGTAAGCTCTATCAGAAAGGTCTATATAAATACACTAGTAAACCCTCAAAGTAATGCGGCTCTGAGTCCATTGTCAAAAGAAACACATAATTTCTTTCCTTCTATTGTGTACACATGGGCTTCTGTATCAGACTTCCTGTTTTCAGCATAAACCTCCAGGGCTTAGGCTTGAGCATGCTCAGTTTGCTCCTCTCCCCTCCCTCCTCCCCTCCCTGCTGTAATCTGAGCCTTTAGCTATAAGTGAAAAAACCCAGGCAGGACGTGATGTCACACCAAGCTAATATGGCAGCTTCAATCCTAAACAAACAGAGAGCTTCTAGAGCTGTTTATTCAGGAATAGTAAAGCATTCTGCGGAATAAATATAGTGTTATAGCTTGCACTATTGTGGCTAATCTATTGACAATAAACTGCTTCAATAGCTTTCCTTCCCCTTTAAAAATACCTGGAAATATATTGGGGATAATGCACAAGTGGAAACAAGAAAGAGACTTGTTAGAGATAAGCTGTCACTCAAATAACTTTAAGGCTGCCATTCTAGAAGAGCATTGACCATAAAACATGGTTCGGCATGACTGATAATTCTCTATTAGAATGTCACAGGGCTTCCATTGTTTGCATTCATTAATAGACTGCAATAGAAGAGTGGGAGAGAGGGGAAAGCAAGCAAAATGAAAGAACCCTTAAATGTTCTATTAGATCCATTTTGTATAAGTTGAGACCCTTTTCTGGTTTTTCCTTGGGTGCCACCACTAAAGACAGCCTTGACCTTCAAGCCTATATTTGACATATTTCCATGTGTGTAGGGAAGAAGACAGAATTATAATATCTAGACCCCAAGTCCTCATTGACTTTTACATCCTCATATTATAAAGCAGGGGATATTTTTATACCCATGTCATGTGACATGATTGATATCACTAGGTAATGATGATAACTGATGCTGATGACATCACTAAGCACTGTTTATAAGCCTATATTTTTACAGGTTATTGTTTTTATCCATTATATAGTGAATAAAGTACCCCCTCTTGTAAAATGACCATATAAAAGCACAAGGCCGAGTCATGGAACTCCAAGGTGACTTCTAATATCCTCATAATTTGCAACAGGCAAAATATGAGGAAAGAGATCCTCTTCCTGCTTCTTCGGGTCTTCTCACTGCTGCACATGAGCAGTAGAGCAAAAAGCAGAACTTTAATGAAAAATCTGCCTATTTCGCTCTACTGCGCAAGAAAAATTTAAAAACCGAAGAAACAGGAAGAGGATCTCTCCATGGTGCTTGTTTAGATGACCCTGGGCTGGTGCAGTTGCTGATAGGAGCACAGGCCCTGGGTGTCAGATAAGTAAAAGTAGTCACTTGGGGGTGCCTAACTTTCTTGGGGTGCCTAACTTTTGGCACCCCATGTGTAATACCACCCCATGTGGTATTCCTTCTCCTTTAGGGCAGAGACGCGTGGAAATTCCGGGAGATCAGTCGCCCAACAACAAATCGCCTCTTCTTCGGGCAACTAATCTCCCCAAACTGCCTACTCGGAGCGCTTTGTTTTCCGAAGTCGCCCAAAGTTGCCTCAGGAAACTTGGGCAACTTCAGAAAACGAAGAGCTCCAAGTGCCACCCCGCCTGGGATTTAGATTTTAGCTGGGGGGAAGGCAGTTTGGGGAGCTTAGTCAACCGAAGAAGAGGCGATTTGTTGCCGGGCGACTAAATCTCCCCGAATCTCCATGCGTGTCTCTGCCCTTAAGGGTATGTTTTAATATGACTTACATTTTTTAAATATGAGTGATATCCCTGCAGCGAGAACCAATCATTTGTTTTTTTGGTGTGCTAGCTCCATTAATGTGGACATGGTCTTAAAAGTTCTTGTGATAACCTGGGTGTGGTTTAAAGTGGGTGTTCTTTTAAAGCAGGGCATGGTCAACATTGGCTTCGGTAACACAGAACTTGGACAACACTGCCCTTATCCAACATGGACATGCCCATTATGCCAGAACCCTTTGCATCACACCCTAACCTGCCAGAAAGCACCACCCCTTCATGCAACTTCCATGTTCCCCCCAAAAAAAGCATTTTATAATAATTAATATCATTTATAATAAATCACAAAAAATTCGGATTTTATAGTAAAAAAACTCAAAATCGTTTTGGCATTCGGACTTTAATAAATAACCCAAATGCAATTTTCAGCCCATGGTAGCCAATCAACCAAAATGAACAGCCGGTGGCACCATTGTTACAAGGGTTTACATTTCCTTAAAACAGCGCACATAAATACAAGAGAAAGAACAGCTTCTTCTCCATTATTGCCATAGGTCTGGTCAGGACCGCCATCAGAAATCGCAGGGCCCCATACGACAACATTTCCTGGGCCCCCTCGGCTGCGCCCACCGCAAGCCCCATCTACAGGTCTGCCTTCCTCACCCCCACAGTTCCGCCCCCCACCACACAGTAAAAAAACAAAAAAAACATTGGTGGCTAGGGTTCCCATGTGTTAATAAAAAATAAAAAGATATTGGTGGTCAGGGCCCCCCTAAAAACCATTTGTGGCCAGGGCCCCCCCATAAAAAATATTGGTGGCTAGGACCCCACATGAGAAAAAAAATTGGTGGCCAAAATTGGTGGCCAGGGCCCACCCCCCCACATTATAAGAAAATTAGTGGCCAGGGCCCCTTAAACGTCTATGCCTTCCCGAAGTCAGCAGCTCTCAGAAAGATGGGGGCCTGGCTAATCAAGTAAGTGTGGCGTGGCCGTGGCCCCCCTTACCCTCCGGGCCCCCTACAACTCTCCCCCCTGTCCCCCCCGATGGCTTTCAAGTATAAAGAGTTCGGCAAGCACTCCGGACGCCACTCTAGATAGGTAAAATTCAACTTTTATTTCAAACGCATTAAAACCATAATATCCTTATCCCCCCTGATGGCTGCCCTGGGTCTGGAACCAGAATCAAGTCATTGTTGTCATTGTTTAAATATCACCATCCAGTCACCTGGGAAGATGCTTCACTAGAAAGTTCCGCTGACCACCACATCCAAACGGACAAAGTCACAGTTGGGTCTCCCAAAAACTAGAGGCTGGATAGAACCTTCCAGTTCATTTTTGCCTGTTACTGATACACTGCCAAAGATAAAGGAGGAAGAAAGTCCCAAAATCTTTTCACCTTTGGACAAATAACTTAAGAAATAATCAATAATTTGATTTGAAACTGGATGGTCTAAGGCCACAACCAATAACAAGAAGTTCATGTCCATGGTGCTTTGAGAACCTGATCTCCTGGAAGAGGATAAATTTCATACCTAGAGGAATCAAAACACTGTAGGAGAACAGACTTGATTTCTTGTTTCAGGGCCACAGTATATAAGGACATTGAGTGGTTTCCCAGTCACATTAAGTTTGCCATTGTTCTTTTCTTCACTCTGCTCTAAACTGCCTTCTATGCTGCTGAAATCATCTGGGAGGTCAGGAATATTCTCTTCGGAGGCACACCGGACTGACTCTATGGTGCGGTTCTCCAGATCCAAGCACTCATGGCAACTAGACATATGGAGATGACGGTGTGTTTCCACTTCCTCGCCTTTCTCCGTGGCAGCACTATCTTCAGCCGCACCCATAATTTCTTGTTCAACAGACTCAAATCTGGTTCAGTTCTGCGCCCCAAGGTGTTGAGATTTGTCTGCTTTGTGTTTTGTGCCTTCAGGAATTATTCCTTCAGATATACAGCTATGGATATAAAACAAAGACATTCTCATGAAGCTCGTACCTACCCACCATACAGAAATATTAGTACAGATATAGGATCCGTTATCCAGAAACCCGTTATCCAGAAAGCTCCAAACTACAGAATAGCTGTCTCCCATAGACTCCATTTTATCCAAATAATCCCATTTTCTTTTTCTCTGTAATAATAAAACAGTACCTTGTACTTGATCCCAACTAAGATATAATTAATCCTTATTGGAACAAGCCCATTGGGTTTATTTAAAAATTTACATGATTTCCTAGTAAACTTAAGGTAGGAAGATCCAAACTACAGAAAGATCCGTTATCCAGAAAACCCTAGGTCCTGAGCATTCTGTATAAAAGGTCCCATACCTGTAACAACACACAGGCTGCCGATTTTTGTGAAGAGCCTTGGTGTGAATCCAGTTTAATGGAAATAATAGCTTTTTTCCAGCGCTATAGATCCCAAACCTTTTAAAGGAATTGTTCAGTTTAAAAAATGAAAACTGAGTAAATAGGCTGTGCAAAATACAACATATTTTTAATATAGTTATTTAGCCAAAAATCCAATGTGGAGTGACTGGATGTTTAATAGGATCTGTTATCCGGAATACTTTGTATATAAAATAAACCCAGTAGGATTATTTTGCAACCAATATGGATTAATGCAGTTTAGTTACCATCAGGTACAATGTGCTGTTTGATTATTACAAGGAAAATGAAAATTGGAGCTTTCTGGGTAACAGGTTTCCGGAAGTTTCGTTACAGAAGGCCACTCAGTCTGTAAATATGACCAATATTTTTCAGTTAGTGTTTTTCCTGTTCATTCTGGAAGTGGTTGTTTTATTGAATTATACACATAAAAGTGTTTCCTCTGTATTTTGGTGGATTTAAATTATTTAATTGAGGGCCCCTGGTTGGTCATGCTTTGTAGTAACTTCAAGCGGTCTGTTTATTATGGTGCAGTGACATCTAGTGGTCATTACAATATATGTATCACTGTAAAATGTATTCATAATGTTTTGGCATCAGACAGATCATCACACACATTCTTACAAAAAACTCCAGTTTGCAGGACAAGGTACAATCAGTGCATTTCCCATTTGCTTTGAATGGGAGGGTTGTTTTGTAGTATTTTGTCTTTCTCCCTTGGAGAGATAAATCGATGGGGGGACAAAATGCGACCAATCTCCCCATGTGCTACTACCCGTAGTTTCTGTTTTGTTCTCCTATGGGCATGAGCTGCCTGGAAAAGTGAATTACCCATAGAAAACAAGTTGCAAAAACTGCCATCTACTGCTTTCTTTTTGCAGATTTCACAGGTATTTTAATACAGTCACTAAAACTTCCCTGACAATTATTCACATGGTTTTATAAAGCACCAACATATTCCATAGCACTGAACAATTGATGGGTTTTTACAGTGAATATACAAAACAAGCTGACGACAGATACAAGTGGTAAAGTGATCGATGATCAAGGACAAATGATTTCTCTGTGGGTCCCTTAGTGATTGCTGATCATGGGGAATGATAAATGGTTACTCGATGGGTCCCATAGGGATTGATCATAATGGGAAAGGAGACTTGGTCACTCTATGAGTGCCTTAGTGATCAGGGATCATGGGGAAGGATAAATGGTTACTCTATGGGTCCCGTAGTGACTGCTGTGTAGCCATGGGGGCAGCCATTCAAGCACAGGATACACAGTAGATAACAGATACGTACTACTATAGTTTATATAAACAAGCTGCTGTGTAGCCATGGGGGCAGCCATTCAAGCCCAGGATACACAGTAGATAACAGATAAGTACTACTATAGTTTATATAAACAAGCTGCTGTGTAGCCATGGGGGCAGCCATTCAAGCACAGGATACACAGTAGCTTACAGATAAGTACTACTATAGTTTATATAAACAAGCTGCTGTGTAGCCATGGGGGCAGCCATTCAAGCACAGGATACACAGTAGATAACAGATACGTACTACTATAGTTTATATAAACAAGCTGCTGTGTAGCCATGGGGGCAGCCATTCAAGCCCAGGGTACACAGTAGATAACAGATAAGTACTACTATAGTTTATATAAACAAGCTGCTGTGTAGCCATGGGGGCAGCCATTCAAGCACAGGATACACAGTAGCTTACAGATAAGTACTACTATAGTTTATATAAACAAGCTGCTGTGTAGCCATGGGGGCAGCCATTCAAGCACAGGATACACGGTAGCTTACAGATAAGTACTACTATAGTTTATATAAACAAGCTGCTGTGTAGCCATGGGGGCAGCCATTCAAGCACAGGATACACAGTAGATAACAGATAAGTACTACTATAGTTTATATAAACAAGCTGCTGTGTAGCCATGGGGGCAGCCATTCAAGCACAGGATACACAGTAGATAACAGATACGTACTACTATAGTTTATATAAACAAGCTGTTGTGTAGCCATGGGGGCAGCCATTCAAGCACAGGATACACAGTAGATTACAGATAAGTACTACTATAGTTTATATAAACAAGCTGCTGTGTAGCCATGGGGGCAGCCATTCAAGCACAGGATACACAGTAGATAACAGATAAGTACTACTATAGTTTATATAAACAACCTGCTGTGTAGCCATGGGAGCAGCCATTCAAGCACAGGATACACAGTAGATAACAGATAAGTACTACTATAGTTTATATAAACAAGCTGCTGTGTAGCCATGGGGGCAGCCATTCAAGCACAGCATACACAGTAGATAACAGATAAGTACTACTATAGTTTATATAAACAAGCTGCTGTGTAGCCATGGGGGCAGTCATTAAAGCTAGAAAAAAGGAAAAAATGCACAGGTTACATGGCAGATAACACCATTTTATTAAACAGGGCATATCTGTTATGTGCTATGTAACCTGCACCTTTTCTCCCTTTTTCTAGCTTGAATGGCTGCCCCCATGGCTACGCAGCAGCTTGTTTATATAAACTATAGTAGTACTTATCTGTTATCTACCGTGTATCCTGGGCTTGAATGGCTGCCCCCATGGCTACACAGCAGCTTGTTTATATAAACTATAGTAGTACTTATCTGTTATCTACCGTGTATCCTGGGCTTGAATGACTGCCCCCATGGCTACACAGCACCTTGTTTATATAAACTATAGTAGTACTTATCTGTTATCTACCGTGTATCCTGGGCTTGAATGGCTGCTCCCATGGCTACACAGCACCTTGTTTATATAAACTATAGTAGTACTTATCTGTTATCTACCGTGTATCCTGGGCTTGAATGACTGCCCCCATGGCTACACAGCACCTTGTTTATATAAACTATAGTAGTACTTATCTGTTATCTACCGTGTATCCTGTGCTTGAATGGCTGCCTCCATGGCTACACAGCAGCTTGTTTATATAAACTACATAATATTGTCATTCCGTTAAAATGCTTTTATTTTTTGATGTTACTGTTCCTTTAAATCGTATTTGCTTATTTTCAGTACTTGCATTTATAGTTATTAGGAGTCAGAGTCTGTGCATTTTTGCCAACTCTGACTCCAGATAACGAAAATTGCTTCCAACTCCACAACTCCGACTCCACAGCTCTGAAAAGCTATCTTGTATTTGAAGGAGGAAGAACTATTTTATCAGGAAAATTACTACTAATATGAGAAATGAAAAAATAGTTACTCTGTTGGCACCTCCAAATGCAAGCAAGATTACAGTACTAATCACTAATTATATTGTGATATTCAACATTCTTGCTGCTGCTGCTGAACTACAGCTCCAGCACTCTATTTATTAGCAGCAATTCAAAAAGCGGTACTAGTGACTTTTATCTAGTAAGATGGCACTAAAATGAAAGCATATGTAATGTCGGTGTATTGTATCACCTTTGTAACTGTAGACCTGAAAGTCTGATATCTGCAGTGGTGAAATAATCTAGTCTAGTACATTAAATACAATACAGCTGCAAACTACTAAGTAAACGAAATAAAGTGTACGAGCCTTTTAAAAGGTGTAGCCCACCTTTGCTTAACCTTTTATTATGATGTAGCCATTGATATTCTAAGAACGTTTGCAGTTGGTCTTCTTATATTTTATATATCATTTAATATAACGATAAATGTGTAGCTTTACAGAGTATTTGTTTTTAGATGGGGTCAGCGATCCCCATTTGAAAGCTGGAAGAAGATGTCAGAAGAAGACAAATAATTCAAAAACTATAAGAAATAAACAATGAAGACAATTGAAAAGTTGCTTAGAACTAGGGATGCACCGAATCCAGGATTCGGTTCGGGATTCGGCCAGGATTCGGCCTTTTTCAGCAGGATTCGGATTCGGCCGAATCCTTCTACCCGGCCGAACCGAATCCGAATCCTAATTTGCATATGGAGCGGGGAGGGAAATTGCATGACTTTTTGTCAGAGAACAAGGAAGTAAAAAATGTTTTCCCCTTCCCGCCCCTAATTTGCATATGCAAATTAGGGTTCGGATTCGGTTCGTTATTCGGCCGAATCTTTCACGAAGGATTCGGGGGTTATTCGGGGGTTCGGCCGAATCCAAAAAAGTGGATTCGGTGCATCCCTACTTAGAACTGACCATTCTTTAACATACTCAAAGTTAACTTAAGGGTCAGGGCACATGATCAGATTCGGGGGGATTAGTCGCCCGGCGACAAATCTCCTCTTCTTCGGGGCGACTAGAATATAAATCGTCGGAGGAATGGCACTCGGATCGCTTCATTTTCTGAAGTCGCCCGAAGATGCCTCATGAGAAAACTTTGGGTGACTTAAGTATTTGTATGTTTACATTTGGCTGATTTATATTCACCCGAAAATGACACAATTCCTTACATAAACCTGCGCTGCGCTATTTTTCCACACCACGAGGAAATCGTTGCTCCGTTAGGGTTTCCGAGAGACTATTAAAGCCTTGATTAACGTTTGTCTAGTTTAAAGTCTTCTAAGGAGATTTATTGTGTAGCAAATCATCTGAGAAAGTTTTTTTTTCCACTTTGGCTATTCCCAGTCTCCTTGTAACGGTACCTTTCCTGGCTACCAAAAATGTTGTAAAATAAAATATTTGTTAAGCGAGTTAAGGCCTAAGGAGACCTATAACTGCTCTCCATGAAAAGTGAACCTGTATAACAGGATGGGGAAAGACTAAACTTAATACCACAAGTGAAAGGTTCTTAGCAAGGAAAGGAATTGGCTACGGAATTCCTCTTAAACCTGTGAACAGATGGCTAGACAGTTAGAACACTTTCCTTGGGAAAAAATAAGGGCAAATAATAGCTTGTAACCCCTTGTTTGCTTGCTTGGCTTTAGAAAATTGAGAGCAGGTAAGAAATTCACATGGGTATTTACACACAACATGTATTCCAGTCCCAGTAACCTACAGCCAACCAATCAAAAGTTGGCTTTCATTCCTTCTAACTGTACAGGATCAGCCAAAGCTAAACACTGGTTGGTTGTTCAGGGTTTTCTGGACTGGGGTGAATCTGGACAGTTACCCTGTCAACCCCTTATTGTGCCATATTGTCCCATGGCACAGTATTGCAGATCTGTTTATATACACCTGCCTTGTGTTGCGTAAGGGGTGTGCCATGGGCATAACTGGGGGCGACTGTGGGGTGGATGTGGCCAAAAACCCTCCTATAAATGTAATTTATAGGAATGTATATGTAAATGTAATGGTGAGTGTATTCCTTAAAGGAGAACTAAAGCTTTACTAAAGAAGTATGCAACATTATGTTTTGGGTTTCTATACCAGCCCAAGCAACCACTGCTGTGCCTCCAAAGATCCCCAACTGTGGGTCCCCAACTCACAATATAATATTAAGAAAATCAGATAAGGGGCGTAACTTTGAAGTCTGAATCCGAAAATCCTCTATCTCAGACCGGCCAAGGTTGTATATAAGTCAGTGGGAGATGTCCCTATACTATTTGGAAGTTTCTCCGGTCTGCTCTGGAATTAGCCAAAAAATCCAAGTATTTGGGGCTTTTTGGGCAAAAATCCAGGCTCTTCGGGAAGAGGCCCGAAAAAATTGAACGAGATGCTGAGCCTTTAGGCTCAATATATAAAATATGGCATTTCTAGTCATATTCATTGTAGCATAATGCTACTTGACCAAATCCAGCCTTTTTCTCCCTCCTGAATTTATAGTATGTCTGTTTATATGCCCTTGACTGGGGCAGATCAGAGGGGTTGGTTGTTGTCATAACTGGGTGTGGTCATGGCCAAACATGTCCTCTATATCAGTCCTTAAAATGAATACTGTGTCCCTTAAAAAGATCACAAATGTCACCACACTCTCCATATTGAGGGCCTTAAAACTGACCATTCTTTAACATACTAAAAGTTAACTTAAAGGTGAACCACCCCCATCAACCCTCCCAGATTTATAGGTAGCTGTCAGTTTTAATATACCCCCGGCTTTTGCAGATCTAGGGGTGTCATACTGTATAGCCATAACTGGGCTTGACTGGTAACTTCGCTAGCGAAGGAGATAGACTCTAGCGGTACTTCACTCCCTAAATCCAGGTGAATTTGTGCTCTGGCGAATGGACGTAACTACGCAAATTCACTTAGATGCGGATTTTACTGAACGTTACCTCTTGTGCCAGACTTGCCTTTGCCACCTCAGACCAGGTGAAGTGCAATAGAGTAGATAGGAGTTCCTCAAAAAATAGGTGACAATTTTTATAAGGCCCAAAAAACGCTGGCGACTTTTCCTTTTTTTCAGGGTGATAGGCTGCAAAAGAGCGTAATTTTTTTTTAGAGTAACCGGCTTCCCCCCTACATTTCCTAAAATATGGCACATAAACTATACAGTGGGCTCATGTGTAGGGCAATATAACAACTTTATTTTATTTTATTAAGGTTTCCCAGGCTTGTGTAATGTAATGTATTTGCTGCAACATACACATCCATTGAACTTTAACTTCCCGCCGTATGCAAATTAGCCAACGCTAGCGCAACTTCGCTTTGCTTGTCGCAGTAACACTAGCACAACTTTGCCAGCATTCGGCACCCTGGACACAACTTTGGATTTTAGTGAGTTAGCATTCTCCTGGCGAATCTACGCCTGGCGAAGTGTTGCGCTCTGAGCAAAGACATCGCTGGCGAATTTTCAGAGGTTAGTAAATTTTCGCCTCTGTGTTCATTCTTCACGCAGAGCTTTTGGCAATATTTCTGACAGGCTGGAAATAGTCCTTGCATCTACATTGCCTACTGGACCCTTGCACTGGCTTGGCTTGAAGACTGAACAGAAAGATCAGCCATGTAACTAAGAAGAAAACCGTTGTGGTTGAACTTGATGGACGTGTGTCTTTTTTCAACCTATGTTACTATGGTAAACATGTAGTTTGGAGAAGGGAGGCAGAATTTGAAGTCATAAGGGTATTGAGACACTTTCCATACACAATAGGAATGTGTTTCGAATCCTTTTCATTCCTACTGTGGGAGCAGTATATAATTCTGGATATTTGATGAAGAGAGGACACAGCCTTTACCCCCCCCCCCCAATTAGGGGTGCCAGACTATGAATAGCCGAGCTTTTCTGGGCTTTGTACATGCAATGGGAGAATCACCAGAGGCTTTTATGGCTGGTGTCAGAAAAACTCACATTTCTCATTAACACATTTTTATTTTGTTGATACAGATGTCTGTTTTTATAAATGTAAAAAGAACAAGGGGAAAAAATGGAAGAAATGCCGATGATACTCCTTCACATTCTGGCACCGTACAAGGGCTAAATCTACTTTAGATTGAAGCATTGAAACAGACAAGTCTGTAAAAGTCTTTCAAGCCATTTGCCAAACAAGTATAGATTTCTGGGTAACAGACAGATGAGCCACCTGATTATTTTAAAGCAGAACCAAACCCTTAAAATAATCTGGCTGGAAATGCTTTATTTCATATCCTGAACTCACTATACCAGCCCAGACGTTCAGCAGCCCTATAACAATAATAACCCAGTCCTTCAAATTTGTCCCCAGCAGCTCTCCATCATGGATCTAATTAGGCATGAGATGTGAATGTCAGAGGCACTGCACATGCTCAGTGAGCTCTTGGCTGCTGTTGACAGTTTAAAGGTTGTCAGAAATTATCAAAACCTTTGTAGAGTGAGGCTACATCTGTCATAGAAGCTGAAGCTACAGGGGTGATTACTAATCAGTTTTGATGCAGAATGTAGTGATGGGCGAATTTATTCGCCAGGCGCAAATTAGCGCGATTCGCCGCCAGCGAATAAATTCGCGAAACACCCGCAAAAATTATACATTTTATATTGTGCTGTATATTGTAAGTCGGTCCCTAATCTCAAGTAACTGACAGCAGCAAACGCATGCTGTGAATCAATCTGATGGCCATTGTGGACTATATGGTGTATAGTAGGGGGTACTCAAACTATCCAATAGTCATTGAGGGCTATATAATGTACGTTAGGGAGTATTACATACTATCTGATGGGCATTGTGGACGATATAGATGCACTGAATCCACTTTTTGGGATTTGGCCAACTCCCTGAATCATTCGTGAAAGATTTGGCTGAATAACGAACCGAATCGGAATACTTATTTGTATTTGCAAATCAGGGGCGGTAAAGGAAAATGTGGGCAAAATTATTTTTACTTCCTTGTTTTGTGACAAGAAGTCACATGATTTCCCTCCCCACCACTAATTTACAAATGCAAATTCGGATTCGGTTCAGCCAGGCACAGGGATTCGACCGTATCCCGAACCGAATCCTGAATCCTGGTGCATCGCTAGATATATCTAGTACAGGTATAGGATCCCTTATCCAGAAACCCGATATCCAGAAAGCTCAGAATGTCTCCCATAGACTCCATTTTATCCAAATAATCCAAATTTTTAAAAATGATTTCCTTTTTCTCTGTAATAATAAAATAGTAGCTTGTACTTGATCCCAACCAAGATATAATTAATCCTTATTGGAAGCAAAACCAGCCTATTGGGTTTATTTAATGTTTATATGATTTTCTAGTAGACTTAAGGCATGAAGACCCAAATTACAGAAAGATCCATTATCCGGAAAACCCCAGGTCCCGAGCATTCTGGATAACAGGTCCCATACCTGTATAGGTAATTAAAAAAACAACTGGACTTGCTGAGTAATCATTGAAGACGTTTCACTACTCATTCGAGCAGCTTCTTCAGTTCAACTGACTCTTGTGTGAAGTTCTCGTCATCTTTATAGTCACATCCTTAGATATAATGCACATTGGGGGTATTGAATACCATCTGACCTGGTGGTCATTGTGCACTATATAAGGCACTTTAAGGGATAATTCTAGGATCACTTTTGGTCTTAGTGACAATTGAACAAGGGTTTAGTGTGATAGGATGTAGGGTAGGTCTGCACACATGGAGGCTGGATCAATGACATCAGGGGTGAAGAAGTGATATTGCAGGGGGGGGCAGGGATGTAAGGGACGAGGGGATGGCATGTTAGGGTGCATTTGTAATGTGTGGGGGCAGGGTTGTTGCATTGGAGGTGACTATTGGGTAGGTATTTGATCAGGTTTTTCATTCAGATTTAAACTGAAGAGCCCCAAAAACTAAACGGTTTAATACTGGGCAGACCTAGGAATGACATAGCGTACTATCTGATGGGTATTGCGTACTGTAATATAATCTCTCATGGAGATTACAAACTTAAATGATTGTTTTCCAGCTGTTGAAATACAACTGCTTTAAGTCAGACTCTATGGGCAGATTCACTAAAGGGCGAAGTGACTGACGCTGGTGAAAATTTGCCAGCGTGACGTCATTTCGGCACTTCGCCAAACGGTACTTGGCATAATTTCACAGCAGTATCCAGCACTCTATATGCTTAAATAGTCCTTTGTCTTGCACGCAACAAAGTATGTTCACATACCTCCATTCAATATATACACGAATTGCAGCACTCCAATTTGGTATTAAAACTGCTTTTATTCCAACAATAGCATAGCGACGTTTCGGATACAACAGATCCTTTTTCAAGCTAAAAACAAAGTATCATTATCACTTCCTTTATACCCACAACACTTAGGTGTTGTGGGTATAAAGGAAGTGATAATGATACTTTGTTGTCTGTTGTATCTGAAACGTCGCTATGCTATTGTTGGAATAAAAGCGGTTTTGATACCAAGATAGCGTCATTTCGCCAAGGAGATGGATTCTGGTGCAACTTCGCACTCTAACGCCAGGCAAATTTACGGTCTGGCGAAAGAGCGTTACTACGCAAATTCACTATGTTTTTGATTTTACCGACCCTTACCTCTATCTCCAGACTTGCCTTCGCCAGGTAAAGTGCAATATAGTAGATAGGAGTTCCTCAAAAAAAAGTTTAACATTTTTCTAAGTCCCAAAAAACGCTGGCGTTTTTTCCTATTTAAGGGTGATAGACTGAAAAAGATTGTACATTTTCCGGGTATCCTCCTTTCCCCCTACATTTGCTAACATATGGCACCAAACTATACTGTGGGCACATGTGTAGGGCATTATAACAACTTTTATATAATTTTATTAAGGTTCCCTGGCCCTGTGTAGTGTAATGTATTTGCTGCAGCATATACGGCCCTTGTACTTTAACTGCACGCCGTATGCTAATTAGCCAACGCTAGCGTAACTTCGAACTGCTGAGCGAAATTTCGCCAGCGTTCGGTATCCTGTGCGCAACTTCAGATCTTCGTGAATTAGCGTTGTCCAGGCGAATTTACGCCTGGTGAAGTGTTGCGATGTGCGCGAAGCCATCGCTGGCTAATTTTCGCCTGTTAGTGAATTTGCCCCTATGCCTCTGTTTAGGGTTACATGAAGCTGAAATCCACAGACTGATTTCAGCCCCTACCAAGAGCAGTATCCTCCTACTTCTTTCTCATCCACAACCATTGTGTCGACTCTGGCACGAACACTCACTGTGAAGAAACTCCAAAATCCTCCAAGTGCGTTTGCACCGGAGCTGGCTCAAGGGTTCCTGACATGAAAGAAGAAGAAGGTTACTGCTCACAGTAGGGCTGAAATGGGTCTACGGATTTCAGCAGGCTGATTTCGGCCCTAGCTCATCTCAGCACCTTCTCACCCATAAAAAACAAATAAACATAACAGACGCAGTGCCAGTTTATATTATCTTGTGCTCTATAAGGAGACTGTAATACTCGGCTGTGCACAAATTGCCTCATGGATATACATGTCATGAAACAGCATTGCTCATTCATAAGGCAGGAATATGTTTTTTCGTCTATTAATTTCCTGTTTTCTCATGCAGTGGGTGTAGCAATATGAAGGTCTATCTGCTCTAACATAGGACTTAGCTCTTGACCCAGCCGCTTTCCTACAATAAACAGTCTGATGATGAGGCTGATGATGAGGCTCGCTGTGCACCAGATTATTTCCAGATCCTTCTCCTCGTGGAGAAATGTCGCTTAAAGAAACAGCACTCAATGGGGCCATTTTTAAAACACCAAATGGTTAATTCCAAAAATGTAATGATCATGGTGTAATATTTAAGACAATAAATTATTTAATGGCTCAAAAAATTTAATTTCCATGTTGGAATTTATTATCACAAAAGAGCTTGGCAAGACCAGGGCTGTATTTATATATAGGGACTTGCGGGCCTTTACCTAGGGTGGTTTTTATTAAGAAAAACCTTAAAAAAGATCCCCACAGCCCACTGCCAATTGCTTGCGGTAAATCTGGAGGCGAAGTTGAGTGGAGGGTGCTTCTTTATTTGGTGATTGATGCTTTTGCCTAATCCATATACAGATGCCATTCTGGTCCTTTTTGGAAGACACAGGGGCTAATTTAATTAACTGAAATTTATGGCATAAAAAAATCCAATTATTTTCCAATGGTGTGTTTTATTGATTTATTTTAATTTATTTTTTTTAAATAAAAATCCCGGTAAGTATAAGGTGGTGAGATTTTTATTTTATGGGGAAAAAAAGTCATCTTGGGGAAGAAAAATAAATATTTCTCTCTTTAGGAACATATTTCTATATGAATGGATAAAGTTAACAAATGAGCAATAACTATCTTGTTTCCCAGACAGTTTTGTTACCTCTTAGGATGAGCAATGAGCAGTTCATTTCAAATTCAAAATCTTTTCTCGAATATTTAAATCACTATTTTTCAAATGTAAAAATATAACCTTAAACTTTTTGTTCTTTTTGCTGTCCTTTCCTGCTGCCATGCACATACAAAATATCACCTTGCATTAATGAAATACTTCTGTACGGGTATGGGATCTGTTATCCAGAATGCTGCGGACCTGGGATTCTCCAGATAACGGATCTTTCCGGAATTTAGATTTTTCCTAGACTTTACTCAAATATTTAAATGATTATTTTTCAAATGAAAAACATATCCTTGAACTTTCTGTTCTTTTTGCTGTCCTTTCCTGCCGCCATGAACATAGGGTTGCCACCTTTTTTATTTTTTTTTTACCGGCTGCTGGGGGCGGGGTCACAAAGAGGCGGGCCGTGACGTCAAAAGGGGCGGGTCGTGATGTCAAAAGGGGCGGGCCACGCCACGGACGATTGAAGAAGTAAAGAAAAGGTAAGTTCTATGGGATTGGGGGCAGGCCGAGGGCTCCTTTTAATTGTATTACAAATTTACCGGCAGCTACATTGCTGGTAAATTTGTAACACCGGCCCCGGCCTTGGCAGGTATTTTACCGGCTAGGCCGGTAAAATACCGGCCGGGTGGCAACCCTACATGCACATACAAAATATCACCTTGCATTAATGAAACATTTCTGTACAGGTATGGGATCTGTTATCCAGAATGCTTGGAATCTGGGGTTTTCCGGATAATGTATCTTTCCGTAATTTGTATCTTCATACCTAAGTCTACAAGAAAATCATGTAAACATTAAATAAACCCAATAGGCTGGTTTTGCTTCCAATAAGGATTAATTATATCTTAGTTGGCATCACAAACAAGCTACTGTTTTATTGTTACAGAGAGAAAGGAAATCATTTTTAAAAATTTGGATTATTTGGATAAAATAGAGTCTATGGAGATGACCTTAGAAATAAAATAAATAAATAAAATGTGTTCTAACAAAATGCAACTAAAGACCACCACCTGAAACCCTCCCAATATGAGCAGTGAATTTAAAAAACTGCTAGTTTTTGTAATCCCAAAGTATAAACTTAATTGATTTCCATAATGAAAGTCCCATTATTTGTGCATATATGTTCCCAAACAATGACCCTTCTCAGAATGTTGACATGTTTCATAATGGAAATTTACATTTCAATGATGAAGAGTTATTTAAGAAACTATCAAATAATTAAGGCATTTCGATTTTGAAAAATTAAACAAATTTCTGCCCCCGAATAAATAATCAGCCTGATGCATAAGGGAAAAACAATCCTTAAAATTCAGAGAATATACAGAAATCACACACTAGAGGGCGCTGTGGGTTGTCATTGTAGATCAGCAGCGTTGTACCAAAACATTTAGGGGCACATTTACTAAGCTCGAGTGAAGGATTCGAATGAAAAAAACTTCGAATTTCGAAGTATTTTTTTGGGTACTTCAACCATCGAGTAGGCTACTACGACCTGCAACTTCGACTTCGATTCGAACGATTCAAACTAAAAATCATTCGACTATTTGACCATTCGATAGCCGAAATACTGTCTCTTTAAACTTCGACTACATACTTCGGCAGTTTAAACCTACTGAGGTACAATGTTAGCCTATGGGGACCTTCCCCATCACTTTTCTAAGCTTTTTTTGAGAGAAAAATCCTTCGAACGATCGCTTAAAATCGTTCGAACCGTTCGATTTGAAGGATTTTATCGTTCCACCAAACGATTTTTACTTTGATCGATTGATTGTAGGATTTGCTCTAAATCCTTTGAATTTGATATTCGAAGGATTTCATTTCGAGGGTTTATTAACCTTCGATATTCGACCCTTAGTAAATGTGCCCCTTAGTATACTTTTAGGGGCCGATTCACCATGGGTCGAATATCGAGGGTTAATTATAAAAAAACATTAAACACCAAAAATATGATTGTTTAAAAACAACTTAAAGGAGAACTAAACCCTAAAATTAAATATGGCTGAAAATACCATATTTTATATACTGAACTTATTGCACGAGGCTAAAGTTTCAGCTTGTCAATAGCAGCAATGATCCAGGACTTCAAACTTGTCACAGGGGGTCACCATCTTGGAAAGTGTCTGTGACACTCACATGCTCAGTGGGCTCTGAGCAGCTGTTGAGAAGCTAAGCTTAGGGCTCGTCACTAATTATCCAGTAGAAAATGAGGATGGTCTGTGATATAAGCTGATGCTACAGGGCTGATTATTAAATTCTGATGCTAATTGCACTGGTTTCTGTGCTGCCATGTAGTAATTATCTGTATTAATTACTAATCAGCCTTATATTGTGACATTTCTATTCTATGTGTACTGTATATTGTGAGTGGCTCCCTAAGCTCAGTAAGTGACAGCAGCACAGAGCATGTGCAGTGAATCAGCAGAAAAGAAGATGGGGAGCTACTGGGGCATCTTTGGAGACACAGATCTTTACTGCTAAAGGGCTGTGGTTGCCTTGGGCTGGTACAGAAGCACACAACATCATGTACAACATTTCTAGCTACTTTTTGGTTAAGCTTTAGTTCTCCTTTAAACTGTTAAGCCTTTTCCTTGTAGCTTTAAGGGCACCAGCACACTGGGTGATTCTGTTTGCTCTGTCGCCTGGTCCTTTTGAAACTTGTTGGATGGGTGACAACATGTTCAGAATTGCTCTCGATTCCTTTGGGAATCATCACTAGATTCTTGAGAAATAATGACCAGGCCCATGACTGCAGGTTCAGGTAATTCCCATAAGAATGAATGGAAGGCCATTCCAAGCATTCTGCCTACCTGCCATGCTTCTAAATCTGTATGTTATTACCCAATGCTCTAATTAAAATTATTAACTCAATACTTGAATTAGAATTGTTATTACCCAATGCTCGAATTAGAATTTTTGCCACATTTCAAATTTTTTTTTTCTGCACAACAATGCCTGAAATTATTACAGGAATGGGATCCGTTATCCGGAAACCCATTATCCAGAAAGTTCCAAATTACGGAATAGCCATCTCCCATAGACTCCATTTTATCCAAATAATCCACATTTTTTAAAATGATTTCCTTTTTCTCTGTAATAATAAAACAGTAGCTTGTACTTGATCCCAACTAAGATATAATTAATCCTTATTGGAAGCAAAACCAGCCTATTGGGTTTATTTCATGTTTAAATTAATTTCTAGTAGACTTAAGGTGTGAAGATCCAAATTATGGAAAGATCCATTATCCAGAAAACCCCAGGCCCGAGCATTCTGGATATCAGGTCCCACACCTGTACTCCATTGAAATTATACTTTTAAAAAACAAGTCAAAAACTTTTCCAACAGGATTCGGATTCGGCCAAATCCTTGTGCATGGCCGAACCGAATCCGAATCCTAATTTGCATATGCAAATTATGGGGAGGACGGGATTTCATGTGACTTTTTGTTACAAAACAAGGAAGGAAACCAATTTTTTTCCACTTTTTCCTTCCCAGCCCCTAATTTGCATATGCAAATTAGGATTCGGATTCGGTTCGGCCGAATCCAAAATAGTGGATTTTGTGCATCCTTATAAACTTTAATGTACAATATTTAGAAAGGGCAGAAAATACAAAATATTCAAATATGTAATAGGAGCTGTCAATGGCAGATTTAAAGCGTTTATTATTGTTTATTTCCAATTCGAATTTTTCAAATGTATCATGAAAATGATAAATGAGTACAAATTCAAGGTGTTGGAGTTATTTCTCACAACTTTCTGCACCAGGATTTTTTTTAATAAACAAGAAAAGAGTCGAAAGGTTTTCTTTTTTCAGGTCGAATTAGAATTTTGATAATTAAGCGTCCTGATTGCTGAACATTCCCTTGTTGTAGACTAACGCCACGGGCCTGATTCTTTTCTGTATTGTTAACATAAACCCTTGGTGTGATTAATGCAGAATTAAAGCTGAGGTGGAGCAAAACGAAAATCATTGTGATATACGTTTATTTTATCGACGGATTTAGCGTAACCAGACTGGAATTAGAGCTTGGATTCAGTGCCGTGGTACTTTGGATTTGATAGAGCCCCACTTGATAGGTCCCTAATGTGAAAGGATCCAAATCCCCAGCTTGTTGCCAGTGGGATACCTGGTCTCTAGTAGCCATGAAGCAATAGACCGCATGCAGAGCACACATGCTGCTTACCAGCCCATCCATTTACTAGTCATGCTTATGAAGCCTGCCCGGGGATTCGGCACGTAGAACTGCATCATTCTCAGTTGTCTTACATCACTCCGCGCCACATCTCGTGTCGAGGGACATTATCCTTCATTATTGTCCTCGTCCATCAACTCGTTACGCCGCCCGGATGAGAACATTTTGTGTAATTCAATAACTGTAGAGAAATCGTCGTGTATCCTCGTTGGAGAGCGGAGCCTGCACTGCTGCTGGAGGCAACACGGTATTCAAGCAGAAACGTATTTGGTTTCATTAAGGGCCGTATTTATAAAGGGGTAAACAAGACGGAGTTGTCGCTTTCAACATGTGAATCCACTTCATTATAAAGCTGCCTGTTGTATATTCATTCTATATTCATTCTATATTAAATGGAAATATATTCTTAGAAATGAAAATGATTAGTAAAATTGGTGTACTTTGCACTATTATAATACTCTAGGCTTTGTATATGGTTGGTGGTCCTCTCTTTTAGCCTTTCCTTGTCCTACAACCACCAATGTTGTTTCCTTATGTTTTCTGCTTCTGTACCAGCCCCAAGGCAACCACAGTCCTTTAGCAGTAAAGATTTGTGTCTCCAAAGATGCCCCAGTAGCTCCCCATCTTCTTTTCTGCTGATTCACTGCACATGCTCTGTGCTGCTGTCACTTACTGAGCTTAGGGACCCACTCACAATATACAGTACACATAGAATAGAAATGTCACAATATAAGGCTGATTAGTAATTAATACAGATAATTACTACATGGCAGCACAGAAACCAGTGCAATTAGCATCAGAATTTAATAATCAGCCCTGTAGCATCAGCTTATATTACAGACCAACCTCATTTTCTGCTGGATAATTAGTGACGACCCCTAAGCTTAGCTTCTCAACAGCCAATCAGAGCCCACTGAGCATGTGAGTGTCACAGACACTTTCCAAGATGGTGACCCCCTGTGACAAGTTTGAAGTCCCGGATCATTGCTGCTATTGACAAGCTGAAACTTTAGACTGGTACAATAAGTTCAGTATATAAAATATGGCATTTTTAGCCACATTAATTTTTAGAGTTTAGTTCTCCTTTAAAGCAGTAACATTTAAGACTACCGAAATGTTAGAGGGGTTCATTACAAAGGGGAATATTGAGTTAACTGACGCTAGACCTGCTATTTTGGTAGCCTCTAAATGAGTTGTTTAATATTTAACCATAGGAATGGTGATTATAAACCCTAAACATACTGAGCAAGTACATCATTAACAAGGCCCTGAAAAGAAGAGGGAGTTTGTTGGAAAGTATGTTAAGAAGAAGGATTAAGCAGACAGAATTGCATGACTTCAGGGGGTTTAGACACCTCTTATCACTATAACAGAAAATAGAATTTTGTTTTATGAATTCATGTTTTCAGAACATTAAAAGGAGTGGGGTGTCTTCTGTTTCTAATGTCAACAAGAAATGACCCTGTCTTGCTACAGAACAGGCAAAGTGAAGGAGCCATCATGTACCTGCGTCTGTAGTAGGGAGTGATTTCCATACTACAGACAAATTTTCGAATTTTTCCACTTGGCTCAACCAGTCCCCTGATGCTAATATGATAATAATAGTGCACCCACAGCAGCTTCATCAGGTCAGTACAGGTATGGGATCCATCTGGAAAGCCGTTATCCAGAAAGTTCCGAATTATGGAAAGGCCATCTCCCATAGTCTCCATTTCATTGTAATAAACTCCATTGCTATTTTTAATGTTGTGCTTTACGTACGTATTTACTCTAGTGCAATTGCCTGGAGGAAGCCTATAAAATGAAAACGCTTACAAATTGGTCTTGCTGGAAAGATACACACAGAGTGAAGCACTGGGAGAATTAAAATTTAAGAGGAGTCGGGAAGAGAGGAGCTTTGTTCTTGCCTTACTTTCATTGCAGAAGGGGACATGGTCGGCAGAGTGGATCCTATGTAGCGTTAAAACGCTTCTACAACAAAGAGCATTGTTTTATTTAATATAGTCTTTAATCTTGTTTGTGAAAAGAGCAAAATAATAGGGTAAGTGGTAGAGTGTGTGAGAACCAAACTAAAGCTTTAGTAGGAATACCCTGTTGTTCCTTGTGTCATTCAGCTGGCCCATGTATGGAACCAAAGGCATCTACTTCCTTATCATTGTCTGACTGGGGAAACTTTGGGTAGAGATGGGGAAGAATATCTCATGGGTTTAAAGGAGAAGGAAAGGCTAACATTAAGTAAGCTTTATCAGAAAGGTCTATATAAATACACCAGTAAACCCTCAAAGTAATGCTGCTCTGAGTCCTCTGTCAAAAGAAACATCACATTTCTTTCCTTCTATTGTGTACACATGGGCTTCTGTATCAGACTTCCTGTTTTCAGCTTAAACCTCCAGGGCACGGCCTTGAGCATGCTCAGTTTGCTTCTCTCCCCCTCCCTCATCCCATCCCTGCTGTAATCTGAGCTCAGAGCTGTTAGTGAGCAGGGAGAGACTCAGGCAGGAAGTGATGTCACGCCAAGCTTATATGGCAGCTTCTATCCTAAACAAACAGAGAGAGTGTCTAGAGCTGTTTACTCAGGAATGGTAAAGCATTCTGCAGAATAAATATAGCGTTCTAGCTTGCACTATTGTGGCTATTCTATTGGCAATAAACTGTCTTGGAGCTTTCCTTCTCCTTTAACAACACATCAGGCAGTGTGGAAAGTTCAGACAAGCACCACCTTTAGCTGATGACCTGAAGGTGAGATGTTTAGATGTACTACTAAATAGGGATGCACCGAATCCAGGATTCGGTTCGGGATTCGGCCAGGATTCGGCCTTTTTCAGCAGGATTCGGATTCGGCCGAATCCTTCTGCCCGGCCGAACCGAATCCGAATCCTAATTTGCATATGCAAATTAGGGTCAGGGAGGGAAATTGCGTGACTTTTTGGCAGAAAACAAGGAAGTAAAAAACGTTTTCCCCTTCCCACCCCTAATTTGCATATGCAAATTAGGGTTCGGATTCGGTTCGGTATTCGGCCGAATCCTTCATGAAGGATTCGGGGGTTCGGCCGAATCCAAAAAAGTGGATTCGGTGCATCCCTACTACTAAATAGGCCCACCACTTGTTATACCTCTTCCTTTATCACCTTGAGTGTCATTGGTTAAGAACCTTGTCAATCCTGGTCATCATGGACCAGAGTAAATTCCTGTCACTGTTGTTGGACCAGATTAGCAAAGAGCAGTGATTCATAAATCATGAGGGCAGGAGATGACTTCTTAGTCCTAGCACACACCAATGTCTCTGCTTCTCCCTCTTATGGAGGTCCCTCTCCTATGCTGAATGGGATTTCAGAAGAACCTTTCAAAGATGAGACATAATATTTCACTTGTTCTTCTTAAAACCCCTTGCTTGGGTCAATGTAAGATCAGTGTTGGTACAGACCAGAGTAGCCATTTGTTCTTCTTACAACCCTTTGTTTGGGTCAATGTAAGATCAAAGATGGTATAGACCAGAGTATTTCACTTGTTCTTCTTCTTACAGCCCTTTGTTTGGGTCAATGTAAGATCAGTGTTGGTACAGACCAGAGTAAGTGACTTGTTCTTCTTACAACCATTTGTTTGTGTCAATGTAAGATCAATGTTGGTATAGTCCAGAGTATTTTACTTGTTCTTCTTACAACCCTGTGTTTGGGTCAATGTAAGATCAAAGATGGTATAGACCAGAGTATTTCACTTGTTCTTCTTCTTACAACCCTTTGTTTGGACCAATGTGAGATCAATGTTGGTATAGACTAGAGTATTTCACTTTTTATTCTTACAACCCTTTGTTTGGGCCAATGTAAGATCAATGTTGGTATAGACTAGAGTATTTCCAGAATATTGTTCTTCTTAAAACCCTTTGTTTAGGTTAATGTAAGATCAATGTTGGCATAGACCAGAGTATTTCATTTGTCCTTCTTACAACCTTTTGTTTGGACCAATGTAAGATAAATATTGGTACATATTCAAAGCACATGAGATCTTGTAAAATACAGTGGAGAACCTATTAAGGCTCAGCAAATTACACTTTTCTCCTCAGTGGGTTGAGTTTAAAACCACTTTTGTTAAAGGTACTTATGTCCAAAAGCGCTCTGCACACCTAGTTATAGTCCCATATAGTGCTCAACGGTGATCAGTCCTTTCTTTCCAAGTTGAGCTCTGCTGGGTCTTTCGACACACTATGCTGTGTGAACCCTGGAGATACCATCACCTCCTGTCTAAGTAGTAGTTCCCTGTCATCCAACAGCAGAAATTAAGGCAGGCAGATTTAGAAAATATTTGGTGATACTGCAACCAATTTGCATTGAAGAGCACAAAAAAAAAACCCTCTGCACTGTGGGGAAAAAGACATGGCGATTGCTCTCTGGGTTAGTGTAGGTAAATGAGTCCTACCAGTGGCGTAACTAGTTGTTACTGGGCCCCATAGCAAATTCAATTTAGGGCCCCAAAATATTTATAAGTTGGCCTATTTTACCAAGATATATTAAAATTACTAATTAATTAGGGTCTCACTGGGCCCCCTACACTCCTGGGCCCCCTTGCAACCGCAGGGTCTGCTTCCTCTATAGTTACGCCCCTGAGTCCTATTGTCTTGGTTCCTTACGGGTTTTACAGGTGTGTTAAAAAATGATGCGTGTGTGTGGGAATGCATGCAATAACTTCAACTACCATCCCATCCCTGTAGTGCCACTTAAGGCTTGTTTATCAGTAAGCATGATGTTGAGTGATAGATAATCATTTTTAGTTACAGTGAATGAGCCCAGATATCCAGTCGTAAGTTGGAAATATTTTTATGACAATATTGCGTGCAAAAAAAGACATTTCTGCACTAAGCACTGCGTATCTTGACAGCGCTATATAAATAAATGATGATGAATGATGATGATTTCTGGGAGTTAGTGTGGTTCTCTGGGTACTTGCAGTACCACATTTCACCATTTGGCAGCAGAACCCCCCCTTTTACACTCTTCACTGTTTGACTTCCATAATTCCCTTTGTGAATACCTATGCCCGTGTATGTGTGTAGTATTACCTACACCCATCTGATGGAAAATAAAGCAAACCCAACTTAAAATCGGGTATATTTTCCATGATAATACTTTTTCTCTCTATAACTTTAACCTTTTTAGTCTTAAAGTACATCATTTCTCCCCAAAATATATCTGAAATATTATCTGCACAGATTAGTACCAAATTGTACTTGCTACTGCATTGTCAGTCTAGTATAACCCCTCCCTCGCGTGTAGAACTGGGACGACATTCTGCCCTCTCCTCCGAATGAAACCCTAAACCGAGGCATGCACTAAAAATCAGTGTTAGCCAAAGCCCTGTTTTATTTTCAGTATTACACTCTAATCTGTACAAGTCTGGAAATCCAAAATAAGAGCAAAAAAATAAAGAATGTTAAATAAAGTCGGGCCTGAGGAGTGTCTGGAGCATAGCTCTCTAATTTGCCCACAAAATAATGTATCCACCCATGGGACCGAGCATAATTCTTTACCTACCTAATTCTTTGCCTCCCCAGTTTGATGGCATATTTATGCAAATATAATTATGGCTATTTTACTCCCACGCACCCAAAGGTTAAGATTTTAATGAGATGTTTAGGTTAGTTGTCAAGCGAGGGCTTTGTACAACTGCGGAGATAATTGCCTTTCTACACATTCTATTTTCCTAAAATACACTGATATCAAATAGCGTATTTTCATCTGGGCCTTAAAGGGAAAGCTTCATATAAAAACATGTTTGTCACCATGAATTCTCCATGAATGTGTACAGTTGGTGGCACCATTATTTTTTTTTAGAACAAGAAAGATATAAGGGCTCCTTTACAATGGTTACAAGCACACTGTGCCATGCATAGTTTATCCACCTTGTCACATAAAACCTCTTGTAACGTCCAAATAGAACAGAACTAACTAGTAATGTGTCATGGGACTTTAAAATTATAAATCTGCAGATTTAGGGGCAAAATCACTAAAGGGCTAATTTTCACCAGCGAATGATCTGCCTCACTTCACACCATTTCGCCAGACAAAATTTACTAAAAGTACGCTAATTCACTAAAACTCAAAGTTGCGTCTGGGCAGCCGAACTATAGCGAAGTTTCATTAGCATTAATTAGTCAGCATGACCATTTCATAGCGTTCATTTCTGCTTATCGAAACTTCGTTAGTACTCTGACGCTTAGGTCAATTTAAATAGGGCGGGTACATATGGGTCTTATGGGCATCTTTACTAGAGATGTTGGTGCTTGAAGTGGCCACTTTTTATTACAAATGTCCAAGGAAGCAAAATAAAGACAAAATAGATCCATTTTTATTAGTTACTATTTTTAAAGACACTCCTGCTTTAAAATATGAAAAAATACCAGTGTTTGCCTGAGCGAAAATTCGCCTGGCGATAGGGCGACAAACTGCAATAGCGACGGCCTCTTTCACTATCGAATTGTCCTCTACACCTATTAGTAAATTGGCAATGTCCCTGCAGATGAGATTCCGCGCAAATTTTTGCTAGCGACGGCCACTTCGCCCCTTAGAATAATTTAAGCCTTGTGTTCAAGTTGTGCTGTTTCTCTACAGTGATATGTAATTATTATCCCTTGTCTAGATTGGACAGAGCGTGCAATTACCATTTTCTCTTGCAACTGGATCTCATCATGGAAATGTTTTCCTTTAGGAGTTTTTATGCATACTGTAACTACTGATTGTGTAATGGGTTCCCTTTGTTTCCCTTTAAGCATGAGCATGATAGCTTACCAAATAATTGAGCAATGCTAGAGTTCAAAATGGCAATATCTTTGAAACTCCTAAAACATCCATTGAGTTTGATGGCGGATTAGAGAAACCTGAAATCTAATCATATCTAGAGAATTCCGATTTAAGTCACATTTTCACCTAGCAGGAGTATAGTTTATCCAGTTCGGAATGCTAGGCCACCAAGCAAGCCTGAGCACCCATGTGCTGGGGCAAACAAGGCAAAGCCCCTTGTGCCAATAATCTGATTTTATATAGAGGCCTATGGAGAATCAGATGAGGGCGACATCAATGCACTGATGTGTGTTCTACAAGATTTTAGAAAATGCCCCATACTTATTTTGGGCAAATATCAATTGGCCAAATTGTTCCCGTACATGGGCCAACAAATTGACAAATTGGTCTGGAGAGACTGAGTTTAGCTTTTAACAACCCCTGTAATGGAACAGTAGTAAGGTGACCATATCATGTATGTTCACTTGTAGAGTATCCATCAGACTCTTTACAATATGGTCTGTGTATGGCCATCTTTTGTCAGTCAATGCAGTCAAGTCTAGGCAAGTATTGCTACACCAATTTGACAAGAGTGAGACACAACCATGGAGCCTAAAATGCATGTCCTACATACCAGCTCTTATAATGCAATTGACTTATTATAAAACTTACTGTATTATTCCAGGGCAAAATGCTCTGCCTATCTGGTTATTTCCATCTAGTGCATTCATGTAAGGAATCCTTCAGTCCTCTAATTGGAGAGCTTTTGTAGGATTTGTACTTGTTTAATCCTATGAATATTATGTTAAAACAAATGCCACATTCCTTGTGCTTTTCTTTGAGCACAGCTGGAATAAAATCAGAACCCTCTTTTATTTTTGGCAAAGAAGTCTCCAAACTTCATGATACTGATTTTGTATACAACATGATTGCTCTCTGTGTTTCAGGGTTTACTCTGTTACTTATGACCTGGGCTTTTGCTATTGGAGACTGTGTTTTATCCAGATGATTTCCTGTAAAGAAGAACCGAAAATCAAAACAGAATTGAGCTAAAACTGCTACTCGTTTACAATGCCTCGCACACTATCCAAAGTGCAAAATGGTCAATTGCGGCTTTGTGCAAATACCCAGAAGTCTATTTGGAATGCAGAGACCTGATGACTGTGCTCTGAACCGAGTGCAGCCTGTTATAGGCAGCACTTGATTCAAGAGAGGTGAGACAGGCAGTAAGGACAAGGCTGGAGTACTGACGTTACTCTTTGCACAAAGCGCCAAATGTTTGATCCAGTGCTCCATGCAATGAGCAGCAGTACTAACGCTAGCGAAAGAGAGAACGCTAGCGATGATTCGCACGCTATCGGCAGGCGCATGATCGCCCTAGCGAAAGGACGTAACTTTGCTAATTCAAGGGGGCGCTAACGTTGTTTCGCACTAAACGCTGGCGAATTTGCGCACTGGCGAATAAACGTAACTCAGCAAATTCATTGAGATGCAAATTTTACTGAACGTTACTTCCTTTGCCAGACTTGCCTGCTGTGACCTGGCGAAGTGCTTTGGAGTGCATAGAACAACCTCAATCTGCACTTACTTACATTGTAATTTTACACAGGAATTTTTTCTAAGTCCAAAAAACGCTGTTGTTTTTTCATTTTTTATGGGTGATAGGCTGACAAAGATCGAAAAAATTTTTGGGGCTCCCCTCCTTCCCCACTACATTTCCTAACTCATGGCAACTAAACTATACAGTGGGCTCATGTGTAGAGCAAAATAAAAATTCTATTTGCTGTTTTTAAGGCTTGTGTAGTGATTCTACATATACCTCCTTTGTATTTTGAATTTGGCGCCGTATGCAAATTAACCATCGCTAGCGTAACTTCGCCAATTAACGCTAGCGCAACTTCGCAACCTTACGCTACCCCTGAGCGCAACTTCGGATTTTAGTGAATTTGCATAGCGCTGGCGAAAATACGCCTGGCGAAGTGCGGCGAAGGCGTCGCTGGCGCATTTTCGCTGCTTAGTGAATCACCCCCCTAGGGTCTTAAATGATTCCTGTTTTGTTCTTCTTTACTAGCCCAAACCACAGTAGTGATGTTTGGGTAGACAAAAAGTCGACCTGTACCCAACCCTAACCTGTGTGCTCCTAACCCATATAGATTAATCTGTAGAAAGCACTTGCTTTCTTATTTGCTCCTAACCCATCTGCTGTCATGGGGAGGGGAGGACACACTAGGGTTTTTTGAAGAGCTGCCTGGTTCAAAACTAGGATTCAAATTAGGAAAAACGGCAGGATTCCCTTCTGCCAATTGCCACGTCATAGTCCCGCTCCCTGACATCACGGCTCACCCTCAGCAGCATAAGAGCCCCACCCACATTGCATGATGGGCCCGCCCCCTGCCCGGATTCAACAGGGCCAAAAGGTGGCAACCTTAGGGCACACACACCTATAAATAAAAGCTGCAGTTAAGTAAACCAGACAGAGTAAGGCTGCAGCTGGAAACAGTGGAAGGGAGGGTTCAGCCTGAACCCACCTGTGTTAATGTCAGCCCAAACCAGGCCTGCACTAAATCACAGCCCTTTAGTAGTGTGCTTCTAAAGATATAGTATATTGTGATATTATATTACTCATTGTACACATAGTAGTTACCAGGGGCTTAATTACAGAGGAAGCAGACCCTGTGGCTGCAGGAGGCCCCACGAGGCCCTAAATAATGAGCAATTTCAACATATATATTGGTAAAAAAGGACAACCTCTGGTTATGTTGGAAAAAGATGATGTTACTTTGTATCATTAAAAGAATAATATTCTGAGGCACTGTTACAACCAGTAATTCTGTATTCAGGGCATGTGGGAGTCTGTTGGTTGCCACTTGGGTGCAGGGTGCAGTTAAGCAATAAGTAGAGTGCTACAGGTTGAAGATCACTTGTATATAAATGAACTGAAGCACCAATCGTATTTCTGAAACAAGGAATGCTGTACATTTTCTCTCTCATTTCTCCTTTTCACATGCTGAGCCAGCAGTGATAATACCGACACAGAGCTACCCAAGCAGATGCTAACCACAGAACACGACTCTGCATGCCAACAATAATACAACATATATATATTAATATGTAAAACATCAACACGGGCCATCTGGAGATCTAATGAATAATCAAGGGATTCCAAATTAAACCTTAGATTTTTTTCTCCCCCTTCCCCGAATCTTTAGGACAACACTGTCAAATTCAATCTAGTCAGCCTGCGCGGAGAATCAATTTTTCAAACTTTTATGACAGGCCTAATAGCTTCCACCTGTTGTTTGAGCCTGAGCCTTGACTGGCAACGTTACCAGGGAGGGTGGATGCGAATACACAGAAAGTCTTATTAGGCTCCGGCTGTTCCTCCACTGTGAGGTCACTCAGCCATTAAATTAGTTCCATCCTACTTCTCCCACTTACCCGCACTCATTTCCATCTATATATTCTGGACAGTGAGCACGGGTGTCAGCCACGGCTTTGTGTGGGGCATTACCTGCACTTCCAGCACTGTATGTGGCCTGTGACTTTAGGGGTGCCTGGCATGAACCCCTCTCATTCTGTCCCATGCATTTGTAAAGTGATGCTGAATCAATGAGTACCAGTTTAGTTGCCTGAAATTCTGTCTTGCGGTATAAAAGAATTAAAATAACACAAGCATGTTCCCTAAAAGTGTAATTGCTGGCACAGCCACGTCTGTATATGTCAATAAGGGCAAATACGTTGAGGATGGTATAAATGTAAGATTTTGTTTTTATATTCAAATATCTAATTTTGTCCAGGGCTCCCTTATAAGTAAAAAAAAATGTTTTTGTGTTTGTCTTTTTTTAAACAAAAGATCCTTTGGCTCCTACTTTGGCTGGCTCAGCTCCTACTTCGTCGTAACTTGGCTCCTACTTCAACGCAACTTGGCTCCTACATTGGCTAAACTCTGCTCCTACTTCGTCGCAACTTGGCTCCTACTTCGACGCAACTTAGCTCCTACTTCGGCTAAACTTTGCTCCTACTTTAACTCAGCTCGGCTCCTACATCGATGCAACTCAGCTTCTACTTCAGCAGCCCAAGGGCCAGGCCCCTCTTAACATATAGAAGCCATCAGGCCCAGGACGATCGCCCCCCCCCCTGTTCCCCTAATGGCTGCCCTGCTTACCCATGACTTTATGTATGGTATGTGCAGCTCCTCACATCAGTGACTTCTTTCAAGCATCTCAGTAGGGTTGCCAACAATTTTCAATCAGGGCAACCACCTTACCGAGGTGGAGAGTGAATGGGATAAGGATCACAGCTATGCATAAGTCAACTTGAAAGGCCATCATTTTGGGGTCCCAGGTCTAGTTAACAAGGCCGCAGCACTCCTTTCTTGTTGGATTAGGGTGACGAGTAGTCCCTTCCGCTTCCACTTATGCTTCTAGTGTCCCATAAAGAGGACCACTGGGGTTTAAGAAGTTCAGACGATAATCGATCATCCTATCAAATCTGCTGCGAGTTCAATGTGCAGCCATCTTGGATCATGTTTCACATAGTGCACCCCGGGTTTCCACCTTTTCAGGCTAAATTCCAGCCAGTCTGTTGTGGTATGAGAATAATGATTGGCCTGTTGTCCCAATGCACAGATGCCATATGAGAGACCATTTACCTTATCAGATTCACCACATTACTCTTGTTCTGATTATTTGGTCTGAAACATTCTGAATATATGGAACAGTGGTGTGGCTCCTCTTCTTTAACTCATTTGCCATTTCACCATCCACTGTACAACATGGTTCATTGGCAGATTAGGTTTTCAAGCCTGCTTGACATACTCAACTATGTATCAGTCTGTGATAGGGCAGCCTTAATAGCTTTGGCCTCAAACATTCTGCTGTAGACAGGCCATAAAAATAACAACCCTAATAACAACCCCTTAAAATCAAGGTTTCACTGTATTTCAGTTTTGATGCAGAAATTTGAGCACGGCCATTAAAAAAGAAAAGTAACTGCAAAAATGCTTTTTAGAGTCATTTAAACAAATGTCACGTCTCCTTTATCTTTATCACGGTCACAATGGGTTTTTATTAAAGCCATGGAATCGGCTCATGCCAGTGCTACTAAAGACACAAACTGATATGGCAGCACTGGACAAAAGTTTTGTATCTTGCTTTTTTCCCCTGCATTTGCTTCTTTTTTTCTCTATTAAATTCATCTTTAAAAATCCATACAAAAATTTAGTTGGTGAGGTTTTTAATTTTTTTGTTTACGATTTACAAAAACTGGTATGGGACCTGTTATGCTGGGGGTTTTCCGCAAAAGAGATCTTTCCGTAATTTTGATCTCCATGACTTGTCTACTAAATAAAAATTATTCATACATGAATTGAACCCACTAGGATTGTTTTGATTCCAATATGGATTCATTATGTTTTAGTTCGGATCTGGGACAATGTACTGTACAGGTATGGGACCTGTTATCCAGAATGCTCGGGACCTGTGGTTTTCCAGATAATGCATCTTTCTGTACTTTGGATCTTCATACCTTAAGTCTATTAAAACAAATCAGCTGACCAGGGGCAGCTGGGAAATTGACAATATGTCTAGCCCCATGTCATATTTCAAAATTGAATATAAAAAAAAATCTGTTTGCTCTTTTGAGAAATGGATTTCAGTGCAGAATTCTGCTGGAGCAGCACTATTAACTGATTCATTTTGGAAATTTTTTCTTTTCCCCATGACAGTATCCCTTTAAAAAGCCAGCAAGGCAAAAAAGTAAGAATGAAAATGAATGGTTTTTGTCTTATTTTACCCGCTCCCTTTAACGAAAAATGAATAAATCAGCCGCTCACTGTTAAACTTGCCAAAAGTTAGCAGTTCATTTATAAAACTCCTGTTTCAGCAAAATTATTTCGTTCTCAACATATTTTCGATTAATTCCTATTTTGCCCCCTTTTTTTCTGTTTCCATCTGTCGATAAAGAACTTTGACATCCTTTTTAAACAAAGACACCAGTGTTTTTTTTCTACCTAGCGCAGAAGTCATTGACTCAATGGAAGGAAAGAAATAGTTGTTTTACTGTTAATTATTCAGAAGGGGTTGGATGGTGTTTAGCAAGTGAAATAATACAGGGTTATGGGAGATAGCTCATAGTACAAGTTGATCCAGGGACTGGTCCCATTGCATTTTGGAGTCAGGAAGGAATTTTTTCCTTCAAATGTTTTTTTTGCCTTCCTCTGGATCAACTAACAGTATATATTTCACTATTTTGGATTCGGCCGAACCCCTGAATCCTTTGCAAAAGAGTCAGCCGAATACCGAACCGAATCCTTATTTGAATATGCAAATTAGGAGTGAGAAAGGGAAACATTTTTTACTTCCTTATTTTTAACAAAAAGTCACCAGATTTCCCTCCCCACCCCTAATTTGCATATGCACAGTGGCGTCACTACTGGGGGAGCAGGGGGTGCAATTGGGCCAGGGCCCGCACCCCCTCAGGGCCCCCGGCAGCTCACGTGCAATGAATCCCGTGCAGTTCCGGGCTTACAGAGGGGGGCAGGGGGGCCCAGCTGCGCGTCCGGCACCAGGGCCCGCCCCCCTCTAGTTACGTAACTGCATATCCAAATTAGGATTCGGTTTGGCCAGGTACAAGGATTCCCGAACCGAATGCTGGATTCGGCGCATCCCTAGTTTATATATAGATTCAAAGGTAGAATGTGATAGATGTGTGTCTATTTTCAACCTATGTTACTATGTAAGTCATTAAAGGAAGAAGGAAAGTCGTTTACCACTTGGAGGTGCCAAATGTTAGGCACCCCAAGTAAATGTATTTACTTACCTGAAACCCCGGGCCAGTGCTTCTATCAGCAGAAAATGGCACCAGCCGGGGTTATTCCAGCGAGCATCACGGAGCGATCCACTTCCGGCTTCTTCTTACTTATCGCAGCTGCGCATTAGAGTGAAAAGCTGAATGTAACTAAAAAGTCTGATTTTTTATTCTACTGCGTATGTGTCTGCCCCGGGAAATTTGAAGAAAGAAGAAGCTGGAAGAGAATCACTCCGTGGTCATCTCTGGAATAACCCCGGGCCGGTGCAGTTTTCTGGGGTTTTGGTATGTATTTTGGGAGACATTTCCATTCTCAGCGCCGGATTTCAGTGTGCGGCGCCCCTAGGCCGCGCGGTCCGACCAGGCGGCCGCGCGGTCCTAGCGCCCACCTCCCCTCCCCTTCCCAGCGCGCCGGCGTTTTTTCGCCGGCGCAGCTGCTGTAATTGAATGGGGACGCGGCTGGGCGGCATGCCGCCCCTATTTTTTTGCCGCCCTAGGCCCGGGCCTATGCGGCCTTGCCGCAAATCCGGGCCTGTCCATTCTGATATTGACAGCGATTTCAAATGGAAGTCTGTTGTTGTGACAAGTAGGAAACGTCCCTGTATCAACAATTCAGAAACAAGAAAGTGGAATTCCTCCATAAATTCCTCCCAAATATCAGTAACATTTTGCCCAATATGAAAAGGCTTAGGAAAATCTGCTCACAACAGAATCCGTAAGTTTTATGATTAAAGGTAGTGTGTGTGTAAATACTTCCAGCGAGGTATATAACACGCACAATTTACAGGAGCAATATCTCTTGACTATGCAAAGGCAATTGATGCATTTGATCACGGCACCCCCCGCTGATACTGCTGTAAAACTGCGGAATCTGACCCAAAACAATAAGCTGGTTCCATTTTGACTTGCCAGTTTGGTCTCAATATGTTTCTATATCATTGTCCAGCTGTTCTACAGCCTCCTACAGCATCCAACATGTGCTGTTCCATAGTTCTTTATGCTTGGACCCCTGCTATTCTCTGTTTTTATAAATGATCTGCCCAAAAGCTATAGGATTGCTACTTTGTACAAGAACAGAAGTCATAGATTTCTGTGCATACTTTATATATATATATATATATATATATATATAGGTATGTGACCTGTTATTCAGAATGCTTGGGACTTGGGGCTTTCCGGATAACAGATCTTTCCATAATTTGGATCTTTGTACCTTTAATCTACTAGAAAACTATGTAATCATTAAATACACCCAATAGGCTGGTTTTGCTTCCAATAAGGATTAATTGTGTCTTAGTTGGGATCAAGTACAAGTTACTGTTTTATTATTATAGAGAAAAAGGAAATCATTTTTAAAAATGTGCATTATTTGAATAAAATGTAGTCTAAGGGAGAAGGTCTTTCCGTAATGTGTAGCTTTCTGGATAGCAGGTTTCCGGATAACGGATCCCATACCTGTACACAAATAAAAGCACTTTCAGGGATTTTGTTTTGTTGTCCCAGTTAAAGTGCCTCCTTGTACCTGAAAACAATGATCAGTACTGTACAAAGCAGTCATCTTTTGTGCTTGCATGAGATAAAGGTATTTCCTGATTCACATGTGGCCGTCAGTGCTTCCTTTCTGGCATTAAATTAGCAATCCTGTCCTGCTTTATGGCAGGAGTTTGAAAATACACAGAATAAAATGTCCTCAATGCATATAGATCTCTCAGGCTCAAGGTGAGGCTGTTACTGGGCATGGTCAGGGCCTTGGTGGGCCGTAATGTTAGTATGGCCCAAACTCCTAGAAATGGCTTCCAGGATGTTGACATCTCAACTACAATGATATTTTACATCCTGCTGGATCCCAACTTAGAACTACAGAACAGTAATGAACCCTGGCTAAAGAGTTTTGATCAGTCGTTCTCTTGTGGGATTGCAGTCCAATGCTTTGCTTAAAACACAAAGCCTGAATGGCTTATGAACGGGTGAAAGAAGGGGCTCCGGTTGTGAGAATGCCCTAAAAATCAACCCATGTGTAGCTTCTGTAACACTACTTGCACAAAGCCTTATTGCCCATTGAATGATCCCAGAAAGAATCAACTATGGGGTTGGGGCTAATTCTCCTCCAAAACAATTACTTTAGGAACTACATACACACAATCTGCTCATTGGTTTCAGTTGGTTCTCAGAACTGCACTGCCTGTGCTATGAAGCTGTATCATACTTTCTGCATCTGCCTGTAGCAGCCGCCTTTGGCTTCGGGTGGAGCCCTCCGCTCTCCTCAGATGCAGATGGGTCTTATTGTCGGAGAACCAGGTTGAATGTTCTGGGCGAGCATGGGAACCAAACGTGTACGAAAGGGATGGAGGGAGCAGGCAGCATAAACAAAAACAGGCCATGTCAAGCCAATCAGGCAAAGCGATGCCAAAACAGAAAGCAGGGGCAAGGCAGGGGTCACAGGCCAAGGTCATACACAGATCAGCAATGAAGCACCAAGTCAGAATTGGAAGTATAGCCAAAACACAGGCAGGGGTCCGTACAGGTGGCAGATTGACAAGGTCAGGGACAGGCAAAGATCAAAAACCAATATCAGACTAGAAACTCACCCAGGAACAATGGAAGGAACCTTTATGTTGGGCAATACACTTTATGTTAGGAGCCCTTTAAGTATTTGAACTTCACGTCAATGCGCATTTACATCACGCGGCCCTTCCGAATAAGGGCGAAGATACCTGAGAGCAGGGCAACCCGGAAGCGGCAGATAGAATCATACAGGAGGCGGCGGCGGCGGGTGTCTCTGCCACCTGCCAGGTAACCTCCTTACAGAACTTTGGGCTTGAAATGTGACAGACCTAGAGAAATCGGAATTTTATAAGGAGAGTTCATTGTAAAAGTAACATAGGGCTTACTATAGCCTTCAGTTGTTGTTACTGCAGTTCCCATCAGCCATAACCTGTTGGTGGAAGGACACAACATATGAATGATTACTGTTACTCTCGCCCTTCTGTTTAAAACTGCCACCATCTAGGCCTGCTGTCTCCATTGTGGTCTCCTGTCACCAACCTGCCCTATTTAGGCCTATCTTGCCCCCTTATAGTTCCTATCCTCCGATCTTGCTACATATAATCCAGAGCTCAGTTTATTTTGTCTAATATGTGTCAAAAATGAATTTCATATTTTCATTCACCTTTCCAAGCCCTGAATAAGCAAATGTTCCAATTCCCTGATATGAAAATGTGTAGTAACAGAGAGAGGTAAAACTTTTTAGCTTTTTGAGTTTATAATATTTATTGTTTTTTTAGTCTGAACAAGGTTCCAGCTGATGGCAAAACAAGTCTGCAAGTGACCCAATATGTGCTCCAGTGAGTGGGGGCCAGAATCCATCATAGTTTAATCACAAGAACTATGCACATTATATAATACACAAATATTCTTTAAATGATATCCTTATAAACGGTGCTTAGTGATGTCATCAGATAAAAAACGGTGCTTTGTGATGTTATTTGTGTCACTTGACTCACTGAAATGTGTGTATTATAAAGAATAACAAAACCAAAAACAGGATATTTGTAGTAACCTTGGAGTTCCATGATCTCTTGTATGAACTCCTCGATGGCTGATTATACCTGGAAATTATATCCTTATAATCAGAGCCTAGTGATGTCATCGATTATAATCGGCGCTTGGTGATGTCACATGACTCACTGGAACTTGTGTATTATAATAAATAAAGTACCCCTGTTGCAAAATATGAGGATATTAGAAGCGACCTTCGGCCTCGTATATTTATATGGTCATGGAACTTCTTTTAAAGGAGAAGGAAAGCTACCGAAGCAGTTTATTGCCAATAGATTAGCCACAATAGTGCAAGCAATAACACTATATTTATTCTGCAGGATGCTTTACCATACCTGAGCAAACAGCTCTAGAAGCTCTCTGTTTGTTTAGGATAGCAGCTGCCATATGTGCTTGGTATGACATCACTTCCTGCCTGAGTCTCTTCCTGCTCACTCATAGCGCTGGGCTCAGATTACAACAGGGAGAGAGGAGCAAACTGAGCATGCTCAAGCCCTAGCCCTGGAGGTTTATGCTGAAAACAGGAAGTCTGATACAGAAGCCCATGTATACACAATAGAAGGAAAGAAATGCTGTGTTTCTTTTGACAGAGGACTCAGAGCAGCATTACTAGGTTTACTGGTGTATTTATATAGACCTTTCTGATAAAGCTGACTTAAGTTTAGTCTTTCCTTCTGCTTTTACAAGAGGGGGTACTTTATTCACTATATCATTCACAACAGATGGTACATTATTCCCTATATAAATTGTGCTTAGTAAAGTCATCAGTTATAATTGGTGCTTAGAGATATCACTTGAGTCATTAACAATTGCATATTATTAGAAATGATGGACTCTCTCTATCTAAAGATATTAACTGTAACGCTGGATAAATGTAACCATAGGGGCTACACTTCCACAATGTCCTCCAGGCATTTTATATTGTACATTGTGTGTAATCCCAAGGCATGCTTTAAGACAAGAATAATTGCAATCTATCCCTAGTTAAACATTTCCTAGATAAATATATATATATATTCTAGTTTTTCCAGGAGAGCATTGAGACCGGTTGAAGATCCCAGCCCATCTATAAATATTATTCTTAAATCCAGCTCCTAAAACAGTACAGACTCGGAAAATCTGGAAAATGCCTTGATTTAAGAAGTCAAGGTCACCGATTGGGGAGTATTGAGTAAATCATTTCATCTGAAACAGGTTAATTTGACTTTGACTTTTCATCCGCCAGGAGTCAAAGGTCGCAGGTTAATTTTGTTTGCAGATAATCACATGATTGTCTTGAAATGCAGCTCCCTGAACAGAATTTAGTGACACTGACCCCTTGTAAACGCATTGGAAATATAGGAATCTTTTACTTTTGTTTTTTCAACTCACTGTGGCCTAATTTTCCTCCAATTATGCCAGGAGCGCAAATATTTGAACAATCTTATTTTGTATTCACAAGAAGTTTTCAGTCATAACACCTCGTATCGTTCGGGCTCAAGTGTCCTTTTAATTGTAAAAGGAACACTATATTTCCGAGCTCGGTTTGGGAGCCTGCGGGATTGCTCTAAAACAGCGTTCCCTTCTCTCCACCTCTCTTTGTAGAAATATTCGAAAAGTCTTGTTTATATGTTATTTTAAGTTGAAAATTAACAAAAGTTGTTTCTCTTTACATTTGGGAAGAGACATTTGGCCGGGGGAGGGGGGCGTTTTGTTTTTCTAAGAAGTTCAGTACAAACTTTTTGGTGCTTGTTATTCTGGAAGAGAGAGCGTTGTTTATCAGCATGTCTTTTATTTCTATGAGTAGGAGTTTTCATACTATGTCTCAGCAATCATGAAGTCCACTTGGGTTGACACTGGTGCTATTCAAAATGGCCCCATTAAGCGAACCCAAATTGACATAGCAATTAAAGCCCTTAGTGCCTCCATGTCCCAAAAAAGTGAATTGGAAACTTTTTGACATTTTTAGTTTTCACTGGGCCGCATTTTTGGTGCTCCTGTGCATCAATGTTGTTTCAGTCTGTACCTTTGCCCCTTCAGTTTCATAATTTCACTTCCTGAGATACAGATTTAATTCTCTCTTGTTTATGTGCCCCAAAATTGGGAGCAGGAGCAAAAAAGGAAGCTGGAGCCGGGCCACAAGCAGGTACTTAAAAACAGGATACATGCTTTATTACTGCCACAGGCACACAAAAAACCACAACAAGGTAAAGTCGTACAGAGGGTCCTGCGGTACCCTGCGGGTTGCGGGTAGAAGTTCCGGGTGCGGGTATAGATTCGGGTTGGCGGTTCTGCAGGTTTGCGGGTCGCGCCGCGGGTTTTCTCAATAGCGATTTTTACTCCTTTTTTCTGATAACGGCCGGTTCTGATGATGTCACTTCCGGTTTACAATGACAGCACTTCCTGTTTTACTCATTTTTTTCTGATCACGCCTACTTCCGATTTACAATGACAGCACTTCCTGATTCTTGATGGCCAGCGGGTCACGGGTCCGGGTTGCGGATAAGGTACTTGTGGGTCGGGTCAGGTAGCGGGTAAAAATGCGGATTCCAGGTTGCGGGTACAGGTTGGGTACTGGTTCCAAAAAAAGGACACGCGCAGGACTCTACAACAAGGCACAATAAAATAACTAACCCCCGATGAGCCCGGGTGCAGGCTGTGAAGCTAGGTGCCCCCTCCAAAAGCAATCTTCGCAGCAGATTCGCTCACTCGTGAACTTCCCGCTGACCCCGAGGGGGGTATGGGCCCTTGTGCAGTCGCAACCCTGGTAGTTCTGCCACTGACAAGGTACAACGGTGTAACAGGTACAAATCCAAGTCTAGGCAAGAGGTCAGGGCAGGCAGGGACAGGAAAAGGCTAACAGTCAAAACCAGAGGATCGGGCTAGTGAGGAAGCTGGAGGGCCTACTCCACAGAGGTTTAAAGCAATGAACTGTCCACCAACATTGGCACCAGTGGACTTTAATTTTCTAAATTTCATGCCATTCAGCAGTGTGGAGTGCTAGAGTCATCATGTGCACCAAAGCTTTTGGCATGGCCCAGTGATATCATCATCCATGCTTGGAGTAACCTTATATCTGGCCTATTATTCAAGAAGGTTTGACATTCCCATCAGATGAGGAGCACATTGATACATTAATGTGATCCTTGTCAGACAGGTCTCTATAGGCCCCTCTGTATGATGAGCCCATTTTAGCCCAGCATGTGAATGGCCAAATCCAACCCAGATTTGCTCGTTTGGTGACTTTTCAAAAACAGAAGATACGTCAGTGTATGGCCATCGTCCCTGATTTTGGGCAATGCTTCTGTCTGACAGGTAAGCGGCATTGTTTTATCAACAAGTTTCTGCTGGTAATAATGCTGCATTGTATAGGGTCGTTGTGCACAAAAATGCTGGTTTCCAATTGGCTTTGGCAACATGCATGCCTTCTGCGGTGATTGTACGAAGTCATCTGCTGGTTTATGTCCCCCGCAAAAATGTTTATTGAAAGTTGCAGCTTGTGGTAACGAGCTGTGACTGATGCAGTTGATGTCACAATTACTACTTTCATTTATCATGTTAAACAACCCTTTTTTTTTTTTTGCATGGGAAACTCTGCCAATTTCTGATGCAAAGTTCAGGGTGTTGCAGGCGATGACTACCTCAGGGTTAAACCACAGTAATTTCCCTTTTTTTATTGTTTATACAGTTACATTACAATAGATACCTTTACAAGCTGAGTACATTGAATATGATATGTCAGGTTTGGAGAAGGAGTTTAATTTAAACAGAATAATGAGCCACTAATCAACCACTGTAATTCCACATAGTACAGGCAGCCAAGACTCGCAAGGTTAGCACTTGACCTCCAGCCTCTATAGAGATTTAAAGATTGTTTTTTTATATACTATATTGAGATTTTTTTTGGCTGGCTGATTTTATACAAAGTATAAAAATGAATATATACCATATTTCTACCTTGGCTTCCACATGCTATTGCGTTGCATATTTGAGATTTGGTAGGCAGTGGGTGTGCTTTTATATTTGCAGGAAAAATAGAACTTATTGATGAACCGAGACCATTGCCCTTTTATTACTATTACAGTTTGCAGATGGTTTATCACGTGAAAACTTATGTGCACGATTCGATTTGAGGGAAAAATACTTTTCTCCTTCAGTTCCAGTTCTTTCCAATAGTCAATAATAGTTTTCGTGTGATAAATGGTGAAATATGTGTTTCTCGTTGAATTACATCTGGCTCTTTGGGAAATGGAATTGAATTAGGAGATAAGCTTTTGAATCTGGCCCATAAAGAGGACATCTAATGCTTAGGGTTCCTCAAGGGTTTAGTCCTACATTTTAAAGGGATCCTGTCATCGGAAAACATGTTTTTTTCAAAACACATCAGTTAATAGAGCTACTCCAGCAGAATTCTGCACTGAAATCCATTTCTCAAAAGAGCAAACAGATTTTTTTTATATTCAATTTTGAAATTTGACATGGGGCTAGACATTTTGTCAATTTCCCAGCTGCCCCTGGTCATGTGACTTGTGCCTGCACAAGAGAGAAATGCTTTCTGGCAGGCTGCTGTTTTTCCTTCTCAATGTAACTGAATGTGTCTCAATGAGACATGGGTTTTTACTATTGAGTGTTGTTCTTAGATCTGCCAGGCAGCTGTTATCTTGTGTTAGGGAGCTGCTATCTGGTTACCTTCCCATTGTTCTTTTGTTTGGCTGCTGGGGGGGGGGAGGGAGTGGGGTGATATCACTCCAACTTGCAGTACAGCAGTAAAGAGTGATTGAAGTTCATCAGAGCACAAGTCACATGACTTGGGGCAGCTAGGAAATTGACAATATGTCTAGCCCCATGTCAGATTTCAAAATTGAATATATTTTGCTCTTTTGAGAAATGGATTTCAGTGCAGAATTCTGCTGGAGCAGCACTGTTAACTGATTCATTTTGAATTTTTTTTCCCATGACAGTATCCCTTTAATAAGCAATGCAGTAATTTGCCATAATAACATTTATACAGACCAGGCCAAGTAGTGTTGGCACCCAATGCAATGCTACTTTAAAAACTTGAATTTCAAAGGAGAAGGAAAGGTCTTTGGCAGGGGAAGGGAGTTACATTTGGCATCCATTGGACCTTTCCTTCTCCTTTAAACCACCATTATATGTAATATGACACCATTGTTATTGCTATCAAGAAGAATCCTTGCTCATGATCCATCTGAGATTGTATCATTATTTGCCTTGCAACCTTGCTTAGTGCAATAGTGATGAATTTAAAGCGATACTGACACTTTCCTATAAAAATCATAGGAATGTGCCCATATGAAGTAAATATTTAGCGTGTAGCACCTGTTTGATACAGACGAGTTCCTATGATTTTTATAGCAACGCGAGTATCACTTTAAATGATTGTTAGCATATCTTTGACCAATTATCCAACATTAACTGTGTATGAGAACCAGATTATATTATAATGATGAGCCTTATGACTGGGGTCTATAAAGATCACTTGGAGGGCAGTATTTGTTCCAGTTGGAAAGCTCTCTACGAAATAAAGGTGGCAGTTTAAAGGATAAGTAAACCTTTAAAAAAAGTAAATGTAAAATTGATGAGGGTGCTATTCTAAGCACTTTTGTAATTTGCATTCATTATTTATTTTCTCTTTAAGATATTAAAGGATACATGTGCTGTTAACATAGAGGAATTGTGTTATTGTGCCACTTGCTGGTCAGTTTTTGACCAGTCTGACCACCAAGTAGTCAAGGAAGTTGTCAGGAGAAAGAAAGAGGCTGCTCTGATGTTCTTCTGCTTAGGAAGCAGAAGAACATCAGAGCAACCTCTTTCTTTCTCCTGACAACTTCCTTGACTACTTGGTGGTCAGACTGGTGGGAAAATGACCAGCAGGTGGTGCTGTTGTAACAAAATTGATTCATATCAACAGTACATGTATCCTTTAATATCTTGAAATAAATAAATAAAGAATGAATGTAAATCATCATTATCATCATCATTTATTTATATCAATTACAAAAGTGCTTAGAATAGCACCCTCATCAATTTAACATTCATTTATTTGCGCAGTAGAACAAAAAGCCAAATTTTAACTAAAAAGTCGGCTATTTTGTTCTACTGCGCATGTGTTTGGCTAAGGAAATTTGAAGAAAGAAAAAAATCTCTCCATGGTGCTCACTAGACAAACCCTGGGCTGGTGCAGTTTTCTGCCAATAGGAGCCCCGGCCCGGGGTTTCAGGTAAGTCAATACAATCACTTGGGGGTGCCTAACGTTGCACCCCAAGTGCAAACAGCCATTCCTTCTCATCATCTGCTGTGACAGTAACAAATACACTTCTAAGAAACCCGTGGGCTGTAGTTAAACTGAGATATGAAACACAATCTAATATTAGTTGCCTTTTTTTCCATTTTTATCACATCTTTAGAGATTTGAAACCCAATCAGGCAGGTTGATGGGGGCTTGGCCTTTCTTTTGTCTTTTTACAAGACCAAAACCATGTTTTATATTAGAGAAAAAAAAAAGCAATAATAAAACTAGACTCAGGACCTCATGTAAATCACAGGACCAGATGTGAGTTCTCTTAGACGTTGTGCTGGTGACCACCTGCTTTGTGTGTATTAAAAATCCTGTGTGGTAGCTGATGTCATATCGAATGCATGTGATCAGGAATCATTTTAACGACACAGACCGGATCAGGTTAGCAAGGATCAATGCAAACGGAATGTGTTGAATTCTGAGTTATTTTCTCTCCATCTGTTGAGGCGGATAAGGCCCTAAATTGTTTCTAAAAGGGAAAATATATGCCATCTATAAGTATGTTTGTGCTCCCATATATTTTCCCTTAAACATCGAGTTGTGGACATAGCTCAAGATATTCCATTGTACAGATTAGCGTTAATAGGATGCTGCTATTTTATTTGACTTGGTGGAACCAAGAGCTCTCCTCTTTGTTGTCAATAGATCCATTAATTAATTACCTGCATGAATGCATTTAATTGCAAATATGGCATAGTAAAGCATATCTTCCTTCTACTGTAAATACTATAAATGTTCACTATTTAAAGGAGAAGGGAAGGCTATAATTAAGTAAGCTATATCAGAAAGGTCTATATAAATACACCAGTAAACCCTCAAAGTAATGCTGCTCTGAGTCCTCTGTCAAAAGAAACACAGCATTTCTTTCCTTCTATTGTGTTTACATGGGCTTCTGTATCAGACTTCCTGTTTTCAGCTTAAACCTCCTTGCCCTGGGCGTGAGCATGCTCAGTTTGCTCCTTTCTCCCTCCCCCCCTTCCTGCTGTAATCTGAGCCCAGAACTATGAGTGAGCAGGGAGAGACTCAGGCAGGAAGTGATGTCACACCAAGCTAAAATGGCAGCTGCTATCCTAAACAAACAGAGAGAGCTTCTAGAGCTGTTTTCATCAGGTATGGTAAAGCATTCTGCAGAATAAATATAGTGTTATAGCTTGCACTATTGTGGCTAATCTATTGGCAATAAACTGCTTTGGTAGCTTTCCTTCTCCTTTAAGGCTGTTTGTATAGGTGAAATTGTAGGTCTACCTAAATGTTTAAATATTTCAACAGGTGGTTGGACCATACTCTAAGAACATTTTGGGTATAGAAAGAAGTGCCATGAACTAAAACACCTTTATATAAGCAAGTAAAATAACAAAAAGTCAGTGCACCTAATTAGCAATAACTTTGGTCACAGTTAAGGTTCCATATAATTCACTGAGTACGGCTGGATTAAAATGTGGTGGACTTTGGTGCATTGTTTTGCCCCTGTGCAATTACATGGGAAACATCTCATCCTGTTTAGGTTGGGGTTGACAATGTTGCATCATGAAAAGATCAGCGAGTTGCGATTCAGCTGGCTAGACACGGGCAGAGTAAAGAGTTATCCAACTAATCATGCCAGAAGGTTATTTGCCAGTTATGTTGGACACACACCTGGCTGGTCAGTTTGTTTTAGGAGCCAACCAGTTGGATAAGTCAATGGAAATATGGGGAAGCCCAGGCCAAGCATTTCTTGGATCTGTTGATGATTTAATACACACCAGCAAACTTTATTTACCCAGTCAGCTTTGGAACAGTCAGAGGTTAATCAGTGCAATCGCTCAAGACGGGGCTCACATTGAACCAACGATCACACAGCTCAGCTCAGAAGCATTAAACACCATGGTGAACAGAATTGCTTCTATAAGTAAAAATTTTGAAATGAATGAAACTAATTTTTGTACGATATTCGGTGCATATATGGTGGGAGTCTAGCTAACCGATATTGGCAGGAGACTTGGATGTTGGTTGTCTCGTCGGTCGGGCTGGCTGGAAAATTATGATTGGGCATCTTTAAAGACACCCGGACATCGGCCATTATAAAGGTGGCCATACACGCACCAATATTATAGTATGAAATTAATTTTCAAGAGATGAGCCAAATGATATCGGCAGAAGACTTGGATATCAGTCGGCTCATCCATCAGCCCAGACGGAAAATTTTGATTGGTGGCCTTTGAAGGCACCTGAACATCGGCCAATCTATTGTTTCTCCCTGTATGTCTGACAATTCAGCTCTACACGTGTGTATTGAAATGAATGATCTTCTTGGAAAGATCTTTTTTGGGCGCCTTTAGATTCATTCTGCAAGATGTCAATTCAACAGAAGAGAATGAGGTCAGTGGCACAAATAGAGCTATTACAGAGGCCCCACCTGAGATGAATCCTGAGCTTACAGATTGTCCTCATGATAATGAGTAGGGAAGGCTCCAGGCCTGGATTTATGTCAAGACCACAAAGGCCCGGGCCTAGGACGGCAGAGCCAGGTTAGTAAATCTGGGCCTGGAAGACTCACCAGTCGCCTAAAGCCTGTTGGTGTCTGTGCATATCTTGCAGTCTTTTCTAGTCCTATATATTCTTTTAATAGTCTTTCAGAATGGGTAATCTATGTTTTACCGTGATGGTAGCCTGTAGGTAGCATTAATTGCCTCTACAATAACATACTCTAAGTAAATAAAGCATATTAATAAACTGCATGCCGTATTAAAAACAGGTGTTCAAACTGCATCATAAGCTTCATTACTAAAATAAATCAATTAATAGCAGTGACATTGTACCAATATATATATATATATATATGTAGCTTTGACTTTCTCTGCCTGCACCACAAAATAAGGAATTGCGGCGCGGCCTACTAATAAAAATACAGAATTGCCTACACACCTGGTCAATTCACTGCCGTTTATTAGTGTCAAATTTAAACTTGTCTCACTATGTCTGTGTTAAACAGTATGAACTATGTTTATGCGCGAACAATGGCGGTACTAATGACTATGCTGCCGTATATGTACCTGTGTGTTTTTCAAACTATTTGCACAGCATGTAAAGGAAAAAGACACACAAGGGACCTCAGCGAGGTGGAAAAAAAAGTATGTTCTGTACAGAATTTATTGTTCCCTGTGCTGGACAGTGGACACTTGTCAAAAGAAAATTGAGATAGAGAGGGAAAAACAACCTTCTACAGATATGGGATCCATTAGCCGGAAACCCATTATCCAGAAAGCTCCGAATTACGGAAAGACCGTCTCCCATAGACTCCATTATAATCAAATAATCCAAATTTTTAAAATTTATTTTCCTTTTCTCTGTAATAATAAAACAGTAGCTTGTACTTGATCCCAACTAAGATACAATTAATCCTTATTGGAAGCAATTTCTGAAGATCCTAATTACAGAAAGATCTGTTATCTGGAAAAACCTCGGAACCCAAGCATTATGCATAACAGGTCCCATACCTGTATTAAGGAAAACAACAGGGCCTCTACTCCTTAACTAAACAGGGATCGTAATAGAGGTCCTATGATATTATTGTTTCTCCTTGTGCATTGAATTGCTGTGTTCACATTATAAGCAGCTCTATTTAGTAAACAAAAAGTTCCCTTGATACAATATATGTTATAGTGTCTCTTTTATTGGTCCTATTCTTCTTCAGTAATGGATGCCTGGTGCATTTACTTGATGACAAAGACTCTACAACAGCCCTTTGGACTGGATGGAATCTTTAAAGGCGTGGTTCACCTTTAAGTTAACTCTAGTATGTTATAGAATTCTGAGCTAATTTTCAATTGGTCTTTATTATTTATTTTTTATTAGGGATGCACCGAATCCAGGATTCAGTTCCGGATTCAGCCAGGATTCGGCCCAATCCTTGTGCCTGGCCAAACCGAATCTGAATACTAATTGGCTTATGTAAAACAAGGAAGTAAAAAATGTTTTCCACACTTTTCTCTTTCTCTGCCCTAATTTGCATATGCAAATTCGGATTTGGTTTGGTATTCAACCAAATCTTTCAAGAAGGATTCGGCAAATCCCAAATAGTGGATTTAGTGCATCCCTATTTTTTTTTTATCATTTTAATTATTTGGCTTCTGACTTTTTCCAACTTTCCAACCGGGGTCACTGACCCCCATCTAAAAACAAATGCTCAAAAGGCTACACATTTATTATTATTGCTACTTTTTATTTAGCTCCTTTCCTATTCATATTCCAGTCCCTTATTCAAATCAATGCATGGTTGCTAGGGTTATTTGGACTGTAGCAATGAGACTGCAGAAACTACAAACTCCAGAGCTTCTGAATGAGAAGCTAAGTAACTCAAAAATCACAAATAATAAAAAATGAAAGCCCATTGCAGAATATCACTCTCTACATCATACTAAAAGTTAACTCAAAGGTGAACAACCCCTATAAGAAGGACAGGGGGTAATCTTCTTTTCTGGTTGGTGAGATGAGGGTGTGGGCAGAGTTCTGGTGTCCTCCTGCATTTACCAGTCATGCAACTGCTCTGGTGCATTTTAGGAATGCACAGAATCCAGTATTAGATTGCAGGATTCAGAACAGAAGACAACATTTTTAGACAAAAATTAAATATAGGGACAGCACACTCAAATTTAAAAAGGCAAAATTTTATTACATTTACAAAAAGTTACACTCACATATTCGGTGAGTCTGTCAACCAGGGCCCTGGTTTTATGTTTCTGTTTGTTACTCTCTGTTTTTTTGTCTTTTTATTTCTGTTATTGATTTCTTGGTAAATCCTAAATGTAATTACAACATATATGTATACATAAGGCTGATGTTATCATGATTAACATATAATGTTGTATGACTTCTCATGATTGTATAGAGCTAATATTGTACTTAAGCTCATAATTTCCTTTTTTGCTAAATATTGATATAAACCTGTTTTTTCTTGAAATTACTTGCTGACATCTAGCTGTGTACCATTGAATACCTTTCAAATGGAACAAATTGAGACCCTGACAAAAGACATCACTAATAGAGCAGAAACACATTCTTTTTCTGATAATCAAGTTAATCAAATTCTTTTTAAGAGCAGCCCTCTAGAGGCCTTTGGCCCCGAGAGTCCACAGGATCTAATAAGGGATCTAGAGCGCTTAAAGAAAAAAGAACAGGAGCTTCATTTGCATGGAGTCACGTTAAGTGAATATTACAAACAGAGGTTAATCCCTCGTGGGTTTAGGATTTCTAATACACCTACGACAGGTAGGGAAAATAAGGAATTCTGTCAAAAATGGTGTGCCATTCTAAACAAGGCCTCTTTGGATTTGATGGTACTTGTTATAGAGCATACTAGTCACAGTTTGTCTAAAATTAGAACAGACATTTTGAAAATAGAGTTGGAAGTTGACAGGGTCTCAACCCAGGAAGAAAGGAACAATTTTGGTACACAGCTGAATGAGAAACTTGATCTTTTGGAGACAGATTTATTATTGTTTAAAAAGAAAAAGCTTTTGAAAGTGGTGCAAGATTACAAAACAGATAACGTTTATAGATGGTTGAAAGGTGATTACAATAGAAGGATTAGGAAATTCACACCCAGACAACAGGCCAGGGGCTCATCTTCGGGAAGCGGTACTGAACTTTCTGATAGTGACTCCCTAGCTGAACAACGTCATCAGAAGCCTTTTTTAGTGAGAGGCACCAAAATATATACAAGAAAAAAACCAGAAGAGGCATCTCAAAAGGCAAGAGAAAGCAATCATATCCCCCAGGACAATACTCTTCCAATGCCGAAAAGTCCGGTCAAGACTCGGAGCAAAAGGGACAAATAGTCTTTAATTTGTCCTCCATACCTTTAACTGACTTGCAGGTATGTACTTTGGGTAAAGGATTAAGTTTTGTTCCGACCACTAATTTTAATCCTTTTGATTTTGAGGTTGAATTATTTAAATTTTGTCGCACATTGCATTTAAATTCTTTTTTTGCCTCCAAGTTTGAAGAGGAACAGACGTGTTCAGAAGTTGAGCAACCAACACCTATCATGTCACAGCAATTACGTTTAAAATCCACCTTTATGCCACCGACACAAAACAAATCTGTGAGTACTTTTGCTAATAATGTCAAAAGAGATATTGGATTATACATTAAACGTAAACACAAATATTCAAGAAATCTATATCGTAAAGAAATGTCCTCCATTCAGGAGTTAAGCAGAGATACATCCAGAATTGTTAAATCAGCAGATAAAGGTGGGGGCATAGTTGTAATGGACTATGAGAAGTATAGATCAGAGGCACTTCGCCAACTCTCAGATGTGACATGTTATGAGGAATTATCGGGAGATCCCACTATATATTATTTGAATGAAATTTCTACAAAGGTTAAACAAGCCTTCGATCAGGGTGTTATTGATGAGAAGACAAGTAAATTTTTGATTATGAACTATCCGAGACGTCCGTGTCTCTATCTACTCCCCAAAATTCACAAGTCTTTGATTGATCCTCCTGGCAGACCGATTATTTCGGCGTCAGGATCGATATGCCAGCCACTCGCTCAATATGTGGATTCTTTTTTACAGCCACATGTCCTCACAATACCATCGTTTATTAAAGATTCCTTTGATTTTCTCAATAAATTACATTCAATTAAAATAGACCAGGATGCTCAATCAAAAATCCTGTTAGTCACTATGGATATATCTAGCCTTTATACGAACATCCCCCATGAGTTGGGTAAACAAATAATTGACAAATTGCTAAAGGAAAGATACAAGGAAGATATAAGAACTCCTTTTATTTATGATTTGCTATGTTTTGTGCTGGATCATAACTATTTTCGTTTTGAAAAAATTTTCTATAGACAGACACAGGGCACTGCGATGGGGAGCAATGTGGCCCCCGCATATGCAAATTTATTCATGGCAGAATATGAAGATGCTCACATTTACAAATCTAATTTTTGGAAGCATATTATTTGTTACTTTCGTTATATAGACGATCTTTTCTTTCTCTGGCAGGGTACAGAATTGGAATTGACTGACTTTATCAATTCTCTCAATAACATTCCTTCTACTATCCGTTTCACTGCATCATGGAGTATGTCTTCTATCTCCTTTTTGGATGTAATGATAGAATATCAGGCAGGTAAATTCAAAACTAGTATCTATCGTAAGCCCACAGATAGAAATACTTTACTACATGCTGACAGTTTTCACCCGCCTTCATTAATCAAAGCTTTGCCATATTCTCAGATGACAAGAGTAAAGCGTATCACATCAGAGAAACAGGACTTAGATGACTCATTACAAACTATGGCTAATAGGTTTCGTGAACGGGGCTATGGAGAGGAAATGGTATCACAGGCTATCGCTAAGGTAAATAATGATGCTAAGATACCCAAAGTAGCCAAAGCAAGAAAAGTCTTTGTTACTAAATATACAACGGCCAGTAGATATGTTAAACATATCATACAAAAACATTGGCACCACCTACAAACTGATGCTATCATTGGCACTGAATGCCAAGAACCACCCATGTTAGCATTTAAGAGGGGTAAAAATTTGAAGGATCTTTTGGTTAGAGCTGATAATAAAGCGTACTATAGTGTTCCTCACTTTTTATCAAAACCACAACCAGGCAACTACCGATGTTATGGTTGCTCTATATGTAACAGCATGATTCAAGGGAACTCTTTTACACATCCACGTACTTTACAGAGGTTTGGGATCAAACAAAGGATTACTTGTCAATCAACACATGTGGTGTATTTGATGATCTGCCCTTGTGGATTGTATTACATCGGGAAGACCATCCAAAAGTTGAAAGATAGGTTTATTAAACATAAAAGTGTGATAAAAATTGGTAAAGATACAACACCTTTGGTACAGCATTGTAGAGACAATCGCCACAATGTCTCATCATTGAGAATTATGGGGATTGAACAAATTGTTAATTCAGCTGGAGGAATAGACAGAAATACACTTTTACTAAGGAAAGAAGCAGAGTGGATTTATCGTTTAAATACAATTACACCTCATGGTCTTAACGATTCTTTAAATCTGTCTTGTTTTCTACAGAATAGATAATTCTTGCATTTTCCAATGGTTGCTCAGCTTCTTAATACGCCATTCCGTTATGGTAATTATTTGAGAGTATTGGGGATTATCTGTCTCGTGAGGCCTGGGTAGGTATGATTGCTTTATTTGCTTTCAGAATTTCTTTTGCCATAAAATTGAAATAATGTTGATTTTTGATTTTTCATCATAGGTTTGATGAGAATGTGAGGTTTATATGATGACAAGGACCACATTCCACTAGATACACTGCACATTACGGATTATGTTCTAATTTTGTGTGGTCTTCCACTTTTCTGATTGCACATTGTGGAAAAATGTATTGTTACTCGTGTATTTCTTTTTTTTCTTTTTTTTTCTTCTTTTTTGTTTTAAAAAATTTTTTTATAAAAAATTTTTTTAAATTTTTGTACTGTTAACTAGAAGGGATGAGGAAGTTCCTTGCAAGCCTATGGTAATTTCTCTGTAAATTATATGTAAATTAGATGCAAAATGAATGAGAAGCTGTTGACTGTCCAGCTTAAATTTCTATTTCCTTGATGTTGTGATGCTGAAACGCAAGTGCGCTCCATATGCAAAGCAGCAGGAACCTCCTCAGTTCTTTACAATAGTTGGCGGTAGTGACGTCCACAATATGCGACGATGAAACGCATTTGCGTTCCATGTGTATCGCAATGCATTTTCTTATGATACACGCTTCTGCCTTAGAGCGGATGTGACGTCACACGCCAATTCACATGTGCAGGGTGATTATGGAGACTTTACAAAGGTATTTAAACTTGTTCAATGTATGCATTCGTTCTGCCTTTTATCTTTTTCTAACACTTTATGGATTTTGCCCCTGATGAAGACCACTTCTGTGGTCGAAACGCGTAGGGCCATTACTGGGCCGTAGCCGAATATGTGAGTGTAACTTTTTGTAAATGTAATAAAATTTTGCCTTTTTAAATTTGAGTGTGCTGTCCCTATATTTAATTTTTGTTTGATTCTTTTGTGGAGACTCTATTTGGGCGGTCTCCAGGGGACAAGCACCTCACTATTAAATTAAAATTGGGTGTGCGCTTTCTAAAAAACCAATTTGACAACATTTTTAGATGATGCAATTTTAGGATGTTTTACCCAAATACCCGAATTAGGGTTTATATTAGGTTTGGTATCTCATCGCAACTTTTGACGACATTTTAAAAATAGGGATGTAGCGAACTGCCGTTTATGTGTTCGCGAACGCCGTTCGCGAACACCGGCAAAAAAGCGAACAGTTCGCGAACAGTTCGCGAACTTCGAACGCTCGATAAAATCGTTCGATCGAACGATCGAAGGATTTTATTCGTACGATCGAAGGATTTTCGTTCGAATCGAACGATCGAAGCTATTCGATCGAATGATTTTAATTCAATCGAATGCTTATAATCGTTCGAACGAATGGAAATCGTTCGATTTTAGCGATCGAACGGTCGAATGGTCGAATGGTCGAACGAAATTTTACTTCGAATCGAACGCGAACACCAATTGGCGAACGTCGCGCGACGTTCGCGAACATTCGGCGGACGCGAACAGTCGAAGTTCGCGCGAACTAGTTCGCCGGCGAACAGTTCGCTACATCCCTATTTAAAAACAGGTATTTGTTGCATCCCCAGTGCATTTGTATTGATGAATTGAAATGCCTGAAAGTTACATAACGCTCTCAGAATAATGTTTTTTAGAATTTTTTCTGTTAATATTTTTTTAAATATTGTATATCATTGCGCCCCACTATTGCTATGTGGCTCCTGATGTTAGCAACCAAACCAGTGATATGAAAATAAATATGAAAGACTTTTCGAGAATCTGCAGCATCTAGAAATCCCTTGGACCCCTTTTGTTTCTAAATCGTAGAATCAAATGTGCTCTTGTACAAATGTCCATGTTCCAGCCTTGCAGATGCAACATTTCCAGGTCCCCTCCTCCTTTTTCCAATACAGGTATGGGACCTGTTATCCAGAATGCTCTGGGCCTGGGGTCTTCCAGATAACGGATCTTTCCGTAATTGGATCTTTACACCTTAAGTCTAGAAGCAGAACCTATTGGGTTTTTATTATTGTTTATATTATTTTTAAGCAGATTTAAGGCATGGAGATCCAAAATAAAGAAAGATCCCTTATCCGGAAAACCCCAGGGTCAAAGCATTCTGTCTAACAGGTCCTATACCTACACAGATATGGGACCTGTTATATAGAATGTTTGGAACCTGGGGCTTTCCGGATAACGGAATAATGGATCTTTCCGTCTACTAGAAAATCATTTAAACATTAAATAAACCCAATAGGCTAATTTTCCTTCCAATAAGTATTAATTATATCTTAGTTGAGATCAAGTACAAGGCACTGTTTTATTATTACAGAGAAAAAGGAAATCATTTTAAAATAGAGTCTATGGGAGATGGGCATTCAGAGCTTTCTGGAACGGGTTTCCGGATAACGGATCCCATACCAGTACATACAACTCGTCATCCCATTCAAACTGATCTGCCGTCAGAACAGAAAGGCTTAAGAATGTCACAACAAAGATGCAAAATATTTCAAAGACACAAAAAAAAAACTACAGACCAGTTTTACAGTTTGCTTTAATCACTCTGTTTCCACTATATCATTAGTATGGGAATAAAGTATAATACGTGAGTATCAATGTTTTGGCCCACATTGCAGCCTTCATCAAGATGGCATTTCACATCCATTTTCATGTTTTCTATTTTAACTACAGGTATAGGATCCGTTATCCAGAAACCTGTTTTCCAGAAAGTTCAGAATTAAAGGAAGACCATCTCCCATAGACTTAATTTTATCAAAACCTTTTTTTCCACCTTTTTCTGTGTAATAATAAAACAGTAGCTCGTAATTGATCCCAACTAAGATATAATTAATCCTAATTTGAAGCAGAACCAGCCTATTGGGTTTTTATTATTGTTTATATTATTTTTTAGCAAAATAAAGAAAGATCCCTTATCTGGAAAACCCCAGGTCCCAGGCATTCTGGATAAAAGGTCCTATACCTGTACAGATATGGGACCTGTTATACAGAATGTTTGGAATGGGGGGCTTTCCGGATAACAGAATAACAAATCTTTCCGTCTACTAGAAAATCATGTAAACATTAAATAAGCCCAATAGGCTGGTTTTGCTTCCAATAAGGATTAATTATATCTTAGTTGGGATCAAGTAAAAGCTACTGATTATTATTACAGAGAAAAAGGAAATTATTTTAAAAATTTGGATTATTTCGATAAAATGGAGTCAATGGGAGACCACATTTCCATAATTTGGAGCTTTCTGGATAACGGGTTTCCGGATAACAAATCCTGTACCTACATTTTTATTTTGCAGAATCATTTTTAAATTTTTTTTTTGTAAAAAAATTCTAAATATTTAGAATCTTAAAAAATATTTTCTATGTCACGGGGAAGCAAAACATATTTGCAAAGTTCCTGGATTCCGTCATTCCAGATAATAGATCTCATACATGTACAGTGTGTATGTAGGTATATATCTTTCAATAAATATAAATTTGTTTGCAATGCAAGATAACTGAATTCAATTGTCATTTCTATTATACAGACACAGAGTCATACACTGAAAAAGAAATAGTGTTTTTGTTTTACAGAGAATTTTTTTTTATTGTTTATATCGTTTTCAAAAAGTAAATCACATGCGGGGCTGTACAAAGAATCCAAATTGTTTTTAAAACGGAGCACAAAGATCATTTGTGTGTGTGTCTTTTCTAATAGTGTTTGATAGAGTGCTAATTTGTAAACCACGGGATTCCCGCGTATGTTAATCACTCCTGCTGCGGACTAACAAAGCTGTAGGTGCTGAGGTGTTTATTATAACACAGGGGAGCATTTATCAAGCCAAGCTCTCTCTCTCCTGAACCCGCTCCTGCTCCGTACATTGTCTCTCTCAAACCAGATGGACCACGAACGCATTTGACACGGCTTATAAAACGCAGTAATCCTTGGATATCTTTTGCAGGATTTCTCAAATGAAGCGTTTCTCTGATTTAATCTGGCACTGAGTTCCTTGTTTCATTCTCAGGCTTCCCTTAAATCCAAAGTTTCATTCTTCACGCTGTGCAAAGACGTTGGAGGAAGATAAACAGAATAATAACATTTTCAAAAACCTCCCCCTTTTCTAACTCCTTCGCCGTGCCTGTTGTGCTAGGAATACATTTTGAACCATAACAGAGGAAGGTTTTGTAAAAGTTTAAAGGAAAACTATATCCCCCAAACAATGTAGGTCTCTATTAAAAGATACTGAGTAAAACAGCTCATGTGTAAAACCCTGCTTCATGTAAATGAACCATTATCATAATAATATACTTTTTTAGCAGTATGTGCCATTGAGTAATCATAAATAGAAAATTGTCATTTTAAAAAATAAGGGCCGCCCCCTGAGATCGTAAGATTCACTGTGCACACATACAAACCACATGTAAGGTCACATGAGCCAATTAACAGACAGAGTTCTGCCTTTTGCTTCCTCACTTCTTCCTGTTACAGTTAGTGTTGTAGTATTTCTGGTCAGGTGATCTCTGAGGCAGCACAGATAGAGTCACGAAATGGTGGTTCAAGGCAAGAGATGTAAAAGTGCAATATTTATGTAAATATATATTCCAGTTTGGTAAGATTCTTTAATATGTCATTCAATTTGATATAAACTATCTGTTGCTTAAGTGTTCATTTTGGGGGTATAGTTTTCCTTTAAGGGGAAAATTTACTGAAGGGCGAAGTGGCTAACGCTGGCGAAAATTCATCATTTACTAACGGTAGCTGGCGTAATTTCGCCAGCGTTCGGTACCCTGTGCACAACTTCCGATCTTCGTGAATTAGCGTTGTCCAGGCGAATTTTCAGCTGTCGAAGTGTTGCAATGTGCACGAAGCCAGCGCTGGCGAATTTTCGCTGGTTAGTAAATTCGCCCCTAAACTGCTGCTTTAGGTAACGGTGGTGGCCAAGTTGTCCGGTGGTTAGTTTTTTTTGTTTTAATATGGCCCAGTAAATAAACGTTCTGGTTTTCTGGTTTCACAGTACATTAAGCCCCTAACCATCTCATGTGCTGGTTCCTACCCACCTTGTTACGGGAGGTGCCGGAATCTGATCCCTGGCTGCTGCTTTTCCTAACCAAGTGATTATGGATGCGGATATTGCAAATGCACTGGGACGGGAGGGGACTTTGCATTCTGCTCCATGATAATCAACTGCATTTTATTTTCCCGAGGCAGAAGCAGATATTTTCCAGATGCATAAGAATTAAACATTTATGTAGCAGGAATGATAAAACACACGTCGGGCTTATATAACACTAGCATGTTCCAGAATTCACAAAGGGACCAGTAGCAATTCAGAGGAAGATGATGATTGATGTCCACAGGCCTGGATTTGTGGAAAGGCCACCAAAGCCCGTGCCTAGGGCGGCATGATTATAGGAAGCGGCATGCTACCCAACCACTCTCACATTGATTCCGAAATAGACATGGGCGAATTTCTCTCCTTTCGATTCAATGAAAAATGTGTGAATTTCCTTTCCTGCGAAATTCCCGAAACGGCGAAAAAATTCATGAAACTCGAAAATTGACGTCCGTGTCAATTTTGACGCTGGCGTTAAAGTCAATGGACATCCGGATAGTTTTGACCCACGACGGTTTTGCTGCAAATGGCTTTTCTGATGCGCGTCCAAAAAAAATTTACGCCAATTTTTGCTGCAAGTTTATTCACCAGTGGCGAAACACGGAAATTCGCTGCTGATTGACGCTTGCCGAATTTATTCGCCAATCACTATTCAGAAACAGTGGGAATGCTCAGGAAATATGATCGTTTTTTAAATTTCCCGTGTGCCGATCCCCATTGCTTCGGGCCCGATTTGAGCGAATAAAAGGGAGGTGATGGGGGGCGACGAACAACTGCCGGCCTAGGGGTTCCCACTATGTAAAGCCGGCCTATCCAGTATCTTCTCACAGAAGTGACGAAGAACGAACTGTTTTGGCAGGTTTCAAAACTGTATAGATCCGTAGTATTTGAATTATCATTCAAATAAAATCAGTGCTTTGTGATTTTCTGAATCACCATAGTTAAAAAGAGAAATAAGAGACGTTTTAAATGCGGCTATGGAGAAGGCTAAAGAGTTCAATAAAAAAGTAAATATCCAAATTAACTGGAATAAAAATAATTAATTTGTGAACTCAAAGTACCCAGCAGTCTGAGACTGCAACTAGTTGAGCACTAGCACTTTATAATAGTATAAGTATTTTCATTGAGGGTTGCCAGATAAAGTCTCTCATTGGATGAGCACAAGCACTTTTTATAATTAATTCAGAGTTGGGTGTGATTGGCAGTCTGAGTCTGCAACTAATTCGGAAATAGCACTAAACACATTAAATTGAGTGTTCTTTTATTGTACATTGTATTCATTGGTTCACAATTATTACGTTATTGCTCTTAATTCACATTAGATTGTGTTAGAGAGTGTGAGGGTTTTACTACTTTCCACCAGTAATTTATACCTTCCCCTCTCTGAGAGGCGAACTCTGTGTAAATTGATAAAGACTGTTTATCCTTTTATTGTCTTCAAAGTCAGTCGGGGAGAAGTCAAGATTGCACATTTGCCCATTAAGATTATTAAAGCGATACTGACATGTTCCTATAACAATCATAGGAACGTGTCAGCAGGGCCGCCATCAGGGGGGGACAAGTGTCCCGGGCATGAAGGGGGGCCTGGCAGTGCTGTAGTTTTGAAAAGAGCCGGGCCCCCCTTGAGAGCGCCGAAGCCGTGTGTGGGGCCATCCCGAACAGCCGAAGGACCCACGAAAACAGCCATGGCCAAACTCCTGAAGCGACGAAAAGACCCAAAATCACGAAAGGAGGCGAAGTTCAAGTGCTGAAGCCACTAGTTCAATTCTACTGAACACCAATGTGGATTTTTGTTTTTTTTAAATTCCCTGGCCACCAATGTATTATTTTAATATTCTATTGGCCCTGGTGTTTTTTTTTAACTTATAAGGGGCCCTGACCATCAATAGCTTTTTATAACTTGTGTGTGGGTGAGTTACTTTTTTAGTGCTGATGTCTGTGTGGTCTTTGGGCGGGATGGAGTGGCGCTTGGGTGGAGTGGGCGGGATGGGGCTTGGGCGCTAGTGTGGGCTGGCCCAGGGGGCCCCGAAAATGTTGTACGGGGCGCCGTGATTTCTAATGTCAGCCCTGCATGTCCTGCACCCAGGATAGTTCCCCTCAAAGCTGCCCCCCTGAAAGCCGCCCCCCAAACTTTGCACAGCCGACCAGCTAACACAGCTAACGGATCTTCTGCGTTGCTTCCGTGATACTGGGTTGGGGCGGAGCAATCCTTCTATAGGCTGAAGTCCTGTTTTCATTCGTAATGAGCCTGTAGAAGAATTGCGCCTCCAGCCCAGCGTCAGTGAAACGGAGGTTTGTGGAGCTGGGGGCGGCTTTGAGGGGAACAATTCCGGGTGCAGCAACTACTTTATATTGACACGTTTCGATGATTTTTATATGATTGTGTCAGTATCGCTTTAAGAGTCAGGCTACCGACCACTTTTTACCATGTGACGGGGCATAAACTTTCGACTTGTTTACTATCCCATATTTGTACTTTCAACTTTCATTATCCGTCAGTTGGCTAGAATTTCCCTCCACATTCCAAGCATGCAAGAAATACTGAATTTAAACAATGAACCATAAACTTGGCACTACCTCATCACAACTGCTTTTGCCTAATCAGAGTCAGAATTATTTCCATCCGGTGAGGGAGTTCAAAAAAAAAATTACTAGTAAGGTTAAGGGTTGAATCCCGGCAGTGTCAACTCACAGGCTGTTTGAGAGAGTATATAGTAAAATGGTGAGTGATATGGTTAAAAAAAAAATTTTTATATCATGACATTAAATACAATATATTATGGTTCATTAATTTAAGGCCAAAGAGGTTTCTTTTTAAATATATATTTAAATTTTTTCACAATGTATGCATAATAAATAAGTAGAGATGCACAGGGGTAGGGGGTGATGGTTGTGGCTGGGATGGGGGCAGGGCCAGATTTACATAGCGGGCATCCCTAGGCCTGCTGACATTCGTTGCCCCATCCCCTCCCTTTGATTCGCACAAATTTTCATCATCGAGACCGGAGCAATAGGGATTGAGGCACATGAAATTTAAAAAACGATTTTATCTCCTGCACATCCCCAGCGTTTCTGAACCAATGTGGGTGTGAATAGGCACTCTGGGCCTTGGTGAACTTTCCCCCTTGATGGGAGGAAAGGGCACTGCGGCTGGTGGGCCCCTGAGGCTGCCCTGCCCCCACCCCAGTCTGATGCTGGAGATGCAACTAGTCAACTATTTTGGAAATTTGGGCAAATCTTATTCTTTCATGAAGGATTTGGGCAATTCCTGGTTCTGCTCTAAACTCTAATTTGCATATGAAAGTTAGTGCAAGGATCTTGCGCCATCCCGTTGTTCATGTGACCAAAAATTAGGGATGCACTGAATCTAGTATTCGGTTTCGGGATTCGGCAAAGATTCAGCCTTTTTCAGCAGGATTCGGAATCCTTCTCCCCGGCCAAACCGAATCCTAATTTGCATATACAAATTAGGGGCGGGGAGGGAAATCGCGTGACTTTTGTTACAAAACAAGGATGTTAAACAATTTTCCCCTTCCCATCCCTAATTTTTTATATGCAAATTAGGATTCGGTTTTGGTTCGGTATTCTGCTGAATCTTTTGCAAAGGTTTCGGGGGTTCGGCCGTATCCAAAATAGTGGATTCGGTGCATCCCTACCAAAAATCACATTATTTTAAAGGATTCGGTTCAGCAAGGCACTTGGATGTGGCCAAATCCTACTGAAAATGGCCCGGATTTTGCCCAATTTGGCCGGATCTGGGATTCCATGCATTCCTATAAATAAGGTTATAGAATAGATCTGTAGAGAGACTTAGCAGAGTGTATAAGGAACTTAGGAGGTCTTGCTCTGGGTAGGTGTTCCAACTGGTTGTCCAAATATCATATATAATGTCATACCCATAAAATACAAACAGTAATATAAGTGAAATGTAAAGTATTTTATAAGTTGTTTATTGGCCATTAAACCAAAGAAATAACGACAAACTTAAGTCTAAATATCCATGGAATAAAGCCCTGGGTAGCTTTCACACCCTTATCTACTGTAATTATAGATGTAATAGCAATAAAATTAGTAATGCACCTAATCTTTGATTTGGTTTGGAGTTTGGCTGTATCCAAGTCATTGTATTTTGTTAATGTTGATTTCAATAGTTCTGAATGGATTTTTTTTTGGCTTAACTCAATTTCAACTACAATTTAGGACTAACTCTACGTCTGTGAATACTTCTCCATAACTAATTATAGGAATCATCAGGTTTCTAAAACATTCCTCGCTGCTGCCTGAATCGATGTTTCACTGATAAGCCAGAAATTCTGACCAACTGAGTAAGGTGTTTGCAGAGTTATTTATTAATGGGAAAAAAAACATTAACTAGTAATAGAAACAGAGCTTTCCATTACTCCTCAAAGGATTACAGTTTTTATATGAGCCACTACAGACTGTTCTCATCATCTTTTCCAAAGCGCAAGTGACGGGGTATAAAGTTATGCTGGAACGTCATCCTGGGAATGGCCAACTCAGAATGTTCTACAGTGTGACTGTTACCAGATTTATTCTATTTAAAGCCGAACAGCACAGACAATAAAGCTATATTTAGCCCTGCTTGGGTTGTTGGGTTGGACACAAATGAAATGCACATGTACAGTATATGCACGAAGGTCCCATTAAATTCCCACCCAGCTGTTATGGGGGGGGGGATCTGTAGAAATAAAAATTAAGTCCCAAGATGCCTTTTTTAAGTAAGAGGGTCACAAGACTGACAAATCTTTTCATTGCTCCTTGGTTAAACAACTAGGTACTATGAGGCCCACTTCCATCACCTTGTGGAGGATTACAAATTCTTGTAACCTCTCTGAACCTTCACCCCACTTCCTACCAACAAAGTAGGATTACTCCATACTTACAACTGAATTGTACACATATTTATAGGTATGCACTGAATCAAGTCTATGGCTGATGGCACACCAGGAGCTTCATCCCCAGAATGGTGGTAAAACCCATGTGTCGCTTTAGTGCTCCCAAGTTGCTTGAAGTTTCCTCTTGAGGTGGCATCAGAAGACTGAAGCAACACAAAAAGGCGAACCATTCTCCACAATTCGCGCCAGTTCGCCAGGAGCAAATTTGTTACTACCACGATAATCCACTAAAATGTGAAGTTGTTCTCAGAAGCCAACCGCTGGCGAAGTTTTAATAGCATCATTTGATATTATATTTGAAATTATTAATTCACCAGTGAGACTATATCATAGCGATCTTTTGCTAGCGTTCAATTCTGGTGACCAAACCTTATTTAGAAGTCTTACGCTTACGATTGAATAGGGCGGGTACATATAGGTCACATATATGTCTTTATTAGAGATATTGGTACAAATGCTTGAAGTGGTCACTTAGTATTACACATGTCCAAGAAAGCAAAATAAAGACAAAAGAGGTCCTAGACATGAGCCCACCGCCCCTCAAATGGTTAGAAAAAAAAATATTAACACACAATTTTTTAATAGTTAGGACTTTTGAAGACAATCCCACTTTAAAAAATTAAAAAAACTGCAGTTTTTTTTTTTTACAACTTTTATGAGTTTTCGGCATACAGGATATGATGCCACTGACATGAGATTGAGGAGGATGTAGCTTCATCTTATCAGTTTGCCAGGTCTAAGATGGCGAAGGAAACTCAGACGAAATTTCTGTAAAATTCACAATTTAGTGAATTTGTGGAGTACCGACCGTTTGCCTGATCGAAAATTCGCCTGGTGATAGGGCGCAAAACTGCATTAGCGACAGTCTCTTTTGCTAGAGATTTGTCATCTACGCCTGTTGGCGATGTTCCTGCGGATGAGGTTTCTGGCAAATTTTTGCTAGCGACGGCTACTTCACCCTTTAGTAAATCTGCCCCATGGGGTTTACCATTAGTGATTCGCTTTATAGCCAGTGAGAAAGCATTTACGGGAGATTAGTGGCCTGTAGGAGAGGAGATTTATTGCTGGTGATTAATCTCTTGGTGTGCCATAAGCCTAAAGTCAAGGGATTTAAAGGGTTCAGCTTTGGTTCTGCCTGGCATTTGGATAAGGCTAAATGCGAGTCCTGCTAAGGGTAGTGGCACATGGGAAGATTTGTTGACCGCAACGTTCCAGGACAAGTCCATCATTTTGTCCAGACACTGAGAACAGCCCACTCTCTTCCCAGGTATTCCCTAGTATAAACCCAATTCTAGATTTATGGATTTATGTCACAATATGTATTCCCTTGTGGTAATTCTGGTCAATCTTGAATGACAGCCCTATGGGCTCCTTCACTACACCAGTGCAGTTACCAATGGCAAACCAATGAACAATTTATGATCATTATATAGCAAGTTTAGAAATTAAAGCAAAGATCTGATTGGCTACTGCACTGGTGCAATCAGTGTCAGACTGGCCCACCAGGATACCAGGAAAACTCCCGGTGGGCCCAGGTGTCAGTGGGCCTGTTGCTTATAGCCATTTAGTCTATTTCTTTATAGGAAAAAAGAGGTTTAATCATGGAAGAAAAGAGTATAGTATGTAGAGTAAAGAGGCTAGGAGAATAAAGAGGTTGAGTAAGGAGAGCTGGTATAATAGTTTGGAAAGTGGGCCCTCAATCTAAGGTTTTCTGGTGGGCCCCTGGCACCCCAGTCCAACATTGGGTGCAATTTAGCAGCTATGTTGATTCATTAGCCCAGCCTTTCTTATGTGCATGCAGGTATTGTTGCCCCTTTAATGCAAAGGTTATTTTCCCTTAAATAACTGATTAATGTAATGTGTTTGCAATGTGCTCCGTATACCACTTGTGCGGTTTCAGTCGTGAATGAAATAACTTCTTGTGTATTTCCCCCCCCCTTCATGTTAGCGCATCACCTCCCAAGCTCACATAAGTGCCCTGTTAGTGCAAGCCAGCACGCTAAATAAGCTTGTCACACACACAGGGAGAGAAAAGTGTGATCCTTGTTTATTATTGTAGAAGCTTACAATGAAAATCTACACAAGTCCCCTATTAGAGCCGGTTTCCTGTAAAAATATCATGTCTGTTAAAAAAAATATATGGACGGGGGTTAAAATGCTACAGAGGTAGATTTACACATAGACCTTAATTGGTCCAATTAACCTTATGTGATACATTTACAACTGCCAAATTGTAAGCAGATGCTGGAAAGTCTCAGTTGGTGGAACCTTCACATCTGTTCAGCTGGCTGGCAGTTTTTGGCCACCAGAGAGGGGGAATGCTCAGGATTCTGTCCAGCCCCCCCCCTCCACTACATGTGTTTCTCTGCCATATGAAGAACATTTGTTATTACATTACCCAGTCCATAAATTTCAAATTGTGTCTAATCTGACTACACAGAGGGGCGAGTGAAGCCTCTACATTTTGACTTTGCAGTGGTTTATTTCAGCTCCTAAGTGCAGAACAAATGTTTTTGGGTTCAAAATTAATTGTATAATTATTAGAATCTTTTATGGTCTACTACCACCTTTGCTCATTTTATTCTCTACTTTAAATAGAAATATTAGGCTGGAGGACATTAGTTCCCAGCATGCAGAAATAAAGTTCCTCAGGGGTGTACAGGGACCTGGTGAGATTTTGTTGCCCAAAGTTTGGACACTTGAGCCATAAAAAGGTATTTTGTGGTCCGCTAAGTTCAGATGAAGATACTGGACAGCCCAGCCTCAAAATTTATAAGGAAAGTCCAACAGCATATTTTTCAACAGTCTCATTTCCCAACATGGAAGAATAGATGTGCGGTTTAGTTGATAAGGGATAAGTTTTAACTAGGTTCTGATCTAAACGCTTATGGGTTGTGCAAATTTTTTACTTGAAAATGAATTCCATCACTGTTTTATTATATAACATCTGCTAGGCCTTGGATTTATCAGATGCGATTTTAGTATCTTGAGTTCCAGTGTTGAATTGTGTTACAGACGGACGGAGTCCCAAATCCCAAAACTAACGCCAAGGTCCCAGTCATGGCTCACTTCCTCCTATAACAACCACATTTCGCTTCGGGAGGAACCCTCCGCTACGTGGATGCCGCCAGTTCTTAACGTGAGAGGACCAGAGTTATGGGCAGACAAGGGAACTGAGAGGAGAACAAGAAGCGTGGTTAAGGGAAACAGTGGTACAGATTCAAGAGACGAGAGATTAGTCAAGGTCACAGGCCAAGTCCAACACACCAATATCGCAGTACCGCTGTGTTATTCTATGGCATTTTGTCCTGTGCATTACTTGGAGGTGGTCTTCTGCTGGAAAAAGTAGTATGGCGGAAAAAGTGGTATGGTTGTATTTGGAAAACAATGACTTCTTCATCTGAGGACTGAGATAATGAACCTGATGACCCAACATTTGACTAGGGTCCCCTTTAAAGCTCCAACCTTTGGTCAGGCCCCCCTTTAACTTATACAGCTATAGAACAATATATGTTTAGCAGTACCATGGTTTCAAGATTATTTGGCAGAAAATATAAATATTCACCCCATTTTTACCCTAATTGACCTTTAAGCTTGGCTGTCAGGTGTATCTAGGCGAGCAAATGGCCATTCTCCCCAATTCTCATTGAAGCTGACTAACGCCCCCCTGTTACTGCTCCAAGTAACGTGCAATAACGCTTGGAATTTCCTATAGGTGCTTTACAGACATAAATTGAAGCCTATAGTGTCTTTATAAACACAAATAAATACTATTTAACATGTGAGATGTTTTAGTTCAGGAATTATGAATATTTATAGGTTAGAATTACAGCTGCACAGCATTATCCATTGCAAACACTGTTTTCAATTTGCAGTAATATTAGCAGAGTTACGTGAATGTGCTGAAAGTAAAAGCGAAAGTGCACGTTTATTTAATTAAGAGCTTGTAATTGATTTCTGAGTACAGCATTTTGCTCCATTCATTCATTAAACCTCAGCTTACATTACACAGAAGAATTATTGTACTTTAATTCGATACAGGACGGCTTATTTGTGGGGCTTATTAACGAACAGTGGGCAGGTAGCTTTTTATGTCTGTCTTGTTCAGGCCCAGATTTGTGGAAAGGCCACCAAAGCCCAGGCCTAGGGCAGCAGGATTTTAGGGGTGGCATGCTCCTCCACCACACCCACATTAGTTCAGAAACACTGGGAATGCACAGGAGATAAGATCGTTTTTTAAAATCCAGTCCCGATGATGAAAATTTGTGCGAATAAAGGCGATGGGATTGATGAATGGCAGTAGGCATAGGGGAGCCCGCTATGTACATAAATCCAGCCCTGGTCTTGTTCCTAGAATATGAAATTTTTTATGAACAAGGTGTTAGTCCATAGGGTGTGAATGCAGAGAGGGTTTATGGCTGGCCACTGGTTACAAAGAGCCTCAGAAATACATCCAGCTTTACAGCAAGATAGAGCTATGTCAACTCACCCTTCATTTTTGGGAGCACCTCAATTTAAGCACCCTGTCACCAACATTAACAGTCTCAGGATATTTGTTAGGAGAGGAAGAGCAGGGAGCATGGTGGGGGTGGAATGAGGGCCGGCTAGGGTTTAATGAGGGCTGGGCTAGGGTGGAGGATAGTCAAGGCCAGAGGCCAAGGTGCAGGTGGATCCCTTTAGATCTGGGTTTGCATCTCTAGATACTGGTCTGCCATGCTGCAGTCAGTGCTTTGTTGCTAAAAATTAGTTAGTTGGATATGATTTTAAGTAATATGTTCCCTATAAATAAATAAGGGGTCCAGGTACCTTTCATTCAGAAAAAAAAGTCTGTAATTAAAGCTGCCAGAATGTGGAGCTCCTGATGTCTTTCAGACATTGCTCAGTGAGAACTTTCTGGTAACTGATCATCTTTCCTGACGTAAAGGAATGCGAAACCCCACTTTGTGTCATTTTTACCAATCTCATCCTTGCTTCCTCAGCAGATCCTAAAATTCCTTTGTGTCGCGTTTGCGAGCTGGTGTAGCTGATGGCGCTGCTTGAACTTCCATTTTTCCTGTTCAACCAAATTGGAATTGATTCTGGTTGACTATCGGCATTTTGATCACCGCCACAATAAAAAAGCCATAATAGAGAATTTTGGGAGAAATTTTGTGTAAAATAGGACTTGTGGAAAGACCCAGGCCTATGGGGGCAGGATAATAGGGGGCAACATGCTGCCATCCACTTCTAAGTTGGTTTGGAAGCACTGGGGCTGTTCAGGAAATACGATAACTTTTGAATTTTCCATGTGCCAGTCCCTAGTGCTCCCGATCTGTGCATGTACACGAATGAAGGGGAACCAATGGCACCTATGTAAATCTGACCCTTAATATAAAATAGACTTTTTGACACACCATAGTGCTTTCAATTACTAGACGCTTGACTGGAGCATCCCACCATAGGAAGTTCTCTAATCACTACTGGAACCCACAAGGCCATCCATCTTGTTTAAGCCACTGAGTATGTGTTACATTCAACTGCCAATTCTTTGCTCTCCATACCCTCACAAAATTCCTATGGGATGAACATATCATTCTTAAAGAAGAAATAATTCTTTATGACCTTCAGACGAACCACCAACCATAGGGCAATGAAGTGTGCACTGCTGGAAACAATGGAGCCTCTCCGATCACCTTGTAAATCATTATCCAGCCAATACAGCTGCCAGATATTATACTCTGTACAGTTCATTTAACAGACTGATGGCTCTGACAGAGAAGGCCTACAACATGGCACCTGCCGGCCCATATGGGGTGTTTATGGGTATGGGGTAGACCCCTTCTGTGACTCAGCTTCTTCCCTTTCTCCTGAAGGGTTACAGCTTCCCAACAGAGGGCAAATAATATATATTCTGCTTTGTGTCCATAAAGGGTATAAACAGCTATTGTAGCAGTATTGTTATGACCCCCATTGCTAACTTCAGGAAACAAGCGAGCATTTCGTTCCCATTTTATATTTGTTTACTACAAAAAAATGCTGAGAAGGGGATTAGCTGGGAGCATTGAGTGTGCCGTATTAAGAGCCTGATTGGGTTTATTAAGTTTCACGGCTGCAGCATTCCCTCTCATGAGTTTTGCAGGTCGCACCATCATTATTTCACTCGGCAGCATCCCCGTCATTGTAGCTGACGTGCCGACTTGACAATGGAATTGTGGGTCGCATGGAAATAAGCCCTAATTGTGTTTCTGAATTTCCATCACTTGCATCTGGAGCAATATGCACTGACCTTTATAATATTCCTTTGTGTTCTTTATTAAAGGGACACTAACAGCTCATAATTTCTTCTTTTTTATTACTTTAATTTTGTTTGTTATGCCTGTCTTATTGGTGCTTGTCAGTTCTGTCACTTAATAATGTCTAGTGTTCATTATATTACAAATATACAAATGGGGCGTTGATTCCTATATCTGTATAAGGTTTCTTGTTTTAGTCACTCTGACTACTGCTAAAAAGGCCTGTTAAAGATCTAAATCATGTACTGATGAAATGTGTTTTGCCTAGGATTCTTGACCACTGGGACATAATGTTCTGTTAAACAGATATCTAGAATCTCAGCCATAAAGCAGGGCAGGACTGCTGCTTCCAATGGGGATCAGATAGGATCTGTGCAGCCACTGGGACAGAATGCTCTGTTATACAGATAGTTAGAATCTCAGCTGCCATAAAGCAGGGCAGGACTGTGGCTTACAATGGGGATCAGATAGGATCTAGCAACCACTGGGACAGAATGCTCTGTTATACAGATATCTAGAATCTCAGCCATAAAGCAGGGCAGGACTGCTGCTTTCAATGCGGATCAGATAAGATCTGTGCAGCCACTGGGACAGAATGCTCTGTTATACAGATAGCTGTGACATAGGCCTGGTGTAGGAGTGTTCTTCAGTTGAATGCATCATTAAAACAGTATTGAGCTGTGCCAATTTTCAAATCGTTGCTAATCTGCTTCCCAATGATTTTCTGTGCAGCCGAGGCAGAAATCAGATCCATAATCTCCAGCCAGTGATATCCGCTAATAACACTTTAGCAGTTTTTATGCCTAAGAGGATTTACAGAATGAGGAGCATTTACAGATTGCTTTGTTTATTGATCAGCGCACTTCCAGCAGTAGATCAATGATAATGTACTTCCCACTCTTTAATTGTTAATCCCTTTGCACATAATAACAGCGTTCAGTGCCACCGCCATACCTTTAACTGCACCTTGGACTGTCTGGCAATGGCAGCCAATTCTTTCTATGACCTGTTCAGGACATTTCATTATGAGGAGGAATTAGCTTTTCAAAATGGCAGACATGGAGTTTTACACAAAAGAATGCACAGGTGGAAGATGGACAAAAGTTGAAGGTCTCCTAAAGAGCCCAAATGTTCCTCAGATGGGCCAGTAGTTGGTGGTAGAGCCCTGCAGTGGTTTGGGCACCCGTGGGTACCCAAGGATTACCCTCAAAAGAAGCAGGTACCATGCGGAATGAGGGTAGGATTTTCAGGTGCTGGTATAGATGCAGGTCTGCTGGTCACGGGTCGAGTTTTGGGTCTCATCTAAATTTCTTATCTCATGTTATATTGTCTATATTTTATTTGGATGCCCTAGGAGCGTATTAAAGCCAGTGCAGTCCTGAAAGGCTTTGGCACCCAAAACTGATGTATCGCCCATATGTCCTAAATTCATTTTGTACACTGGTAATTGTATTTTGAAGGCCTTTTGGGGGGCAGGTAGTGAATAAGTGCTACCATAAATGGACTGCAGCCATTTAAGAAACCAACACAATGCTCATCCATATCAGGAGTCAGATGCTGTTTGTGAAGTCTTTCAAATCCCATTGGCATGGGTCTGCACTGAACCCACCATATCTGATTGTTGGCCAAATGATAGAACAGGCTTGGTTTAGGGCGCCAACTGGATGGCCATATCTGGCAAAGATTTGCTTGGGTGTGCGAATCTACCCATGTCAACACTAGAAATGGAGGAGCTTGTTTAGAAAACAGGTAAAAAGATCGCAACAAAGCTAACAAAATTCAATAAAACATTAAAATCTTAACATGTTCAGAATAAATATACAGGTATGAGACCTAATATGCAGAATTCTTGGCAGCTGAGGATTTCCATGTCCGTAATGTTGAGAGCCTTGACTTGTCAAACCCCTTGTTGCATCATTAGTAAGCACCCTTTTCATTATTCTCACTTATCATCAGTAAGGAACCTGTATCATCATTAGTAAGAGCTGTACCTGTTATGTTATCATCAGTCAATGGCTTTCTCACTTTGTCAAAGAAAACTTTATTGTCATCTCAGCAGTATACGAATATACAGTGAGACGAGACGACGTGGCTCCAGCTAGTACATATCACAAAAAGGCACTTAAAAATACACAATAAATATGTAAACATGAAATGTGCAATATATTGGCAGAAATTGGATGTATACATGTGTAAACCTTATGATGATTTGCCATCATCATTAAGTGCTCTTCTTACTGTCATCCTCAAATGTCCTTCTTACTATGGGGCAAATTCACTAAGATGCGAAGTTGCGCCAGGCACAACTTCGCCGCACTTCGCCAGGCGTATTTTCGCCAGCGCTCCGCAAATTCACTAAAATCCGAAGTTGCGCACAGGGTAGCGTAAGTTTGCGAAGTTGCGCTAGCGTTAATTCGCCAAGTGAAGCGAAGTTTTGCTAGCGATGGTTCATTTGCATACGGCGCCAAATTCAAATTTCAATGGAGGAACACGTATCAGCACTACAAATGCCAAGAAAACCTTCAAATCAGCAAATAAAAATGTTATTTTGCCCTACACATGTGCCCGCTGTCTAGGTAAGTTGCCATGAGTCAGGAAATGTAGGGGGGAAGGAGGGGAGCCCCAAAAATATTTTCGCTCTTTTTCAGCCTATCACCCGTCATGTAGAAAACACGCCAGCGTTTTTTGGGACTTAGAAAAAATTTTTACTTTTTTGGAAACAATCCCTATCTACTCTATTGCGCTTCGCCAGGTCTGAGGTGGCGAAGGAAGTCTAGCGTAAAAGGTAGCGTTCAGTACACTGCGCAAGTTAGTGAATTTGCGTAGTTACGTCGCTAGCGAAAATTCGCCTGGCGTAAGGGTGCGAAGTAACACTAGCGAATTCACGCCAGCGTTCGTTAGTGAATTTGCGAAGTACCGAAAATGCCAAACACTAGCGAATTGACGCTAGCGTTCAGCGCTTCGGCGCTTAGTGAATTTGCGCCTATGTCTTCATTAAGTGTCATTGTCAGTAAGTGCCCTTCTCACAGTCTTCCTCGGTATGTCATATTTTGTCATCTTCATTAAGGGCACTTCTCACTATGTCATTGTCAGTAAGCACCCTTCTTACTATGTCATCAGTAAGTGCCCTTCTCACGGTCATCTTCAGTAAGTGCCCTTTTCACTATGCCCTTCTTACTATTTCATCATCAGCAAGTGCTCTTCTCAATGTCACCTTTAGTAAGTGTGCTTCTCGCTATGTCATCATCAGTACACTCCCTTATTACATCAAAAAGCACCCTTCTTACTATATCATCAGTAAGTGCCCTTCTCACTTTCATCCTCAGTACTTGCCCTTCTCCCTGAGTTTTTTCAAAATATGCCTCTCATGTCATATAAAAGAAATAATACGATTGGATCTACATTGGTCAAATCTGATTTAGGAGGAACCCTAAGGGAGGAGCGGGTCTTGCGCTCTAGAAATAATGGGACTTTTCCCTGTTTGTCATGTAATTGTTGCTCTAACGTTCTTAGAGGTGATGTAGTACACCATCCATGGAAGGGCACCCCAATAAAAATAAATGGCTTTTACACATGTAACACTACATTTGTAATTTACGTGATAAAATGCATGTGTGGCCGACTGTATGTAGGACAGACAACATGGCCATTAAAGACAGAATACGTGAACACAAATCTGCAGTAAAATTAAAAAAACTAGACCAGGCGGTATCTAGTCATTTTGCAAAAAAGGGTCATGGGGTCCAGCAATTAAAGTTCCACGTAGTGGAGAATATTCCAAAACGTTGTTGTGGTTGGTGACCGTGTTAAAATGTTATTAAAAAAGGAAGCTAAATGGATACGCCGCCTGAAAACGCTGGAGCTCCATGGCCTCAATTGAGAATATGACTTTCATCCCATATACCGATTGATTTTTATGGTTGTTTTGAACTCTACGGTGATCAGATAATTTTTACAAATATTGGTAATTTTTACTGTTTTACAGATACTATACCATGAAATTAGAAACTTTTTTCTGGATGAATATAATCACCAGGAAATAAGTGGATACTGTATTGACATATTACAATGTATCTGGCAATGTTGCCTTTATGCTTCTGATCTCTGTATCAATTAATTCTTGTTATCCACCTATAGATGGCGCCTTAATGAGTGAGTATAAATTTTTGTAACCAGCAGTAGTTCATTAACTTGAAAAAAAGGCCACGTAGGCCTGAAACATTGTTCATTCAAGATCTAAGACAGGAACCTAATAAAGGCTTTTTAAGATTATACATAATTTGGATGGTGCTGTGATTTACAAATAGTAATGACAGTCAGTCGCCCACTCATACCGTCAGATAGGCAATACTAGTGATGGGTGAATTTATTCACCAGGCGCGAATTTGCGGTGAATTTGTGCGATTCTCCGCCGGCGAATAAATTCGCGAAACGGCAGAGAAAATTCACTGGAGAAAATTCGCCGGCGTAAAAAAAAAAATGTCGCCGGCGTCAAAAAAAAATGTCGCCGGCATCAAAAACGAGACGCTGGCGCCGTTTTGCAAATTTTTCACCATTTCGCAGGAAATTCGCAAATTTTCCGGCAAAACGGCGCAAATTCGCCCATCGCTAGGCAATACATGTAGTATTATCTTTAGCCGACAGAAACCTTCTAACCTGTCCGTTCGACTAAATGATGCATTGTCGGTGCCAAAAATGTCAGGGTTATGCAAAACAAAGCTTGTGGGAGTTTCTGGGAGTTTAACTAAAATAAAATAATGAAATTATGCAGGGGTGTAAAACTAGAACCAGTTAGACAAAGGGATCTATTTCTGTAATTGGAGATACAGGTATGGGATCTGTTATCCGGAAACCCGTTATCCAGAATGTTCTGAATTACAGAACGAACATTTCCCATAGATTCCATTATAATCAAATAATCCAAAAATTTTTTAAAATGATTTCCCTTTTCTCTGTAATGATAAAACAGTAGCTTGTACTTGATCCCAACTAAGATATAATTAATCCTTATTGGAAGCAAAACCAGCCTATTGGGTTTGTTTAATGTTTACATGATTTTCTAGTAGACTTAAGGTCTGAAGGTCCAAATTATGGAAAACCCCAGGTCCTGAGCATTCTGAATAACAGGTCCCATACCTGTACTAGGAGTTATAGTTCTGCAACAGCTGCAATGACAAAGACTGTCTGAAACGGGTATAGTTTATAACTTACCATATAGGTCTATAAGGTTTTTGTACATAACTCTAACCCCATTTAAATTCTAATGGGTCCATTCCAAATGGCCAGTAATTGAATTATAAAACAAGGATGAAAAAGTATCTGCAATAAACTTTCTGATGTCTCGCTGCTGTCCCAAATCTCTGTCTGTATAACAGAATTAGTCATTTTCCCCCAGTGCCAGTAACAGGATTTCCCCTTTCACCCTGGGGTGAGGTGACCCTTTCTCTGAGTGGGATTTATACCTTTATTTAAGCACATTATCCTCTTAATGCAATAATTATTGACTCAGTAAAAGTGTAAGTTTGTGTGAATTGTTCCGTAGGTTTGATTAAGGACAAATCTCAGAAAAGTGCTGACAGGGCACATTAGACATTTATTTGGGAGATATCTGTATACCCCAAAGTGCATTTGTCTAATAAGGACAGGGCCGTCTGCTCGGGATGGATACTGGCAAATTCTT